>OX031006.1:3750000-5000000 GCA_943735925.1 Pollenia amentaria | reverse complement strand
AATAGTTCAAACTCTGTCAAATAAAATTTTTCGAGATTTTATTTTTAAAGAAATTTGTTTAACTCTATTGAATAAACTGCTTTAGTTGCAAATTGTAACATGCTGAGAGGAAGTCCTATTCAAAGATAACGCTTGTATTCGCTATTACAAATTTTAAAGAAACTGTAATTTTTTATTACATATTAATTTAATATCAATAAAAAATTTTTCTCTGCAATTAAAAACTACAATGTTATGTTTTTTTCTATATATTGAAAATGGCTAAGAAAATATTGCAGGAAACAATTTTCTTAAAAAAAAATAATAAAAATTAAATAGAAATAACGAACAATTGTATTTAACAGAGGAAAATTGATTAAACTGAATAATGATCCCAAAGGTATAAAAATATCGTTTTATGGTACTTAAGTTCTGAAGTTTTCATTCGTGAATGTCGCGAATACGAACGCTAACTTCGAAAAATTACTAGCGTCATTGAGTTCAGTAGAGTGCAATTCTTGTTAAAATTTAAGATATTTTCAAATTTGCCTTAATATTATTTTCTAAAATCTGTTGCAAAAAAATTTTTTTTTATCATTTTGCTCATTAAAATCAGAATTTTTATTGGTCTTTTAATAATTTATTATCAAAGTTGTTTTTGGGAATACAATTATTTATTAAAAGATTTTATTTGTCGTGCCTAATTCCCTACTTTTATTCTTGATAAAACAACTGAAAATTTATTGTTTAATAATTTTTTGAAAGGGAGTAAAAAAGCGAACATTTTCATATTGCGTATTGTTGTTGTAATTTGATTTAATCAAAAGAAATTAAATATTTTACAAAAAAAAACACTTTTTAGTGCATTCTACTCGTGTTGCAAAGAAGTGAAGAGCAAATTTCAATATTTCCCAAAAGCTTGCCAACAAGAAATACAGGAAAAATAAAAAAGAAAAAAAAATTTCAAATTACATTAAACACTGAAAATGTAAACAACAACAAAAATTAATTAAAACATATAATTAAAGTCACAAAAGTAACATTACTGTGATACTTGCATAATAATGGTGCTGTTTTTTGTTGCATGTAATAAAAAAAAGTTAAAAAAACATTTGATACCTCTTGCCTGCTTCCCCTTCTTTGTTATTCATAATTTGAGAAGTTGATATTGAAAAAATTAACCAATTTCTCACAATATCGCATGTGCATTAGGAAAGACAGGGATGACTTTGGTTTATTGATGGAGTGTTTTCTGGAAAATTAAACACGCAGTCTTATTAAAAACTATCGGCAGTGCAAAATTGTTCTCGTTTTATTTGTAATCTCCAGGTCATTCATCATGATCAAAGATTTTGGATGCTCCAGAAGAACAGCTTAGCGGCCGCCCTACAAATTTCCCTGGTGCTATAGATTGGATTCTGATAAGCTGCTCTTTAACTCCAGACAAGAAAGACGCAATGTCACCGAGAGTGCAACACTAAATGGCGAGTTTTTCCTCCAAACTCAAGTGTACAACTCACGAAAGACATTTTCAAGCAGGTATACTAAATCTAACGAGGCTACCACATTTAAGGCAGGGCAAGGTTTAAAGCTATAGATAGTTTTATTAGTCCTACATGGCTTATCTGTTCAGTAAAAGGCTGTATATTCTACTTCAGTACTTCACAGTAATTTCAACCACTGAAGCAAAACAAAATCTATAATAGAAGATTTGTAGCAAAACAGAAAATCATTTAATAAAATTTGTGGTCTGTGTTTGATAGAGCAAAATCTCAAAACGGAACGGGTTAGTGGTTAGAATAACGAAAAATTGCAGCAACTAAAGGGTGATCCATCGTGAGGTGTGATTTTCAACATGATTTGTTTACAGATAACACGTGACTCATATCAAACAGTTTAGTCATTTTTGTTCCGTAACGTTTGGCAAGTCATCGTGAAAAGACTCACACCACAACAGCGTCTCCACACCCAGAGAAAAATCGCATTTAAATATGGTCACCTTCAACAAAACTATTTTGAAAAAAAATTGTAAGCATATTATGGTTAATTTAATCATATTATTGTCAACGACAACCATATTACAGTTAAATTAGTCCCCCATCAAGAAGCCACAACCATATTATAGTTTCCTCCGAACATGTTTTGGTTAATAATAACAAAAATATGCTTAACACTTATAATAGCATGGTTAGTTTTCAACCATAGCATGTGGCTCTAAGAAAAGAAGTAAGTACTATTGTTAGTTTAAAAACAAATTATTGTCATATTTAACCATGACATGCTTAGAGACAAATATAATTTGGTTGTGGTTTCTTAAAGGATGACTAATTTAATAATAATATAGTTGTCGGTGATAATAGTATGGTTAAATTAAACATAATATATTTAAAATTTTCTTTAAAAAAAGTTTGGTTGGAGGTGACCATATTTAAATGCGTTTTTTCTCTGGGTGCAAATTTTTCAGATGTATTACGAAAATCAGCGTTCTGTGAAAAATGTTCTTCATGCGAATCAAGGAACTTATAGTGCGCATAATCGACATCCTGGAAACACTATTGCCAACACCATTCGCAAAATTGAGTCCCAGCTTAAATAAGGGGATGCCACTCGACCAGTTAGTGTACGCAAATACAGTGGCGAATCGATTCTTCAACGGTCTCAGTAGCTTGGCTTGTCGTAGTCGACAACTTAGTGTATATTACATAAGGAAATCGGCCTTAAAGCGTACAAAAATCCACATGTGCAAGAATTGAATCCAGGCGACTTAAGCAATTATGTGAAGCAATGATCTTTTTGAGAAGTCATTATGGTGAGCACATAAATTCGCGTTTTGCTACGGTAAATGGGCCACATAGATCGTGCGATATCACACCTTTGGACTATTTTCTCTGGGAATTTGTAAAGTCTTGGGTCTTCAGGAATTTGCCAGCTTCTGTTGGCGCTTCGGAAGCCAACATTACTCGTGTTATTTGCGAGGTATGATCGAACGAGTCTCTAAAAATTGGACCTTCCGAATGGACAATCTCAGATGTAGTCATGGCCAACATTTACATGATTTCAACAGTCCCCATAAATTGTTCTTTTAATCGATAATAACAATTTTAAATTCACTTTTATATTTTTATGTTTTATTTTACATTTTAAATCAAACCTCACGATGAATCACCCGAAATTTCCGAGATAAAAATAACAATTCAATATCATTAAAAACCAGATATTCTTGTTTTATTTGATTTCTTTTTTGCCAAATCTTTCCGATGGCTGATTCTAATAATTCTACTATTTCACAATATGTGAACAAGTGCTAAAAAAATATCATTTAACTTTGGATTTATGTTTTAAGCTCTTAAGTAAATAGCAAATTTATAAAAATAAAATTAGATAAAATTATACTTCCAGTTGCCAACTGTGTCAGAGTTAAAGTAAGAACTTTTTTAAAAACGTTTAATTTTTTTACAGTTTTTTTATTATTGAGTTTATAGGAAAATGTTTAAGATGTACATATCTCTATCTACAATAGAACTTGCCCTTATTGTTTGTTATTGAATGATTAACATCACTCCACCCATTTTTCAACAATTATCTCAGCAGCGTCATCCCCTGTGCGATCATGATCTGTAATCACGTTTTAAACGGTGTGTTTTTGTTAATTCAAACGGTCGGTTAACAAAATACTTAAAAATTAATTTAATATTTCACTTTGTATAGAAAAAAATCATTAAAGTTATTTATTGATTGTGCTGGTTTTATTTAACTTTTTTTTTATAAATTTATTTTTATGGTCGTTGGTTTTTGTAATTTTGATAAAAATAATACCGTGACATACTGTCTCCATCCGTACGTATACCCCTGATTTTATTAATGCTAATGAAAATTATTATATTTGAGCTAAAATAAAACGAGTTTTTCTAAGTTTGTTGTCTTATTTACAAATAATAAAAAAAAAATAAATAAATAAAACAATATAAATATAATAAAGGCATTCAGAGCTGGGAGTTTTAAATAAAAAAATTTTGAATAAAAGAAAAACGACCCTGAATAACAACAAACTTTTTAACATCTTGAAATTAGATTTTAATAATGCAAACAGCTGAGGTGATAAAAAAAAATCCATTTTGTCGAAGATTTTCATGTTTGGGTATTGAAAAGTTTTAAATTTAAAAATTTCATTCTAAATAAATTGCATTTTAATCTACGTTATTATTTAGAACAAGTAAAGTACTTTATTTTATACCCACCAACGAAAGTTAGAATTTTTCCGGAATGGACTTTTTATGGGATCTATGATTTATCAACCAATCTTTATAAAAACTGACCTCACAGTATAATAATTCGTTGTGGTTTTAGACGTATATACAGTCTATTCCAAAAGTACGCTTTCATAATATTTTTTTGGTTTTATTTCTAGTCATATAAAAGTTAACTTGAACTACTGTGAACAAAATATCATATTTTAGCCGTATTAAAGTAATTTTCAAGAGGGTGTTTTACATTGGACATATAATAAATTATAGATAGATCATCACAAAATTGCATGATGATATTTCTAGGCATACAGAGCTAAACTGGACCAAATATAAGCACAATATCTATGTTTCATCTTCACGACATCTTGCAGAGTGATTTCCTTACAGTGTTAGGCGTACTAAAGTGTTTTACAAGAGTGGACTTTAAATTGAGCCTATATATAGAAAACTATGGACCGATCATCACGATCATATCAGTAGTATGCTTTATTGTCTTATAAAAAACGAGCTTTTGCAGAATTGAACAACAATCGGTGCATTTTTTAAGATTTTATATGAATGGGATCTATCACTTTTAAAAAAGGTTGTCATTGGAGGGGGGTATATTGACACCTTCCTAATACCATTTGTCATTTACATTTTATTCGCAATGAATGTATTTAGAGAAACTAACTACAGCGCTACTCCTCGGTGTTGTCCAATAAAACAAGACCTTAAACTATATTTAAGAGCCAACTTTTAAATAGGCTCAAAAAAATGTATCACGAAACTGGTGAATATTGTACCTGTTACAAAAACAGTCCTTAATATTTAATAGAAAATCACTTCTACACTAGTATTGTGGTTATTTTGTTGAACTGTTAATGGTTTTTAATCCAAATTTAGATATTTTTTGAATTAGGCTTAAGTTCATTGAATTTAATTTTCATTAAATTATTTTTATGAAGACAGGAATTTAACAACATGAAATCAATTGAAATTTTTTTATTGATAATTTTTCATTCTTGACTGCGCTGAGATTTGAACCCAGGCTTTCACGGACATTTTTTGTAGAAAAAATCAAAATAATTTAATTTAAAAAAAAAACTGGGGTCTAATCACCGCCTACGATATAGAGTAAAATTGATCAAAATTTTTTTTTTTGGTATCATGACACTCGATATCGAATCGAATCTATCATTTTGAGATGATAGCATTCGATATCGAGTAACCAAAGACATTACATCTCTCGAGTTTTCATTTGATACGTCCACAAATTTCCGCAGGGATTGTGCTTTTCTTTTGAGTTTTTCGTAAGTAAGCGTTTTTTCGACGGACGGATAGACGGGCATGGTGAAATTATGGAGTCTTATGGGTCGATTACGGATGGCAACAGAGCTGAAATTTTATTTCATGAAATGGAAAATAATAGTCAAACTCTTAATGGTGTTAGGTCTTTTGGAGCGTAAATACTAAAGGTCATGACTTTGGGACAAACTTAGCTGACATTTTGAAATAAGAGACTGAATTGCCAAGAGCGGCACCAACAAACGTTAGAAGTTTTGATATATTTCATGAATAGCGTCTAATAGACGCCACGTTTAAAGCCTCTTGGTCTGCATAGAATTTTATATTTTATTTTATTTAACTTTTTGTTTGCTTTGAATCACTTTTTTTCGAATAGTTTAAATTGTTTTTTATCAAAGTTGTTTTTGTGAATACAAATATTTATTAAATTGTTTTTATTTAAAGTTGCCAAACTGTCAAAATAGCATTATCGATAACTTTTTGGCAACTAAACTTTTTGCCGTACCTCATCCCAATTTAAATGTAATTTTCGTTACTTTTTACAACGCAACTAAAGTTGTGTAGCCATCAGTAATCGACCCATTAAGGGAATATTAAAAAGGTTTCAAATTGAATGACAAACTAATTATACCGTCTTCACAACTGTTTATTCTAATACTATAAAAATTAGTTATATTAATATAAGATTTGTGTTTTCGTAGTATGAACATTGTACAACAATTTTGTTAAGCCAGTTTTAGTCATAAAGAGTTGGCAAAACTACTGGTAAACTACACGTCAATGTACAAATTTACTAGTTAGAGTAACCAAATCTGCCTAACCTTTTGCTGCTTTAGTTAAGTGAGAATATAATTTTTAGTTTTATTTAATCATACGATAAAAGAAACTCATGATTCCATCCCAGGGCAGGTTATTTTTATAAAGTTAGTTGCCCTCAAATAATTGCCTTAATAAAAAAGTCGATATTTTATTAAGGTACTTAAAACTATAATTTCCTAAAAATTTGAAAACATCCCCTTTAGACCAGAGGTTCCCACACATGTGTGGTTCACGAGCCCCTGGAGATATTTAAATTTTTTTCGTACGTACCAAGGCAAACTCTGCCACAAATGGTTTAAATAAATTTAAAAGGACAAACGAAATTATTCTAAAATAATTTTTAGAAATCAAAAAACACTAAAAATTTGGCTGTCAGCAAAATTTACTTTGCGAGACTTTTTGAGTATTGTACGGCACTGCAATTGGGAACCGTTGACTTCGACTGTAACCTGCTTTTAAAATTAACATTTTTCTTGATAAAACAAACCCAATGTAATTTAATCTTTCGACTAAAATAAAAATTATATTCACTTTTAAGTATGAATAGATGAAACTAATAAACATTTTGCTTAACATTTACTGGATTATTTGAATTTAAAACCGCAGGTTGATTAATTAAGAAGAAAAACTTGAAAGGAAATTTTTTTTATGAATTAATAAAATTTTATGCTAATTACATCTATTTAATGCAAGTGTGTATGTATTATTAAGTAAACATATACATACAACTTCTTACTTGCCATTTGTTTTTGTATTAAAAAAAAAAAAGAGAATTACAGACTAAAGGTAAGAGATATTCAGAATTTTTAAGTTAAATATAAAATATTTTTTCGAATTTTTCAGTTTGATGTTAAATTTTATCAATAAAAAATTTGCTCTATATATTTATTTAAAATTTTTAGAACAAATTCGTCTTAAGAAGATTCTACTGTTAAAAAAAGGTTTGTAATTTGTAAGAAAGTTATTTACACCAAAATTTCCGAATTTGAAATAACTAGTTTCTTTATCAATACAAAATTTCTATCGAGAGCAAGTTAAATTGGAAAAGGTGTCCATGCAACGACAAAATAATTGCGTAAATATCTGGAGAAGGATAATACTTAGTATAAGTTTGAAATTTGTTACAAATTGCTTCGCTGTCCATACCCAAAATCTTTAGTTTTAATTTTACTAATTTTAATTCAATGGGTGTAGCAAATGGTTGCGGGTTAAGTTAGCCTATAAATATATATACAAATTAAAAACACCTCCCATACAAAGACAATATAAGTCTTAAAATCTAAATATCCGGAGAAAGAGAACAGTGGAAGTAGTATCTCAATTTGGTACAAATTGCTCCACAAGCAATAGGGATAGCGAAGCGCACCGGGCTAAGACAGTTCTTAATATAAATTTAAAAAAAAAACAAATTTAATTATTTGCGTTCTTCTTTTATTTTATGTAGTTGAATATTATTTTTATCCTACAACATTAAAAACAACTTGAAATTTAACAATGACAAACTACTAGGGAGATCGATTATTCGACTTTTTTCAATAACCGGTTTTCGAATATAACGAATAGTTGCTATTTTAAAAAACCCGGTTTTCGGTTAAGCAATTTTTAAATAACCGGTTAACCGGTTTTAATTCGAATACTTAAAAACACAAAAATCAAATAAGTTTTTAAAATAAAACGTTAATTTGAATAAAAACAAAACAATTTGCAAAGGTAAGGAACCAACAAAATACATACATAGATATGACTTAAGGTACGTTCAGACTGATGAAATATTTGAAAGCAAACATCAAATATTTCATTAACGTAGTCTGAACACAAAATATTTTTGAGTATCAAATAAAATAACAGCTGATTTTGAGCAAAAAAAAGTATTTGCCGGCAAACAAATATTTGTGCAATGTGAACATAGTGTGAACACAAAAAATCAAATATTTTAGTAATTTTTGAGCAAACATTTATTTGATATTACAAAAAAATTGTAAGAGCAAACAACGACAAATAATTTTAGCCATGTTCCGGATAGAAGCAATTTTTCGGATTCTTTACAATTTTAAAGATTTCTTTTAATTATTAGACTTTGCTATCGTGCCGCTATTAGCAAAGTTTTGCGAATTACCGCTAATTTAGCAATTTTTATAGAATTTTTGCCATTCCTTATAGTTTTAGGCACTTTTACTAAATTTTATGGCTTGTTTTAAATATTCAAATGGTTCGCGAATTTTCGTTTTTTTTGCAACATTTTTTTTTTTTTTGTTTTCCCCAACATTTTGTTTTTTAACCGATTTAGCAATTTCAAATATATTTTAGGGTTTGTTTCCAAGTTTGCAATTTTTCGCAAATTTTAGCCATGTTCCCGTTACCTATTGTCTTCCAGTTTTTTTATCTTTTACATTCTCCTGTTCTAACACTATAAAAGATGCTGCTCCACAGAATAAAAAAAATAAATTAGCTCTTGCGCTCATTTTTACTATTTGTGAAATATATTATTATTTTTGAACAATTTCATTAAATAATTATTTGATGCAAATATTTATTTTAGTCTGAACGCATGGCAAACATGATTTAATTTATTTTATTTAAAACTATTTGCAAACTGTTTCAACAAACAAAAATTGTCAAATATTTGAGCTTAGTTTGAACATTAAACAAAATATTTTTTTGTTTCACACAGTTTGAAGCAAATATCAGAACAAATATTTTCGTCAAATATTTCATTAGTCTGAACGTACCTTTAGATCAGACCTAACAAATATTTTACGATAAAATTGAAGAAAAGTGGGACCAGTAAATTGTTCAAACTTTAGCTTAATTTTCAACAATTTTTTATTGATTTACTAAACTTTATTTGTAAGAAGACATTTGTATAATGTAATTTAGAAACTGTTGAATGATATTTGATCTAGACAAACGTTTTAAAAAAGCAAATAAATAAAAGGAATTTTATAAGGTTATTATTTGAAATATTCTCTCAAATTTATTGTGAATGAGTTTTAATTTGTTGGTGGTTAAGTATGTCTATATAAATCAACCATTTTTTTCAAAAGTTGCAAACAAAACCTCTTAGCCAGGATTATCCATTTCAAATTATTTCGTTGCAGCATTATAGAAACGAATTGTGAACTGAACATTCTTTTTGTGTAAAATATTTGTCAATTCGTCGACTACAATTTAAAACATTCCATGACATTGTTTGATTTCTTCAATTTTGTTTTTTAGTTCTTGGTGTTTTAATAAATGAAACTTGTAGAAATGTTTCCCTTATCGTTGATTCCGCCGTAATGTTGTAGTTTGCAGCAAGAAGAGATGCTAGAACTACTTAAGAGTTTTTAGGCCTTAACGGGCATTTCGTCCTCGGCAACACAACGGGCTAATATTTCACCCAAATAATAATTGTTTGCATCGTATTTTAGTAAAATATTATTTGTCGTCTCCTTAGAACTACTTCGAACGGAGTTAAGTTTCATTTGGATCACATTAATGTCAAGCATATATATAGTAATTAAAGGTGATTAATAAGTCGTGACATGGAAGAACCTTTGTAACTAATCATTTTAGGACACTTCAATCACCTAACTTTATCTTTTTAATCACGTTCGAAAAATATCTAGAGAGAACCTTGCACAAATTACTATTTACTTTTAAACTGCACACGTTTTTGTAGTATTTTGAATATTTTTTAGTTTTTTTTTTTTAAAGAACACACTTTTACACTTTTATAAGCGATTTATATTTACAGTGTTCATAATGTTTTTTGACATTTTGTTTTGATATTCCTCATAAAAAGTTTAAGTTTGGCCAATATTTAATTAGAAAATACTTAAATTACGGGTACATCTACAAGAGTAAGGAAAATGTATATAAATTACACATAACTAAATAACCGGTTTATTATACCAAAATAACCGGATTATTCGATATTCGAAAAATAGGCATTTTAAAATAACCGACTTGGGCAAAGCTAAAATAACCGGCTAAAACCGGTCGAATAATAACCGTCCGATCTCCCTACAAATTACCCAGCAAAAATACAAAAAATAAAAAAATAATAGAGAGACGATCTTACGGAATCACTTACAAATGCGCATTTATAATGCATGATGTTTGTTCGAGATGAGCCGCTTAGAAGCAGTAGTTTCTGTCTATTGCCTATAATTGTTAAACAATTATTTAATCATTCCCTAACTTTAACGCAGCTTAAAAGCAATTCTGCGATTATGTAAGCAATAAATTGCATTCTTTGGCTTACAAGTTTTGGTAATTCTTCGTATTAAGTTAAACCCCAAGTACTTTTTTAAATTTAGTGTTAAATAAAGGCCCTATTTATGACAATTGCCTGGGGAAAAAGATTTTACGAAAAATTTGTAGCCTAAAATTATTTGGAATTAACACTAGACGTCATTAACACTAGACGTTATATGGTTGTGGCTTCTTGATTGAGGACTAAACTAATCATAATACGGTTGTCGGTAGCAATACTATGGTTTAAGTTACCCTTATGGACATTTAAGTTTAAAATTGTTTTGTTGGAGGTGACCATATAGAAAGATCTGTTTTTTATGAGTGCAGATTTTCACACAAAGAGAAACAAAGCTTCCATATGATCAAGCTTAAATGTTTACCACAATCAAATTATGATTTCCCAAAGTTATTGTAAGATTGTCTCTAACGAAAAAAATGAGAATGATTAAAAAGAAATATTTAATGTACGAAATGGTAACAGTATACATGATTCCTGGGACCACCGTTTAGTATAACCATATATTATATGGTTATGCAGTTGTGGTTACTATTAAAATGCTTCAAATGGTCACACTTTTTTTAAATTTCTATAACTTTTCAATTTCATAAATACCAGACAAAGCAACATCAGGAAGTACCAGCTCAAACACAAAAGTTGCACTTAAAAATCGTAATTTCGCAAACTTTTCACAGCATCTCAAGCTGTGGGCTTCTGTATAAAATTCTTAAAGAAATTTTATTTTAAAGGAATTTTCTATAAACTTCCCCCCTTATTTATAAAAAGTAGGTACGATTTTCACCCCTTAAACATAAAAGTTCCAAATTCATATTTGTATTTTGTTTATATAAGTAACGTATGTGATATAATTTTTATTTCTATGCTTTTTGGCTTAAAAGATGGATGGGATGACAACATGTTCCAAAATACTGCTTTTACCAAAACGACCGAATTCGAAAAAAGTACCAGACATCTGTTCGCTTATTTCTTTAATGAAAAATGATAATGCAAGAAATGTCACTGAAGTTTCTAAAACTGTAGAAAAAATTTTATTGCCACTCCCTTAAATACAGCACTTTTTGTTTTATAAATATAGCGCTGCCCTTAAGCACGTTTACAACTCAGCGTCACATATATGTGACATGGGAGTTTTCACAGAAACTCGTGTCACATATAAGTGCCGGATTTTTATTGAAAGTAAATATTTACCTATAATTTCGTGAAAGTTTGTTGGAACATATTTTTTGTGCATTTACGTTTCTGTTGCAATGTGATATAAATAATGTGTGATTCAAGTAGAGATATTTTTTTCAATAGCCTTTTTTTGACAGATCACGTGTGAGTCGTGTCATGCCGTCATGTTATTTTTGTTTAGTATTATTTGGCATTTAATAATGGAAAGACTTACGCCTGAACAACGTTTACAAATCGTTCAACTTTATTACGAAAATTCACGTTCTGTGAGGAATGTGTTTCGTGCACTTCTCTCAACTTATGGTCAACATAATCGGCCTACTGAGCGTACTATTTGCAACACCATCACCCATTTTGACACCCACCATTCATTATTGGATAATATTCGACCGAATAGACTACGTCCAGCACGCTGTGAAGAAAATATAGCGGCCGTAACTGAGAGTGTACACGAAGACCGTGGAGAGTCGATTCGGCGCCGTTCGCAGCAACTCGGACCGTTATCGTGCCATGATAACCGACAATTTAATGCCTGAAATTAAAGCTCGTGATCTCGGCGACATTTGGTTTCAGCAAGACGGTGCTACTTCTCACACATCGCATCAATCAATGGATTTATTGAGAGAACACTTCAGTGAGCACATAATTTCACGTCTTGGACCGGTCGATTGGCCACCAAGATCGTGTGATATCACACCGTTAGACTTTTTCCTGTGGGGATATGTAAAGTCTAAAGTTTATTCGGACAAACCCGCGTCGATTCAGACCTTGGAGGAAAACATCATGCGTGTCATTCGCCAGTTACCAGTCGAAATGCTCGAACGAGTCATCGAAAATTGGACTCAACGGATTGACCATCTGCGAAGTAGCAACGGCTAACATTTGATAGACATAAACTTCAAAAAATAAATGCCAAAGGATGTTCTTTCAAATGATAATAAACATTCCCCATTAAATTTTAATTTTCTTTAAAAAAGTAGGGGACCTCGAAATGGATCACGCTTTATATTTGCTGCGTTTTGTGTATAAGCGAGTAGTTATTTAAAAAATTGGATTGTTTTGGGTACTTCCTGAAATGTTAATAATTTTTATTTCTTTTAAAAAACTTAACTTTAAATGCGTTTTAAATTGTGTATTTAATTTATGCAGAATTTTGTTTTCTAGAGGAAAGTTCTACGTCAAAATAAATATATATTTAAAAATTTAATTGCGTTTGTTTGTTGCCTATCTACTATTAAATTACTGAACCAATTTTCCTGAAATTTTCACATTATTTGTATGACTATCCGGCACTTGACATCGGCTTTGAATATTTGCAAAATTCCAAGTGGGTGGGGCATCTGGCATACAAAATTAATATAGATTTCTGTGTACTTGTGTAAGTAAAAGTATTCCAACTTCGTAAATATATCTGTTAAAAAAGTGGGCTGTAGTGGATTATATTATCCTTGATATTATATATCCCACAAGGATAATATAAGCTTTCCTCGATATGTTACAAAAGAAGATGGTTGAATTGATTTGGAACCTGAACAATATAATATTTTATGCAAATATTTTATGATGAATTAGTATACATATGGAGTCTGCATAGGCTGGGATATTAATTGGATATGTTTTAGATTTTGGCATAGTTAATAAAATATCTATATACATAAATGGCAATAAATTTTAATATGTTCGTATATTTTAGATTTTTGTTTTATTTAGAAAAATCAAACCATCTAGTGAATCATATATGTGACACCAATTTTACTCAAAACTCATGTCATATATGTGTGACATATATTTTTTTGTTCCTGAATTTCTGTAGAAAACGAAAAAATTGTTGAGTGGCGAACGTGTTAGTTATGGCTTGACAATGGCTTCACTTTTCCTTCCAAGGCATCATAAATGCCATCAAGCATTTGATGCATAGAAAAAAGATTTTGAACAATAAAAAAAATGGTTTAAAAAGTACTTTAATTTAATCAATTATTTTTTTAATTGAAAGAAAATTTAAAAATTAATATTGATTTAATTAACATTTTAGTTGTTTTCAAATAAATTTTTAATTAAAATATTAATTAATTAACAAAAAATCTTAATTGACATTTTTTCGTTTAAAATAAAATCATTTAATATTGTAGAATTGTTGTTGGGAAATGTCAATACTTAATTAAATAAATGAACACATTGTTCGATATGGCAAAGTTTTTTGATAATTTTTTTTAATTAAAATAAAAAATATAATTTATTGAAAAAAAATATTCAAAATTTTAAAATTTTTAGTAATCAATATAAACATTTTGGTAATATGTGCAAAATCAACAAATTGTTTGGTTGATATTTTTCATTTGGTATAAATTTGGTGATTAGAGAAATTTTTTAATTTTTTTAAATTTTTGTGTGGTAAAATTAAAAAGCATAAAATACAAAAATGAAGCCTTATTTTAGCCATTTACAATGACGCTTAAAGCTTTATTCAAGAAACTTAAGGATTAGTTTGGGAGCAACAATTTCCTTTCTTCTTCTATCTTATTTCTTTCCAAACTATTTCAGATTTGTATTGTCCTTTCATTTTTCAAGCAGAAATAAAAACTAGCCGCCGTATATATAAAAAATAGTTTAGGTTTATAGCAGGTTTATGAAACGAATTTTTTATGAAAATTTGTTTAATAATCCTTTTATTAATCAAAAATATTTTTTTATGAATATGGGGGTAAATTTGTAAAAATATATCTTTTTTCAATGAAAATTTTAATAAGATGCTTACAAAATAAAAACAAATACATATGCCCCTGGCACAGAAATCAATTCCGATCGAAAGTGGAAGTGATTTCGTATCTTGATTACCGAAAAACGAAATCACTTTCGATCGGAATTGATTTTTGTTACAGGCCTGATAATATTGTTGTTGAAAAAATTTGCAACCGTTTTCTTAATTAAAAATGTGTGTGGTTGCGAAAAAAAATTATATAAAATTTTTTTTTTAAAAATTTTTCTTTTTCTATGACAATACGGTCGTAACTGGCATATGAAATAGAATTAGATCTATGTCGACGTTCGACGTAGATACTCTTTTACGTTTGCACCAACTATTGTTTGAAGGTATATTGTGCTTCCCAAAAGACCTTCTTATGTCTCGACTCCAATATTGATTTAAACAAACATTTATATAAAATTAAGCCCATTGCTATTTATAGCCAATTAGCTATTTATAGCAATACAGTTTATGAAAATGTTAAATCTGTGCATATTTCCTAATCAACATTGACTTTAAAGCCAAAAAAAAAAAAAAAACGCAATTGACCACAAACAGAAATTGGCCAGCCTTAAGTACAATTTTAAATTGGCTGCTTCTGAATTTACTAGATTTATAACATTTCAAAGCTCATGGGTTTAATATTCCAAATGCACAAAATCAGTTTTCAAACTTTTTGTATACCAGTGTCCGAGTGTTTTATGTTTTTGGTCATTATCATTGAAATAAATATTTCAAACTATTTATTACAAAATATTGTCACATAAATTTAATTTAATAAATTTTTAATTTGTGTGATTGTATCTGCATATAAGAGAGTGTGCGAGTATTTTTGTATGTTTAAATATTTTTAGTGTAAAATTTTATTTTATTAAAAGCAACAACAAAAATCTATGTGGTGGCAAATATAATAAATTTACATTTTTTTTTTTTGTTTGGCCAATGTCCAAAACAAAATAAAATGTTTTAAAATAAAATTACATTCAATAGGGTCATACCAGGGAAGATTTATTTATTTTTTCTTTATAAAATATTACAAAATATAATCCAATTTTAATAACTGGACAGTGGAAACGTAGACTCTCAGCACGATTTTCCAGCTGGAATTGCACCGGCAATCTTTACACTGATAAAAAAAAAGCTTAACACCGTGGCACCCATCATGGAATATATAATTTTCAGATACATTTTCATAAAATGTGTGCCCTGAAAAAAATTCTTTGATTTAATAGCTGATTAAGCTGCCTATTTCCAGGACGACCCTAATGTAAATATGTATATTATATTGCGATTTTATTATGTATTTAATACAAGGTATGTGCATGTATATAAAGTGCCTTTATATATACTTTGTATGTAATATATGTTTTTTTTACATAAATTTGAAAGTCTGATTTATAGACACAAGAAATTCGTGTGCCATCAGCCAAATGTTTCATATACTTTTCTTTTGATTATGTAGATGATGATTTTGGAAAATGAAAACGAAATATATTTTTTGTCTTATAAATAATGTAATTAATTTGGATCAAAGTAATAAGGTCAAACTTTTTAATTCCTCGCTCTATTTCCAAAAAAAGCAAAAGCTATCAAAAATTTCAAATTTAATAATCATTGAGCGAAACATTGATTTTTTTTTTTTGGTTTGTGTTTAATATTTATTTTCTAAATACCTTAAATTACAAGGCACATCTGTTATCGTTAGCACAACCTGGTTACACTGGCCGTGATTTTATCTTTTAAGATATTCTGCTTTAGATGTCTGAACACATTTTACTGATAGAAATTTTCCTTATAACTTTAACAATGCGATGCAACTTAGAACTTTAATCTGAACACGATTTAGTTCATTAAAATTTTGTTTACCTTTATCCTCTCCCCACATCATTATTGTTTATTCATTGCTAGTGTAAACACTTGATGAGTAATATGCCTTTGATTTTTTTAAATTTTATTTTGAATGTCTGTTTTGCAGGCAGACAGTCAGGTATTTGTAAGATTTTAAGATATCTATAGTTCACTTGCATTATTATCTGGTCAAACTCATGAAGTTTCTTTTGTTTATTTTGAAAAATTCATTGTTTTAGTTTTCATTTATTATTTTAATGAACAATTTCTTGTTTTTGTATTTGTTTTCTTTAAATGGTATTTTGCTTTCAAAAACCCAGTCCATAAATAACGTTGACTAACAAACTGGTCAAAGAACTAGAAAAGAAATGTATAAAATGAAACAAATGTTGGGTATTCCATCACTTTGAGTGGAATTGAGTTGAGTTGCCATCATAAATCATTAAAAAAAATTAGTAACACAATGTAAAAAAAAAAAAAAAATTCAAAACAAAAGGGAAAAATTAAAACAAGATCATTCATCTGTTGAAGACAACTGGGATTCCTTTATAGCCAGTCTATTTCCCCTAAATACGCAGAAGAAAATGAGCAAGAAGAACTTATTTGTATGTTTGCCAACTAATTTTATATTCAAATTTAGAGAAAAAAAACTAAAAGAAAAGTCAATTCAAATCGTTTGTACAGCGAATTAATATATAAAATTTACAAATTATATTAAAATAAGTAGCAATTACCAATTCAAATGTTTATGATGACAAAATTAATTAACCGCGAATATTGAATATAAAACTAATTTCTTTTGTAAGACTGACAAAAAGTTTTAATAAAAATATTCTCTTGCAAAAAATTTATAGAAATTGAAAACTGTAATAAGTGTTTTTTGTTTTTGTTTTTAATCTCAGGTGTACATACGAATTCTATAAATAAATTTTTGCTTAAATTTTATAAAAATTTTGAAAACTTTTAAATTTCAATTATTCTTTTCGAATTTTTTGAAAGAAATTCTAACAATAGCTCTGTTTCCTTAATTTTTAACTTAAAATCGTGAAATGGAAAAGAATTGTTTCTTTTCTACGGGAATACAATAAACGTAATTGGTTAACACAACGTACAACGTCTAAGGGTTTTCATATGGTTTTTAATAAAAAATCGTTTATATTATTAAACATAGTATTTTTTACAGCGCTTCTTTTAAAGTTTTCTTAATGAATACCCCTTTTTGGTTTGCCCTTTTAATATTGCTTGTGCTTTAACAGTTGTTTCATAATTTAGTGATCCTGCATACTCTTCAAATGTAAGACATCAACTCTTGGGCTCTTAGGAGAGAAGGGAAAAGATAATGCCATTTTTCCGCTCTCTACTAAAAACTCAAGATTTTACGGTTATGTCTTGTAGAGTGTGAACCAGCACTTACACAATTGACACGAAGAAAAAGTCTGGAGTTTTCGTGCAAGAGGAAGAGTTTTGTGCTCTTAAAACCGCTCTCATTTACAAAAATTTAAAGCTTGAGGTACACACAATGCATTCTACACTTTTTCGCTGCCTATGCAGCTGTAAAAAAATTAGAATCTATATTGTTATACGTAGCAAGTAACATGCACAAAAGCGTAGGATGCCTTCATGTGTTAAATGTAAAAATAGGTTTACTGTATACTTTTGTAAGCGTCACAAGCAGCGTACGAACAAATCAGCAGAATTTGAAAAATAAAATTGTATTTGTAAGATTTCTCTATGATGTGCTAAATTCCCAATTTTTATTTTTGATAAAAAAAACCACCGTATTTTTACTGGTGGTAATGGCGCATAAAAAACGTTGCATGTAATTGGAAGCGTAGAAGGCAAATAAAGGCAATGCTTGGAGGCGAAAACGCGTGGTCTGGACCTTAAACTTTAAGAACGGGAATGATTTTTGTGCAAATTGCTATTCCGAGGGTTTATTGCCCCCAAAATAATTTCAGAAATAAAGCAAAAAAAAAAAAAATATCACTAATCTAATCAATGTAAAATGTAATCATATGGAGTGTTAATAGAAGAGAGCGCTCGCTTAAACACAAGGCAGCGTTTTCTTTAATAACTTTAGCATTTCTGCAAAAATTTTTATATTTTTCACTACGAGGGCGGGAGTCAATAAATCATTTGAACTTCCCGCATCTAAACTTGAATGGGTGCCCCGGTAGGCTAGCTGGTAGTGCGCTAGTCTATCAGTACCGAGGTTGCGGGTTCGATTCCCGCCAGAGACTCTGGCCTTCTGCAGACAAGCGAAAAGCTTCGCGGAATTTAGTGTAGGAATAATAAAAAAAAAAAAAAAAAAAAAAAAAGTGGCAGTTGACTCCTCCCAAAATTTTAATACACTACGCCATTTAGTTTGTGTTTGACAGTCTTTCTCTTCATTTAAAAAAATGGAAAAAAGTTAATTTCGCGTAATCATTAAGTATTCCATCAAAAAATCCATTAATCCATTAATTAAATCTATCCTATTTTCCGAATATAGCCCCATCCTATCCTATTCTCCGAATATTGTTTGCAAGCCTGAAAATGGCTCGCTGGAAAAAGAAAAATTTCACACACAATTACCTATTTGTATAACCTGACAAATCTTATTTTCTGAAGAAACGTCAGACAAAGTCAATAGTGCTCAAAGGAGAATACGTTGAGAGTTAAAACGATTTTTTATCCATTAAGGTAACTTTAAAAATATTTTCCAGATAGAAAATACGAATATTGTTGCACGGTTATGTCGCAAAGTCTCAACAGGTAACTGAGCTACCTTAATAAGAGCGTCATATGAAAACTCGATAGACAAAACATTTTCAAATAAACAAACCGACCAGCGATCTGACAAGCAAGATTTTCCAACCGGGTGGTGTTAAATACGCGTTTTAAAGGTTTTCTTTCGTATAAATTTTATGAAAAGAAAAAGTTTTGAAATGAAAAAAATGCTTGATGATATTATTTAAGAGCACGGTCAGAGCTACCAAGTGAGTGAAATAAAACTTTCTATTCGTTCATTTCCAAATTGGTTTTGATGGTACAACTTATATACATACATATATATCTTATATATCATAATATTTATATCAGCTGGTTTATTCAAGATGATTTTCGTTTCTAACTAATAAGTGGTTTTCTGCAAACTCTTTTTATGATCATTCGGGCGGGATTTAAAAGTTCATAATACAAAAGAGTTTTTCTATTCATTAAGAGAAAAATATACAACCAGCAAGGGATTTTTTAAATATCCTTTTAATTGTCGTATAGATCTGTTTCGATGCAAAAATTTCTTCTCTTTATTTCACGTTTTTTGTTTATGGTACACATTAAATTGTTTTTTATTTTAATAAATAATATACAGTTACGATCATAATAAAATGTACAGCTTGTATTCCAACAGAAGAAGTAATTCTTTGATACATAAATTTAACATTTTTAGAAATTTGTTGTCATCTAGAAGACACTGGACAATATTAAACAACAAAAATATGAGAATTTTTTAATAATTTAAAACCAACAAAAACAGTAAAAGATAAAATTAATTTCCTTCATTATTATCGTGTCCATTCGAATGGAGATCCGGCGACTGTTTTGGGTCGTAATAAAATACCCATTCTTTATCAATTTTGGCGAAGCAATATGGATCGTTGTCCTGTTGGAAGATCCCTGCGCGGTCTCACTCAATTCTGTTTTACGATAGGGGCAAAATGTTCTTTAAAAATATTAAAATAATTGGTTTTGTTCATTTTATAGTAATAAATACTAGAATTTTCACACCGTTTTCCACCATACAGCCTCACACACTCAAAGATTCCCTGAAGATATTTTATTGTTTCTTATTGCTTTTTTGTCCAAATTAATTTGTTTTTTTTACCAAAGGCTTTAAACTTGCTTTCATCACGTTTGGGGCAACGTATTTTCTAAGTTTCAATTCTTTGAGCAATAAAAAAAATTGGAAAATAATAATTTTTACGATAGAAATAGCCACGACCCTTTACAGAGTAAAAAATTTAATTGTTTAATCTTCTCCTTTACCCAGACTTTCTTTCTCAAGAATCACATAAAAAATTACAAAAGAAAATTCTACAATTGTATTTAAAGGAAATTTGCTCGTTCCAAAATTTTGCCGTAAAATTCTGATTTTATGCAGCAAAACTGCCCTCATTCAATGGCGGAAATGAGTGCTAAAATATCTAATTCCATTGTAAAAATTTTATCACACTTAAGTATTAACTAAAATGTTGATATAGGTCGGTTTTAAACTTGTTTAATCTGGCGGAGTCTGGAAAATATTAATTTCTCAAACTGGTTCCGAAATTAATCAATTCACTATGTAAAAAAAAAAAATTTTTTTTGTTGTCAGGCTTGCAAAAGTCTTAAAGAAAACAAACAACTTTATCAAAATAAATTGTTTATCCAAAATTTCGAGATAATTTAATATAAAATTGTTTAATATTTCATTTGTTAAGTCATCAGTTAAATTAAGTTTTTTTTTCGAACGTGATTCTAATTTATAAGAACTTAACACGAAAAAATAAACAAACTCGTTAGACGCAGTAGATAATAAAGAGAACTTTGATCACATTTGTTTTTTTTTTTTATATATAAAATATGGGAATCATTTTATTAAAGAGTGAATCGAAAACACTAAGCAATTAATTGAAAGATCACTTTTTTCTGTTAGAAAAAAAAAAATGTAAAATAAAAGATGTTTATTAAAATTTACTTTAAGGGGGTTAAAATGGATAATGATAACGCTTTTAACAGTTTTTGTTAAATTAAATTGACCTACAAATCGCCAAATTAATTTTCTGATTGTAAATGCTTTTGTGCCAAAGAAAAGTTCAGTGTATTTTAATTCTCTGCAATTCTAGGAATTCTTAATTAAAAACCACAAGGAACAATTTTTTGTAATGATCGCAAACTTCGATCATTTTTGGAGGTTACTGGTGCATACATTTTACGCGTACGTGGCGTATGAGTAATACTGATCTCTTTCTTTCACACAGTCAGTCAACATGATCGATTATACGCTTAACAGACGAACATTAAAGAACAAACCAAAAGAAAAAAAAACCACAAAAAATTTTCAATGATGATTTCATCTTAAAGGTGCATAAGAAAAGAACAAAAATTAATTAAATGAAAAACGAAATTTTTTAAAACAATTACATTTCGATACGAGTACTTGGCATGCCAAGTATGTCATGGAATATTCCAATGTGTCTGAAAAAATATTATAAAAAATATAACAAGAGTAATAATTAAGTACATATGTAAAGCGTGATCCATTTCGAGGTTCCCTACTTTTTTAAAGAAAATTAAAATTTAATGGGGAATGTTTATTATCATTTGAAAGAACATCATTTATTTTTTGAAGATTATGTCTATCAAATGTTGGCCGTTGCTACGTCGCAGATAGTCCATCCGTTGAGTCCAATTTTCGATGACTCGTTAGAGCATTTCGACTGGTAACTGGTGAATGACACGCGTAATGTTTTCCTTCAAGTCCTAAATCGAAGCGGGATGGTCCGCATAAACTTAAGACTTTACATATCTGCACAGGAAAAAGTCTAACGGTGTGATATCACACGATCTTGGTGGCCAATCGACCGGCCCAAAACGTGAAATTATGTGCTCACGGAAGTGTTCTCTCAATAAATCCATTGATTGATGCGATGCGTGGAAAGTGGCGCCCGCCGCCTTGCTGAAAACAAATGTCGCCGAGATCACGAGCTTCAATTTCAGGCATCAAATAGTCGGTTATCATGGCACGATAACGGTCCGAGTGGCTGCGAACGGCGCCACACTCTCAGCTACGGCCGCTAAATTTTCTTCACAGCGTGCTGGACGTGGTCGAATATTATCCAATAATGAATGCTGGGTCTCAAAATGGGTGATGGTGTTGCGAATAGTACGCTCAGTAGGCCGTTTATGTTGACCATAAGTTGAGAGAAGTGCACAAAACACATTCCTCACAGAATGTGAATTTTCGTAATAAAGTTGAACGATTTGTAAACGTTGTTCAGGCGTTAGTCTTTCCATTATGAATTGCCAAACAATACTAGACAAAAATAACATGACAGCATGACACGACTCACACGTGATCTGTCAAAAAAGGCTATTGAAAAAAGTATATCTACTTGAGTCACCCTTTATATAAATTGTGTATGTATGTAAATGTTTTCGCGAGACATAAGTAAACTTTAATACCGACCAACAATCTGCGTGTATTTTATAAGTGGGAGAAGTTTAATGACAAAAAGAAAACGTCATTTGTTTAAAAAAATTTACTGGCACTTTTTAACTTTTTTGCAAGAATTTGCAGAATTTTCAAGAAATTGTATAAAAAAGAACAGATTTATTTCTTGCTGTTGCAAATAAGAATGATAATGATGTTTGTAATGATAATAATGAGATATTTATTTTGTAGATCATGAATGCAATTGTCTGCTCTTGAAAATGCATTAAATATACACTGACAATATCGTTCACATTTTTTTTAAAATGATGAGTACGATTTCTAAAAACAGAGTTTTTAAAGAGTAATAAGTCAAAGAAAAAGACGTTCAATAACTCTGGTATCAAAGTATTTAAAGATAATCTCAGTTTATCTAATGAAAAAAAATTATATTAAAAACACTCTGCTTAAAGAACATTTTTGAGAAATTTTCATACAAAAATTCTAGACGAATTTTTCGTACACAATTCAATCCCCTCCAAATACATACAAAAAATTTTTTTTATTAATGTATTCGTCAGGCTGATTTTTCATCTTTAAGATTAAACATGTTTTATTGCAAATTCTCAAGAAAATGTTTAAAAAAGTTACAATTATAATCTTGAAGTTATGCATATAAACGAATTGTATCACCTTCAAACTTTTCGCAATACTGTTTAATGAAAACTGCTGTTAAACAACAACTAACACACCAAAGTAAAACAAGAAAAGTAAACTGTACTTAAATTGTTTTTAAAAAATAGAAATAATTCAGAAAGAGGACAAAAAGATACTATAACTAGAGCTCCTATTCGGGAAATTTTTTTTTTAAATTTTCTGATGAGAAATTTTGGGAATTCTTTCCTGAAGTTTTTAACCTCATTTTAATCTTTTTTGACATTAAATGTCACATTTCTATAAAGATTTGAGTACACAAGGGAACAATATTTTTGTTGATTAAGAACTGAATGTTGTTTTTAAGGTTATTTTGGACGCTGAATTCAAATCTGCAATCAGTTCTATCAGCTCGACTTTTCGGGATATAACGTTATTTCCAAAATTAAGACACTTCCACTACATATATTGCAATAACTTGAAAACGGTGCACCATATTCATTCAAAAAAACAACTAAAAATTCGCTAAAAATATTATCTTTAAGCCGTGCATACATTGTTTTTAAAGTTGCCGAGTAGTTTCAGAGATATCGTTGAAGTTTTTAAAAAAAGAAAAATTAAAAAAAAAAATAAATTTATATAAAAATTCATAAAAACTTATATTTAAGTTTTTGTATAAAAGAAGTAAGCTTAACATATTTCGAATGACACAACTTTTGATTTTATTCAGAATTTGCTGAGACAACTAAATTGATAAAAATCGCGATTTCCATACAAACATTTTTGCATGTGGTTGTGTTTGCTGCTGTTCTATTTATGGACGTTTTGTCCTTCACTTCACTTGATTGTGAAACGCGTTCATCGATTTTTATGTTCTATATCTCATTTTATTCACAGGTTTTTGCGAGAAAGTAATAAGATTTTGACTTTTTATGTTTTGGATTTTTCATGATTTTTAATTATAAAAAATTTTAATTTCTTGGATTTTTTTTACGTAAACAACCATTAATTTTTTGTTTTTCAGAGTTAACAATTACATCTTAAAAAAAAGAAAAATTCTGCAAATCGCTTCATGAGGAGTGAAGTTATGATTTTTTGAACTTTTAATTTTTGGAAAAAAGTCAAAAATTCGATTAGTACCTGTGTCTTCGATGATTACACTTTAATCCTTTTAATCCTACCACTCTGCAATTAAATATTAAACTACCTACATTTAAAAGCAGTAGAATAATGCTGAGTGCGACATTTATCATAAACATCATAAGAGGTGACCTCTACGATGGATCTATATTAATGAAATTTTATTCAATGTTCCTGAACGCCCGTTCCGAAATTTTGTTAACAGTAGCAATTGCATGGGCAAAATTATGCAGATGCTTATCCCCTAAGAAGAATGTGTAATATTGTTAATGGCCTTTATAGATTTATCGAGTTTTAATTTAATAGTGATAAAAGTAGCAAATCATTAATATTTTTTTTTTTTTTAATTCACCATAATAAAATTTTTGTAATGTATTTTTTATTTCTTAACTAGATGACCCGGTGAACTGTGTACCGCCTAATATAAACTCACTGTTTTATTGTTGGTATTTTGTTTAAGCTTTGATATCGTTGCAAACAAGACGTTTTGAGTGCAGTTAATTCTCATTCCCTCTGTAGTCTTGTTTGCTGATAGCTTTGGCTTTTCTAAAATTATTTAGGAGAACGTTTCCTGATGATCTGGCCTAAGCAAGCGGCTATCTAGCTTATCCTGCAACAATAAATTTTAATATTCTTATCAATTATAAAAAAGGGAATTAAGCACAACAAACAAAATCTTTTATTCCCAAAAACAACTTTGATAATAAATTTTTTTTTAAATCTATATCGTCTTCGTATAGAGTGCCTTGCCCACTCATACAAGATACCGATGCTATTTGTAGTAAATTTGGGAACTTTGACTGTAAACGTCCTCCAAATATGCAGAAATCTTTTTGTACTAAATGAGGAAAGTTATTCTCTTGCTAGTCGCTCCAGAAATAAAGAAATTAATTTTGTGCCAATCCCTCTTCTTCACTCCCACCCAATTTGTCAGATTTTGTGGATCAGTAAATAAGCAATTTGTATCAATTAGGGACAATTTTACTCTTACCGCTCTCCAGATATAAATAAATATATTTTTCCAATCCCGCCCATTTGATATCAGATGTTGTGCATTAATAACTAAGCTGTTTGTAATAAATATGTTTTTAGCCACGGCCACGCCCACGCCCGCTCCTTTTTTTTCAATATTTTTATAGGCATTCTGCTATCCGGGGTGAAAAAAATCCAATAAATAAGAGATCATTAAAATCGCGCCAGTCGTTCTCGAACTTTAAATGGTGTTTCCAACACGACTTTTTTTTATATTTTGTAAGTTTTTAATATTTTTTTCTTTTTTAACATCTGTTCTACTATTCGGGGCGATGACAACAAATCATAAATCATCACAAAGTCAATTCCTGCCGGAATTAATTTAAGGTCTTATCAATTTTTGGGCCAATATAAACTCAGAAAACTTCTGCAAAATCTTCCCTGTAGTTTAGGAGAAGCTCAATTTAACTCAAACTTTTTAAGTTTACTATATGTTGATATAAGTTGTCCGTAAGGACTAACATGCGTAGGCAAAATAATTTAAATAAATATAGTTAAGGTTACTTAAAATTCCTTTTCGCTCATATGAATTATATGAATAAAATATACGTAAGTTGCATTTTTTTTTTAAGAAAACAATTAAATTAAAACATATTTTTTCAAAAATTAAAAAAATATTTAAAATTTTTATATTTTAGCAATCATATTTTAAACACTATACTTCGCTTTCATATTAATATTAAAGCAAGTTAGAAAGTATAGTCGGTCAAGCACCACCATTTCATACCCTACATTACAGTATTTACAGACAAAATGCAGAATTTGATCCAGATATCAACATCTTTATGTGACTTTTGCGCCTTAAAGGGATTTAAGAAATTTGTGGACCTAAATTTGGATATAACATAGTAATTTTTATAAAAGTCTCACGATAACTGAAACCAAATCAAAAACGAAAACTCGAAAATATTTTGAATTCAGGCATCAGAAATTAAGAACCGAAAACTTAAAATTTAAGTTTTTCATTTGAAAAATTCAAAACTCATGCGTACAAAATAATTTTTTTTTCTATCAGTTAAAAAAAAAATAGGAAACACAAAAAAGATATTAATTTTTAAAGTACAATATGTGTTTTGTACATGAAAAGAAACAAAAAAACAAAAATTTTAAAAATACACAAAAACGTTTTTTTTATTTTTTTTTTTTTTTTTTTTTTTTTTTTTTGAAAAATATTTATCATTGGTGTTCAAAACATGTTTTCAACTGTACAAAAGAAAAAAAAAATAAAATTTATTTTGTTTTATTTGTTCTTCAAAGTGCAAAATAATAAAGTTCTTAAAAAAAACGTTTTTGAGAAAAATATTTTTTTGTTTTTAGAAACTAACAATAAAAACTCAATTTGAAGTAAAAATTGAGAATTTTAATTAAAATTATAAAATAAAATTGTGTTTAAAATTGCAAATGCAAAAAATCGTTAGAGATTCTTAATTATCAAAACGAGCTGCTGCTGCATTAGCTGTACCCGCAACACAGGTATCTGTGGAGACAGCCTTCAGTGCTTTGCCAATTATTATGACCAAAAATAAAAGGAATTTATGTTCTGAGCATGTAGAAAATGTATTGTTGCTCAAACTCAACATCAAGCTAATTGATAAGATTACTATTTAGTTATAGGATAATCTTAATCATGTTATAACTACTTATTATTAATTAGCTTTATATTTTTTACTATAATTTTGAACGTATGAGTTTAAATTTTGTCAATTAAAAAAATTCAATTTTAAGTTTTCGGTTCTTTTTTTTCATTTACAAAATAATATTGTACTGAAAAAATAAATATCTTTTTTATGTTTGCTTTTATTTTTTAAAACTGATGAAAAAAAAAATTATTTTGTACGCATGATTTTTAAATTTTTAAAAAGAAAAAATTAAGTTTTCGGTTCGTAATTTTTTGTACAAAAGAACAAAAAACAAATATTTTTTCAAAAACGTTTTTTATTTAAGAACTTTATTATTTTGAACTTCAAGACACAATATCAAACAAAATATTTTTATTTATTTTTGGTTATTGTACAATTTAAAATATTTTTCGAACACCAATGATAAATATTTTTTAAAAACATAAAAAATTGATATTGTTACAGGTAAGAGCTGAGTGTTTAAAATTCTTATTCACTTTATGGTCTTACTTGTATAATATTTTTAGCTTTTCTTAAGTATTTGGAAAAAGTTTCCTGACGAGCTGGCCTAAGCAACCAGCGAAATGCGCATAGGAACTAGCTTTCCCACAACAATAAATTTCAGTGTTTTTTATCATAAATTGGGATTATTAGCACATCATTAATAAATGAATTAATTAATAAAAAAAAAATGTTTTCCGGTCCTTGTTTGAATTTGAGTTTGGTTTATTTCCATTACCTTAGGAACGAAACACTTTTGTTGATTTATTCCGTTACAGAACTGGATAGAGTTCAGTTTTGCGGAGAATTTTGCACCATTTTTGAAAAACATATATGTTTTATATCTTATGAGTAGGTTTGATTGAGCAATGAGTCCGATTTAAAAGGAAGTTATGGAATTAAAAGGTATTTAAGGAAGAGGTCAACGAATTCCAATAAAAACTGCTTTAGATTGCAAAAATAAAAATTTTTGAGCCGAATTTAATGTAAATACCAACACTATATTCCGGATAGAAACTTGTATGGGAGCTATGTGAACTTATGGACCTATTTTCAAAACTTTCAGTAGCCCATTATTTGACCATTATAAATTATTCACCAAATTTGATAA
The DNA here is from genome assembly GCA_943735925.1 of Pollenia amentaria. Classification (NCBI taxonomy): domain Eukaryota; kingdom Metazoa; phylum Arthropoda; class Insecta; order Diptera; family Polleniidae; genus Pollenia; species Pollenia amentaria. The sequence continues at coordinate 4,971,918 of OX031006.1, read as the reverse complement.
AATTACAGTAAAAGCTCGATTTTTTCACGAAATTTTTCTCATTACGTACTCAGTACCTGCAGCATTGGAAATGTTTACCTGTATACTTGCAACATTTTTTATATGTGTTTCTCAGTCTAGATTTTTGGTTTGTTTGTTGGCCAATTACACAATGTATTTATGCACATGCTTCGATTTTTAATTAAATAAAGTTCAGGGAAATCCCGCCTTAGTATGAAACAGATGACGAATTAAATTTAATACGTGTAAGTCTAGTGTTGTGTGCAAAATCGCAAAGAAGAATTGTTACAGTGCTTACAATAAAAGAAACATCTGATACTTTAAAGAAATTTAATGTGGGGTATTTTATTAAAGCAATATCTAGTATTTTTCACGTGCATAGAACGATAATAAGACGTATTCAGGAAAAATGAATCATTACCAAATGCATGTAATTATCAAATACACAACTTCTGTTTTCAGAAATCGCATTTAAGTTGAATGAAAAGTAAAAAAAAACTTGCACCGAGCCCGGTTTTAATTGGGAGCAAGAATCGAATTTTTACTGCATCTCCGAAACTGCGACCTGGACAAAGTTTACATGGTCGCATTGCCACGAACTCGCCTACCAGTCAGACGAATATACAACATTAAATCGACTCAAAAAGCGAATCTAACTCAATCGGTATACTAAATGTCGTTTGTAGACCCAGTCTTTTTATGTACAACACACATCAGCACAAACGCAAAGTTCTTATCCACTACTTCATCGCAAAGTGAATTTAATGCTTGAAAGTCTGTAAGAAAAAAGTACACGTAAATAGGAGATAAAAACAGAACAACAAGACAGAATAACAGGCAGACAAAGATGCATATAATAGTCAATGAGCACGGGAATGTACTCACCAGTGTTGCCAATTTTGGCGTTAAGTGACTAGAATTTAGCCATTCGCTATTTCTTTTAGGCTATTTTTTTTATCAAAATTTCGTTAAAGTTTTTAGAAGTTTTGAATAATAATTATGAAATGTAGAATTTTTCTGAATTTATATTTGCACAGAGTGCATTATTGCACACGTTTGTGATAAAAACTATTTTATTTTTTTGATGAACACGTTTAATATGATTATAAAAATTTCATTTTATCGATGATTTGAATTTTTGTGTTAGGCAAAAATTTCACTCATTTATATTTTGTTGTATAAAAAATGGCTTCGGAATAAAATATGGACTGAGTTTAACTCATCAGTGCAAAAATAAAACCAATAATGAAAAAAAAGTAACGGTACTACTCATTTAATTTTTTGGCAAGACATCAGTTCAATAAATTTATAATTAGCAGAAAAAATATCATTAAACAAATTATAGCGTTGTAAGTTGGTTTGTAAGTTGTGTGAAAATAATCTTCATTAAAGAAAGTATGAAATATGTCGTCGCTTTTCTGAAATCTAAATCAAATAATCTTTATAAGGTAATAAGAGCTTTTGAATGTGGAAAGCCATTAAATAAAAAACGTATTTCCGGTAAAAATATTTGAGGGAATGCAACCAAATTCGGCCTATTTAGAAGGCAGAAATTGCCAGATGTACTGCAATATCTTACCGTGCATTTGTAAGTAAATGCAGATTTAAAGATCATCTGTTCAAAAATACGTAGCACATATGAAAGTAGTCAAATGTGCAAAGAAAGCCGTTCCAGCTGTCGCAGCTTTATTAAAAAAATTTTTTGCCGCATGCTCGCCATTAATTGTATCATAGATGATCCCTACGGGAAATTTGTGCACTTATATTATGAGCAGGAAAACCGGAAATATGCTCTAAAAAAGTATTTTATGCGCACTAAATATGCAGCTAAATCTAGAAAATATGGCCTGAAAATTGTTGAAAATATGCTCTAAAAATATCAAAAATTGCTCATTTGAAAAAAAAAATATTCAACGATTTAAAAATATTTGCCTTTAAAAGGCAATCCTAAAATTATAATCGGTAAAGCCTAGTACTCTGTTCCAATTTGTGAAAAATGTTCAGCAACATCTATTATTTCATGCGGAAAATTTGACATGTATCAATGTTACCTATCTCGAGAATTTGTACAATTTGACGTTTTTAATCTTTCAAAGTATGCGACATTGTTTTGCATATGTAAACAAAACCCACATGTATTTTACTAAAAAGTATTTTTTAAATAAAAAATTAAGTAAAAATAAAATTATATATTGATGAAAACCTGTTACCGGTTGTGTTATTTATGTTTTGCAGTTCTCATATTAATATTAGGTTTAAACTTTTTTCATTTGCTTAAAATTCCACGTGAAATAAGTGCAGCTTATATTATTTCGCAGTTTTAAAAAAAATGTTGCTAGAAACATTTCGCAACTTTTTCACAAATTAAACAGAGTACAACTCTATAAACCTTTTTCCATAGAAATTCCGCACAAGTTTTTTTCATATGGGTTTTGACAGCATTTCACGTGAAATGTTGAACAGAGTACTAGGCTTAAAGCTCAGACACCACAGTATTTACAAATAAATTTTCGAGATTTTGCCCAATCTAAAAACGATCGGCACTCATGGGATTACAAAAACAAAGCTATGTTATGAGGTTAAAGTCCATATGAGAGTTATTTATGGCGAATATTATTTAGATATTAACATCCATATGAGATTTTTTGTCTTAAAGGTTTTTCAGAAACGGTCGCTAAATTGTTTATTAATGTAAACATTTAAACGGAAGTCAAAGCTTTTTATAGTTGGGAGCTTTAGGCAAATGTGAGCCGATTTGAAAATGATTACATTTGCAGTAAAATATTTTTGCGCGAATTTAATGTAAATACCACCATAACTAGATGGTTTACGGATACAAAAAGTCTAATTTAGAAAGAAGTTTGTATGGTGATTATGTGAAATTGTACAACACGTTGGGTATTCAAATAGATATTAAAACAGAAAAACCAGAATTTTTATTTGCTGCAAGCGCTCTTGTAAGCCTCTACAAAATTTAAGATATCAAAATATGCCTAAAAAGGGAAAATATGCGCTATATAAATATATAAATTATGCAAATAAAATCCTCTAAAGGGTAAAATATGCAAAAATATGCACTAACAAATCGATGCCAAAATTCATAAAAAGCTCTAAAGTGGATATATATATTGTTTCTACATTCATTGGTCGCACAAGAAAAAACATGTAATTGCATATTTATGGATTCCCTGATTATCACAAAAAGGAACGAGTTCTGACAGGTGAGAACAAGACATATCACTTAATAGGAGATCATGTATTTAAAATGCAGTTGATCCGGAGGAGAGGTTATTGGCATAAAACTATTCATGTGACTGGATTTTGCGCGGGTAGTGGCTGGTTCTTTCTGGTTCTATTACTTTATATGAAGGGGATTCATCATATTAACATGGTGTTGGTCTAGAAAGTGGTGAACTGATATATTCTTGGCCATTTGTGATGGGTCACACAATGAAGGCAAACGAAACTGTCCTGTCTTGAATAAAATAAAAATGTTCACCACCGAAAAATAAAATGATTTTTATTAAATTCGTTTTAAATTCATTGAACAAATGTGTAATTGTTGTCTTATTTTCTGCGACAGGTATAATTATAATAACCGAAATTGAATGTGACCAATTAGGTTATTTCTGTGACCTGTTACCACTTTAGAAGTAACATGTGAGAAGTTTCGTGTTAGTTTCCTATCTTCTAGAGATGCGAGCTACTTTACAATGGAAGGTCATGATTGGACACCAAAAAGGCGAATTTTAAAAGAAATATCTATGAAAAGAGATAGGAGCCAAAAAATCCAGACTGTTTTATCATTCAAATTAAATGAATGCTGTAGTCAATAAACACAAAGGGGATTCAAGAGGATGCGACTAGATATCTTTTTGGAAAGTTTATTTACCTTGAATTTTTACTATTTGGTCCAGATTTTATTCCTCATATGTTATTTGTCAGTTGTTATAAAAATCTTGTTAAGCCATTTTTAGGCAGTTTTTATTTCAAAAATTAGTTATTTTTGGTCGCTGAAAAAAAGAACATCGATTTTATCGACAATCTAATTTTAACATATCAAAATATTTTATTTCTGTATATTTTTTATTTACAATTTTATAAATAAAAATAATATAAATAAATAAGTTTTGTGTTGTTGTTAAATATAAATGTGTTTTATTTTTATTTTTAGCCAATTTGTCAAGTTCTGGCAACACTGCTCGCACACAATTTTATATTATAGAAATAAACCAGTGTGGGTGCGTGTGTGTCTGTGTCTGTGTTTTTTTTTTACGACTTGATTCTTTATACCAAAACCATTTTGATGTGAACGCACAATGAATACAAATAAATGAATGACAAGTTTGAAAATAAAACAAAATTATAGTAATAAAACAAAAATACCAGTTAAGCATCGTGAGAAAAACAAGATTTATAACAAAATAAGCTAGACATAGATTATATAGACATATACATATATATAATCTAGCAGATAAAACAACAACAACAGCAAATTAAATCCATCTTCGCTTGGTTTTTGCATTTTCCTAAAAATGAAATATTTTTGACAATTTTAATTATATTTAATAGGAAACTTTTTAATAAGCCAGATAAATAAATCTCATTCATAAATTTATTTATTGTTTTTGTTTTTTTGTTGGTGGTTTGGGACTCCTTTTTGCAGAAAGTATAGTCGGTCTAGCCCGACCATATGATACCCTACACCACAAAATGTATAAACAAGTTTTCGTGCACCCTACAGAACAAAATTATGCTTTGTGGTTAAGATTCATATAAAAGTTCTTTGTGCCGAATACTACAATTTAGATTTAAATGAGATTTGTTTGCCTTTAAGTGATCTTGGACCTACCAACACAACATAATGTCGTGAAATAATAGCTATAGTAAAATTTATAATCGCCAATTCTTTTGTCAATGCCAACATTTCTTAGGAAGTTATCGCATTAAAAGTTTTTTTGGGAGTGGTATTTGTATTGGAACTATCGTTAAATATGGAGCGTTTCCAATAAAATTTGGTAGGAAGATTTAGATTACAATAGAGTAAGATTGGGCCAAATTTGATCTAAATACCAACAAAATAAAAAGCTTTACGGGCACAAAGAACCTTTTCCTGAGAGCAGTTTGAACGGAGGCCTTTGAAATTTGGAACCGATTCTCATAATTTGCAAACGGGTTCGTTCTTGTGATAAAGACACACAACCGGACGGTCATCGTTAGATCGATTCTAAAAGTGATTCTCAGTCGATCGGCATACTAAAAGGTGGGTCTACAACCAATATTTTTTAGTTTACGCACATCAGCGCAAACGCATAATCCATTATTGTGTTGTGGGTATAATTAAATTAAAAAAAATTCGGTTTTAAGTGTTCTAACACCCACATGATGAGTAAGTATTTTTTTTTTCATTTATACTTATTCATTTATAAATCTCTTTTTTGTTTGCTTCTCTTTTTTGTTTAAATAGTTCTTAAAACAAGCAAAAAAAAAAAAAAATCTGTTAAGCAAATATAAGAAGTAAGATTTCCTTTTGCAGATATCACGAGTATGTGTCATTTGTCAGTGGTAACAAATTAGCAAAAAATAAATTAAAAAATCATTTCGAAATAGAAATAAATTAAAAACAAAAAATTGTAAAAAAAATTAAAAGCTAAAGCTGCTTAACCACGGAAATATTGAACTTTATTTGGCATGTTGTTTCAACCAAAAATAGCAAATGTGTGTGCTGCATTTAAAAGACAAGCCATTTATAAAAAAAAACTGAAAATAAGAAACGCTAAATACCTCAAACCGAAAAAAAATAAAAGAGAGCAGTGAGAAAATACATTTTAATGAAATAAGATGAATTTTTTGGTACCCTACGGTACGGCCATCACTTGGATTGTTTGATCATATATAAATTTATTTTCTCTACTTAAAAGATTGACTGCCACCGCAAAAACTTCAATATTTGTATTGAAGCTTCTGCAAGTGAACGGAAATATTGAAGGTGGTCCAACCATAATGCAAGATGTTAATTGTGGATCACACATAAACGTCATATTTTTTGGCCAACTTCACAGAAAAAAATTGTGTCCCAATTAAAGCATTAATCAAAAATAAAATCAGTTTTAATTAAAAATTTAATCAAGTGAATTAAACCTTAAATCAAGTGAATTAGATGTCTAATTTGTTTACTGGTACAATTAATAGTGGCGATTAAACCAAATTAAGAAATTGTGTGACTTGGCTAGAAAGGATAAAATTCGCGTCTGATATATGGATTTGTCCGTGGCAAGAAAGCGTTGTGTACGTCTAGCTTATAATAACGTATGCGGAATAAAATATAGACTGGCACATTTTAGCAGCAGTAAACAGTTTTAATCAGATTTTAAAAAATCAAAGTTAATATACAATTGTTTAAGCACACAACTTAAACTTATTTTCCAAAAAGATAAATAGCCGCATCCTCTTGAATCCCATTTGTGCTTATATTCTATAGCATCCATTTAATTTGAATGATTAAACAGTCAGGGATTATTGGTTCCTATCCATTTTCATAGATATTTATTTTCAAATTCGCTTAAAAAATTCAATTGGACATGACCTTTAATTGTAGAGTAGCTCCCATCAGCCATGATACAATTCAACATAATACAATAACAAAGCGAAAGAACGGTAAGATTTTGCAGTACATTCGGAAATTTCTGCCAACAAAAAATCTCGAGTTTGGTTGCATTTTATCAAATATTTTTACCGCATCGTCGTTTTCTCTTAAACGGTTCCACTTCCACTTTCGAAAGATTTCAGTGTCTTACTACTCGTCTCCATTATCCATCAACTTGGTAAGAACATCATGTCGCACATGAATTCTGCTAGTGTAGACTCTTCATGTTCATATTTCGTTCATGTCCTGCCATCGTTGACTAAACATATGTCTTAGAAGCCATGTCTGTCTGCAACTAAACGCACAACAAAAAAAATTGTGGTAAATTAGAACATGAACATCAACACGTACTCGCCACATACAAGAACATGAACTAAATATTTATGTTCATGTCATGTTCAAGTCGGTAGCGCTTGAAGACGTTTTGTTAAAAATTGAAGTTTTTTTGACTTGGATTTCCGAAAACGTACGAAAAATTTCAAATATTCTTTTATGAGGATTTTTTTCACCAAATTTACAAATCAACCAGCGAAGTTCTAGCTCGTTTAATGGCATGTTATCTACTTATTATCAATTTATTGAACTGCTTTTTAGCCAAAAATTATAGGGATAGTTCCGTTACTTTTTTCCTATTTTGTTTTGATATAATGTTTTGCTTTTTTTTGAACTGATGGTTGAAATCCGTCTATATTTCATTCCGCATACGTTAAACTCCCTTTTATGTCACGCTTCAAAGTGGGTCCCCTTTCTCTTTTTCACATACATGTTACATTAAACCAGTTTTCGAACCTATCGAACCCAATTTTCAGCATATGTTTTTAGTAGCTGGAGGGGTTTCACAATAATTGAAATAAGTAGAAAGACGCAGTAAGTCCGCACGATATTTTTTTGTATAAGCTAAAAACACATATTGGAAGATACATCAATAACAATTGCCTATCTCGCCCTTAACTAAAACTCAATGTTTATATCGAAAATACGCACTTTATAAAAAACATTAAACGTCTGGTCCGTTCTGTTAGTTGCTTACAATATAAATGCTTACCGAATTTAAATGTCACGTTGGCGGAACGTCTCAATCTGTATAAATTAGAATTTCATGCCGTCGTTACGTGACAGCTGTAAAGCAGTGATGGCCTCTTTTTTTGGTACTTTTTTCCAGTATATCTATAGACTTTCGACAAAACGACTAACAATACAACATATTTCCATATATATAAATATACATATGCTTAGATGTACAAAATAAACAAATGCATATGCACATACAATAGAAATGAGAAATATATAAAAGGCTTTAAATGGTTACAAAATATTGTTTTGTCTATGCAGATTTACAAAATAATATATGTAAATGTGTATGTATATGTTAAAATACACATTTGTTTATTGTAAATCTATAATATAAATATCAGATATTAAATTATTACTTACACTAAATACTGTTTTAATATCATTTTAATCACTTGGTACTTTTTCTGCACAGCGGTCAACATTTAAATTTTTTGATTTCCCATCACTGTGTGTGTTGTTTTATGTATACTATTGCTTTTTTGTTTATGTATGTGAAAAACATATGACTCGTTTTTAGATGTTCTATAAGTGCACCAACGTGCAAGCAGTCCGTTACAGCAAGTTACGGGTACAGCAACGTTCGCCTAACTCAGCCTTAAGCCTTTTTTATTTTAAAAGCTAAATAAGGGGTTTTCACTATCTTGCTGTTCTAAAGTGCAGTTACTCCAGAGGAAAGATATTTGACACAAAACTAATCATGTGGCTGGATTATGTTCCGGTTGCTTCTGATTCTAACTAGTTGTATTACTTTATTTGAATGGGATCCATCATATTAACATGGTGTTGGCCTAGGTGGTGGTAAGCTGATATATTTTTGGCTCTTTGTAACAGATCACATATTGAAGGCAAACGAACCTGTCCTTTCTTAGAAAATATAAAAATGGTCACCAAAAAAGAAAATGATTTTATTAAATATTACCCAAAATTGAATGTGAACCTTTAGGTTATTTCTTTGGCCTGTTACAAAGTGTCAAAAATATGTCATAGGCCATCGCCATGTAAAAGTGACAAGTCCCCTTCATATAAAGTGTCATATAAAGTGTTAGACCTGTCCCCAGCACTTTAGAACTAACACGTGAGAAGTTTGGTGTTAGTTCCCTTTCCCCTAGGGAAATTAACTATGTGAACGCAGTATTTAAATACTGGGGATTTCTATGTTATGCCAATAGTTGGCAATACGCAAACTAGTACATACATCCTTTTCTGTGCTGAGTAGAAACTGAAATTGTTATACAATTCTTAAAAAAATTAATAAAAAAGCATTTGCTTGTCGAAATTTAAAAAACGCAACACTAATATGTGCAGAAAAAGATTAGAACACAAAAAGACAGAGAGAGGAAGAGTTAGAAAAACCTAAAGCTGGAGGACTACACCGCACGTTCAATGCGTTTATGCATCTTTCGAAAGGGTAGAGTCATTGTAAAATTGTATTGACAAGTTTGTATTGTATTGACACGCCTAGAATGCATATACGCACCAAACGCATGAAGTAAGATGATTATTTTCTACTTTTGCGTGCTTCACAAGGATGCTTATTATGGCTGGTTTACACTATCACACAAGTCTTACGTATTTTAACGAAAATGCTTCCCTGATTTAATTATTGTTTGAACATTTAAAAAAAAAAAAAAAAACAATAACAACTTATCATGAGAGCGTTGTATTTTACTCAAAATACGTACGACTTGTGTGATAGTGTAAACTAGCCATTAGTTAAAAATATGTTTATTTTGTTGTTGTCATTACACACGGCTAAATTTTAAGAGACATTTGTTTTTATTTCTTCCTCTCACTTTCTGCACCAAGAATCTATAAAGAAAAGCGAAATATGACAATGAGTTCACTCTTCTGATCAAAAATATTCCCCGACTCGTTGTAGGGTACTTTGAAATACAATTGTGTTGGTTGTTAATTTACATTTTATAGTTAAACTTTGATTAATTGGAAGTATATTACAGATTTCTTCAAACATTTAAGTAACAAGTATTTATAACTTTTTTTTAAGTCTTAACACAAATTGACTTTTTCCATTTTTAATCAAATAAGGCGGAGTAAAAACATGGCGTGATTAAAAATTTGCTAAATATTTAAGTTTTTTAAATCTTTTTAGATAAACTGGTTACAGAGAATGGTCAAATAGATAAACATATGGACGGAATTATTTCCTTACCTAAAAGTCTACATAATCATTTTGTGCTTTAACACAGTTATAATAATTTTTTTTGTGGATGTATTTGTTTTATATATTTGTTATTTTTCTTTTATAATAAAAAAATGTTTTGAATATATTATTATTGCTAAAAAAAATTTCAAGTATTTATAATTTTTGCAAATTTATGCAGATGACATTTTTGGCAGTCATGCTAAAATCTATTATTTTAATTTAGACTTTGGATTTGGGGGAAAAAATCATTCATATTTGACAGCCAAATTAAAGCAGTGTATTCGTTTGCAAATGTATTTTAAAGAATTTAACAAATTTTTAGTTGTTATACCAACAAATTTTTAAATATTTAGTTTTCTAAAAAGTTGGTTAAATGCATTCATTCCACATTAGTTTCATGTCAGAATAAATAGTTGCCAAAACTTTAAGTCCATTAAATGTGCATGTGTAGGTACATATCTTTTTTTTTATTTTGATATAAACAGACTTGCTGAAGAAATACCTCCACTTAATTTGATAGTGTGATTTTCAGCCATGGTTTTTCAAAATAAGATTTAATTTATGAATTGAAAACTACAAAAATGATCTGATATGACAAATTTTAAAGAATTACAATGTATTAAAACAGATTATTTTCTCAGTGTATTGTACATGTTGACTAATGAATACTGCAAAAATAAAAAACGCTCTCTTTTATTCTGTTTTATTAACTGTGTTTTTTTTTCTTTTTCTTTTCTTTGGCTTTAACAAATATGAGTCAGTAATTTCCATCCAAAGGGTGTTGACACGTACGTTTTCGGCCCTCCCTTGAGAAGATGGACTTTAATGAGACCCGTTAACAGTTTTGTCGAGCATGGGGCAGTCACAAGAAGCCTTATCATTAAGATCCCTTAACTTAAATTTAGAAGCCAATTGGTACTGTAGCTGCTGTTTCTAAACACGTTGATCATAGTTGCGACAAGAAGCAGCATATCTGCTCAAATAAGCATCAGCACATATCGCTAATTTGCTGCAAGGTCATCAAAATGCTATGTATTTCTTTATATTGTATCGGTATTTTTTCTTAGTGGTGGGAACAAATTAAAAACTTTAAACATGTTTATTTCCAAATGTATTTTTTTTTTTTTTTTTTTTTGAGATATGACAATGTTGCAGCAAATAAGCGATTTGTAATTATTACAGACAATATTGCATAATGATCTAAATTGATATTCCTCAAAATTTTGAATAACAGGCAAAGTAAATAATGTAGACTTGGCGACTCGGAATTAAGAAAGAAGAGCATTTATATGGTGGCTTAGGACAGGAACGTGTTCAACTACGTTATTATGTCTAAAGAGACCTTCTTTGATTTAAACGGAAATGTCAAATTATCGAATATAGAGTGACTTTAATCTATAGATGTTCCATAGAACCGAGCATCTGTTTTACGTACAACTGATATTTCTTAGCGATGTAAAAAACAAACATTGACACTATTTAATATTACAGAATTTTGTATTTACAAATTCAAGTTGTTCGTTACAATTTTAATCGATATTCTTTTGATTTACGGATGAAAGCTTTTTGTAGTATCCTGGTCGTTTTTATTACATTAAAAGCAGTTCTTGCATTTACATTCTCGCCAATTTTATTTAGTAAAATCATTGATCAAAAAAAAAAAAAAAAGAAAGAAATAAATAAATCAGAGGAATTAGTAGACAGTTTCCAAGATCTTGTTAGGTATATTATTTGTCTAAATTGAGTTTTACTTAACAACTATAGTAAATAGGACAAGGGGAACTCTGGGCTATATAAAACTTTGGACAAAAATTTTAATCATGTCACTAGTTCGTTCTATTTTTGAATATGGATCGATAATATGGGATCATATTTATCAAATCAAATTCCAATGCAATTGAATTGGTCTAAAAACCATTGCTGTTGTTTTGACTTTGGGGATTACATTTTAACCCACCGAACTTGTCATCATATTCTGCTCGACTTGATCTTGATAAACTTCCAACATTAAAAATTCGTAGAACTTGCTCAATGTGTCATTTTTATTAAATGTTATTATTGGTGACATTCCCTACGACCATCCTGGAATTTCTTACCTTTATCAGTTAAACAGTTAAATTTTTTAGAGCTAATTATGCTGACCCTCACAGGAGAATGTGCAATACGTTTAACAAATTTTATAGATTTATCGGTTTTTAATCAAATCATAAGGCCGCAAAAAGGTAAATAATCCTATTTCTTAACTCTTAGTAATTATAACAGTTGAATGTATGTATTTGTATTTGTATCTTGTTGTAATAAATAACTATTTAAATTGTCTGTAAGGAGTAGAATTCCATAGGCAAATAGTAAAAATATAATAAGAAAAATATGTATATATGTATGTTGAATTCACAAGCTCTTAGTATTGTCATATTTGTTGTATAATCCCTTAATTATACAATATTGTATATTTGTTGTTGGTAATTTTCATACAAAAGTGTTGTCTCATTTTTATGTGTTTAAAAAATTGTTTTATATATGCCAGGCCTGTAAATGTTCGATTTGTTTGGTGAATTTTAAAAAAAAAAATTTTTGGATTGTGATAACTACCACCCCAAATTTAATTCTTCTGAATGATTAATATATGTTTGATTAACTTCAATTTCCTTTTTACTATTTGAATTAAAATTGCTATTCAATTAATATTTATTACGATTCTATCTCAAATGAAAACTCCCATACCTGGCTTAAATTCATGATATCAACCAATGTCAATGGTAAATATTATTAAAGAAGAAAACATATATAAAAACCAAGAGTGAAGTAAAAAATTATTACTAAAATTAAATTATTTTGCTATTTTTAGTTTTATTTTTCATATTTTTTTATATTTGGTAAAATAGCGTCTTTATCTTCTTAAATAGTTTACAAAAAATGAATTGACAATGTGCATTGAATTGATTAGTTTCCATTTTTGACATTTAGCAATACGACAAAGTAACGATACAACAAATTTGTCTATTCACAAGTGCATAAACCAAAATCGACAAATATATATATTTTTACACTATACGAATGCCAACACAAGTTGCATTTGAAAATAACTGCATTGGACCCAGGAAATATGTATACTAGGGCGCAGTGACCAAAGCGTAAATAAGAAAGCCACAACCATATTATGATTGCCTCTGATCATGTTATGGTTGATAAAAACATTTATATGTTACCTATAGATTGTTGTATTGTTTAACGATAACATTGTCCTATTTTTAAATTGATCTAAGAAGTAAACATAAAAATGACACTATTATAGTGCCCTCCTAAGAAAGAAAGTCACATTTCCATTTAAGTAGTTTTGCGATATTAATGTTTAATGGTTTTTTATCTTTCGCGTCTTAAAATTTAATATTTTTGAAAAATTTTAAAAATGATTTAAAAATATATTATTTGATTCGATTTTATTACCAGAATATACAGGGAACATTTTGATGATAAAGTAGAGAAAATGGACTTATGCTTTTTTTTGCCTAGTCAAAATTTGGAGATGTTGTGTATTTTTTCTTTTCCCAGTCAAGCCATTTTTTGTCAGTTGACCATATGAAGATTCTGACGAAAGTAGCCGGGCAGGTTCTACAGTTATAATTATATTTTATTCCATATTAGGCAATGGTGACGGGCACGTTGACGGAATGTTTTGATCAGCAGATGATAGCGATGGTATATCAAGATTTTTTGGCGATGTACAATTTTGCACTTGTTCTTTTAGCGCTGTGAATGATGGCTCATTAGCATACTTTTCTTTATTGGTTTCTTTTTTCTTTTCTGCTGCTAACTTCCATCATATTTTTTTTCGAGGTCGGAGTTTTTAATTGCTAAAAGTGCAAGGTTTTTTTACTCGACCCATTTTCTGTTTTTATTGTCATATAACATAAATAACGTATGACTTATAGTTATACAAATAAAAATTAAAAATTTTTTTAATAAAAATTAAAAAATACAGAAACACTCAAAACCAAAAAGCAGCAACAATTTTGAAAATTGAGGCTTCTAACCTGAAGCTTCAAAACGAGTGTATGAAATTCATACTTTGAATGTATGAATATTTAAGTGTGAACTGAAGCAGGTTGGCTTGAACTAATGCACAACGTTAATTTTTATTTTATACACAGAAAAAATTAAAAATTGATTTTAATCACCAAATTCGTAGAATCAGCTCCATTCCAAAACAGGCTAAGTCGAATTAGTTTGTTCAGGTTAATTTAATTTTTCCACGTTTTTGAATTGAGTATTGTTCAATTCGAATTATGTCAAATTTTGGTGTTGATCGGCTTATCCAAGTAACTTGCATACAACTGAATATTGTATCGCCCTTATCTCAATAAGCTTTAAGAACTGCTTCTGCAAAACTCACTTTTTAAACTTAGCATTTTTTGGAATCGAGCTGTCGATACTATTTTTGCTCACTCTGTATTACACTGAGATGATATTCGCAGATCAAAGAACAAAGTTCTCGGGTTTCTTAAAGTTATTCATACTTGTCGGTGTTTGCAAGAACTTGTCGGTAGTATTGCACACACAAAGAAGAAAACTCCAGCTATCCAAAAAAGAATCAAAGATACTAAAGCCTCTAGTACACGGAATGTAAAAAGCCACATGCGCATGTGGTTCTGACGTCATTTTGACGTCAATGCAAAGCCACAATAAGCATTGCGTGTTGTGTGATGACGTCAAAATTACGTCAGAACCACATGCGCATGTGGCTTTTTACATGCCGTGTACTAGAGGCTTAAGGAAAAAAGTCTTATGGGCTTAAAATGTTGGTCAATGGGTCTTTTTATCATAGTATTTGGCAGATAAGACTTGTTCGTCTAGAAAACACGCTAGAGATGTTAGATGTGACCATTTTGCTTAACGCTTTTCAGTAATTTACAGAAGAAAATAGGTAATTTAAGTTTAACACAAAAATTAGAAACACATTCACGGTTCCGAATCTGCCCTTATCACAGTTTTGGACTTTTGGCGCTTCTGACTTTCTTTCTTAGGAGCGCAGCACGCGTCATCAGAGGCAGCTGTAATTGAGTTGTGGCCACAATTTGGTTGCCTTAAGCAATAATACAACGAAAATTACCATTATAAGTTTAAATATTTTGCGGTAAAAATAGTTTCGTTAGCGGTGACTATATTGAAAAATATGCAAGCGAACATATTTGGCAAACATTTACAACTCTGCATTTGTATACCCTCAAGCACTAGTGGTGAATTAGGTTGTAATTCCGTGTGAAACTTTTTGTAATATTCATCTTAGACCCCATAGGGTTGCTATATATGCTGAGCATTTGAGTAATTCGAAGTAGATTTAGTCATGTCCATTTGTCCGTCTGTCCATCTGTCTGTCCGTCTGTTGAAAACACGGTATTTTTCGAAAGACTCATCAGAAAAGAATAATTTTGTTGTTGAATTGTTCTCCAAAATAGTTAGGGATTAAAGCCCAACAGAGTTAGTAAAGTAGGGGAAGAGTTGAGAACCTAAATGTGGAACAAGCTTTCTTAAAATTGTATAGTATTGTTACGTTACAGAAACTAACATGAATTGGTAAACGAGTACACCGATATTTATTAAATTTTGCGACTGGAATTCATACTTTTATACGTTTTGAAGATCTACTATTTATTGTTTTTACTAACAAAATATGACGCACATTAAATACTTAAAATACTTAAGGGCTCCATATAAAACCCTCAGTAAACAATTTAGTACCCCTAAGACCATAACAGGTTAATGCTATTGCGCTATAGTTTGGTATGCTATAGTTTTATAAGATATGATAGAAATATCAAGATAGAACGGTCAATAATTTTCCTAGGCCCCATATAAAGCGGCCTTCCGAAAGACAGTTTAAGATGCATAAAATCCTAAAATGAAAATTATATTACACTTGAAATCACTGTACTGAATTTTGTGATAAACGATCCATAATTTAGGTCCAATATAAATTTCTTCAAATTTAGTTTTATATGACGTTTTGGAATAGACCTAAAATCGCTACGAATTATAACACTGTGAAGTCAATTTTTGTAAAGATTTGTTTATCATTCATAGATCCAACTCCTAAAATATTCTAACTCTTGTTGAAGGGTATCAAAGATTCGGCACAGCTGAATATACTTATTATTATTTTGAGAAATAGAATCTGGGAATTTTAGTGATCATGTTGATTCTATTTGTTAAAATAATTAAGTTAAATACATAAAATTTACAATAACCACTATCTAGTTATAAGATACAAGGAACGCTGACGAAGGCCAGAAAATGCATTACATTCTGCTGATATCAAATAGTCGTATAAATTTTCTGTACAATTTACTTCATTGCTAGCCAAAGGATAGCTAAAGTAAGCCTCGTAATAGAAATATACAAACAAACAAAATTGTGATAGTACATAGAAAATATTACAGGAATAAGACTATTAAAAAAAATGTGTGAAAGCTTTTTAAATTGTAATTTGCCTTAGAATACACATTCGAATTAATATAAAAATTTATTATTATATTAGTAAAATTCGATCTTTAAGGATCCAATGATAAAGAGGAAATTTTCTTTCTAACTTTACAGATATATCTTCAATAAGGCTGGTTACTAAATTTTTTATTTTTTTTAATTTAATTTCAATTCAATTACAAAGCTGTTCAAAATGAAAAAGTAAGCGCCAGTGGCATTGTAGAGGCTAGTTGGCAAAACTTAATTAATTCACATTAGTTATTATCCTTAGTAATATTACAATTTATACATATCAAAATAAGAGGAGAAAAACAAAATTTTTTTTAAATTAATTTAAGTATAAAAGGAACGTACAAACAAACAAGGGTATATCAGAAGCAGTAGTTTTATAACATATCTGAATATTTGATTTTAAAAATTCTTTTAACAATTTTTTAAGTATGAAAGAGTAGGACATATTTATAAAAATTGAGGTAAGTTGTTAAATGCTTTACTACCAGAGTATTCAATACGTTGTATAGTTGTTTCTGAACGACAAAAAGCCACTCTTAATTGTTGACTATTGAGAGAATTGTATGAATTCTGACCTCTAACGAAACATATTGTATGATGGACTATAGAGAGACAAGAGTCGTTGAAGGGAACGCATTTTAACACTTTTGTTGTGTGCATATATTAGAGCTAAATAGTTGAATCAGACATTGGTAAATCAGTAACTTCGTGTTTTGGTCAAATTTGTATTTAAACTTATATAAAAGTCCAATCGCAGGTGATATTTTAGACTTTAGGTGTCTTAAATGTTGATCCCATGCAAGATTAGATTGTAAATGTAGTGCCAAATACTTAACTGAGGATATCTCATGAATTTGTTTACCATCAATATATATGCTGAAATTAGTGTTAAAACGGACATGTGGTCTAAATCGCATTACTTTAGTTTTTTCTGGATAAATAAAAAGTTTGTTTACCCGCACATACTCAATTATAAGAGATACATCACGCTTCTTATACAATTCCGATATCGAACCCTAATCTATAGATGGCCATTTTTTATTAATACCATATGTCTGTGGAACTCATTACTTAACAATTTACAAATAATGGACAACGCTTTACTATTTAAGAACGAATTGTTTAAACATGATTTTATCTCAAATTTTCAACTATTTTAAATATTGATTCATTATTGATTATACATATATATTTTTCTCTTATTATGGATTGGTTTTGAATTACATTTATTCTTATACCTGCATACTTTAATTTATTTGTTTTTTTATGTACATTTTTTGTTCTTTGAAAATATTTTAATTATTATCACAAATTGATTGTATCGCTATAAGATCACAAACTGTAATTAAAAAGGAATATATCTTGTTGTATGTGATATTCACATTAAATAAATAAATATATAAATAAATGTAAGGTTTGACTGCAGTCTCATACCAATACGGATAAAAAGAGATATTTCATCAGCATAGATAAACATCTATGTCCTAATCTGTCTTAAATCCCAATAGACCTTACCAATCTAACCAAAAGCTAAATAGAGCAATAAGTTCTGCCTTAGATTAAGGTCAGAAAGTGCCAAGAGAGACTGGAGTTAGATACTAAAGCAACAAAATTTTAGTTGGTTCAATTCTAAAATCGTAAAAACGTTTAATTTACGCCACCCAGTATTTCCAGTCAGAAATTCTAGCGATAAATTTTAAGAAAAAAGATAAGGAATCATTCATACAAACTCCTTGAGAACTGTAAAAATTAAACAAAAGAAAAGTAAGTCTTGATACAATAAAAGATCTTGATACAATAAATAAGAGAGCGAAAGTTTTTACGATTTCAAAACTTCTTCTGCCAATCCTGTCTCCAATTGCTTTTAAATCAGAAATCTGTCTTCAAAACTTGCTTGATTCCGTATACTTACAACTTTTTCATTTTCCTTAATGTTAAATTGAAACAATTAGATTTTTATTTTATATTTTCATTCGTTTTAAAGTTTAGTTTATTTTCTTTAAGCCACATTTAATTGTTGTTTTGTTTTAATTTTAGATCTTTTTGACTAAATTTTTTAAATGGTTTGTAATGAATTCCTGGGGGAACTAGAAAGTTGCAATTAATAAAATTTATCATATTTATTGTTTTTGAATTTGTTTTTTTTTCCTCAAAATAATAAAACAAAACAAAATATATAAATTTTGTATAGAAAAATAATGAATTTTTATTTGTTTTCAGCAACATCACATTTTTTGGTAGGTTTACAGTGTAATTTTTGTTTTTGTATTTTATATTTTGTAACTAATATCTTATTATTTATAATTTAATTAAATAATTAATTAGTTTAATTAATGTTTTTTTAGATGTTTCTCATAGAATGTTATTGAAGGTGTTTTTTTTTAAATTGTTTTTTAATATAATAAATTCGAGTTTTAGTTTTAGACACAGATTAAAATTTATCAGTTTCAGTTTTTTGTTTTATTAATTTGCCAATTGAAGCCATTTTTTGAAATAAACTACAATATTTTCTTGTTTAAAATTTCTACTAAACTCCTTGTTTGTTTTTTCTTCAATTAATTAGTTGTGTGGTTGGGTTTTACTTAAATTGTTTAAAAATGTCAATCCTTTTGTAGTGGTTGTACTTTTACAATTATTTTTTTTTTTTTTTGGTTTAAAATTTTATTGTGTTTTAGTCAAAGCCAACAACTTAAAGTTTATTAGTTTTGTTTTTTTTTTTTAGGTAAAAAAAAAGAACTTAAATAATTATAAAGCTTTTGTAGGTGTTGAAAATATTTTTTAAAAAAATATTTTTGATTTTAAATCAAACAGAAATTGTTATTACAAACAAAGGCGAGTCAGAGGAGGCAGGGGGTCATAACCCCTTTAGACCAGTCAAGTACTGGCATTCTAAAAAAAATTGGTTTTGGAGGCTGTCCCGACTGAATGTCCCCTATGTGATTCCCCTTCCTCCCTGAACTGAGGCATGAATCCGCCCTTGTTTATAAGAAGAATCATATTTTTTGGGTTTAACTTTTAATTCGTTTTAGAATTTATTATTGTATAAAGAAATACTGTGTTTGTTTGTTAATAAATTATATTTTTTTTTATTAAATGTTGTTTTTTTCAAATATTTTTCGGGTTAATTAAAACTAATGAGGTATATGTCTTAATTTTTTATTTTTAAATTTGTGTCGAAAATAATTAAATAAAATAGATTTTGTTGTTTTTGTATTTCTATGGTTATATTTTTGTTTAATTTTTTTAATTTTTTCAGCACGCAATCAATGAATTTAGTAAATTGACTTTAATAACAAGTAATTTTAGCTAAATTGAATAAATTTTTTTTTCTATCGGAGTTTTTTGTTTTCATTTTAAATTTATATTTTATGTTAAAGTTTTCAATATGAAAACATAGAATTGTTAGTAATAAATTATACTTATTTGGCTTTTTTTAGTTTAAATAAACTAAAGAATTTTTTGTGCAAAATTTAAAAAAAAAATAGTTTAAAAGTTTTGCAATTAAATAGAAATTATAAAAAAAAAATCAATTTTGTTTAGCACACGTTTCTAGTTACAAAATTATTTGGTTATGAAATGACTCAAGTAACTGAATTTGTTAATATAAAATATTATTTCAATTATAAAAGACTTTTAAAAGCTTTGAGAATGTTTGGGTAAAATAATTTTAATGCTTTTATTTTAAATGAAATGAATGTTAAAATACAAACGAAAACATTTTTTACTTAGTTGAACAAAAATACATTTTCTTTAAATTTATAAAAAAAACTTTAATGGTTTGAAGTTGTTTGATCAAAGAAAAATATAGACAAATATGTAGACAATGAGAACTTTCCTTAAATTGGCTGCAGTTTAAAGACACTAAAACAATTTTAAAACTTATTCTTTTAAAACTACAGCATTTTTTTTTTTCAAATAATAACAATTTCCCAGACTTTTCTTAAAAACATTTTTGATTTTTTAATGGCACATTTAAAAGTATATTAAATGCTGGTTGGTGTAAGCAATTTTATCTAACATTTACATTTACTTTAAGTGTTTTTTTAATTTTACACATATTAAATTTTTTTAAGAAATTTAACTTACAAGGTTTATGATTCTGAAATATTTGATGTAATAAAAACAAACAAATTTTTAAGGCATTTTACACACAAACAAATACCAAACAAACTTAATTGTTTCCTTATTAAGTTAAAATACATTGTCTCAATAACAAAAAAAAACTTTAAAACTAAATAATTTTATATTGCCACTAAAAATGCCTGCAAGTTCATTTTGTTCTAAGTATAATAAAAAGTAAGCAATTAAAAAAAAATATAAATTATTAAAAATTATTTAAAATGGTACTTTAACTCATTTTTTGTTATGTTTTTAACAACTTGGCCTTTAGTTTTATCTGACACTGTTAATAACAAAAACTTGTCCATGTTTGTTGAAAAATAAAACCAAAAAAATAAAATTAACAAAAACGTTTTTGTTGCTTAAAATATTATTGAAAAGTACATGAGTGTAGATTTGTGTAAAAAACATGCCTGTGGTCTACTTTTAGAAATTGCTTTAAAGCAGGAAGACTAATGAAAGAAGGGAAGGTGCGTAATGGTAAAAAATGAGAAACAAAAACTTTATTAACAAATTAGTAAGAAAATGTGTATCTTTTGTAATCCTATTTTGGAAAATGCTTGACAATACGCGGCGAAAAAACATTTTTCAATATGGTAATTTTCAACACAACAATATTTTAGGAAAATTTTAAAAATATATTATGGTTATTTATTCATTTTATTGTCACCGGCAACCAGATTATGGTTATATTAATCTTCTATCAAGGATCCATATTATGGTTGCCTCTAAACACTTGGTTTTGGTTCTAAATTAACAATAGTATTTTCTTCTTTACCAAGAGCAACATGCTATGGTTGAAAAACAATGACAATAAGTGTTAAATATATTTTTGTTTTTATTAACCATAAAATGTTCGGAGGCGTGGCTAAATTTACATAATGTTTTTAAAAAAGTTTCATTAAAATAAGTTTTGTTGGCGCCGACTATATTGAAAAATGTTTTTTTACAGGGTGTACTATTCTTGGAATCCTTCTCTTCTTGTTAATTTTATCTATGACTTCAATTCACTAATAATTACATTTTTATTTTATGTAAAATCTTTAACAACTTTGATTAATATTACTAAATAACAAAAAAGTGCTTTACTTTAAAAAATAATTCACAATGTTGTTAACACGTTCTCAAAATTAATAAAAGTATTCAAATGTATTTGTATCTGGTATTTGTGTACTGTATCTTTGTTTGTGTGTGTGTGTGTGTATTACATAATACAACAAGTGCTCAACATATGTTTATAAACTGTTTTAATTTTTATTGTAATTATTTTAATTTTTTGTTTATAATTTCAATAAAATATTCGATTGTTTTTTTTTTTGTTGTTTTAAAGTTTTTTTAAGAAATAAAAAAATCCCTTGCACTTTTATTTGATTTTTTTTTATTTTATTTTTAGGTACTTGAGTTGGAAATTAATAAAAATTAATCTTTTATTTGGCTTAATTTGTTTATGTTGTAATAATTACATGCATTCGTTAAAACTTCATTTTTTTAAAATAGCAAAAATAAATCAGCTCCACTCAAGAAAATCGAAAACAAATTAACCAATAATTTTTTTAATAATACATGTGTGTCATGGCGAATTAAAGTAAATTATTTAAAAAATTATTTTGAAATTTAAAGAATAATAAAATGCAAGAATATTAATTAGGGATTAATTAAACTTTACAGGTTTTAAAATGTTTTTTGTTTTTTGAAAACTCTAAACTTAAGTGTTAATAAAAATTAAAAAAAAGAATTTCAATTTCATTTTCAAATAAAGCTGATTTACTTTGCTTCGTTTTAAATAATAATAAAATTTTTATTTTTTTTTTTTTTTGTTTAAAATATGTCTTTGTTCTCATTTGAAAAATTAAACATGAAATGTTATGAATAGTTTAACCTCAAATACTAAATAAAATCATTTGCACAAAATAATTAGTAAAAGAAAAAAATAATTATATAAATAATTGAAATAATTAAATTGACTGTCTGACTAACCGACTTAACAATCTTATCATTTCAAAATTCTTAAAACAGCAAATGGAATAAAATTTTAAAAAATCATGTCATTTGAAAATTGAATTTTTTTTTTCTTTTTTGTTTCATTTGAGATTCATATCACTTTGAATTCAGTTTTAATTATAATTATAATTATTCTTTATTTTATATATTTTATTTAATTGATTTAGAAAAATTAAATGAAAACCTTGACTTTCCTGCGCTTATCATTTGTATTCTTTGTAAAAATTTGTTTGTATTCAGTTTTAAAAACTGTCTTGTACTTTAACATTTCTTTCTAATTGTTTTTTTTATTTATTCAGTTAAAAAAAAGTTACTTTTTAATACTTAAAGAAAGTATAATGTGTATTCTAAATATTAAATATAAATATTTGAGAGAACTTACTTTATAAAACTTAAGTTATAAGTAAAAAAAAAAAAAAAAAAAAAATTAAATAAAATAACAGAACTTAAATTTAAACTTCCGTTGGTTCAGCTTCTAAAGTGCCCTGAGCACATGACTGTGCTGCTGCACAACTAAGATTCTTGGAACTTTTAAATAACAATTTATACAGTTTCTGTTTAACTGGTAACTTTGGAGTGTTGTTGTTGTTGCTGCCGCCGCTCCTGTCGAAGCTGCCACCGTTGTTGCCATTAAGAGGCACTTGTTCAATTATTGTTATGCCTCGTTGTAAGACCGGACGTTGTTTTTTATTTGACTGTTGTTGTTGCATTTGGTTTTTCAATTCGTCAGCCTCTATTAAGGTCTTTTCGAAGTTTAGTTGATTTCTGTTAAGGGTAAAGTTTATAATGGTGCTGCAACTGCTGTTTGGCCTCAGAGGCACTGCAGGGCAATTGTTATTGTTTATAAAACAGGCGGCGACTGAGTTGGTGCCATTGCTGACGAGGGAACTTTGTGGAGTCAGATATTTGGCCGATGTTGTTGAGTGTGTGGAAACGCGACTGCTGTTTCTCTTCAGATTTGTGTTGCCGAACTTGGAACCACTCATACGACAGCTGGAACTACTTCGTCTTTGGAGTTGTGTGTCTCGGCATAAAGCATCTAAGCCTACCAGTCTTTTCACTCCCCTTCTTACTCTCTTGTTGCGGTAGGCAAAGATAAAAGGAGAACTTAGATTTGCCAGTAGAATCATAAAGATGGCTAACTGGCTAGACTCTTCAAAGTTGGCTGCAGGCACACGACTCTGTAGTAATACTAAGAAGCCAAAAGGCAAGTAGGAAACCAGGAACATTATTACCACCAAAATGCTAATGCGAGCTGCTCTTGACTCGTCCCGGTATTTGAAGAGAGAAGAGGCATTCGAAAGTCTATGGCGCAAAGAAGACATGTAGCTTAAGGCCTTGGGTGAGGCGTGAATGGTGGGTATTTGTAGGGACTGATGATGGTGTAAATGTTGATGATTTTGGTGTGTAGTTCTGTTGTTGTTAGGATTTTGTTGAAACGAATGTCTATTTAAATGAATACTGGGTAGATTTTGTGGCAGGTGTCCACCTAAGAGATGAGGTGAGCAAGTGTTCTCGTTAAGGGGTTGAGGCAGAGTAACACTTCGTTGTAGATTTGGCGAAGAGTGGACTTGGCGTATAGCCTGAAGTCTGGCATTCTCACACAAATCTTGAGAGGAGGATGTCAATAGCTCCAATTGGCGGGTGGAATAGTTACGTTTTATCTCTCCACTGGCTGTTTGAAGGGTGAGTATAATATTTTGATGTTGTTGCTGCTGTTCGGAACTTGACGCACTTTCAGCAGCTGGTATCACTATAAGCTGGTCATTTGTACTGGAATTATCAGCTTCATCGGACATACCGTCATCCGAAATAGGCGGCAAGAGAACCTTTGCCGCCGAGTCCCGTCTCAAACATGCGGGAGAGCCTCGTTTTTGGTTATTGTCGATTTGCATTTGTAAGCCTCCATACTGGGAGGAGGTCGAAGAAACCGAATTTCTATGTGCACATAAACTATTCGAATACTGTTGGTTGGCCACCGAGGGGCCATGCGTTAGATTTAAAGCACTTTGCAACAAAGGCGATGAGCCATTTTGACGCATTCTCAAACCATTTTCACGGGCCTCACTAAAAATACGCCAATACATGCCGCATACAAAACCAAATGGCAGCAAAATGATGACCACAAAATACAGGCAGGAAAACGCCATGCCAAAGATATTGTTTATCGAGTTGAGACTGAAGAATGTAGTGGTGGATTCGGCAAAGCGTTTTTGTTTGCTAATGACTGTTTCAGACTCAAAATCTATTTCTCTAAATGCTGATAGGGCTCCAAACAAAATGCCCATAGCCCAGGTTATCGCTATTAGAACCCAAGATTTGACTCCTGATATACGACTGTGATAGCGCAACGGATCTGTGACCGCACACCAGGTATCTCCTACCACCAAAAGTACACCCATGGCACCTAAGGCAGCTGCCATATCTATGGCCCATGATCTCATCGTCAGCAGGGGTAAAGCCAGACGTCTTACTTCATCTGTTTCCTGTTCTTGTTCACCTACGGGCACCTGACTTCTGCCCTCCTCTTCAATCTCAGTAATGACCAAAGTTTCACTATTCTCATCTATGGTCAACTCCCGGCAGTAAGTGGCATTGCACTTGTATATAGTCTCAATGGTACGTAGGCCATTCTCTCCCTTGTCATTCTCACCTTCCTGCGATACATTACGTCTCAGAATGATGCCCTCTTGCTCCACCAATTCACCATTGTGTCGAATAGTCATTTGGTGATTGCCAGCCTTCGAATAAAACTCAATGCTGTCATCGTTTGTGTTGGTCGTTAAGAAACTTAAGCCAGACTGACTGGAACCGGTTGTAAGACTGCTGTCGTTTGTACCGCTTTCGATGTTGCCATCGCCCACAATACCACTACTTAAAAATAAAGTTGGAGCTAAAATAAGACAACCAACCAAATTAATGATGAGCAGATTAATAGTAAAACGATTTGCTGTGGTTCGCAGACCGGGTGTCACCCAAAAAGCAGCCAAAGCCAAGAAATTAATTATAAACGATAGCAAAAGCACGGCAAATATCAAAAAGTCTATTGCCATTATTAAGCATAATACTTGTGATGTGTTAAAAGACAGCGCGTGTTCTCTTTAAGATTCATTTAAAAACACTAGAAATCAATTAATTTTTATTGACTTAAATTTTGGTCTATAAATACATTTAAGCTGTGCTGCTTTATTTATTTTATTTATATAGTTCTTGTTTTCTTAATTTAAGCTAAAACTTCTTTTTGACGCCTTTAAGTATCTTTTTTCTCAATGTTTTTATTTGTAGTTTTTCTCGCTTTTTATTTGGTTTTTTTTTATTTTCTTGCTCAGTTTGTTTTGGTTAAGATTTTCTCTATTGTTTCATTTTTATTTCTATTTGAGTTGTAAAGTATCTATTAAAGATTTTTTTACTCTGGGGATTTATAAATTATTTTTTTTTTTTTTTTGTTGTTGTAGAGAATTTGACACAGTACGTATGAATTACTGTTTTCACTTCTTGTTTTTATGATTTTGTTTTCTGGGTGAACTTCTTTAATAACACACTTTTTTGGGTTCTTTAATTATTTATTTTCATTTGTTAACAAAATATTTATTTTTTTAACACAGTTGTTTTATATCATCGTCATGATTTTCATTTAAACGCTTAAATATTTTTTGTTTTGTTTTTAAAAACGGAATGCGTATTCTGGTTTTTCAACTTTATTTTTTTTCAGCATTATTTCAATATTTTATTATATTTTTGTTTAAAAAAACACAATATTTTTTTATTTCGTTTGATGAAGGTTTTTAGAAATCATTAGAAGAAAAATAACTTAAGTTTATAATTTTGTCTATGTTTTAGTGATTTGTTATGTTGCACTTTGCTTTTAATTTTTTTAATTATTATTGCTGTTAAAATGTGTGGTAATTTTGGTTTAAAAGCATTTACAACGCGCCAATTTTTGTGTCTGAAAATACGTTCTGAACTCTTAAGCGTTTCAAGTACAACTGATCGTTGAGCATTTGCAAATGGCTTTTTGAGAACACGACTGGTATATAAAGCCAATTTACAAAGCACGCGAATAACAACAACTGTTTATACGAGTGGCTGTATGTGTTCGTGTATTCGTTATTGAGTGTGCGTTTGTTTGTGTGTGTGCTTTCGGTAAAAAAAAGCTCTCCTCCAATTTAACGACCTTTAGTTGTGGTATTGCGGATTGAGATTTTGTTTGGGCTTTACGTACGACTAATTGTTTGTTTGTTTGTTTTTATGAATTTGCGGTTTCTTAAATTATAATTCGGATCATGAGCTAAAAGAGAGCGTTGAGGCCTTAATCAACCGCAACATATGAAATAGACAATCTCTTTTTGCCACAAATTCCCACGATCGTTCTTAATTGAAAACAGAAAATAATAGCGGTAGCAGCAAAATAAGAAGAAATACATTAAATTCGATTAGGATGATATAATTTAATGTAAATCACATAATTGTAAACTCTCCATACAATTCAAAAGCATTCATTATCTCTTACACTCTGTTTACTGAAGACGCTTGCCTCTTTCCTCTTTAGATCTGTAATATTTTAATGTACCGACAATTTATATTTAAAACTTAAATACAAATTTTGTTGCGAGTTTATCAATGATTTTAAATAGATGCGATTGAATGTGTAAAATTTTGGTTCCGCTTTTTTGTCTTCTTTTTCTTTTTTTGTTTGGCAACTTAAACTCAATTGTATTAAAAGTGTAATTTATTTAGTACTGTATAGTGAGTGTGAGGTTGATGTTAAATGCGTATGATGTACAAGTAGTTTCAAACGTCATGATCATCATCGTTATTAAGTTTACAATTTTTTATTTGCTTTTTATTTCAATCTCTACTGTTTATCATGTCTAGACATGTGTTGGTATGCATTTTTTCGACTTTCGGCTTTGTTTTTATTGTTAAAACGGAATTGAGTTTTATCTGAAAATAAATAAAAGAGAAAAAATAAAATCAATTACTTTATTTTTAAATTCAAAAAACAATAAAAATAAACATAAGTAAATAAACGTAAGCGGACTCTGGATACCTGTCGACCTCCAGTTTAAATTAAGACTTCCCATGGTACACGGGCTCTGCCATGGGTGACCATCCCCATCCCTACAATAAAAACAAATTATATGGATATAAATTTAAAAACAAACAATGAGTTGGATGGCACTCTAAAAACATCTGCATTGGAGTTGGCGGAGGCGCCGAGCTCTAGTACCAGCATTAGCGGAGCCATTGGGCACGCCGATGCTAGTACCAATCTTCAGAAGACAGACATGAGGTCTGTTGATGTAGGAGACAACAAATCGACCTTAGTGGTCGGAAATCCGCAGAAGGAAACACTGTTTTCCAGCTCGGACAACAACAACGGCAGTGCCACTGGGCAAGCTGATGGAGGTATTAACCTGAGGACGACGGACATGAGGTCCCCGACCGCGACAATCAGTGTCACGACAGGAACGCCCAGGTTACCACAGCAGGAGATATTGTCTTCTAGCTCAGAAAGCGATACCGTGGAGCAGGACGTTGCGTGCAGCCAGGGCTCGGTGGAGTCAGGCAGCACAGTACGAGACGTCAACCTTCAGGGGCTTAGCCTGAAATCTGGAGTGGGTTTTGTGAAGCTCAACTCTAGGGAACGGCGGCTATTTAAAGCAGCAATTAAAAGAGGAATGCCGAGGGAAGACGCCCTAAAAGAAGCCACTAGGGCTCCGGCAGCTGCCACACTAAAAAGGGGACGTTCGCAAAACTCTCCCACAGATGGAGCTCCTGCCAAACGCGCCTGTGCGAAGCAGACAAAGATCCAGACGGTTCATATGCCAAAGGGCATTAGACTGGGCTTTGTCTCAGCATTGGAGACTCCGTTACTTACCGCCGACCAGATCGAGAGGGTCAAGAGTGCAATTTTGCAGGCGGTCATAGAAAAGTCCGGTAATTTCAAACCGCAGTTTGAGAGCTGTCTACGACGCACTGATTGGTTGATGCTTGTGTGCGTCAATAATGAGACGGCGGAGTGGACAAAGGCCAACCTTGGATTCATCCAAGCCAAATCAGGTGTTGACTGCAAGATAGTCCCTGAGGAAGAATTCCCTCGCACGCATTTCGTGCGTGGCTACTTCCCACACAGTCTGGAGCTGCCAAATGAAAAGGTGTTGGCCTTCATAGCAGCTCAAAATGACTTGGCTGCTGCACATTGGGCGGTGGTACAAAGGCAGACGCATGGTGAATTCCTTCACCTCCGTCTAGCAGTGGATGGCTGCTCCTACCAGAAGCTGGTTAAGCTGGGAGGTAAGATCAGCTATTGCTTTGGGCAAGTCAGGCTACACCTCAAGAGCACTGGCTCGAGAGACGTTGCCAACATACAACAGAAGCCTGCTGGGGCCAAAACTGAAGGAGTCGAGGAACCACCCCAGACAAAACAAATAACCACCCCACACGATGGCCCGTCTACCAGCGGAGCGGCGATTGCTCGCGAGAGGAAACGGGCAGATGAGAGGGCGGAAAACAAGCGAAAGCCTCAGCCTTCGGCCAAACGCAGCACAACCAACCCTCACGAAAGGCCGGAAAAACCGACCAAAGGTTCAAGAGGGAAGGGACCCCGACGCAACAGGCTAGGGGATTTGGTGCAGCGATCCATAAGAGATGGAGATGAGCACCATTAGGGTGCTGCAGGCGAACCTACACCACGCCAAAGGGGCGTCGGCCACAATGTGTAGGATATTCGCCGAGGAGAACATCGGTCTTGCGCTTTTGCAAGAGCCGTGGGTCAGTGGTGGCCTGGTCCGGGGACTACAATCCCTCTCAAGTAAGTTGATCTATGATCGGTCAGTGGACAAACCACGCACTGCGTTACTTGTCGACAAGAGTGTTGAAATAATTCCATTGACAAATTTTATTTTCAGAGATCTAGTGGCTGCACAGATCAATATACCCACAGAATGGGGGTCGTCGGAGATCGTCGTAGCGACGGCATACTTCCCCGGCGAAGAAGAGTTTGCTCCACCGAAGGAGGTGGTGGACCTGGTACGTCACTGCAGTATGCTTGGTAAGCAGATAATTCTTGGCTGCGATGCCAACGCTCATCACACCGTTTGGGGCAGCAGTGATATAAACAAAAGAGGTGAGTTATTACTAGACTATCTGGTAGGTACTAACTTGGACATAGCTAACGTCGGCTGCAAGCCGACCTTTATTAATGCAATCAGAGAGGAGGTACTGGACCTCACACTGGTCAGCGGCGCCCTGCGAGACTCAATTCGTAACTGGCGGGTAACGGATGAGGCCTCGCTGTCGGACCACCAACATATACGGTTCGACATACCGGGTAGGGCGGATCTGCGCAAAGGCGCTCTTAATCCTAGACGAACGGACTGGAAGGAGTTCCAGTCCCTCGTCAGACGAAAGGCTGGGCTCCTAATGACCGACATCGGGTCAGTCGATGATATTGAGCTAGCAGCCAACCTTGTAGAGGATACACTGATCTCATCCTTTCGGGAGAGCACGACCATACGCAACTTCAGCTCCAGCCGTAGAACTCCATGGTGGAACGACACGCTCGAACTGAAGCGGCGACAGGTCAGAAGGTTATTCAACAAGGCAAAGAAGACTAAGAATTGGCAGGAGTACAAATGTGCTCTTACTGATTACAACAGATCCTTACGCAAATCCAAAAGGGATACATGGAGGAGCTTTTGCAGTGGCATAGCAAACCTCCCTGATGCGGCAAGGCTTCATAGGGTAATGGCCAAAGGACACTCCAACGGAGTGGGCCTAGTGGAGAGAACAGATGGTACCTTCACTACGAATCGTAGGGAAACTCTGGAAACCCTGCTACAAGTTCATTTCCCAGGCTCTACCATTGTGACGGGTAATGAACACGCTGAGATCGAAGCGGCAATCCCAGGAGCTGGACGAGCCACGGGATTGGCCGGTAGAATTTTTGACAAGGACAGGGTTCGCTGGGCAGTTGGCTCCTTCAGCCCTTACAAGTCACCAGGTGGTGACGGGATTTTCCCGGTATTAATACAGGAAAGTCTTAATATTATAATGGACCCGCTAATTGGTCTGTTTAGGGCTAGCTTCACCTGGGGTCATATTCCGACCGCGTGGAGAGCGGTCAGAGTGGTGTTTATCCCCAAATCTGGCAACAAGCCGCTAGAGAAGCCGAAGTCCTATAGGCCTATTAGCCTCACATCATTTCTGCTTAAAACTGTTGAGCGGCTACTGGACCTGCACATCCGGGACGAGCTGAGAATCTCCGCGCCATTGCACGGAACGCAGTTCGCCTATCAGAAGGGTAGGTCGACGGAAGTAGCATTGCACCATCTGGTTGCGCAAATAGAGAAGGCACATAACAACAAGGATATTGCACTATGTGCTTTTCTTGACGTGGAGGGTGCCTTCGACAACACAAGTTACGACTCTATCAAGGATGCTTTGTCGCAAAAACGGATAGATGATTATACCATCAATTGGATCGGCGCCATGCTGAGACAACGGAGAATTACCGCCTCTTGGGATGACGCTAGCGTCAGCATTAGTGCTGTTAAAGGTTGTCCACAGGGTGGGGTACTTTCTCCCCTGCTATGGTGCCTTGTGATTGATGACCTGCTCGTCAGACTTGAGGAATATGGCCTGCGGGCCATTGGTTATGCGGACGACCTGGCCATCATTGTGACCGGAAAATTCGAGAGAACAATCACTGAGGTGATGCAGGGTGCTCTCGACAAGGTTCTCAAATGGTGCCATGAAAGGGGGCTGAACATCAACCCCCAAAAAGCGGTCGTGGTCCCGTTCACGAGAAGATATAAACACAGTTTGGGTAGACTGACAGTGAATGGGACGGAAATCGAGTACTCCAATGAAGTCAAGTACCTGGGAATTGTTCTGGATAAACGGCTAAACTGGAACTCGCACTTGGATGCGACCCTGAAGAAGGCACTTAGGGCCTTCTGGGCCTGTAAGAGCTTCTTTGGGAAGACCTGGGGCTTTGGCCCTAGCATGATTAAGTGGCTTTATTTCATGATGATCAGACCGATAATCACCTATGGATCCCTGGTATGGTGGCCAAAGATTCAGCAGGTGTCGGCGATTCAAAAGTGCGGAAGGCTACAGAGAATGGTCTGTGTAGCTCTGACGGGGGTGATGCGCACATGTCCAACAGCGGCACTTGAAACTATTTTGGGCATCTTGCCATTACACATCCATATAAGGAAGGTCGCAATATTGAGTCTCCTTAGGATCCAACAAACATCCGGACTGTCAGATGGGGTCAACGGACACGCTGGTCTGATGAAATTAGCTCCTAGTCTATCAGTCTGCACTAGGGCGGACATTAAGACCACGGAACTGAGCTTTAACAGAAGGTTTAGCACGATCCTCCCAAATGGGGGAGCCTGGGACAGTGGAAATCCCTGTGAGGGTAACCAGGGACTACGCTGGTATACCGATGGATCCAAATCGGAGCACGGGGTGGGTGCTGGGGTATTTGGACCAAACACGCGAATCTCGATAGCCATGGGAAGAACACCAAGTGTATTCCAGGCCGAGATCCACGCCATCGATGTGTGCTGTAGCAACATTCTTAACAAGGGAATGATAGGAAACAGCATTGCGATATTCACTGATAGCCAAGCGGCCATTAAGGCACTCTCTTCCTGGAAATTGTCCTCGAAGTTGGTGGCGGAATGCCGGGGAAGGCTACAGGAGCTGGGCTCAAGAAACAGAGTGACACTCTGTTGGGTGCCGGGACACTCAGGGGTTCCGGGTAACGATAGGGCTGATGAACTGGCTAGGGCTGGAGCAAATGCCCAAATGGTGGGCCCCGAGCCCTTTTGTGGGTTAAGCTGGGCCACTACCCAATCTCTACTGGGGGAATGGGCTCTCAGCGAGCACAGAAAATACTGGGTATCGCTACCGGGAATGCGTCAGGCGAAGGAATTTATATTTCCCGGGAGTACACTGGAGACAAAGGGTCTCAACAGACGAGATTTACGGCTGTTGGTGGCTTATTTGACGGGCCACCATACGGTCAAGCACCACCTCTTTCGGATGGGTCTGGCAGAGGACCAGGAATGTAGACTATGCCGTGAAGAGGACGAAACTACAAAGCACCTATTGTGTGACTGCCCCGCGCTGGCATGGGCCAGAAGGAGACACTTGGGGCACGGTACGATGGGCGCGTCCCGAGTCGGTGTAATACCGGCAAAAGACCTTCTTGGGTTTCTCTGGGAAGCAGAGGGTCTTTTGGCCAACTAAAGGGGGGTGGGTACAATAGACCTGGTTTGGTCGCGGTACCGTCTCCGTTGGGAGAAATCTCCCCGCTCTCTCTCGAAAAAAAAAAAAAAAACATTATTTCCCAGAATTTGACTAAAAGCATATCAATCCTAAAGGGCGGCTCAGTTTTCTGAGAACCTTTTTTAATTATAAAGAACTTAATAATTTTTATATGAATAAAATTTCAATTCAAGGTAAGAGAGAAAATTAAAAATGTTTTAACATTTTTCTCACGACTTCTGATAATTTAATTTATTAGAATTGTCAAATTTGTTTTAGCATTGAAAAAACAAATAAAAACTTTTAAAATGTCAGTAAAAGCAATATCTGACCCAGAACTTAAGTAAAGCAAAAAGTGAAATCAAACAGAACAAGAATTAAAACAAAAATGTTTGTTACGACATTTTAAAGTTTTCATTATTTTAGTAGTTTGCAAGAAAAAAAAATCAAGTGCGATATGTTTGTGTAACTTTTGTAAGAGATATCTTAAATATTAAACAGTAAACAAGTAAGAGTGCAATGTTCGACAGTGCCGGATCTTTTATACCCTTCATTTAACACAATAAAGCGTCTTAGACCCACTAACACACATTATTTAATAGAATTACACATTATCAAATAGAATTTTTAACAAAATAAAAAAAAATTAATATATTTGTACGTTTAAAACTCCCTACAAGAAATGAATAACCAAAAAAAAAAAAAAACAAAAAACAAATTTTTACTAACACACTTGGAATGACATGTAGTTTTAATGTAGGGCACATTTCTCAATTAAGGCGGAAAAAATTTCTTATAGCGGTATTCAAGTCTAACAGCTGATGCAAGCGGCGAATTTCAAAGTTGAGTGTCCAAAAATTACCAAAGTGTAGTCATAAACTTAATGGCCAAAACTTATACAATTGCTAACAAAAAGTCTTAATATTGAATATTTTTTTTTTTTATAATTAAGCAGGAATCAATTTATAACAAGCACGTAAACTCTCACATCTACTCCGCCCAATATACACATGATTAACGATTCTCGTCAAAAAAGTATCATATAAATAATTTCTTTCTTTCATTCAATATCTTTTCAACACTGCTTTATAGTAACACTTTAAAAATATTGCTTATTCTATTGACTCAATAAAGAATAAAATTTAAATTTTGTTACTAAATAAAAAATGTACAACTAATTTAAAAGCAAGTAAATTAAACGTTTCACATTTGCATTTCAAATAGAAAACAATAGTAAATTTCCATTAATTATGCTCTCACAATTATTTCGTTACCTTTTCCGCCTTCTTAAAACTAATTTCTCATTTCTAAGTAATGGAATTTTTTTCCTTAAAAATATTTTCCAGTTTACAAATCATTTATCATTTTTTACTATGTACAATACAAAATTAAATATGATTACAACAGAGTAGAAGCAGATACTTATGTATGAATCATTAGTTCAATGCCAAAACTATAATGGAAAAATAATGAGAAATTAAAAAAAAAAATCCCACCAACCTGACCCGTAATTATCTACCGTTACATGTCTGTCAACACACGTTATGATGAGCTTATCTTAACTATTCCTTAACTGTAACAACAACAGATACCCAGAACATTCTTTTATATGAAAACACTAGAAGTCTAAGAAACGTCAGCACTCTTATTGAGAATTATGTACATGTTTTTTTGCATTAGTACAACTATTCTAGGAAGGGAATTATTAACTAAGATACAAACGCACTTAAGATACTGGCAATTATTTATCACCGATACAATTTTTTTTTTTTTTTATTTACTTGGCAGACAGCGACAAAGGTTAAATGTTTACAAAGTTCTTAAAGTTTATGTAAATATTAAGTTAGTTTTGAAAATTTTTAATGTATTTTAGAAAAAAAAACTAGAAATTACAATTGTTTATTTAGGCTTTCTCATCAAATTATTATTTAGCGTTTCTTTGTGCTTTTATCGATAGTAAAATATCATGGAAATCAAAATGTTATTTATAATTTTCTTAAACTTTTAAAATTTACTTTAATAAAAATTAACCTTAATTTCTTTCTTAATTTTACTTTCTGTTTTTTTTTTCTTCTCCTGTAAGACTGTGAGCGTCCTAAGTATCCAATATACACAATATATCCCTTAAGCATGTTTGTTACAGACATTAAAACTCATTATAAATGTTTAAGATGTAATCTATGGTTTAAGATCTTATAGTATGACATTTTTAACGTTTAAATTTCAGTATAAATTTCTTTGAAGCAGCATCGTCTTGTTAAATTATAAACTTTATTTTAATTATATGATGGAAAAACTCTCATGTGTTTTTTTCCATCGATTTAATGTAAAATTATGATGAAATCGTGGCAAATATTTTATTTTTAAATTAAAAAAAAAACTTTAAAAGCCTTAATACTCTTTTCGATTAAAAAAAACATCCGGAAAATATACAATGAAAATATATTGAAATAATTGATTATAAATCTGAAGTTTTGTTTATTAAATGTGAAAAAGGAGTTTTGCTGGTGATGAAAACTCTGCTGCAGCTTTGTTGCACTAGAACTGAACTTAAACAGAAATAAATCTAAACTTAAAGTGAATTTAATTATATTTTCGTTATTATTTGAATCAGTTCAAATTTTCCAGAAATAGAAACGTATTTCAAAAAGTTTGTCGGGCAGTTAAAAATGAATGTGAGTGACAAAAGCAGTGAAAATATTAATAATGTGGAGGGCTTATGGCCTATAAATCAGAGAATGTTTAAACTAAACTTAAAATTATATGGTTTATATGTTTACTGATTTATATATTTTCTGCTTTAAACACATTTTTAACCAAAATGATAGTTTGGCTTGCACTGATTTATTAGCCCTTAGAGTTCTCGGCTTCCAGGCTGCTGACTTCACCAAAATGGAACCTCAAGTTTTTCTGGAGTAATCCACATATCACAAAAAAAAACTAAAACGGCAGTACAAATTAACAGGATGAGTTTTAAAAATTTAAATTTTTATTGCCAAATTAAACGACTCACAGGAGCAATACCTTTTAGATCGAATTGACATTAGATACCAACAAATTTTACGTAAGCCTGAAGTTCTTATAAGAAAAGGGTTGAATGAGATAAATTCTAATTACTACAGTGCACCCTAGAAGTCAAATTCATCTATGGACACATGGCAACACGCACACTGGATCAGGGATGGATAACCACTCTTGTTTAAGCATACAAATATTGTCGTTTTTAAAAGATAGCAAAATAAGTATACATATTCTATTTTTAAATCTTTACAAACAAAAATATAGTACCTTAAAATGTGAAGCTCTTTTGCAGGTTGCGACAATTTGTAAAACAAGACAGTTCCTAAAAAACCGCCTTTAACCTTGATTTCCTAAAAAGAAGCATGTGGTCAGTTTGTAAATATAAATATAGCCAGATAACTTGTAACTTTTGTATTTTTGACATTGACATTTAATAACCCCGCTCTATAATTTAATAACCTTTTATTACAACCTTCATCGTCATTGTATTTACACGATATTAATTAAAGTTTTTTGTTTTAGTTTTAAATAATTACTAACTTTAACTTTATAAATATTTAATTCATATTTTAATAATAAATTAACATTTGAAATAAAGCAAGCAGAAAATTAAATTAACAACAGAATATCAATAATAAAAACTGTATATTTTTGTAGAATAAATAAAAAAAATCAATTTCATAAAAAACCAAATCACAATAAAAGTGATTAAAGCCACAATGAGAAATATAAAATAAATAATATATTTTATTAGTTTTTATGTTTATTTTTTGGGTGTCATTTCAAGCAGATATTTTCATAAATTTGCACACAAATGCATTCTTAAGTGCATACATTGTATAGATACATATAAAAGATGTTTATGTATGGATGTGTGTGTACACAAAATTTTGTTTCTCATTAACATCGAATTTGTTTACATTTAACAGTTGTTCCCATTTTCCTTAAATCAACAAATACATCCAGTAAACAACTGCCTGACTTTGCTAACTGTACAAATTACTGACGTTGTGACTATTGATGTATTTACATACATACAAACCTACATACATACATATGTAACTAGAAACTCGAGTACAAAGTACATGCATAAGCGGTTTTCATCCGAACTAGTATTATTCGAGTAATCGTTTAAGTTAATTTTTCCAATGATTAGAAATTCGAAAATATTTATAAAACAAGATTTTTAAAAATTGGTAAATTTAAGTCAGTATAATAAAATTTTTGATCAAAATCAAACATACATACATATAAGGGTATTCATTAATTACTAGCCGATTAACTGATCGGTTAATTTAAAATTGTCTATTTTCGATTAACGGTTAAACCAATTAATTTCAATCGATTAACCGGTGTTTCAAAATTTTTCAATTTCTGTAGTACTCGTAATATTACATATTTTTTGTGTTTTTAATTAATTTCTTTGCCTTATATACAAAAAGTATGTGTTTAGAAAATATTTTTCATACAAACAAAGAAGGTGTTCAGTGATTTTCATTTTAAATAAGTGTTTGCTGTCAATAGCTTTTTGTTTCACGTACTCTTTATATGTATGCGTTTAGTTATTTGTTTCTTCTCAAATCTTCTCATATCAATCGTTTAACAGCATTAACCCAAATAATGCGAAGTCTGAAAAATTTAAAAAATTAAAACAGGAAAATCCAGGAAGAGGACTGAGATATAAGATATTCTGTATATTCG
Source organism: Pollenia amentaria (assembly GCA_943735925.1). NCBI lineage: Eukaryota > Metazoa > Arthropoda > Insecta > Diptera > Polleniidae > Pollenia > Pollenia amentaria. The sequence goes on along the minus strand of OX031006.1, from coordinate 4,934,416 downwards.
GACATCTACGATAAATGAAAGACTTTTTTCAAAATCAAATTTAGTCATAACTAAAGAAAATAAACGCTGAAATCTAAAACATTTAAGTCAAATTATTTGTATGAAAGATTATTTTATAAGATTTTTTTAAACTATTGAAATAACTAATAAAATGATCTTACAGTTTATTGTTTAATTAATACATAATATGTATTAATTAAAAAATATGTATTACATATTTATAAATTATTCTTCTGTTGGCTCGTTGTTTGTTATTTATGCATTTTTATATGTTGAAATTACTTAATTTATAAAAAAAACTTTATTAATCGGTTAACCGATCAACTACAAAATTAACTGATTAAACCAAAACCCTGGTTAATTAATCGAGGGATTAACCGATTAAAGAACAAGCCCGATTAAATGAGTAGCCTAATACATACATACCTATGAATAAAAAGGAATTTTGGAAAATGGCGGATTCAATTTCAAATAATTAACAAAATTAATTTTGAACAAGTATGAAAGTATATTCGGTCAAGTACAACCATTTGATACCCTACATCGCAGTATATAAAGACAACTTCTCAGGAGTTTAACGTATTTTAGACCCATGGCCAACGAGGGATCCAGCAAAACAAAATAATATTATGAGGTTAAGGCTCAAATATGAATTCTTCGTGCCAAATATTATCTACATATTAACATCGTTATGAGTTTTGCTCGTTTAAAGCGATTTTGGAGAGGGGGTTTATATGGGATCTGTGTAAAAATTTTGCCATGCTTTTATAAAATTTATCTTTGCCAAATTTAATATGAATACCGATATTTGTATGGAAGTTATGTCATTTTCAGCTATTTCGGGAGTGGTATTTGTATGGGAGCTAAGCTCAAATATCGACCGATTTAAAAAAAAATTTGGTAAGACCATTTATGACGCAATAAAATATTTTTGAGCCAAATTTAATTTCAATACCAACATAATAACCCAGAATATCTAGGTAATGACTTGAAATTACTGAACAACTTACTTTTCAATGACTACTTCATACCATCTGCTTTACATAGAAGTAGTTAAGTATTGGCTGACATATAATCTGATACATAAGCACTTGTTTATGAGTTGCTTAACGAAATTTATAATTAATTCATAATAAAATACATTTAAGGTTTTATTTATTCAAATCTAATACAAATTGATATTTTAATATTTGTTCTTAAATTTTTTTTTTATTAGTTATAAATGAATATGAATTTGTATATGAAAAATTTAAATACTTAATTGGTTTTTGTATGTATTTTAAAATTTAAATTTTGAATAAAAGGCACACTTATCAATCAACCAAACGATATTAAAACGTTATCGTCTAGGTGATATAAATTATAATATATTTAGTCAATTCACAAGGTATCCTAACATGTCATATTGTCAAAATGTCCTAATATTTCACAATGGCTTAAAAATATTGTTGTTGGTTTGTTAACAAAAAGTGTCTTAAATAAATAGAACGTTGCTTGCGGCTGAGCCGTACAACAATATTTTTAAACCATTGTGAAATATTAGGACATTTTGACAATATGACATGTTAGGATACCTTGTGAATTGACTAATTATATCGGTCTTGTATCATAAACGATAGTATTTAAATTGTACCTGTTCTTATAATATCGTTTTTCCATGAAAATATCATAACGTTTTTGCAATCATATCATTCTCTGGTTTATTGGGTATGAATATGTCCTTGATGCAGGGTAGTAAAATTTTATTTAAATTTATTTAACTCACTATTTGTAAGCGAATATGGTAATGACTTACTTAACTCCCTATTTGTAAGCGAATGTGGTAATGACTTATTTAACTCCCTATTTGTAAGCGAGGGTGGTATGCACTTGCCTCCTATGACATCACCGTGTTAAAATAATGAGTTCAAATGCCAATGTAGAAGTGGTGAAGAGTAGTTATATTAGCTTTTTAAATCATTACTTTGGAATGTAAGTTTTTCCTGGGAAGATGGTTAATGGGCACAAAGATCATTCCGGAAAGACTTTTTTATGGGGGCTATGTAAAATTTGCTTCGTCCTTATGGCATTCAATACGTATGTTTTCAAAGTGATATTTTAAATTGTAACCTGCACTGTGCGCACATGGACAAGCCAAAAAAATATGGGTCTAGGACCACCTCCCTTCTCTTGTAGTGTGGATATCAGGACAATATTTACTCCCGATTTTCAAAGTCGTATATCTTGTAAATTATAGGTTAATCGTTCCAATCGAGTGCAAAAAGTAGCTGAAACGGAATGTTTCGTTTTAAGTTTGGTTTATTGAAAAGTTGATTCGCTTTTGGACTTACATATCGCACTTGATCAACAAGAGGGTATTAACTCAAAATTTAAAAATTTTCAGTAGAAACAAAATAATTTTTAAATTAATATTAATGGCATATGAAAAATAATTTTTAAAACAAACGTTTCATTACCAAAGAGTAGACAAAATAACCCGATATTTTTAGAGCGGGTAGAAATGAATATAACATGACGATTTTTTCTACAAAGTGAAAAAATAAAAATTTTGAGTTAATACCCTCTTGTTGATCAAGTGCGATATATTAACTTATAGTTTTTTTTACTACGATCATAAAAATCGAATATTGCAAAGCCCTAAAATAAACCACAAGCCAATATCTTGTGTGGCTAATGATAATAATGTTGATTAACTATGATGTTTATTAAAATAATGTTCATTAATACGACATTGTCAAAAAAATACCCACAACTCCAATATTTATTATTGACAGATTGCAGAACGAGATAAAGCAGGAAAAAGGGTATTGGTGGTGATATGCAAAGGCATAGTATTATTATTATTTGTGTAAATATTTATGACATAGATGACAATAGCATTTGTCAAGCCATCCATCCATCAGACTTAAATGATACGGGCGATGAACGCTGCCTTTATTCGAACATTATCATTTTAACTTTCAACATCCACCCATTCATTCTCCCATTAAATTATCAATATTTGAAAAACAAAAGCAAACAAGAAAAAATAAACGAAACAAAAATAATAGATTTATTTGAGGCACACGTTTTTACAACGAGAGATGAAAGTTAAAGTGTGAACTTAAACTGTTAGAAAAATTATTATTTTAATTTGTTTTTCATTTTCAGTTTCAGTGTTACGAACTCAAGTCAGAAGTGTAAATTTTAAATGAGTTTGTTAAAATAAATATTAGCACATAAATGAGGGTTATCTAAAGAAAACAAATAAAAATTATTACAGGGAAAATATTTCTATATTTTTTTTTTAAATTTTTATGATTTTTTCGAGTTAAACTATACAAATATTTTCCAGTCGGCTGATATCTCTTTTATGGCATCGTGTGATCTGATAATGACAAGTAGATAAAATATGACATTTAAATTTGATTATCAGTTCTATATTTTTATATCTCCAGCAAGCTTTTGTTTTTATTTAATTATTTTTTTTATATTTATTTGCTTATCACGCTCTAGTTTATATTTTGCTTTAACTTTTAACAGAAATAAATTTTCCTCACGAGTTTGTCACGCTTTTTTTTAACATTTTGCACATGTAAATTTGCACTCAATTAATAAAAAATCAAAATAAATCATGTTAAAGTTTTCAAAAATCAACAACTTTAAAAACTTTAAGAACAAAGTTCAAGTAGATTAAAGTTGAAAAAACTTTAATACTAGTTTTTATTTTTCGGCTTTACAAACTGCCACTCAGTCAGCCGGTTATCAGTCATGTTGTTTTGATATAAATGTCCCATTAAAATGTAATTAATCATTTAGGTGGAAAATTATTGTTGTATTGCGATTTAGATAAAAAGCAAAAAAATAAATATATTTTACAAAATACGTTCAACTAAAGCAAATATTTTATTTAAAGTATTTTTTAAGTAAAGAAATGTTGAAATTCATTCATTCAACTTAAAAATTGCAAAGAATAAAAAAAATTTTTTTTGTTACACAAAAAATAAACTTTTAAACAACTACAATTTAGAAGTACTTGGAAGTAAAATATTAAACAAACACTACAATGTTAAATTTAATTATTAGTATTCCAAGTAAAGCCTAAGGCAAACAATAGCACCCTACACTCGTTTCAGGCAAGTAAATATTCAAGGGTTAATCCCAGGGGGGGTTGGGGGTAGAATTGCATTAGTATTTTAAAATTACAAAATTGACTTAGAGGCTGTCTCGACTGAATTTTCACTTTTTTAAAATGGTAAATAACAAATTTCATTTTTATTTTCTTTGTTAATGCATATCGTCACCTAAAACGCAAAAGGGCGTAACAACAAAAAAAATTTTAAATAGAGTTTTTGATTGATTTTTATTGTTGTTATTGATTTTTTAAGTTTTTTGCTTCTCCTGTAAAATATGCAAAAGTGTTGCTTAGCCCTTTTGCATATTAGGTAATTGTATGTATATCGCACTTGATCATAAAGAGAGTAATAACTCGAAATTTTTATTTATTCACTTTTTGGAAAAAAATAGTATCTTTTATTCAAAAATATACTCGTACATAGAAACCTTAAAATTTACTTTGAGAAGTGCTTTTTTAAAGTGGACCTTAAGTACTTTTCAAAAAGCACAATTTGAATGTGCAAACGTACTTCGTATATGTAAAAAGGTACTTTTACTTGTGTGAAAATATGCAGTTCAAAGAAAATAAAAGCACAGGTTTTAAAACAACACTTTTTAAAGGAAATTTTTTTAAACAGATCCTTTCTGATTGTAAATATAAAATTTGTATATGTAAAATGGTATTTTACTGAAAATAATACTAGTGAGAAAATATTCGCGTTTGAAAAATTTAATGAAACTACACATAAAAGTCACATTTTCAAAAAGTTTCGAGATACCCTTTTTGTAAATTTTTTTTAATTGTAATTTTTCCAAGAAGCTTAGTTTTAGAAAAAAACAAGAAAAAATAATAAGTACTTCAACAAAACTTTTCCAAAATAATGACTTTTTAAAAAGATACTTTTTCAAAAGTGTGTAACATTTATAAAGCTTTTTTTAAGTAAATTAAAAAGAGAGTTTTCAAATAAAAAGTGTTTTTTGTTTTGTGAAGCACCAATAGAAAGATTAAAAAAGTAAGCCCAAATTAATACACAGAGTTATAAGTGAACGAATTCTAAATAAATAAAAAAAATATGACATTTCAAGAGCCACGACATGGCCTTACTACGAAACAGGTTTGTAAGGGAGCATAAAAACGAATAACGGTAACAAAAAATTCAGTGTGCAAAGCTGATCCTTACATTCATCAATTTTTATATGCGCTGAATGAAGCGCTTTCTGTGTCAAAAATGTATTGCTTCAAAGTGGGAACTCACCATATAAAATTCATGTCTACCGTAGGCGATACGATAAGCGAAACTTTTACTTTTCTCCCTTACGAACTCATGATGTTATCCTTCCAGGGAAAGGGGTGGTCTGGGGTTGAAGCCATAAATTTTTTTTTTACTTGAAAACATTGAGGGTTAAACCCCTAAGGCTTTAAGCCTGGTCGATATATCATAATGTGATTTCCAACTTATTTTGCATATAATAATTTCTTCTATAATAACACAGAGTATAAATCGCATCGGTTCCTCTAACGGGGGTCAACTCAAAATTTACAAACTTCCAGTCAAGAGTACTACTGGGTTGACATAAGCACTGTACATATATCGTTTTTCAGTAAAAAGTGAAAAAATGAACATTTCTAGACGTTCCCCTTTACAGGAAACGGTGCGATATATCAATATATTTGTCAATTAGACTAATACAACTTGTATTAAGTGTTAATTTAGAAACTCAAGTTACATAAATTAATTTCTTTTCATTGGGAAATAATTTTATTGTTTGGAAATATTTATTTTAAATATTTTTTGGCTATCAAAAGTTACATTTACAAATTATATTCTAACCTAATTAGCAGAGCAATAGTAAGATAGTCCTTCAGCCCGTTGTAGTAGAATAGACTGGCGGGTATCGAACACGTTACCATCGCACTGATCCATGAGCTCACTACGAACTAGCCTACCGTGTCACCCAGTTTGGAAATAGTTCCATAGTTTTTAAACTATTTGTTTATATGTATTTTTCCTAAAGATTTCCAATTCCTTTCAAAATAGTCAACACTTTTTTGATTTCAAATTTTTTTTTTTTTTTTTTTTGGTTTTTTTTTTGTTTTAATTTTATTTACAAATCACTGACTAGTTACAAAACGTATTTTATTTATGTATGCAAGATAAACAAACACTATCGTATGTATGTAAGACTGTGTATAATGTTAAAGGCATCTTCTACAAAATTATAACCCTGAGTCTTAGTCGGCGTTGATTGTTAATATTGGCTGCTTTATTCTCTTTAAAAACAAAAGTATAATCAAAATATTATTTTAATTTTTTTGTTCCAGTTGTTTGTGATTTCTGTTGACTTAAAATCATGCCAACAAATGCATCAGAAAGAAGTTCACTGGAGTAGTCCACAGCACCAAAATAATGCAGTGAACACAATCTACAAAAACAAAAAGTTAAATAAAAAATCTTGTTGCTCTTAATTACGATGTGTATCGTAAATTGTTAGGGAATTCCCCTTAAATAACAAGTTCTCAAAATTAATGCAATAAAAATTTCATATAAAAAAAAAACTTAAATACAACAAAAACATACAACAACACAACACGAGCTTGTTTACAAAATGTTGACGTCTGTCTTTTTATTTAAACAACTATTTTGGTACTCGACTGTAAATATTGAAGTACGTACGTACATTCATGCAAACTGATTCTAACATTCACCTCATTAACAAATAAATAACACAAAATAAAATTAATTTTTTCTTAAAATTGATTATCAAATCATTTGAATAATTAAAAAAAGAGAATCTTATGGGCTACTTTGAACATACGAAAGAAAAAATAAATAAAATATTGTGACCTTTGAGTTTATAAATGGTTACTAAAGATTGGGGTTTTTCTGTCCGTTTACTACCTCTTCCCCACCAACTTGCTAAAGTTTAGGGAACAACGTCATAAAACATGAATTGTATTTTTGTTTATATTTTTTTCATTTTTTTTCATTAAAGCTTATTTTAAATTAATCGTTGTTTTAAATATGTAATGATTTTGCAAACAGTTAGTCAACGGTCTTGTATATGAGTCTTACTTTTATTTCTTTATTTAAACATTCTGAAATATTATTGAGTTTAATTATAAATTGCACTTATTTTCTGACGTCACTTATTTTATGTGTCTTTTAACACTCATTTAGAACGACAGACAGGGGAATCTCATCCATTTCACCAAATTCAAAAGAGAAATTTAAAAAGACAACACAACATGTTCACACGATATATGCATAAAACGCGTTAAAAGTTAATTATTGTAACTCAGACGACCTGGAGTAAAATGTTAAGAATAACGTTTGTGGAATGAAATATGGACTGATTTCAACCATCACTGCAAAAATAACAAAAATATAATATTAAAACAAATTATGGAAAAAGTAGCAGTACTACCCCTATAATTATTTGGCTAACGATCAGTTCAATAAATTGATAAAAAGTAGAAAAATATCATAAAACGAATCCTCATAAAAGAAAAAGCCGGATGTACTGCAAAATCTTACCGTGTGTTTGCAAATAAATGCAGTTTTAAAGACAAAACGGTACTGAAATACGTAGCACATATGAGAGTAGTCCAATGTGCAAAGAACCCCGTTCTAGATATCTCAGAAAAACGGTCATTTGTCATCATACATGTAATACGGGCTTTGTTACAAAACATTTTTACTGCAGGCTCGCCATAAATTATATCATGGATGATGGGAGCAACTTCACAATGAAAGGTTATGGATGAACACAAATCAAGTTTTTTAGGCGAATTTTATAAGAAATTTCTAGAAAAAGGGATAGGAACCAAGAAACCCAAACTGTTTTATCATTCAAATTATCTGTTTGTAAAATTATTACCTTTGATTTTTTAGTACATGATTAAAATTTTTTATTAGTGCTAATGTGTCAGTGCACATAACTGAAAAGTTAAGTAACAGTTAGTTTTAACTGAGTTTGGGGAAATTGGTCGTAAAAGTATTTTCTAAAATGTGGCCCTAAAGGAGAAGAAATCCTAAAGCTGCCCAGTAGTTTCCAGGTTGAGTTCGACGGTCATAAATAAGTTCACTCGCAAATCGAGATTATTAGATGCATAAAATTAGTTAAAGTTTTATAAATTATTTTCATAATTTTTTTTTTTTTTTTTTATTAAAAAATTTTATTTAATGGGGAATGTAAGAAAAGATAAATAAATACATTGTTGGCAATTTGTTTAAGCTGTGATATCGTTGCAAACAAGACGTTTTGAGTGCAGGCAATTTTCTTTCCCTCTGTAGTCTTGTTTGCTGATATCTTTTGCTTTTCTAAAATTATTTAGGAGAACGTTTCCTGATGATCTGGCCTAAGCAACCAGTAGTGAAATGCGCATAGGAACAGCTTATCCTCCAACAATAAATTTTAGTATTTTTATCAATTAAAAAAAAGGGAATTAAGCACAATAAATAAAATTTTTTAATGAAAAAAAATTATGTATTCCCAAAAACAACTTTTTTGATAATAAGTTTTATAAATAATAATTAAATGTGGATCTTTCCTTAATATCTTAATGAAACTTAAACTTAATCTTGAAAAAATCTTTAGAATCTGAAAACTACGTTCAGTTCTCTTTTAATAAAAACTAAACTCTGCACTGAATAAAGTTCTTGGTATTTTAAAAAGTTTTTTTCGTTTGGTAAAACAATTCTTTCTGACAATTGAATATGATCAAAAATATGTCTCGTTAACCCTAGACAGTCGAGAGGTGATTCGAATTCTGTTTGAGCTAAACCAATTCTGTAAAGTCTTCTATGACACATAATTTGTATGTCCTCTCTCAATAACACAAACACTAAAAAGAAATCCTGATGTTATTTAGAGTAGAGGTTGGCAAACATATGGGAAAAACTGAAAAAAGAGTCATTCCAAGGAGTTAATAAAAAAATTTAAAAATTTACCAGGATGATCCTTTTGAAGTGTAATTATAAAAATATCATAAATGGGGAAATTAAAAGAGTCATCTGATTTGGCGTGGAATGCACCATATACAATATAATGTTTCAGTAGTATGCATGAAAATAGGGAGTAGTGTTGCGAAAATGCTTACGTTCTATTTTAGAGTCAGTTCTTAAATCCAGGCGCATTTACATAAAGACTTTTTTGTCGCAACAGTCAGGGGACTTTTGAACAATAAATTGATTGCTTCTTAATCGTTTATTCGTAACGGTGTTGCCATAAAGTAACTTATTGCATATAAACAAGCAACAAGCTTGCATTTGAGTGCTTCTTGATGGGGGATTAATTAAATCATAATATGGTTGCCGATGACAATAATATTGTCATAGTAACCATAATATGATAAAAAAAATCCCCTTAAAAATAGATTTGTTGGTGGTGGCCATTTTGAATAATGTTTTTTCTCTGGATGCATGTCTGGGTAGATGAAGACAAATTATTTTAATTGCCTACATTTTGTACAAACAAAAGATAATGAAATTAAATATAATAAGAATATATACAACTCATAAGTCTTATTAAATAATTTACCATGATCTCTATGTTATGTTTGTTCTATTTATTTTATATATTGTTTTCTTTATACACACAGAAAAAAATCAATGTAAAATCATCGAAAACAAGGTTAAATCTACATTTTTCGGTAATGACTTTGCTTCATAGTTACTTCATGTGAATTTAACATGATTAAACTATAACTTGCGAACAAAAATGTTTTTTTCTTTAAAATAACTATATTTCATGTTAATTTAACACTCCAGTAAAGTTGGAGCAACATCACATTGGTATTAAAATAACACTACGATTCGAGTTAAATGAAAATTATTTCAAGTTGAAACGACATGAATTTGAATTTGATTCTACATGAAATCAAATTGGTTTAAGTGTAGAATAACAGTGAGAAGAAGCTAAAGAGACAACATATGTATTCTTTCAATTTAATAGCACAATTGTGCTTGCTAAAAAATCACAAACATTCTTACTCTCTTTCATTCAGTAGTCGATTTGTCAGCGACGATTACACATGTATGGCGGATACCCATCCCCATAACCACCAAAATGAAATATGAAAAATATTTTATGATGCACAATGCTTTTGGCAACATTCAATATGTTTTATTTTACAAAACATTTAAAGAAAGAAGAGAGTATGTATTAAAAAGGCATTTTTATTCTTTTCATAATGAAAAAAAAATTCAATAAATTTTCAATATTTTTTTTTTCCTATAACTTCTTAATTGTTCAATTAAGAACAAAATTTTCTGTGAGGGAGTTTTATACAATATTCTTATCTATAAAAAAGCTTTTAAAAAAATTTTCGTATATCTTATAGTTTACGAGATAAACTAAGAAAACTACTCGCACCCATATTTTTAAGATAACGGGCGGTCGCTACCACCTACATCGAAAACGACAATTTAAGCCCATTATCACACGGATAAGTAAACAAACACAAAAACAATTTTTTTCAACAAGCTCGTTCTCCAGCTCAGTTATATCTCGCTTAAGGAATGGTTAGTTGGGTAATTTAAATTTTTTTTACTCACATATACAACTACAATTTTATTTTTGACATCAATGTTCTTAACACTTACCTGCGGAACCAGAGAGAGAGCGAAAGAATATTATTATTTATTTTCCTGATATACATGTTTCCCTTTTTTTGCATTCCCCTTTGCTTACAGAAGTACTCACAATTATAAGACACCATGGCTCAATATGGCTTTTGTCATCATTCTGCTTTGAAAATTTTATATATTTATTTAAACATTTTAACAAAAAGAATACGGGAATTTTTCTTCTTTTTATAAATTATTTTAAACACGAAAATAAAAAAAATTATGTTTTTCTTCTTGAAGTGTTGTTGAAAACGGGCTTTTATGAATTCAATATTGAAATGTGTTATTTTAACATCTTTCATTTAAAATTAATATGAATAAATGATAATTTTAAATAAAGACCATACTTTTGCAGAAATTTACTATGATTTTCAATTAACATTGCGTCATGTTATTTTAACATTGATATTTTTCTGTGTGTGTATATAACATAATAGAAAAACTGTTCGTTTTTTGCTTCCATTAAAATGAATTTAAAATACACAGATATGGTTTTATCATTTTCAGTAAAAAAAAATTTAAGAGCAGTTGTTTTCCATAAGAACCGATTTGTTGGATACTGGCAGTTTTTTAAAAATAAATATGGCAACACTGTTTATGGTCACAACAATTATTTTCATAAGTACCACGATCATATTATGATGACATCTATTTTTTATAAGATTCATACAATCAAAATATTAGTAAAAATATGCAAAAGGAGATTGTAGAATTTATAAACGGAGCGACAAACTTATATAAATAAACCCCTTTCCATCTGGGGTGGAGGGTATAAAAAATGAGATATTTTAAAAATTAAAAAAACTAGTTCTGACTTTTTTGCAAAATATCCATTTCCGAATGTTGAAAATATTTATACCACAAGAAGACAAGCAACAAGCACTCATTAGTTAAATTTGGAATTTTTAAAATTAACAGGTAAGTGTTCATAGCTCTTAGTTATACTTTTTGCAAAATCTTTAAAAAAAAATCTTCATTATTTTCTTACCCTTTAGCAATTTCACATGAAATTGGTTCTGCTTTAAATGCAATTTATTTTAAAATATTTTCTTGAATTTCTCAAGGCAAGTGTACTCGATAAACAACGAAAATGAACAAAATTGAGATTTTTTTCAAAAATAATCACGCTTCTTTGTAAACCAACAGCTTGCGAAAAAAATGAAAATCTAAGAAAAATATGCTTTCATTAAAATTGAACTTAAATAAATAAAAGTACAACAAATTGTAAAATAAAATTCTGTGCAAACAATTTCCTTTTAAATTTTTGTACTCTTTAAATGGCAATAATGCATCTTAAAGTTCATTTACCCCATTGTGAAAACGTTTCTAATACAATGAGTGCATTACAGACAGACTTTGTACATGTTCAAAAACAAAAGTTCAATAAACCAAAAGCATAAAAATGAAAAACGATTTGTATTACTGGTCAAATATATATTTTACACTATTGTTTACTCAAATTACAAGTTCTATATAAAATGACAATTAAATAAGCATTTGAATTTATTTACTCTTTATTTGTCATAATAATATTAAACACAAGAAAAAAAGAGAGTTAAATCTTTAAGATACTTTTTTGCCTGCTGGCCATTAAGCGCTTCCAGACATTTCTTTAGTTGAATTATAAAAAGAAATTGTGTTGATAAAAGGGGAGTTGCAGGTTCTTTTTTTAAACCACATGTTAATTATTATGGCAATTAACACATACTTAATGAAACACGCCATAACACAACACAACGCCCACCCACACACACACCTTCAAGAAACAACTTGTCAATATTAATCCCGCCTAATAGAAACGTCTTATTCCCAGGAGCGGTCTGTCTGTAGAACAAAATAATAAGGTCAAAAGTACAATGTAGTTTTCCACAAGCTTTCACAAAAAAAAAACGAATAACTTTAATTTAATAAATAAATAGAAATTATTCAAAATTGAGAATAAAACAAACAAAAATATTTATCAATTAATTCCTTTTGTTAACACCCACTATTATTTAAGCGATAAAAAGTTTTTTTTTTGTTCTTAATAAAATTTAACCAAATTCAATTAGCGTTTTCTTTCAATTTCTGCAAAATCATTGTTAAAAAGTTTATTTACAAAAAGATTTGTTAAGTAACTTGTAAAAACAGAAAACTTTCAAAGCTTTTTGTTATGCCACCATATCAATTGAAATCGATCAGACGCTTTTAGCAGAGTTTATTTCTTTTTTTACTTTTTTACTATCAATAAATTACTTTTTATTTACTACATAAAAATGAAGGTATTAAACTCGTACAGTGACTAACAATATTTAAAGTACACAAAAAATATTTCTGAAATTTTAACATATGAAAAAAAGCTTAAAAACTAACTCTCCAAATTATTTGCCTAAGTCATCGTCCAGGCTTACAATTTTTTAAAATTCTGCTTTGAAATTGCATTAGTATCCAGATTATAAAATTATAATTTTGGAATTTTTATCTTCTCTCTTTTATATTTTATATATAAATGCAAATACACCTACAGTTAACTTCAGGTTAAAAAGTGTGAGAATAACAAAACAAACGACGAGGGACGATGACTTATGAAATTCGAGTCTTGTCTTTCCTGTTCTCATTTTTAAATTTTATATATAAATGCAATTGCACTTATAGCAAACTTCAAGTTGAAAAGTGTGAGAATTACAAAACAAAACAGAATGAAACTGAATACCCCTCCCCAAACTTCTCACCTCTATCACCTATAAAATCAAGAATTTCTGCACCAAAAATTTCAAGTCTGGATGATTACTAAGTCATCGTCCAGACTTGCTATTTTTGTTGCTGCAATTTTCGAAAATTATGGTTTGAAATTGCATTACTGTTAAATTATAGTTATGAAATTTTTATCTTTTCTTTCCTCTTCTCCTTTTTATATTTTTAAATACAAAAACATTTATAGCCAACTTCAAGTTAAAAACTGTGAGAACAACAAAACAAAACAGAATTGCAGAGTACAGAAAACTGAGTACACCTTCCCAATCTTCTTGCCCCTCTTACCAATAAACTCAAGAATTGCTGCGACAAGAATGCTGAACGATTACTAACTTAAGTCCTTGCTAATTAAAATACTTATATACATCCGATAGACATTTAAGCATTTTAAGTTTGAACTAAATTGTTGCTTTTAATTCTGTTAAATTTAATAAAACCCGCTAAAACTTGGTATGGCAGCTTTACATATTATATTAAAATCCTTTTAAGGGTTTTAAAAAGCACCTAATGAGCCATTACTTATATCACTAAGTGTATACTCATTTCTGCGTGTTTTCTTTTAATTAGTTTGTGATACCCTTCACCAACAGCGGAAACGGTTTACACAAATTTGTCATTGCGTTTAACGGATATCGTTAAAGTTAATATGATATCAGTCCGTCCGTCTGTGTGTTTGTTGAAATGGGCTTGCGAAAACCCCAAAAATGATGGGTTGTTTAAGGTCACAAAGGGCTGAGATATGAGCAATAATTCGCGCCTACTTCTAAATTAGATCTCTATAGAACCTTGTTGTTTTTTTTCATTGGTTAAATAACTGAGCTACATAAATAGGAACGGCCAGCCCTTTTCCATATCAAAACTTCACAATTTCATACAGGTTATACGAAACAAACCTTTAGAATGTGAATTCAATACCACCCAGCTGGAAAATCGTATTTGTCGCTAGGCCGGTTTGTTTTATTGAAAATGTGTTATTCATATCTAATCCTCTATATCCCAGTTGAAACAAAGAATTCAATGGAAATCATTTGTACTGGAATGATTTCCATTGAATTCTGCGTATCTTTTTGCTTCATGGACATGGAGTCATTCTGGCTGTGCTAAGCTTTTTTTCATTTTTCATTTTTAAAAATCGCTTGGCTGTACTGATGAGTGTTACACATTAAAATATTGGTCCTAGAGCAACCTTTTAGTACAGCGATACACTCAGAATCAGTTGATATTGATCAACAATTTTGCAACGATAACTTATGATGGCTTCTATATCATGCAAAAATGTTGTACTGGTAGGTCAAGAACTGACCATTGTTCCCATATAAACCTTCCCTTTAAAATCTCTTTAAGACGAACAAATCTCAAATAGATTTTGATATCTAGATAATTATACGGAACAAAGAACTTTCATATCAATTAAAATCTCACAACATAATTTTGCTTTGCCAAGTCCATGATTGGTCATAAGTTCAAAATACACATAAAAAATCCCGCCAACTTTTTTTTTTAAATTAAACAATTATTCAAAAACAAAATCAGTTTTAATTAAAAATTTAATTAATCGAATTATACGTTTGCTTATATCAACAACTTAACTGCAGAAAATGTTGTTAATATCAAAAAAAATATTTAATTAATAATATTCGGGCCATTATTAGAACTTGCCGATAGTTAAAAGTAGGATAAAAAGTTCGTCACTATTTTAACATTGCTTTAAAATAAAGTGAGCAATACGTTAAAGCCAAGTTCTTATTACCGGATAGATTAAAGTTAAGTTGAAATAATCAAGAACTTCTTATACGTCCGACAAAAACCTACCTTAGACTATTGGAAAGTTGTAATAAAGGTCCTTAATTCGTATGCTGGTGCATACTTAATTAATTTTTTAATAATTATCACAAATATTTTAGTTGAAATGAATTTATTTTTTCCCCGTGTAGGCTACACTCTTAAAAAAATTTCTTTATACACTGTGGTGTATGGTATTAAATGGTCGGGCTTGTCAGACTTTACATTGTTACTTGTTTATACAGATATAATAAAGTATGATTTTGTTCTTTGTTTTTAAACCTAACAATAAATAGTTTTATGAACAATATTGATTTTTTTTTTGTATCCATACGATATAATTCTATTTAATGGAGCACAATTTAATTTTTATTACAATGGCCATTGTTAAGTAATTTTAGCCGCAAATGCAGGAAATTAAAAAATTTTAAAAAAGAAAAACTTTAATTGCAACGGATGGTGTAAAGGCAACCGATAAGATGGGAAATTGATGAACATAATGTACAAAGAATTAAAAAAAAAAAATTGTAATTTTTACGAAAAATTTCATTTTAATTTTCCTTTTACATAAAATGGTAAAACAAATCTATATCTGAAAGTATAATCAATAACAGGTTTTAGAATAAATTTAAAATTATGAATTACTAGCGGCATTTTAACTGATTAATATGCAATATTCGTAATTGGTTTAATTGCTGGTATTGTTATCTACAAAGTGTTGATCAAACCTTTTACTTAAATTGCTGTTTAATTTTGTAATTACAGATTAAAAGAGATACAAAGTCTTTAAATTATAAAAGAAAAAAAATATTAGGTACAAAAGATTATTTAACTAAATTCGTTTTAAGTCAACGATCTACTCGCTTAAGGTCGCTTACGATCGAATGTATATTATTTATAGATAAAATAAAAAATTATAGTTTTTTTTTTGGTAATTGTTGGATCAAATACATGTTGATTTTCACACCTCATAATGTCTTTAATTTTTCACCATTTAGTGTAGATAATGCACAGGTGTTGGTGAAATTAAAATGCATCAACAATTTCAAAAATCTGATAATATTTTAAAATATTTATATTTAACTATTCAAACAAAATTTAGGGTGTTGCTTTAAAATGTTTAAATTGGAAATTTTTAACATTTTTTTAAACAAACGGCTTTTTGAACTCGAATTTTAGAAAATTAATAATAATATATAAAATTTGTCGTAACTTAGAATTGAGGGTTCCTAGAGATAACGTCATGAAATTTTTGTTCAACGAAATACACTGACTATTTTTTTTAAATTATATGTATATGTAAATCACGTTGTGTTGTCTATCATTAATTTTCTTATACAATACTTTTGTTTAAAACAGGGTATGTTTTTTGTTTGACAAGCAAAAATATATTCGTATATACCCAATAAAAAATTAAGCTTCGGACGAAGCAGGTTTGTAAGGGAGAAACGTAAAAGTTTCGCTTACCATATCGCTTATGGAAGACATGAATTTTATATGGCGAGTTCACACTTTGAAGCAATACATTTTTGACATAGAAAGCGCTTTATTCAGCGCATATAAAATTGGTAAATGTAACGAACAGCTTTGCACACTGAATTTTTTTACCGTTATTCTTTTATATGCTGCCTTCCAAACCTGCTTCGAAGTAAGAGAATTTCGTGGCTCTTCAAAGATGTCGTTCACTTGTCATACTGCATCTCTGTTTGTCTTATTAAGTAGCGCATAAATCTGTGCTTACTTTTTATTTTTTAAATTATTGGGTATATACTATCCTCCATATTCATACAACATATTTTAGGTTTATAGCAAGCTTACGAATTTTCTATGAAAATTTGTTTAATAAACCTTTTATTAATCAAAAATATTTTTTATGGATATGGGGTTATATATATGTATGTATATATACATAATTTACTTGCGATAATCTTATGCATATCTGAAAACTCTTAAGACTATGTCAGTTAAAACTTTTGCTTCGCGTTGCGTTACAGATTCGCTTTGATTTCTAAGATGAAATACTCGTCTAAATACTATTCAACATATAGTCAAGCTTCTACTAAATCATGAGCATCAACAGAGAGAAAATTATTTAGGCCCTAATCATGTAAAACGCAAAAACAATGTCATAAATATTTTGTAATTTTGTTGTTGCTTTCTACAGAAGTTATTGTACCGTTTTAAAATTTTCAACGCCACAAGCTATGCAGCGTTTGCAATTTTAAAACGCAATGTGAATTTCTGTAGAAAGCAATAACAAAATTACAAAATATTTATAACTTTGTTTTTGCTTTCAATATAATTTTTTGGCGTTGCGTTGCGTTTTACATGATTATGTCCTTAATGTTGGTCTGAAAGATCAACCAACTCTTCACACTGATTAATTGAAAAAGTCATCGTATAGACGTGGAATTTTTGTTCCAGCTATTCTTAAGTTTATTGGTGAGAGGGGTTTTAAGATTGGGGAGGTGTACTCAGTTTCATGTATTCTGCAATTCTGTTTTTTTTTTGTTATTCTCACAGTTTTTTACTAGAAGTTGGTTATAAGTGTTTTTGTATTTATATACAAAAAGGAGAACTAGAAAGAAAAGATAAAACTACAAAATTTGCAAAAATATAATTTCATAATCTGGGCATTAATGCAATTTCGAACCAGAATTTTTAAAAATTGCAGCAACAAAAATCTGAAAAGTCTAAACGATGTGGTCGTAAGCATTGTTAAAATTTTTGCCGCTGAAATTCTTTTTTTGTGGAAGTGATATAAGAGAGAGAGAGAGATAGAGAGAGAGCGTGAAAGAGAGATGAGAGAAAAAATTAGCTGGGTAGAACAGCAAGAACGATAAAACTAAAGATAACGCCAACCCAAAAACAAAGTTAAAATATTTGGCGTATATCGTACAAATTACGTTACGCGATCTGCATTCATTTTGTCTATTAATTTCTAGCTTAAAATAAAACAGAAGACAGTAGATATTGAATTTCGGTTTTACCAGCTAATATAAAGTAAATACATTTCCTATAAACAAAATTGAGAAATTTGGAGAATTTAAGACTTGGCAACCCTTTTCATGAAAAAACAACGTCATCTAACGGGAAATCATGCGCATGGCGTTATCTTGTATTCCATCATTATTGGTAAAACAGTACATGTACTCGTTTTGTTTCATTATTATTTCTTTCATTGTTGTCTTATTATCAGTGTGGCCAGTTAAGCATTTTTGCAAAGAAATGTTAACACTTTTAAAAAAAAATTTTTTTTAAAAATTTGAGCATTTTTAAAATCATCTTTAGTATTTTTTGGCCATGTCTAATGCCAGATTTAGCTGTAAAAATTTTTAAGATCTGGTCCCACTGCTTATTATATTAAAAAATTATTTTAATTCGGTCGTAAGTCTGTGTTTTAGTTGTTTAGTGTATGTACTTGAAAAAGGATATGTTAAAAAATGTATCTACATGCAAGCATACACAAAAAAGTGATCAAACATAAACTTGCGACATAGTATTTCACAAAATAATTAAATTGAGTTACTCTCATTAAAAATTATAGATCAGCTGTTATTAAACTGCAGGATAATAATTTTTTGATGTTTACATTTTTGAACAAAATTTTATTTAAAGGAACACCCTTAACTTTCATATACACATTCCCAAATACAACAACATAAATCACATGATAGACAAATATTTGAATATTTGTATTTTTTTTTTAATTTCACAAATTTTCAACTTTTAATTAACAACGTAGTTGAAACAAGAAATTTTAGTATATGTACAGATATTATATACATAACTGTGTACTTTTCAATCCATTAGTATGTATGTACATATGTAAGAATATGTGTATGGATGTGTGCAAAATTTTCGATTCAAAAGATAACATTCTAACACACAATTTGCCATAAAATTACAATAAAATATTTAATAGCCTACAGTTGTTGTAATTGGAGAACACACACACACGCAGACTCTTCAAAGACTAACATAATTAGAGTCCGTATGTGATTATCATTTGTTAGTTGCCACAATTGGCCATTAAAATGTTTCACTTGTATTTCAGTTTAACTTTCTTGTATCGTATAAATTCTCGTAAAATAAAGTTTCTTATTGTTCACGTTACCAACTATCTAATAATGAGGTTTACAATGGGGTTTTGTGCGAATATCTTTTCATTACAATGCATTTTAAGTAACAATGCAAACAATAGATAAGTAAATATATACAAACATTCATACTTAAATACTACAGTAGATTTCCGATTTAACGAACCAATAAAAGGATTTAAAACACAATATAGTTGCTGTTATAGAAGTTATTGCCGCATAATTTTATATCAAAGCCAACATTTATAAGAAAGTTATAGCTTTAAAAGATATTTTCGGAAATGTTACTCGTATGGCAGATATGGTCAAATATGGGCCTATTCCAACAAAAATTGTTGCAATAATATATAATTTGTTTTATAAAAAGATGGTTTATGAGTACAAAGAAGTTTTCAATAGACTTTCTTCATTATGGAGGTTTGGGTATAAAAATTTATTTAAGCAAACAAATTGCGTTTTTAGCTTTTTTAATTGCGTCTTTGTCTAGGCGTTAAAACGAAGCTAAGGGAATTTTATATTCCTCATCAAATAGATTATTTCCTTTTAACCAATTTTCTCCGTTCTAAGTTCCTGATCAATTTGCATAAAAGTTTTCGAAACTTTTTTAGAGCTAATTAAGAAAATTTAAAGATCTTGAATAAGTGGATTCCAATATTTTGCCATAGAAGACTTGAAAACAGATTTCAGTAAATCAATGCCATTTTGACCAAGCGTTAAATATTATAATAGGGACACAAAAAGCACAATTGTATTTGTTCGTTGAACTGACTACAAAAAAAAATTGTTTTTACTCAATGGAACCGAAAGTTCGCAGAATTGAATGTTCGTTAAACCGAAAAACTACTGTATTTGTACAATATATTCTATAACAACAAGTACAAACATGACAATAAGCCAAAAGCCATTATTTATTTGATTGCAACAAAAACTTTAGTCAAAATGCATATAAATGAGTTTTTTGGACCGACTAAACAGACGATTCTAATAAAAAGTGCAAATGCAAACTTGTTTTTGGTATTACATATTTTGAAAATATCTGGTATAAAAACTTTAACAATATTTTATTTATTGCTTTTAATTAGTAATTTTTTAAAGATAAAAATTTACAATTGGAACTTAATTATTTAACTATGCATATTTTTAAAATTGGTGCCCGCTTACATTGTGCGACTTATGTGGCTGCAAATATTGTTATGTGTAATTAAACTGTGTACAACAGTACATGTCGCTCATTTACTTCAATAGTGTTAGAACTCAAAAAGCACTTGTTTTAAAGTGAAGAATTCAGCAACCTTTGCTTCCAAACGTCGGAAATTTACCGCTTGTGATAGGAATGTGTGGCAATTCATCATATTTTTTAAAGGTTTTAAGACGACATGTATTTTAAAGTCACTTTGTCCGTTATACGATCCATACACATTTTATAACTATTGCCTTCCCTCAGACGTTTTTAGTTTCGTCTGACATAATTTAAAATCTTTCACAGCAGCAAATCATATACTGATTTATATTTCTATTAAATTTTAATTGTAGTTCAGTTCATTGAAAATGTACGTTTTTTAAAGACTATTTGTAAATAAATAGATTTAATGGTATATTAGCCGCCGCGAACTAATGACTTACAAAACAGCTGATGCCAGAAGGTCTGTCAGTTTAAAATAGAACATTCTCTACTTGACAGTTTTAATGCATACATGTCATGTAAAATGTATGACATGTAGCATTTTTTTTTAGGTTAAGATCGTCGGTTTTTTTAGAACAAACAATATATTTTGTGTTAGAACAATATTTTTGATATTTTTTTTTGGAATTACGACACTATTAAAGTAAATGAGCGATGTACTCTTGGCGCATGTTTTGTTGCCTCATTCTCCCATTCGGTCGAAATTCCAGGAAATATATTACATGCGAATATATTTTCTGGAATTTCCTTTTTACATAAAAAATGCTGCGATTAAAATTGCACAATGTTTACGAAAATACAACTTTAAAGAATTTGTATTTTATTACTATTTTTTTGTAGAATAAACGCTTTTAAATACTTCCATCTGACACAATTAAATGACGTTGTGTGAATTTAAAAAGCCGCATAAATATTTTTGTTGGTTCCAATAAAACTATTTTTCTCTAGTTTTAGTGACTGATTACAGACCCCCAATAAAATAATTATTATTATTGCTGTTATTTTCCCAAAGACGAAAAAATTTCGATCTAAATAGTTTTAGACGGCAGGCAGTTAAAAATTATTTTGTTTATAAAGAATTCAATCAAAAACAACTACATAAAATTATAGATCAATTAAATTTTTAATCAATTTTAATGTCTCATAAGAGAGGTAATAAATGTTAACAGTTCACAATTAAATAAATTTATGTACAAAGTACTTTTGTATAGAAAAGTACTATTTTATACACTCTTATATAACTAAAAATGTCAACAAGAGAAAAAATGTACATAAAAAGGTTCCTTTTTTATAAAAACGCTTTTAAATGGTACATTTACAAATCGTTTATAAAATTTTCGTTTTTTAAATGATTTTCGACAAGAGTTTCTTATTTCCAAGATTTTTGTTTATTTCGTAAGGAAATTCACAGAACATCTTTGTAAAAATACGAAAAAGTCCAAAAGTTATCTTAAATAATTGTCCACTTGGCAAAAACTTGACGAAAATTAAAAATAAAAAGCACTCCAATTTAGTCACAGGGATTTACTGTATACAAAACAGTCCAATAGGCCTTAAATTTAAGACGATGTTTTGCTTTTGCTCTTTCACAAGTCATTTTCACCAAAAACACTAAACTCCGCTATTACTTAAAATTTTTTTTTCAAATATTGTTTAAACAAAAATATAGAAAAAATCAAAACGTTAAAAAATTTTAATTTTCTTCAGACATTTGAAATAATAAATTTGTACTTTAAAATAAGAACGAATAATTCCCGAAAATTTTAATTTTCTTCAGACATTTGAAATAATTAATTTGTACTTTAAAATAAGAACGAATAATTCCCAAAAATTTTAATTTTCTTCAGACATTTGAAATAATAAATTTGTACTTTAAAATAAGAACGAATAATTCCCAAAAATTTTAATTTTCTTCAGACATTTGAAATAATAAATTTGTACTTTAAAATAAGAACGAATAATTCCCGAAAATTTTAATTTTCTTCAGACATTTGAAATAATTAATTTGTACTTTAAAATAAGAACGAATAATTCCCGAAAATTTTAATTTTCTTCAGACATTTGAAATAATTAATTTGTACTTTAAAATAAGAACGAATAAATCCCCAATTATATTTGCTAAAAATTAACTTTGATCAAAAGATTTTTACATTAAAACGTACACACAGAAAAAAAACATTTCAACAAAATTATTTTTATAGAATTTTTTTTAAACATATGTATTATGATTAATTTAACCATATTATTTTCACCGGCAACTATATTTGAGTTAAATGAGTGCTGCATAAAGAAGCCACAGGAAAATACCATTGTTAATTTAAAAACAAACTATTGTCATATTTAAGCAAAACAAGTTTAGAGGCAACCATAATATGGTTGTGGCTTCGAAATGGAGGACTAATTTGACCATGATATGGTTACCGGTGGTAATATGGTAAAATTAACCATAATATGAAAAATCACTCATACTGATTATTTAATGAAACTATACAGGGCTTTGGCCTTTATTGAAGGTGTTCTTATTTTAGTTTTTAGACAAAATAATATTAAATAAGAAAACAATAAACTTAAATCATCCATAAAATTCAATCGGATGTAGGTTATACTTACACGTTTTTCTAAATAGGTCGAAATTTACCTGAGGGATTTTTCGTAATTCTTAAAATAATTTTGTGACGTTTTGATAAACAAAAAGAAAACTTACGGTTATTAATTCAATTTAAGTTCAATTATAGTTTACACGGTAATACAATGTTTTACGACATGTCAAGAGAATACGGACACAAAATTTGACAAGCGGTAAATGTTAATTTTCAAAACAATTTTAGAAACTTATGTACTCTCATTACACCAGAGGTGTAATTTAACAGTAAATATTGAAGGTAGTAAAATTTTTATAGAATTACAAAAACAACCAAGATCAACTCAGAATATGTTCATGTTGTTTTTGTAAATATTGTAAAACTGTAACCATCTGCTTTTTTGTTATTTACTCAGCTGTTTAATATATTTTTTTTTTTTATTTTACTTATACCATCCGTGTAAACATGAAAAATATCTACAATAGATTTTTATTTTTGTATATTTTAAAAGCGGAGAAAATCTTATAATATTTTGATTCTACAAAGTCGAAATACATTGTATAGCCGTATAAACTAGCCTTCAGATCCAGTAAAATGTTTAAGAGATATTAAATTTTGAAACATAAAATGTGTTAAAATTCTCCCGAAGACCGAATTAAAATTTTTCGTTAAAAATAGTTTTGTGTGTTTATTTTAAAAAGAAAGTACAGTCAGTTTAAAAGAAAATGAAATAGTGGATTTTTGTATTGTAACAAATCACGTTTCAAAAATTATGCATTGTGCCAAAAACGGTAGGATAATTCACGGAACTCTGATTATTACGATTTTTTTGGTTTTTTAAATGAATTTTATTGCTGTTAATATAAATTTATATCAATATAACCTGATAATCAGCCTTCCGTGAATAACCCTAGATCCTTTTTACAAAAAGTAATTTTAGACAAAAATCTTAATTTTTACAAAAATTTACTATTTGTATAAAAAGAATTCTAAAATCTTCCATAAAATTTTAAGTTCATACATAAAACCGCCATCGAATTTTTAATAATTATTCATCACACATACATATCGAACACTTAATCATAATCAGGCACAACGCAAAATTTAATAAAATCGTTTTTATTAAATTTTTTTTTCGTAAACCAGTTCATAATTAAAATCTTTAGCAACCACGAAAATGTCGTTTGCTTCGCTGTCTTATTTTACTTTTTTGTAGAATTCAATTTGATAAAAAAAAAAGAAGAAAAATGCTGCATTATTTTGAAGCCAGTTTTCTGCCTCCTGCTTGCGATTTAGTGTGCGATATGAACCTACATACTCGTACATCTTTAATTTTCCAATAAAATGTAAATGTGTTCGTTCTAGACATTGTATTAACGACTCTCAGGTTTTAATTGCATGAGAATGTGCTTCCATTAATTTATAGCAAAATTTATTCATATGAAATATTTTTATAGCAACTAATCGCTCAGCACACTTAACTAAGTTTATTGAACTTTTGCTACCAAGCGAAAAACTAATTGTTATTTGATTAGAATGAGGTATTAAAACAATACCAGTCAAAAAATTGTATTCATCATATTCATCCAAAAAAAAAAATTAAACCTAATAGAGTAATAAAATACGTTAAAAGCTATTGAATAATACCATGTATGCATGTATGTATGTATGTAGTGGTTGTAATGCAATTTGTTTTATGATTAATATAAAAGAGATTAAAAAAACTATTTTAAATAATTGTATCATTCTATTTTTAAAACAACCGTACATATTAAAAACTGACGTCTGTGGAAGGAACTTTGGTCAGTGGTATAAATCTAAAACGGGGTGCCAGCAAAATTTGCAAAGTTCTGTAACGTATCGTCTCCGAAAGCCCGGATCCAACGACAGGTGTCATTTGTGTATTTTATTTTGTGCCCATGTTCAAAAGTATTCTTTGCAAATCAAAGTGCATAAAAATTATATTTTATTCAGTTGTTGTTGCTATTGTATCTATAACGTATTATTGCACATTTATTTTTATAAACTGAACAAGTGGCATGGTAAGTAAAATATCGAATCATTCTTCAGCACAAGTGTTTCTGCTCTCTGCCATTTCACGTACATATTGTAGTGTATTGTATGTGTATTGTTTATTATTATCGTACTGATGTACAAAAGTATTGTAGTATTGATGTATGTATGCATGTACATATATCCGCCATAAGCCATCAATTAAAGGCAAAAGATATTAAAAGAAGAAAGATTGTTAGAAACCCTGACATTGTTGTTGCCCATGGTGGTGCAGTAGTTTTTTTTTTTTTTTTTGTAACATGGTGAAACTCTAACAGTTACCAGTCATTGCAAATGATTTCCAAGACTTTTGTCTCCCTTCCTCCACTTATTTTCTTTAAAAATAGTGTTGTTCAGTTGAAATATAAAAGTATTAAATATCTACTTCTATTAAACAATTGCATTTGCATTTTATATCGAATTGTGATGCATGATATTGTTGTCTTGTTTTGTTTATGTCGTTATAAACAAGTTACCGGTTACCACTACCACCAGGAGAACTTTTTGCTTCTACTTTGGTATTTTATATTATTTTATTCTTTTGTTAGGTTTTATTTTATAATTTTAATTTTTTTATACCTCTTCCTCCCCTCTTCATGGCTGCTAAACACGTATTAAATCACAACAATTTACCTCTTTTTGTATAGAATTTGAGTTGTTTAGACTTGAGTTGCTTGTGAATAAAAGCACAAGTGTTTTTTCATGTCTCACAGACTGAATTATTTTAATTATGCCACTAAACGTCCTTCAAGAACATTTTTTTTTATAAAAATATAAAGACCTTTTTCAAGTAAGCAAAAAAATCAAGTGTTAAGCTAAAAAATTGTTTGGATTTAAATCTTTAATTAATTCAAAATGTGTACGTTTGGTTTAAATTCAAATTTCAACAGACAGATTTTGACACTTATCTGTGTCATTTAGGAAAGATTTCAAAACGTAATTAAAATAGGGGGTTTTGTTTGAAAAGTAGAGAGTCAATCAAGTTTTCCAATAAATTCTTGTTAGAACAATAAATTCTTATTAGAAAACTTAATAGTTGGCAACTTATCGTCTACAATAAAATAATAGAAGTAAAAAAATTTTCGTTTCTTTCTTTCAGCAACTTTTGACAAAATAACTTTTTGTTATTTATTTTAGCTACGTTAGTAATTTTTAATTAAATTATTTTTATATTTAGATCAGACATGGAAAATTCAGTTCTATTGTTTTTTTTTCAATACTTTTTTAGTTAGAAAATACTGCAATAACCCACGACGTAAGAAGAGTAGCTTTTTCTAAATACGGACATGTAAACAATGATTGCGTAATATTAATAGAAATTAAAAAAAAAATATGTTGACATTGATTTAAATTTGTTAGGTATACACAGAGATTAACTGTTACATAATGGACAATACTGATTCCATGGACCGATATGGACTTGTCAAAGGAAACTTTTATCAAGAGAGGGACTACAGAGATACTTAAGGGTTTTGTGTAGTAATTTAGGAGAATATTAAAGATTTTTTTAATATTTATTTATTGAATCTTGAAATATGGAATATAAGCTAACAATAATTAATCAAATCTTATTCTTTTAATTTATTTTATGTCCTGCTAATGCCCGACGAAAATTCTCCTAATCATAGTTTCCGTACACATATGTATGTAGTTGTTTAGCTCTCTTCTAAATTCTGCAGTATCTTTCTCCTTAAGCGAATGTGGGCTTCACCATTTTAATTATTTCGGCCTAGTGGATTTGCGTGCAGTCCAAGCTTTTTTTAATATGCTACTGAATATTTCGTGATCACAGTTTTTAATAAGGGCACATTGAGATCCTTGTGAATATTCGAGTTTTTAATATATCAGGGGGCGGCTATAATTCTTCAAAGCAGTTTATTTTTGCGGTTTTGAATTTTTCAACATTCGAAGCCGAAGCAGTGCCCCGTCACTGAATACCGTAAGATAGAGTTGTAAAGCAAAAAATATTTCTAATTGAAATTTGTGATCGTGCCGAAATTGTTAATGGCGGTTTTCGTTTACGCTTAGAAACGCTCCATCCTCAGCACAAGTTCGAGTTTTAGTATAATTGTTTGTTGGCCGTTAACAATTAACCAACTTCCATCGAAAAAGAGAATCGTAATTCAACTCACTGGCGCCCGTCACTGCAAAACACGAATGCAATATCGATAAAAAAAATTTATTCACATTCGATACAGTTTAGATTAGTTTTTCAATTTTGAGTAGTTACGTTATTTTTATATTGTAACAAATAAATAATTTAAATAAAAATAAATAAAGTAGAACATGATTTAAAGTACACCGGTTATAACGAAAAACTTTTTCGCGCTCAGTGAATTTGTTTGGTACTTTTAAATACATATAAAGCAAATTTTCTTGGTCCCTCCGAGTTCGATATAACCGTGTATTACTGTATGTTGTTGTAATAAAATTATTGTAGATATCTGCATATATATGTATGTAATAATATTTAATTGTTGCCTTGTGAATACTAAATCAAATACATTTATCACCGCTTAAACCATTTTTGTTTATTTCTTACAGTGCAAGATTAATCTTATCCATTAGCTAAATTTCTTTAGTTTTTGAAAAAAAAAACTTGAGAGACGAACCAGTTATGTAAGAGAAAAATTACAAAATTCGCTTAAGACAAAAGTATACAAACACTTTGATCACGTTTAATTTGTGTGAATTTAATTTTTATTAATTATATTTCCCATTAAAAAAAATCTAGACATTTAGACTACTCAATTACTTATTTATTATCGCCTAAATGATTTGAAATTATGCAGTTTCAACACAGAATATTAAAAAATATATATATATATTATAACAGATAAGGAATGTCTGAAAAATATAAAGAAAAGCTGGAATACAATATTTCAGAAAAAATAATAAAAACTTAGTCAGGTTTAAATAACTGAATTAATCAGACAATTGATTTATTAAATAAAATGTCATAATTGTCACATGTATTTAAATGTGATTTTTCCACTCTCAATACATACACAATTTTATAAACGCACACTTGTATTTTACATATCCACAAGATACATACGTGCGTATCGAACGTGACTTTACTTAAGTATCTGGCCCAAAAATATAAGTACGTCAAGTAAAAGTTTACCGAATTAATGTTAATATTTGTTATGTCAATATTTATATCCAAATATTGGCTAAAAATAGCTGCTGTTTTCTTTTTTTATTTCTATAAAAAAAGTAGCTTTCTTTATTTTTTCCTCAAGACAGCAGTGACCTCATTTATAAAATTTGGAAATTAAAAGGATTTCTCCTTCCATTATAAGAATAATAACACAGGGGAACATGGTTTTTGTTGATTAAGAACTTAATGCTATTTTTAAGGATTTTTGGGACGCTGAATCCAAATCTGCACTTAGTTTTTACCTTTCAGCTCGACTTATCGCGATATACCGTTATGTCCAAAATTAAGACACTTCCGCTACATAAATTGGAATAACTAGAAAACGGTTCACCATATTCAGGTAAAAAAAATTCAAAATTCGTCAACAATATTATATTTAAGCCTTTCTTTCATTGGTTATAAATTTGCCCAGTATTTTACAGATATTGCTGAAGTTAAAAAAAACAATTTAAGCAAAAAACTAAATATCTGTTCTTTAAACATTCATAAAAATGTAACAAGAAACACAGTTCTAGAAATAGTTAGTTAAATATTTCAAATGAAATGAGGTTTATTTCGTTATAATCGGTGCACAGCTTTTGACTTTATTCACAATTTACTGAGAATATTTAATTGATAAAAATCGCGATTTCCATACAAAATTTAAAATTTTTAATGTGTGTGTGTTTGCTGCTGTTCTATTTATGGACGTTTTTTGCTTCACTTAAAAATTACGTACCTTCACTTAATTGTGAAAATTTTTCCTTTTTTGCGAAGCACTAATGGTACATTTTAAAAAGTAAACACACATTTAAGCGCTACGCAATTAGACATGCAGATATGCTGTAAGGTAAATTTAAAAAAAAATATAAAATTTGGAGAGCCACGACATTCCCTTACTACGAAGCAGGTTTGTAATGGAACATATAAAAGAATAACGGAAAAAAAAATTCAGTGTGCAAAGCGTATTGTTACATTCGCTTATTTTAATATGCGCTGAATAAAGCGCTTTCTGTGCCAAAAATGTATTGCTTTAAAGTGGGAACTCGCCATTTAAAATTCATGTCTTTCGTAAGCGATATGGTAAGCTAAGCTTTTACGTTTCTCCCTTACAAACCTGCTTCGTTGGAAGCTCCATTTTTTATAGGGATCTTATTTTGTTCAAAGGCAAAGTGACTTTGCGTGAAAGTAATAAAATTTTAACTTTTTCCAATTTTTGATACAAAATTTATATATATATATTTTTTTTTTTTTTTTTTTTTTTTTCGTAAGTTGACCATAACTCAGCCATTTTTTTGATTTTACAAAATTTTTCAAAGCTAAATATCACGTCTTTAAAAAAAGAAAAAGTTTATAAATGAAGTGAGAAGTTATGATTTTTTGAACTTGAAATTTTTTAAACATTTTTCAAAAATACGAGTAGTACCTGTAATTTAAAAATGGGAGCTGATGGAGAAAACCGGAGATTAGATTTGAAATCAGCGACCTGTAATTAGTATCTAAAAACAAATTGCATCAAGCTTCCAATCAACAAAAATAAGTAAAATTTTGTTCCCTAGTGTAATCATTCATATTTGTTTAAATGTCAACACCCTCCCTACCCCAAAAACTATTTTTAAATGTTAACTATTCTGACACAGAACACATTCACGTTTTTGTGTGTGTGCGCGAAGATTGCGAATTCGGCTCAAACACATAGATTTCAATGTTGCCAACTCTTCAAAATTCTTTATTTTACACATCAATATTAATCAATCAAAATTGTAAATAAGAAATGTTTTTAAGAATAATGGCTAAAATTTAAAAGATACCAGTGAAATTATCATAGGGGAAATAAAAAAAATTAATGCTTCTGCCTTAATTCCTTTTCTAGCAATGTTCACTGGCCGTAACGATCATCTGCTTTTTAAACGGTGCCGTACAAAAATGATTAATATGGTCATTCCTCTTAATTGAGAAAAAAATACATCGGCCTGGTTAATTCAAAAAGGGTCAACCCAAAATGTATCGCATATATCAACTTTGAAAATTTGAAAGCATTTTCTTTACTCTTGAGCCAAAAAAATACATTAGTGATTCTCTTTGCGATATTTGAGTACATAATAAAAAAAAACAGGGGACCAATTCTGGTAGTCGCGATCAAATGCTTGTACGATTCGAAAGCCATCTTATTTCGAATTGTTTCAGTCGATATTGAACGAATCGAAATTATTTTTCAGCGTTGGGAAAACTTAAAACACTGCTTTACAAGACTGAAAAAATTATATCGATTCGTTCAGTATCGACTGAAGGAATTAGACATAAAATTGCTTTCGAATCGAAAAAATATTCGATTACAACTGCCAGAATTAGCCCCCAGGTTTTGGCTCTATTGAAAATTTATAAATTTAGAGCTAACTCCATTTAAAGGAAGCAGTGCGATATGTACATACGTAAAAGTTTGATCTGTGAATTCAGAGAAATTCTACATTACATTACATTAAACTTTTTGATCCAAAATTAAAAACACTTTAAGATAATTTTGTAAACAGAAATCGCTTATGGCCAATGGTCAAGATGAATAATGGCTTAACCTAGACACTAAATGGCTAAATTGGCAACACTGATCGACAACGGCAACGAAATGCTCAATAGCGTATTTATTGGGTCAGTGTAATTTTTTGAAAATGGAACAAATATCAAATAAAAGTTGTAATATTGTTTATACATTTTTCTTTTCGTTGCTAAACATTTCATTTTTATTTACTAAACTTTAATTTATTTGTTTTTTGCATGGAAACATTTTTCATTTCGTTTTTTCGCTGCCTTTTGGAAATAAAGAAACGTCCAAGCGAAATGCAAACAACTTTTTTTTTTGTATTTGAAATATTTAATTCGGGGCGAACACAAAATGATTTATGCCTCAACAACCAACAACTTAATGCCATTTACTAAATTTGTTTAATATTTAAATACAAAATAATACAAATACTATTTAATAATTACGAGTAACGCGTTTTAATAAACAAAAACAAAATGATAGTGTACTCGTATTTATCTGAAGTAGGGGGAAAAGAAAAGGAAAAAGTATTGATCATCATATGACGTTCTGTTTAATGCGTGATTTTAAACAAATAAAATGCAAAATAACTGAACTTTAAAATGTCTGTGTCTATTCTTAATCGTGTGTATGTGTGAATATTTGCCCAAATATATTTAATTAAAAATATTTTATTTGTACAGTTTTGTTTAAATGCTTTTAAGTAAATACGTAGAGAAATTATTGATGGTCGGTCTGAATATTTTGAACATTCTTTAAAAAAATTCCCATGTTGGAGATACATATCGTTGGTCTCATGTAGAAATGCCCTAACTCGATTTTTTTCGTAATTAAGTTTTTTTAGTAGTTCCAATGCTGCACATAAATCCTGATCTTCATAAAAATTTAATGCAATAGTATTAAAAGTAACGATTTTTTTTCTTCTGTAAAGTTGCACTTATGTAAGTTGGGGCCTTTCTACATGAGACCAACGACATACGTATAGTCGTATATACATATGTAAATATAAAAGAGCATGTAGAGTTTTTTCTAAAGGTTGAAATACTTTGATAATTATTTGAGTAAACGGCAACAAAATTTGGAGTGTATCTAAAATTTAACTTAAGGAAACTATTAAACCCGCTAAATTTCAGTTTAAAGTGAGAAGAAAAATCTACAAAATTTTAATATTTTAAACAATTCTTACTGAAATCCTGTAATATTTTTTAAATTCCGAATTTTCTTTGCCCTAAATTTTTTTATTTATTTTTATTACATTGCTCTTACGTTACTCTCTTATATATAATTTGTTATATAAAGAAATGTTTTCTCCACCATTCAACACCAATTAGAACAAGTAAGAAAGTATATTCGAGCAGGCCCGACCATATGATACCCTACACCAAAGTATTTAAAAACAGTTTTAAAGAGTGTACCCTATTTGGGACCCATAGGCAATCGTTGACCCGCCAGAAAAAAAGTATGTTATGAAGTTAGGTAGGTAGGTAGAAAGGCTGGTGTGAAGTCTCCTTCACACCCTCACCCAGAGACCAATACGGTCCATTGTGATGCCTTGTTTATAGATAAGAAGCTGAAAAAGAAGGTGAAGAGAAACAGCAAAAGCATTAGAAAAGATAAGAAAAGGAAGTTCTGACCAAACCCGAGAGAAAAGCCTCACTCAACACAACACCAATCCGCCCTATGAGCGGTTAGCTCCCAGTCTCCTGCTGCGCAGCCAGGCCATCCCCATTACGAATCCTATTAGACTCTCGAGCCCACAGCCCGGGACGCCCCCTAATTCGCCTAGGAATCTGCTGCCCAGCCACCTCAGCCTGCTGCACTGTAGCCTGGGACAGCGGCACAAAATGTGTTCAACCGTCTCCAGCTCCTCCGGGTCCTCACACAACCCGCACATATCCGACACGTCGGATCCCAACCTCATCGCCATCCTGCCTATCATGCAATGACCCGTGATGATTCCTATTATGGTCCTCACGCAGACCCTGCTTCTGCCCTGCAACAACTCCGAGTCGGACTTCCTAAGCACCGGCCACATCGTCCGTGATACCCGGCAGTCCGTTCGGTTCCCCCAGGCCCTATTGGTCGCGTCCAGAATCCATTCCCTAATCTACCCAAAGTAGAATCCTAATGGAGGCCTAACCGCCTCTATGTGATGAGGATCCTCCATCTCTGAGCCCTGTCTCGCCAACTCATCAGCAATCTCGTTGCCGTTTATGTTGCAGTGACCAGGCACCCAGCACAATCTCAACATATACTCTCCTAAGGCTCCCTCCAGAGCCCTCCTACAACCGTCAACTAGCTTGGAGTTCACGTAACAGCCCCTTACGGCCATAAGGGCCGCCTAGCTGTCGACGTATATAGTGACCTCCGAACCCCTATCAATGTTGTCCCTCATCAGTTCCACGGCCCTCAAGACCCCCAGAACCTCCGCCTGAAAAACACTGCAGTCGTCAGGAAGCCTATATGACATTCTCATCTTCGAGCCGTCAGTGAAAATAGCAAATCCACTAAATAATCTGCTCCTACCTGACCAACTCTCCCTAGAAGGCGTTACCACCTCCGGCAACCGTCCGAAATCCACCCTGGTGCCCACGAAATCCGTGGAGCCGGGTGATCCCAGGCAGTAACCTCCAGCTTCGATCTCACCCAAGATCCGTGAATGACCCTGCGTGAAATTCCTAATCAATCCTAGTTCCCTCGGTCTAAGAATGCTTCTGGCTGCCATTCCCATAACATACTGCTCAATGGGCAGAAGATGTAGAATGACATCCAGTGCCGCTTGAGGTGTACTTCTCATGGCACCTGTCATGCCGATTGAAGCACACCTCTGAGCCTTAGACAGAAGGTTCCTTCGACAAGCCACTCTCAATGACTCCCACCAAACACAGCATCCATACGTAAGAATGGGTCTAACCACCGAAGTGTACAGCCATCCCACTACTGAAGGCCGGAGTCCCCAGCTCCTACCCATCGATGATCTGCAAGCATAGTAGGCATTGAGGCCTCTCTTAAGTCTCTCCTCAGTATTCCTTCCCCACGACAGCTTGCTGTCCAGAAAAACTCCTAGATACTTAGCGCTATCAGATAGTCTAAGCTCTACTCCTCCTAGTACCGGCAGCCTAAAATTATCTACCCTGTACCTCCTAGTATGTTATGAAGTTAAGATTCATGCAAAAGTTCTATATGGCGAATATTATCTCAAGGTTAACATGGACTGTTAAATCGAATAAAAAGTGATTCTAAGTCGATCGATGTACAAAAAGGACTAGGAACAATATTTTAAGGGTGTTACAAACATTAGCACACGCCCGTAACCCTCTCTTCACTATTGTGGCTTAGTCTCGATTCGCACTATAAAAGGGTTTCTTTCTGATTGATTATCTTAAGACTTTTTCTTTCACCGGACGCTTCCATTTCCGGGATAGTGGTATTTATTTTTCAGTGTCCGGGAAATTTCGCTTAACATAAAACAGTGCAAAATAAAATTTAATATTATTTATTTGAACATAAAACATATAACAATTCATGAGATCTATTAAATAAGTTAATCAATTAAATAAACATTAGGAAAAAAAAATTCAGTTCTTCATAAAAAAAGCAACCAGCATTGATATAAACAAAATATTTCTTTGAAAAAGGAATTTTAGTACAGAATAAGCATTACAGAATCGTTTGACAGCTTTTTCTAATTTTAATCAAGCAGAGTCATGTCAATGAGAAAACACGTTCTTTTTCTACGGATATTAAGTAGAAATTAGTAAGTTGATTATGGCCCATAGTCAGGTTACTGAAATTTAATAATTAAAAAAATGTTTGCCTTTATAGTCAAAAGGCCATTATATAAATTCTGGGCCCTTTCAGTTTTCTCAGCACTTTTTTAGAAAACTCTTTTAAAGAAAATTTATTTCTATGAAACGAATCAGCGTTTTTTTACCAATTTCTGCAATCGAAATTTCTTGAAATGTTAGTTTTTCAATTTTGTCATCATCTCTTAATCTAATCCAAAAAATGTTTTATGAAGCTGCTCTGCATATAAAATCCTTAAATTTTTTTAAGCAAACAACTTTTATAAAATAGAATGGACCTTTAAAAATATTAAAAATTTTGTTAATTTTTACTCCTCTTTTTCCAAATTTCAGAGCATCAAACATTGCCTTACTTATCGGATATTACATCTATTTTTTGGCATAACCTATTTACAATTATATCAACGGTAAAGTTGTCATTAAATAAAAAAAATACCGGGAATTTCCCCACAAATATTCCAGTATTTTTTTCCCAAAAAGTGTGAGTATCCCGGGAAATCCTGTATGAAAAACACTAATTCTCTTTGAAACTTTCATTAGTGTATACACATCGAAAGTTTTTTTAATGAAATCTATTATTGACACGTTTAATTTAACAAAACTTTTCTGTTCTTCTAATTTCTGTACAAATATTAAAGTGCTAACCCACTTTAAAAAAAAAAATATTGAAGATGAAAGAAAAAGTGCCAACATCAAGCCACTTTTAATCAAATCAAATTTTAAAGTTTTATAGCAAAGCAATTTCAGACTTATAAAGCGTTTTTGAAAATATATTTTTGTCCTAATAAAATCATCGCTTTCTTCTCTTCGGTTATATTTTTTTAAGTCTTCATACAAAAATACTACTTGCGTCACAGTTCGGAAGAAAACTTAAGGTTTTTCCCAAATTTTACTTTACATTGAAAAATAGCAAGAATTTATTATGCTATAACTTCCTACAAAATAATTAAAACTTTGTCCATAAATAGGTGCCATAAGCTCAAATTGTTCTTAATTCGACTTAAGCACTTTTTCCTTTTTGCCAGAGAACTACGAATTTAAAAAAGATTAGGGAATTTTCAAGTACATGAATGTATGTACCCTATGATATTCCTTCCTCCCATTCATAGTGTTTAATCAGATTCACAAATTATTTTTTGGAAAAACTAAATTCGAAAATTTGTCTTTCCTTAGCCATCTTTTGTTTTAACTAAATAAATAAGAAGTGATATTGAATCACTTTTCAATATATTTCTGAAAAAAAAGAAGTCTGTTTAACCTCCTACCCAACACTGTGACAATCATTTGAAATTTAAAAATAATTTTAAACGTTTTTTAAAGTCAATCGACATCTTTTCATGCCAAATGTCAGTTTAAAAAATAAAACAAAGATGACAACCAAACGAAATTAAACAGTTTATGACAATGGAATTTTATTTTTAGGAAAAGTTTTATCAATAAATTGCAAATGTAAAAGAAAATATGAAACAACATTGTAGTTGGCTTTTAACCCCCATATTCATAAAAAATATTTTAGGTTTATGAAACGAATTTTCTATGAAAAATTAATCAAACACATATTTTATAAATATGGGGGTTAGAATTTTGTAATAAAATATTTTTGTAGTTTAATAATTATGTATGTTTGTACAAAAATAAAATATTTATCAAGTTCTCACAAGTTTTGGAAAATTTTGTTAGCTTTTCAACAACTTTATTTGGTTTTTATAACTTTTCGGAATTTGTTTCTGAACTATTCCTATATTTTTTAAAGTTCACTGACTTAAAATTAATTTGATTTATTGTGACGAGTGTCGTCTGTTGTTTTATAAATATGTTCATATGTATGTATGTATAAGTATTAATAAATTTTAAAAATTTATTCAATTACAAATGTTTTCTTAAGAATTTTATGTTGTTTTAATTGCATTTTTAGTAATACGATCATTTTAATGAGCGCCACTAAACGTTGAAAAAATTAATGCAAAAATGCAGTTTTTATAAAAAAAAGAGCCCTACATAAACAGAGGAGGTAAAATCAGATTGTTATTGAATATGTTCTAGTGTCAATAACAGCCACATCAAAACACAATATCAAATAATTGGATATGTAAAATGTTTTTGCTATCTAGGATACATAATGTCGACTGAGGGTAGTCTCGATGAAGATGTGTCGAACAGACTGAAAAAATCCAGAGCTCCATTTGAATGTCTCAGCAAAACATGGCAGTCTTCACAGATTGCACAACATACAAAGATAAGAATTGTTAATGCTTTTGTGAAGTCTTTACTCCTAAACGGAAGCGAAATCAGGCTAATGTCAAAGAATATAGTTCCAAGACTCTGCTCTGAAAGGATGACAACTTGTTTGGTTGAAGTGTAAAAAATTGTGTGTACCCCGTAGTTAAAAAAATATTTAAATTATACATTAAAAAAATTTATTTCTATCTTATGTTTTTAATATAACTTATAAATAAATCGTGAGTAAATATTTTTGCTACTCGTATTATAGTGACTTAAAATTCATATTGAATTTTACAAAAAAAAAAAAAAAAAACAAGCTCAAATAAATGTTACAAATAATCCAGTGAACTGTGTATACCCTGCACATAAAAACCCCCCATTTTTAAAAATGTATTTTACATTTGTGAAATATTTTAAAATGCATTATAATAATATTCACTCATACCCGTACAATTGTAGAATCTCGTAGTTATTTTATGGAAAATGTAAAATATGCAAGTGAATTTTATGTTCACATGTCATACAAGTATCTAGATATAAAATTGCAAGAAAAAAAAACACAAAATTCGCAATATAATGCATTTTAATGTATTTCGTTAGAAAAAACATAAACTAAAAAATAAACCACGTTGCATTTTGTTGCTCTCAAGTAAAAACTAAATATAAAAAAATGAAAATTATTAGGATTTTTTATAAATTACTCACAACGTAGAAAAAAAATTAAACAAGAAAAATAAATTCCCTCTACTAGACAGCTCTGATAAGACGGACTTTAAAAAAGATAATATAAAACGATCAAGATTGAACACACAGAATTTTAATCAATACGAGTAAAACAATTAAATAGACAAATGAACAGATAGACAAACAGACCGGCAGTTTATAGTCAGTTAGTGGGATTATAGAACGCGGTCATTTAAGTGAAAGTTGTTCTTTAATTCGAAACTTTTATTCGTTCATTCACTAACTCATTTACACATTGAGGGCTAGTCGAGAACGTGAATGCCAGCCATTTCATAAAAACGTGTACGTTTCCGAATTACTATCGCTTGATTCACATAAATTATTCAGTATTTCTGTTAAATTTGTCTAACATTTGCTACTGTGTGCTTGTGTGTTACTCTCATACTTTCTTGTGAATTTAAATTTATAAATAAATATAAATTTGCACAAAGTTTTTCGTTGCTCTTATGTATGAAAAAGAGCCCTAACTCATAGTTTTTCGGAAAATGTTTCACAAAAATTTGATTTTGATTTCAGTTTCTATGATATTTTTATCTTTTCCTGTAAAGCTGCAATTATATGAGTTAGGGACTTTTTGCATAAGACCATTTGATTTTTAATTCAATATTTTATTTAAAGATTTATCAAGGAATTTCGTTAAACTCGTGTTGAAATATTTGTCAATATTTTTATTTACCAAATTGTGTTAACAGTCTAATATTTTTTATCTCTGAGCATTTCAACAGTATTTTATCATTTTGTTTGTCCTTTTCTTTTTTCTCATCAAGTGACAGTAACAGTTTCCATTTCAATGAATTTGATTACATGAAGGACTAAAAGGGTAAAAAGTTTTTAAAGCAGAATTTTAAACGAGAGATTTAAGAAAAAAAAGACATTAAAATAATAAAAAAAAAACCCCTTTTTTTATTGCCGGCAAGATGGAAAGATAAAAATTTAAATGTATTGTAGTAAAATACACGTGCTGGCGTGCACAAATAAAATCAAATTTGATTTTATTTATTTTTATTTCGCATTAATTTAACAGTGCGAAATACATCTCAGGCATAAAATAGGAAAATTCTGGAAATTTCTTATAAAAGGCAGCTTTACAATGCCAAGATGTACCAAAATTATCAAAAATTATCATGTTTTAAAGTATAAAATTATTGTTTAGGCCCATAAATTGTGCCTTTTTAACAAAAATACTTTTAAAAATTTGGAATTGCACTTTTTCAGACCAAAGCTAAACCCAAACATTGATAAATTTTTCAAACCATACCTTTTTTTTTTTTGAATAGAAACTACTTTTGTGATTTAGTTATTTAATAAAGAAAAAATCAAAAATTTCATAGTATTAATAATTATTTCTTCCTTTAATATGATAAAAAATAAAACTTAAAGGCTCAGTCAAATAAATTATAATTACTTTATCAACATAAAAGATGAAAATGTAATGTTCGTTCTTTTTGATTTATTTGTAAGATTTTTCATCTATTTGGGTGTTTTCAAAACAATTAAGTTTTCATAAGAAAATATATTTTTATTTCCGGTTACCACCTACGATTACAAAAAAATTTTAAATTAAGAAAAAATAACAAGGTTTACGCCAGATTCACAATTGAAGCAACATTTTCACTGGGTGAACACAGTGAAAGCAAACATTTTTCAACAAACACACGTTTTTATTAAAAAAAAAAATTTGCAAATTTTTCTCAAAATAAAAAAAAAAGTACATATACATGTTGCTTAAATTTTCATTTTCAAAATATATACAATAAAAAATAGAATACGGGAATTTTAGTTCTCATGTTGAGTACAGGAAAATATTCCGGAAAAATATTAAAGGAATAAGACTATTAAAGTATGAAAGCTTTATAAATTGAAATTTGACTTAGAATGCACAATCGAATTAATATGAAAATTTATATATATATATATACATATATAATAGGGCGGGTCAAATTGTATGGAATGATTTTTTTCGATAAAGCGTTTGGCAAAAACGTAATCTATAGGTGATTCTGAGAAATTTTACTCAGGAGACCATGGCTCTAAGTCGGATTTGGAGCCCCCCAAAATTTCAAAATAGAAATTTTACCATATATGCATAGAACAAAATTAAGACGCCCTAATATACATATAAAAGTTATTATAAATGTTATTAACAATTTATTTTATAAAAATATTTTAAACACTTTAGGCAAAAATGAGACAGAAAAAAAACAAATTGTTGCTCCCATTGTAAAAAACAAACAAACTTTTTTGAATTTAATATAGAAAACATTAATAGATTTTAAGAAAACTAAATAGATTTTGAAAAAAATTTTACAATTGGGAAAAATTAATTAATTTGCAAAAAAATTATATAAGAGACTTAAATAAATTTTCGATAAAATGTTACAAGTTAATAAAAAAAATATATACCTTTAATATGCAAGTAAGAAAGTATAGTCGGTAGAGCCCAGCCATGTAATACCTTACAACACAGTATTAAAAAAATCGAAACGGTACCCTACTTGGCATTCATGCCCCGGCAAAACCAAATATTTTTATTTTATTGTTTTTTTTTTCGTCTTAAGGGATATTAGGGAGGGGGTTTATATTGGATCTATGGCCAATTCTGGATGTAGGCCAATCTTTTCTCAACACCACACTTTTTTTGTCATTAGCTGCCTGGCTCGCCAGCTAACCGAAGGAAGAAACATCGTTAGATTGACTCCCTCCGAAAGTGGTTCTGAGTCGATCGTTATGTGTTACACACATCAGCACAAACGCTTAAACCTTCTTCTCTATGGTGATGTGGGTATGAAAAACAGAAAAAAGGTCTAATGCTTAAAAATTACTTATTTTATAAATAAAGAGAAACGTTACAAATTTAATAAATTAAAATAAATATGTATGTATTTATATTCAGAACAAAAAAATTATCTAAGATAAACAAGTAAGAAAGTATAATCGGGCAGGCTAGACCATACCATATGATACCCTACACTACAGTGTATAAGAAAGAACTTTTGCAAGTGTACCCTATGTGAGACCCATGGGCAATCATTTACCCGCCACAATAAAATTATGCAATTCAGTTTAAGATTCATATAAAAGTTCTTTGTGCCGATTATTATTTAGATATCTTCATCTATGTATATGCAATTTGTTTGCCTTTAAGTGATTTTCTGAAGCGGGCTTATATGGGACATATGGCTGATTTTGGACTCACCAGCACAACATTTTGTCATAACCTAGTAGCTATCGTAAAAGTTATTGTCGCCAAATTTAATGTCAATACCAACACTTATAAGGAAGTTTTGGCATTAAAAACTATTTTCGGAAGTAGTATTTGTATGGGAGCTGCGGTCAAATAAGGACCGATTCTTATAAAATTTGGTAAGAGGATATTGATTGCAATTAAATAAGTTTAGACAAAATTTAATCTTAATACCAGCATAATAAAATGGTTTATGGGCACAAAGACCCTATTCCAAAAAGAAGCTTGTATGTGAAATTGTGGACCGATTTGTCCCATTTTCGTTGCGCTCAGAAAGTGATTTAGAGTCGATCGGTATACTTAGAAGTACATATTTAAAGGTGTTACAAACATCAGCACATACCTTAAGCATAATACCCTCTCAACTATTGTGATGTGGGTATAAAACAACTTATTTTGACCAGCTAATTTTGTCCCTTGTTTCCACAATTTTAAAATTTTAAAATCAAATATTATTATTTTCTTATAAGTTGTCTTTTCTTCTAAAAAATATTCTTGGAAAAATTTAAATATATCTCTTTCTTAAAACATATTTAAAATTTAATTAACTTCAAAAATCTGTTCGTTAGAGGGAAGATACAACAGTATCTTCGTATATAAATGTGAAAGATTTTTAAGATAAAAGAAATATTCTTGGTTAAAAAGTACTTAATTTCCTTTCAAATAGAAGCTGTTATGAGTCACATCTAATGCAGACAAGTCATTCCTTGAAATAGTAATACACCATACTAAAAACTAGGGTTTGCATGGTGAGTATGAACGTAATCACGGATATTTGCACAAAAATTCCTGCGATTATGATTAAAATTGCTTGCACATGTTCAAAATTCTTTTTTGTTTGCAATTTTAAGGTATTCAGCCAGAGTACAATCATGCTCGGTAACGGAACTCTTTCCGTATTTTGGTGCTTCAGAAAATTAATTACGAAAAAAATTTTCGGAATAAAACTACTTTTGATTTCATAAACGGAATGTTACCAGAAAAAAATAATAACATTTAAAAAAAAAAATTTTTTTTTCTAGAGCACCAGAATGAATAATAATCATCGTCATTAATAATAACATCGGAAATTTAGTAGAATATATTTTCCAAAGAAATCGATTCATGAACAAAAAAAATTAAAAAAACATCGATTTTTGAGAAAAAAGAAGCAGATTCTTTCCGTCGATATATAAATCTGTTAAATTCGCCGAGTTATGTTAAACATATTATAATTATTATAAAATATTACAGGGCTGGAGGTAACCTTAATTTGGATTTGGCTTTTATATGGAGGACCAATTGAACCATAATGTGATTCCGGTGACAATGAAATGTCTCAAAATTCCACACTTTTTTTATCAGAACTATTTCTGAAGTTCGCATTTCCGAAATCAAAATTATGTTTTAACATTTCGGATTAGTCGTTTAGGAATATATTTTATTTGACTTAAATAAAATGATTTAAGACAAGTATATTTCTTTCGTTTTTTTTTTATATTGAAAACAATAATAATAAACCAAAATTTTTTTTATTATTATTATTATTATAAATATACGAAGAAATACGAACATTGTGGGCTAGGCAGTTAGTAATCATTTGTATTAACTAACATTCTTGAAATTCTTCCATGAATTAAGAATTTTAAAAGCGCAATAATCGATAATCGCGATAACCGGAATGAATTTTAATCGTAATCGCGTTTATGATAATTTGCTATTTAACGCAAACCCTAGAAAAAACGAATACAAAGTGTGTTGGTGGTGATACAGTGGTTATAAAGTCTTCGCTTGAGTTTGAGCTTAAAGCTGTATTAAAATTTTCACTTGTCTGAATAAAGATAAATGAAAAATTTATTTTATTTTATTTCTACCCTCAAAGCAACACCAAGATAAAAAAACTGAAAAGATATTTTATTGCAA
This sequence comes from Pollenia amentaria, assembly GCA_943735925.1. NCBI lineage: Eukaryota > Metazoa > Arthropoda > Insecta > Diptera > Polleniidae > Pollenia > Pollenia amentaria. Next base: position 4,891,660 of record OX031006.1, on the reverse strand, counting down.
AAAAAAATAATACAAAAAAAACTTGTGCAAAAAGGATAAAAGTACCGACAATGATACCCAGCAAGAAATAAAACTGACGCAATCCAAATAAATGTGACAAATGTGTCATTCAACTAAGAGATTGTGTGAACTAAATACATTAATTCTTTCACAGCTCCCTCCATCATCCTGCATTTATTTTCCTGTTTCTTTTTGCAGTTTCGTTTTTTTTCGCACTGCAATTGAATTAAATTTCATTTAAAATTTTATTTTTTATTAATTTTGTTATAAAGAGTTTTTTGCAAAAAAATAAATGTCCAAAAAATAAATTGGATTACTTGAGAATTCTGTAGGAAAGTAAAAATTTTTTTATTCTAAACTAAATTATTGAGTTTGTGGAAAAGTGTAGTTAAATTTGTTTTTGCTGCATTTAATTAAATATCATCATTTTTTGTTTTTCAACATTTAGTAGGTTGATTGGTTTTTTTTCTGAAAAATTATTTAAAAAAAATACTATCGTTCAAGTTTATACAGAGACTGGTACTTTAAGAGACCATATCCATAGCCGGTTGGCTGATGATGGCGGTTGCTATTTAAGAATTTATCAGTCTCAAAAGCATGAGTTTTTTGCAAAATTATTTTAAAAGGTTTGGGTTAAAGTTATTTCGTGAAAATATATTAGAATAAATATGACATCATATTAATGATTGAATTTGTATAGTTGTATATTTGCTACACATTATGGTAAAGAATATTTTCAAATAAAGGTGTTGTTCTGAAAATTACTTAAATTCAAATCACGTGCTTTTAAAATCACATGTGTAATTTGGTGGTGTTCTGAAAATTATACCGTTTTTGTGTTTCCCGGTGTGTTTTCGACAATGAAAAATCGCATCGAAAATACAAAAACAGAACACAAAACTATTGCACGTATGATTTTAAAAGGCACATGCGATTTGAAATCACGTGATTTGAATTAAAGAGATTTTCAGAACAGGCCTGTATATTATAATTACTTCAAACATATTGTAGTTAAATCTGTCCCCTAGACGGTCAGCATTTTTTTGTAACCCCTTTTTATGTTTATGAAAGAAAAAAATAAGAAGTTTATTTTACGTTCGGGTTTGGTGTCGAAGTTCGGCAGAAGCTATATGTTTGTTTGATGTTCGGCGTTCGGTATCATTTTTGTCGACCCCCGAACTTTGTAACGCTGCCTTTACAAATGAAAGTAATTCCTTGTGAGTTCCATATAAGTTTTAGAAACACAAATGTCAAAAAAATGATACAAGTTTATAAAAATGTACATGAAAGTAAAATTTTATGTTTAAAATGTCGTCAAAGGGAAAACTTCTATCAAAAATTGCTATACTTTTTCTATTATTGTTTTCTTATTTGAAGTTTTAGAGTTGCCAAGACAATTACTCACGCCGAACTTCAGGCAGTCGTTCAAATTAATATTTAGTTTTATTTATTTTCATGAAATTATACATTTTAATTAGAATAAATGTGTTCTAAATACTAAGTTAAAAAAATATTAAATTAAATTTTAGGAAAACGATTGCGGTGTGAGTAAATGTACAATAACACCGTGTTGGGCCCCCTACTGATAAAGCAAATCCGAGTATGCATATATTTAATGGTCATGGCCGTTTTTCAAAGTTAGCACTAGTATTTCCGATATTCTTGATTAAAAATTTCAATACTTAAGTACCATAAAACAATATGTTTAATAGTGTTCGGAATATTGCTCAATTTAAATCAATTCAACTCTTTTTAAAACGATTTTTGGTTTTTTTTTTCAATAAAATTTTTTTTTTTTAATTTTAAAACATTTATTTTCTTAGTCTATTGAATTTGCATATTTCTAACAAAACAAAATAATAATAATAAATTTTGTTTTCTCAAAAATAGCTTTGAAAGTAACATATGTAACATGTAGTTTTTACTTGCAGAAAAAATGTTTTTGCGGAATATTTTTATTGATATTCAATTAATTGCAAAGTCAAAACAAAAAATAATTTGCGAAAAAAATCTGCATAACAAAACTACAGATTCTTTGAAATGTTTTATCGCGAATACGAGCGATAACTTTGAATTCATCCTACTCAAATAAGCTTAACCAGTACTGTGCCAGCTTGTTAAAATTTGTCACTAACACTGCGTATTCATTAGAGTTAAGAAAAATATTTTTTTTTTAATTTTCCGCGAAAAAAATAACAACAAATTGTATATAACAGAATTAAATTGACCAATGGCCTCAAAAGTATAAAAAATTTTGGTTTATGGTACATAAGTATAAAAATTTTCAATCGCGAAAACGAGCGCTTACCATAGATGGGGGTAGTGAACTAATTTAGAAGTTTCAACTCACAGTTAGTGATAGTGCAACATTATTGCAATCATTTTGTTGATGATGAGTGATGAATTAAAAATTAGCAGTCTTCCTAAACATGAGTGATAGTGATGTTAAAAAATTTTGCACTCAAAAAAAAAAATAGTTTGATTTAAAAAAAAGCAATCATCAGTTTATTGAAACTTTTTTGTTCTTCACTCATTTGAGTGCAACTTAAAATTTTGCACTAAATTTACAAACAAAAATCTTGTTTTTTCATGATTAAAGCCAGTTGATATTCCGTTATTGACAAAACTTCATGTTGTTTTATTTCCTTTGCTTATGGATATCATCACAAGTATCAAAAACTATGCACATACAAAATTACGTATTTTTATTTTAGTAAGAGTCAGTTTATATGCAGCTGTTTTGATTGCATGTACAAATGTTGCACTTTTTGAATTGAGGGCAGATTTTATGCATTTAATCACCTTTAGTGATAGTGAACAAATTTGCAATACCACTCAAATTTTTTTAGTGCTAGAGAAAACAATACCAATCATCACTAAAGCTGGTAAAAATAGTGCAAATTAATTGTTTGCAGTTTTATTTAGTGATAGTGCAATGGTGATTTAAATCAATATTAAGTGCACTACCCCCAACTATGGCGCCATCTTCGAGATATGACTATCAACATTGAATTCAGCGTACTCAAATTAGCTTAACAGGGTTAACAATAAGTGTCAAATTCCTCGAAAGTGTAATTATTCTTAATTTTTTATAATCATACTGTATAAGTTGCGTTACCCCTCCCTTTGTGTTACCACTCGGGGAAAATAGGTATAGTTACTACCTGCCTGAGAGATTTGCCAAAATCGGGGCTGGCCAGAGTCCAATCTGGTGTCAAGAAAACCAGTTGCCTCGAGAACTTATTGTTGTTGAGATCTATTCCAGAATCATGTGGCAGCAGTGGTTTGAATAGAATATCCTAAAAGTGCCCGGGGCTGTTTCGTGCCCGTAACCTAGAGGAAAATTTGGCATGCTGTCGGATATCTCTGTATGCTGTTAAAATAGCTACAGCTCATAAGCTGGGTGTAAGAACATGGTTAAGGCCAGCACAATAATTGTCAGGTGTGTGTTGCTCTCCAATAACAGGGACGGTAGTAGATACATTGTGTCCACTCTGTGTTAAGAGCACTGTAAGGTTTTTACGTGATGACAGGTACTCACATTAAATAAAATCAATGCTGTAAAACTATATTTAACCTTTGGTCTATAAGCAAATTTTATTAATATTTGCCAACTCTTAACAATTAATTAAACTTTCAACTTCTGTAGCAGCAAAATATAGAAGAAGAAAAAATAATGAAAGCTTTGAACCCTTATCAACAAACAGAGATGTCAGTTAGTGTATAAATCGTGTTCTAAAGCCATTGAAATGAAAGAGCTCATTCAAGTGTGTAGCATAAGAAAAAGTTCAAGATAACAAATAGCCATTAATTTAAAATAATGTTTTCTAATCTCTATCAGGGGAATTAGCGATGGCCCGAACCCAATTTACAACAAGTGCCATTAAAATAAAACTTATAAATTTGTATGGATGTATATTTGAACGTAACAGCTCTGCTCAGAAGCAGATAAATGTGTATGTAACACACAGTACGTGTATGAATATGCATATTTTTATAAACATGTGTATGTATGTACATGCATATCAGTCTTTTAGTTGAACATGTATTTCTTAGTGTTCTATTGACCCAGATTTTTTCTAGAACAAGTTGAACTACAAGTACGTATTGACAAGATATTGGCAGAAGGGTTAAAAAACTGCAGGACATTAACCCACTTTCAAAGTCATCTCACAACCACAAAAACTACAGTTTTTAAACAAATAAAAGGCTAAATATACGCGCATATTAAATATTTGCTAAACTTATAAGCAATAAAATTCTTTTATAAATGAAAACAGAAATTAAGATAAAAAAAAACATCTTATTTCAACATTCACTTTTAATGAGAACAATATCTATACAAAACTTACATTTCATAAAAAAATACAGCTTCTGCTCTTTTAACATTAATTAAGGGAATGTAAGGAAAAATATTGTTTAAAATAATAAAAAAAATCCACAAGTATTGTGTAACAGTACCAGCATAGAAAATGAAACTAGAAGTATTAGTGATTACCAAGTAACCATGAATGCACAAACTCACACTAATAAACAAATTACTTTTCAAACACTTATAAAGGGTGTTCGAAAATAAGCGCACATCAGTGTCATCAAACTTCGCAGAAAGAACTTCCTTATCCCATCACAATATCGAGCACTAATTTACAGTCTTTCAAAAAAAAAAACATAAATTATATTTTGATGCCTTCAATAACCCGAAATTTGGCAATTTTGATGATTCACCAAGTCGTGAAGATTAAATTTGCTTCTAATTGGTATAATTTTATAATTCCCGTAGTTCCATACGGCCTCAACAAACAAGTTAAATTTTGGTTTATCTAATGCTTAAGCTTTTATTTCACGTCATGTAAGCCCTACTGCTAGGTCCTCATATTTAACAAGTCTCCTCTACGTAATAGCAGCTCTTCCTTTCTGCGGCTGCCCTGTGGATTCCAGTTAAGCGCCGTTCGAGTGACGTTGTATGGGGCCTTCTCCAATGTATTGGTAGTTGGTACGCTGTTTCTCATAATGTGGCGTTTGATAGAGTGTTAGGCCAGGTTACGCGCAAAATTTGCCATAGACAACGGTTTAATACGTGGAGTGTATTTATTTCTTCAATGGCAACGTACGTTCCACACCAGCACAAAGCAACGGATTTTACACTACCGTCAAAGATTTTGAGCTCGATGTGCTTAGAGATAATTGCTGATCGCCAGATTTTATTCAGCATTCCAAACGATGTGATCGCTCATTTGCTGCAACGTCGTCTTAACTCAAAAAAAAAATAATGAATTGAGTGATGAAGAATTGTTCGTTATGAGTTTCTTTATATTGTGCTACACCACAATTGAAGAAAATGTGTCATAATTTTTTCTAAGCGGTGCGAGCTAATCAAAAACTTTAAACACGTTTGTGTCGAAATTAATTTCTTTGAGTTATGCTGACGTTAGAGCAAATGAGCTTTATCATCAGTTGCTACACCATTACGGAAAATGATACTTCCCAGAAAGAGTCGTCTAAAGATAGAGTTTTAATATTGTCGGTTTCAATGCCCATTAGCTTGTGTTTTGCAATATTTATCGTAAGGCCTGACTTAGCTGCACACTCGCTCAGGTATTGAGTTTTATTGCAATATTGGAGTGCGCTTTTTGGCTAAGAACAAAATGTTTCTCGAAAAGTCAGAGTCCACTGGATTCAATAAACTCTATTCAGTGTGTGTGTCTAACCTTAAACATTCAACTATCAAATGAGGCTTCTCTTTCATTCCAACACTTAGCTGCACAAATGACTGCAAATTCAAATCTTGCACTAATTTTGAGACACCCTTTACATTTACATACAAACTTGAGGTACTTGCGTACTCAAAACACACAATGACCCAGATTTTAGAAATCGTTGTGCTTTTTAAAACAAAATAATACACAACAACAACAAAAATAATACTGAAAAAATAAAAATTATTAGTTTTAAAACTATTTATAACAATAAATTTTAAGTAGTACACAAAATGAATAAAACACAAACATCTAAGTTTTTTTTTAATATTAAGAAAGAGGTGAACGAGATTCCTTTTAAAATTTTAAAAAGTTTTTTAACAATCTTTTTTTTGTCATAAAAGTTTTTTTTCAAGTCTTTTCTATATCAAATATCTTTTCTATAAAAATCTTTAAGCTCTTTTTTCAACTTTAAGAAAAAAAAATTTCAAGTCATTTTTATAATCATGATGAACCTGGTGCTGATGTTGCTGCTGCTGTTTATGGCTGATGATCTTGTCATGTGATCTTGTTTGATTAAATTACGTTTTTTGTTTTCTTTTAGCCACGCGCCACTTTTCTTAAAATAAATCTTGATTTTTTTAAACAATATGCAGCACAAAAGGGTTTTATAAAAAGGTTTTTATGTACAATTCGGCCTTAAGAAAATAATTTATTTGCATAAAAAATTTGCAATATGTGATTTTGCTACATTTTTTTTTTAATATTATTAAATCTGATCAATCATACCTTAAAGCTTATTTAATTATTTGTATATTTAATTTGCAAAAATTTATATTATTTAACTTTTTATTATTAATAAAAAAAAGTTTTCGTTTTGATTGTATATTGTTAATTTGTATAGATCACACTTGACCAATATTTGATGGCCCAGATGTGACCACTAATTCTTTTTTCAAAAACAAAGTTCAGTTAATAGCCAGGGGCTTACGCGTGCAAGTGTATGTTCGAAAAACTTAATACGCTCGGATTTTTTCACTAACACGCACACACGCAGGTACTTGCATGTGTAAAAGGGGAAAGAAAAAATTATTTTTGAAAGAAAGTAAGAAGTTTATCGATATAGCGATTTTGATTTTCTCGAAATTTATCGTCAAATATTTGTTAAGTGTGAACATACCTTAAGACGATACATTTCTATTTTAAGACCAGGTATTTAACACTTATTGACAATGTGTGTTAAATATCTTACTAATGATTTCCATGTGAATTCGTAACTGGCAACAAAACAAATAAAAAGAGGTAGATTTAAACCTGTGTTTTTTTACTTAAACGTCGAAATACAGACAGACGCTGATTAAAGTCATTCATTCGGTCATGCTCAGATAATAGTTTGGTATTTGTGGTCGTGACTAATAGAGGAATTCAGTTGTCTAGTCAAGAAAAATCATAGCAAAAAATTAACGTTTTTATAGAATATTTTATAAAACGGGGGTTTTTTATAGAGGTATAAAACTTTAAGTTGCCAACACTTTTTTAACAGGCGGCCATTTTTTGTTTAGCGATAAATATCACTTTTGATTGAATGGATACGTCAATAAACAAAACTGCCGTATTTGGAGTAATTATATTCCTCACCGTTACATCCAAAAAAACAGACTTTTTGGTGTGCTTAATGGGCTGCTGGAATCATTGGTCCGTACTTCTTTAAAAACGATGCTGGTCAGAACGTTACAGTCAATGGTGGCCGCTTTAGAGTCATGATTACTAACTTTTTCGTTCATCAATTGAACAACCTTGATGTGCACGAGCTGTGGTTTCAACAAGACGGTGCAACCGAAGATTGGACCTCCAGATTAGACTACGTCTAAGCCAGCCGTGGCGGTTTTATGCCAGATGTCATATTTAAATTTTAATGCTAGAAGATTTCATTATAATGACCTTTTTTTGTTAAGAACTACATATTTGAAGTTGATTCAACGATGTCCACCTCTCCGTTTGTCCGTTGAAATGGGTTTTCCGAAGAACCCGGATATGATGGGGACTAAGTTGTTATATATTTATATCACATATACTCCGGAATTCTTTTTTATTGAAATATAGCCAGATCGGTTCACAAATGGATTAAATAGGAGCAAAAAACCAAGATAGGTGAAGGGTATTAAAGATTCGGCTCATGCGAATATAGCACTCTTACTTGTTTTGCTTTTTGGAAAGTGATAACCAGCCGATTTTAATTGTCCATGTTTAAATGGAATTTATTTATAAAACTCTCTTTATAAACCAGAATTGTATAAAAATAATATGCGCCTGTGTAATCGTTCTTTTTTCTTTTTTCTTTTTTAAAAAATGTTAAATTAGTTCTAGAATCGCAAGATTATTAATATCGTAAGCGTAAATTTCGCCAATTACGATATGAAGTAACTACGAGTAATTACTAAAACTATTCATCTGATTACCGCAAACTTATTTGCCATAAATATGATAACAACTAATCATAATCCTTTATTCTCTTAAATATTTATTTAAGAGAACTAGAGAAACAATCTTAGTAAACACGATATTTTTAAAAATATTTTTAAAACACGTAGATATTTGCATAAATTATGTGTGATAATATAGATATTTAAATGGAAGCAGTTTGGGGGTGATGTGTTAAGCGAATGCGAAAAATCAAATTAAATTTTTGTGAATGCAAATGTTTCAAATATGTTCAAAAATCATGTGCAAATTAGTTTTTATTGATGTTCAATTATAACACAAATACATATCTACATATCGCACACTGAATCATAAACAGGCGCAACTCAAAATTTATATAACAGTTTATAAATAAAATCTATGGCGACCACGAAAATTTCGTCTTCTTAGAAATATGCCTGTTTATGGCTTAGTGAGCCATATGTATAAAATAAATAGTTTTAAAATACGTACATAAGTATGTTTTAAAATAATAGAAATAGCGTAAAAAATAAACTATAATTGCCATGCAAATTCGAAAATTATAGGCCAAACAATATTTATGTGCTTGAGGGGTCTACAGCCGGAGAAACATTATTTTTCAATATGGTCAGCTCCAACAAAACTATTATTAACGAAAATTTTGAAACATATTATGGTTAATTTAACCAGATTATTGCCTCCGGCAACCATATTATGGCTAAATTAGTCCTACATAAAAAGCCACAACCATATTATGGTTGCCTCCTAACATATACACTGTCAAAAACAGTTTGGACTCAAGTTTTGAGTAAATACCCATTTTCTGAATCCAAGAGAATCCTTTTAGAAAATCGTTGGTAACATCTGTAAAAAAAAGTGTTACTTGATACAACTTACTCTTAACCCTTTCATTCACTTATTGTATGTGTACAACTTGACTTCTTAAAGCAAATTTCTCATTCCTAACAGTTAATTTTTGTAAAACAAAATATTACAAAAAAACAAATTGTAGTCCTTACTTAAGCTTTGCCTTCAACTTGTACAAAACAAAATGCCTTTTGTTTTTCATATTTAACTTTGGAAAAAATAAAGCTGCTCCAAAGACGATTGGTGCATGAAAGAGTTACAAATAATATTTTTCCCATTACGTGAATACCGCTAATATGACTTAAGCAGATAACAAAAAAGTATTAATAAAACACAGCTGTTGATATAATCATAAATGCTTTTACAAAAATTAATAAACATTATAAATTAAATTTAAGCGCTCTATTTACTAACACACAATTAAATCCCTTTCATAATAAAACAACAAACTTTTTTTTAAAAACTTAACACTATTATTACACATAATACACAATACTCAATCCAAAATCATTAATTAGAAAATTTATATTCATTTGGAATTTTTAATTAAATTAGCAATTCATTTGTTATGAAAATGGCAAGAAAAAAACAAAAAAGAAAAATTAATTAAATTATTACATCTTTCATTAAATCAATTCATTTGGCAACGTGTTATTAATTTAAATTTCATTTAGACTCACCCATTTCGTTGTATTTTATTACGAGGATATAACCAGCAAACACACAAACTTCGTATTAATTGAAATCAGAAATGATTTCAGTTTAAAAACATTTTCAAATGTCAAATGTTTTAAAAGAAATTTACAAAAATTTTATTCAACTTTCCAAGTTTTCCTTAAGTTTGCAATAAATTTTAATCAAAGATTCGATAGAAATACTGACATATGCATGTAAGGAAATTCTTAAAACGTTATAATTTGTGTTTGCTGGGTGTAGGTATAAAAGCATATTTGAGTGTGTGCGTGTAAACGAATAAGTGAAATTAAAAATTTAAATGCACGACTGTAAACGTGTTTATTTGTATTGAAATTAAAAATGAAATTGTTGGATATTTCCGTTTATTCTTAAAAAATAAACACAAAAAAAAGGGAAAAAAATCTATAAACAATTGTTGTAAATTAACAATAAATGAACAACATTGAATAAATTAATAATTGCCGTGTATTGAACTATATTAAAAACAAATTAAATAAATCTTAAATTGTAATACAAAATAACATTATTATTATTGATATGTGAAATTTATAGATAAATTTAAATTTATTTACACTTCAAGAGACGACTACATCATACAAGTTATAGGAAGACATTTTGTTTGTATGGTTGATAAAGATACAAAACAAGCAAACAGCAACTGGAATTAAAGTTCATTCAACTGTTGCTCATTTAGTCTTTGTAATGAGAAAAAGAAAAAAATTAAGAATTTTTGCTACGAAATTACTTGCAGCATTCCAATGAAAAATATTATCTAAAGGTATAATTTTTATTTACAAATATTTTTATACAAGCAAATCAATTGTTATGAGATCTGTCGGACTTAATACTGTTAAGATTTTATTGTTTGGAAATTTCAATATTAACAATTATTTCATGTGCTTCTTTGTTGTAATAGATGATACAATATTGTTTTATTAAAATTGACTTTGAAGACTTAATAATAAACATTACATTTCACTTATAATTTGCTTATAACTTCTTAAAGTGATGTTTACTGTCATTAAGATGTCTAAAAAAAATTTTTTTTCTGAATTGATGACGCACAATTATCGACCTAATTGATTATTGGAAATAGATTTTTTAAATGGTCTAAAACATTTAAAAAGTTGAATAAATTTCTGCTTTAAAGTTCTCTGTGCTCCATCACACACTAGACTATTTTTTAAGCCGCAAAATTTTTGTTCTTTCCGTTACACACGGGATTATTTCATCTGGGATAAAATGTATACGTGAACACAGCTTTGTATGTATTAGTGTTTTTTGCATTTATACGAAAATGTGCATGTATTGGTTTTATGTTGCTTGTGCGGGGTTAAAGCCGGTTGAAACTTTAAGCCAAGGTAAAAATGTTCTTTTCAACTCGCTTGCCCACAAGCAGTCATTTTGTGCTGGCATAATTGTTCTAGTGTGTGAAGGGCCTATGAAAATATATTTTGGTTACTTCATTGGATTAATCTCCATGTTTAAAACATTTTATTTAGTCTACTTAGTCATCGTCCAGACTTGCAATTTTTGTTGCAGCAATTCTTGAGTTAAGTGGTGAGAGAGGTGAAAAGATTGGGGAGGGGTTTTGTTTTCTTATTCTCACAGTTTTCAACTTGAAGTTGGCTGTAGGTGTATTTGTATTTATTTACAAAATAAATATAAAGAGGATAAATACCTACACAATATTTCAAAACTGTGATTTCTTGACCTGGACACTAAGGAAATTTCAAACCAACAAAAATTGCACATCTGGACGGTGACTTACAATGCAAAGGTAAACAAAACAAAAGCTATAAAACAAAAAGAACAATATCGTCATGTTTCTTCTTAAACCACGTAAGCTCCAACAACTCATTTTTCAGAAAGCGAAAAAAACTTAATCAGTCATGTTCTGAAAATCGAATTCGAGTGCAATTGAAAGTTCACAAAAAATTTTCAATTAAAATACTTTGTAATCTGTGTACCACTAAATTTATAAATAGTACTTTTTAAATCAGTTAAAAGTACGATGGTTTTTAATAAAAGTAAACCGAAAATCTTAATCGATTCCAATTTCACTCGATTTCGATTTCTAGAACTTGTCCGAATAACTTTTTAAATATGGGTTTTTAAACCACCTTGTGCACGAATTTCACACAAGCTGGGCAGTAAAGCTAATTTTAGTACGCTGAATATAATGGGTGCTATTCATTTTTTGCTCGTATTCACGATTTAAAATTGTTATACTTATGTACCATAAAACGATATTTTTTATAATTTTAAGGGCATTGGTTAATTCAAATCAATTCAACTCTGTAAAATGAATATGAATGAATTTTTCGTATTTCTTTTTTTTTTTTGTTTTTTGATTAAAAATAGTTTTTCCCGATTTTTAAAAAAAAAAATTTTTTTTCTTAACTCAATGAATACACTGTGTTAGGGGAAAAACTAATTCATGTACGCTGAATTCAAAGTAAGAGCTCGCTTTCGCTGGAAGGAAGCCGTACTTTAATGCAATATTTTTTTTTTAATTTGCAAAATATTGTTTCTTGTTTCTTTAGAAATATCAACTACATTGTTACGTTGTTTTGTATATATTCAATAGGATTTTCAATAAAGTTAAGAAAAATATGTTCAAAAATCGTGAAAAAAAAAAATTTCCTCATTTTCCTTGTGCTTAAACGAATTTAATTGGTATTAATATAACAATGATATCATAAGTATAAAAAATATCGTTTTATGATGCAGAAGTATTAAAATTCTTAATTGCGAATACGAGCGCTAACTTTGAAAAACGGTTATCACTACTGAATTCAGCGTACTCGAATTAGCTTTACCAGTAGCGTTCCCAGCTTGTTAAATTGTTAAAATGTGCGACTAGCACGGTTTTATTATTGTGCTGATTAAGCTTTTTTGACACTTAAACAAAAATTTATACTTTTCGTCTTGTAGAGAGAGAACGACGAACATTTTCTGAGCCTTAAAACTCTGAAATATTTAAAGTTTTAAAAACAAAATTTAAGTTTTAGAGTTTGTTCATGTCAAATGCTTGTCGGTTGCAAATATTACAACAATTTTTAATTTTGTCATCAAATTCTCTAACAAAATCTGTTGACAAGTTGCAAACAAGTCCTTTCTTAATGCCTCATAAATATTTATTAGAATGATGTAATTAATGTGAATTTTATACATTCCATTGTTATTTTTTTAATATTTCTCCAGTGTAAAATGCATAATAACCGCCATTTTTATTCATTATCATCTTCTTGGCCATGTTTCGTAAAAAAAATATTACAAAACAGTTATCAAAATAAAAAAAAAACGAAAAACATTTATTATTTCATTAAAAAAGGATACTTTTTGTGTTTGTATGGGTGTGTCCCTTCTTCTGCATTCATCTTGTTGTTAAGCAGACATAAAATACAAAAAAATTTATGACAAAATTATATTTTTCACGTTTTCCTCTTATTTACTAGATCGACTGGCTATCAACCCAACTAAGCAAAATTTGGCGACACGGTGTCTGTCATTTATTTATTTATTAGTTTTTTTTTTATTTTTTGTTTAATTTTATTTATTTTTTGTAGTCATAAGAAATTTTAACTACGTAGTACGTTCATATGTATGTGTCTTTATTAGTTACAATGTGTGTGCATATTTTTTTGTTACAGTCAACTATTAACCAAAAATTTTATGAAAAAGACACAACTAAAAGAAATAAAGACCACGAACAACACACACATTTCAACCAACATTCACACTTTTACTTTGAAAAAGCTTTAAGAGGAAGCAACAAAAGTTGACAGTGGTAGTTGTTTTAAATTTACGGTTTATTTGTTTGAGCGTGAATGGTTATAAGCCAGAATAACTGTCAGTCAGTCTCACTTAACGAAGTTGTATATTTGTATACATATGTATGAATGTTTGTATATTATCAAAGTGTTTTTATTATAATTTACATAAATATTTATATTTTAATTTACAAGAGTTTTCTTTAGTTCAGATTAGTTTACATCTCGGGCTTATCTTTTATAATCTAAATATGAATAATTTGCTTTAGACAGCTTTCTGTAAGTGTTGTTATCTGCTTCATTTAACAACAAAACAATCATTATATGTACACATATTTGATTAAGTATTGTATATATTTTAATTCTTTTATTTAAAACTACACGTGCCTCTTAAAACTTACACACTAAACTTCCGTTCCTCTTCTCGTGCATAAAAGACACACACACGAATGTTTGTGTTCGATGTTGGTAGAAGATTTTTTTTTAAACTAAGTTTTTGGTGTTTAACATACAAATCAAACACATTCAAGATCACAAAAAGAAAAAATATAAATAATTATCCAACTGTTTTAGACTTGATTGCCTTTAATGGGCACTAAATAATAATAACAACACAAAAGTTGTGTTGACTTGAGCAAAAGTGTTCTTGTATAATGAAACTACAACAATTTTAAGCGAAAACTTATAAATCCAAAAAGTTGGAATTAATATAAACTAAAAACTATAACCCAGCACAAAATTATCTTTATTACCAGAATATTTTTTTTTCTCGCGAAATATCTTAAGCCTGGTGCTCTGTTCAAAATTTCACGTGAAATGCTGTCAAAACATGTGCAGAATATCTACGAAATAATCTTGATAGAGTAATACTCTGTTCATTTTGGGAAAAAGTTAGGATATGTTTCTGGCAACCTTTTTTTTAAACTTCGAAATAATATAAGCTGCACTTATTTCGCGTGGAAATTTATGCATATGGAAAAAAAATAAAAATTTAATATTAAATGAGAAATGAAAAATTTTAATTATATAACCGATAACAGTTTTTTTCCTCTATATTTAGTTTAATTTTTTATTAAAAAAATACATTTTAATAAAATAAATACGGGTTTTGTTTACATACGCAAAGCAATGTGTCATATTTTGGAGGAATTGAAACGTCAAATTGTGCTAACACGCGAGATAGGTAACATTGATAAATGTTACATTTTCGTATGAAGTAATAAATGTTGCTCAACATTTTCACAAATTCGAACTCTTTTCACCATTGATTATTTTACACGAAAATTTTGACAAGTAACAATATTTTCTTTCACGCTATTTTTCAAAATTTACACAATATTGTTTTGCGAAGGTAAACAAGAAGCATGTTTTTTTAATTGTATTATTTTTATAATTTCCCAAATCAAAAAACAAAAAAATTTATTTTTGTTCATCCCTATTGTGTAAGTCGTTGTCGACGTCGACATTAATTTTTATTTCTTCTCACATCAAGTCGACGACTACATCACTTCGACGTTGATTTGGCATTTTATTAGAAAGTTGTGTCGACGTCGACAAGTTATCGAAAATCTGAAAAAAAAAATCCAATCTCCAATTATTTTTCTATTATTTTTGTTCTTCACCATTAAAATTAATTTTTAAAAGCTTTTTATGCTATTTTCCGACATTTTGTTTTTTTAACCGATTAAGCGATTTCTAATAAATTTTAGAGTTTGCTTCCGATTATGAATTTTTCGCGAATTGTTGCCAGTTTCGTGATAAGAGCTATTTTTTACTGTAATATTTTTGATTATTTATAGCTGTAACGAATATTAATAAAAATATTAGACTTTTCTATCATGCCGCTGTTAGCAAATTTTTGCGACTTTCCGCTAAATTTACAATTATTACCGAATTTTATTATTATATTAAAATTTTTCGCGAATTTTCGATATTACAAAAAATTATAAGCTGTTGCTTAAAATTCCGTGCGAAATAATATAAGCTGCCCTTGTTTCGCACGGAAAATAAAAAAGTTGCTAGAAACATTTCGAATGTTTTTCGTAATATAAATAGAGTACAACTCTATTAATATTTTTTCATTTGTGTTTCACAGAAACTTTTTTTATATTAAGTTTTACGACATTTCGCACGAAATACTGAACAGAGTACCAGGCTTTAACTAGAAATATTGAACTTTGAAATTATATTTGTGATAAAGGCAAAATCAAATATGTGTACAAAACGTTTGTATACAACACAATAAGAAATGGTATATGTCACTTTTCGTCGCCTAATTCAAATAGAGTTGTGTTGCTACACGAGTTTAAAGAAACACACTCCAGACAGTACTTATTTTGTTCAACACCTTTCAGTACAATAAAGAAGTTTTGCATATACTCCTAGTATTTGTGCCGTCTACAAGAAATTTGTGATGTTTTCTTGTGTGACGTTTCTGAGTATTTATTTTTAAATATGAGTTTCTAGTACAACTTGACATAATATCTTATAATTTATGGTTTAATAATCAGACATGTTGCATAAGCAATGCCAATAATAGTTGTCGCCTATTATCAGTGAAATAAGCATACAAAATACTCCGTTATGCATATCCCATATTAACCCTAGAATGCATAATCGGATACGCGTGGGTCCACTGCTTTAAAGTTTGTAGCTGCATAACCAATAGTAATGGAGTGTTGAAACTTCGGATTTAGGAAATTAATGTCTGTTAGTTAGTTTTCATGACTATTTTTGGGTTTTTGTTTGTGACAGCCACCTTACAGCATAGTGTTTGACAAATTTCCAATGAGTTGAATGTGTGCTTAAATGGAGTTGTGCAGGCCTCTAGTGTGTAGTTATCAATCTAGTAACTAAATTCGCAAGTAGTGTTGAAAATGAAACCTGGTTAAGGGAAATGTTATTGCGCGCAATTTTTTGAATAAAAAGCCTTTTGAATTAATTTAAATCGGTTTTAATTATATACTTCATAAATTAGTATCAGAATTATCAGTTTATTTAACTTTCTTATTCCACATTCACAAATAAAATAATGTAATTAAAGACTTAAATGGTTGAAATAAAAAGTGCAACTAAAATAATTTTGATTTGCGATGAGTGGAGTACTGCCAACCACTTTAAACTAATAATTGAATAAATATTTTAATTATAAGTTTTAAATATGCGAAATCACAACTCTTATATTTCTTATATAAATATACATAAATATTTTTTTAAATGGATTTAATTTAATTTTTCCTTTTACCAACAACTTGTTCAGCCAACAACTGGCTGGATAGATGGATGCTTGGCAAGAGACCTTCTGCACTCTGGTTGAATTTTATGAGAATCTTATCTTTATTTGAAATAATTTATTTCACCAACAACTACAAATTAAAGGGGATGGTATGATTTATGCATATAAAACTTTGGCTACAGTTCGTTTATTTACTATTTTTATTTCTCTTTAAATTTTTACCCATCTTTCTGCTAAGGTTGGCAATTACTTGAATGTATTTTGTTTTTTTTTTTTTTGTTTCTTTTTTTCTTATTTTCAGGCCAATAAACTTTACTTTAAATTCTTGCCCTTTTATCTTCCTGTTTTACTTGGTATTCTTCTTTTAATCCTTGAAATAAAAACTCTTTTTATTTATACATTTGTATGCAGTTTAGTTCAGTTCGCTTTTCTTTGTTGATTAAAACCAATTTTCTACTTTCCTTTTTAATGCAATGCAATAACAAAAACAAATAGTTTTGTAGAAAAAGGATCATTAGTTGGTGCTGAAACATCTGACAATGATTTTATGATAGTTCATTGTTCCTAATTATATTAACACGAGCAAAAACAATTGTTACCACTGCTACACATATTTACGTTTATGGTACATCACTGTTGCACAGAGTTGAAAACATGCACACACCTACACACAACTTTTAAGTCCCTACAGTTCGAGTAAATATGGCTACAAAAATGTTGTCATTATTTCATCATCAGGACTGTCAAATAAATCAATTCCACTCGAAAGAGGAAGTAATTCCGTAAGAGCTTAAACAAATTCGATCGGAATTTTAAGTATGAAATTTAAACCATTTTGATCCTTCTAGGCCCTTCTAGTAGATGACACTGTTCATTAAATCTTTGTTTTATCCATTCTTCGGTAATCTATAGTTGCATTAAAGAGAAAGCAGAAGTCTTATAAATACACAGAAACATTTTTCACCAAAATGTTTCAATTAAATCAAGTAACGCTGGTTCAAACCATTTTTTAATTGTTCTAATTAATTTGCTTTCATTGAAAATAAAAAGTTAAAGTGTTTGCGTGTTTATACGCAATTATTAAAACATAAGCACAAACTTTAAAATATGTTTTATTTTAATAAAATTGCAAACAATTTTATAATTGTTTCAACTGTGCACAGAAAAAATGCTCACTTATTTGTTATCAATTAAAAAATTTTTTTAAAAAGTATTTCAATTTAATTAATGTGATGATTGAATCAATTATTTCTTTAGTTGAAAGAAAATTAAAAAACTAATTTTGATTTAATTAACATTTTTGTTGTTTTAAAAAAATTTTGATTAAATTATTAATTATATAACAAAAATCTTAATTGACTTTTTTCGTTTAAAATAAAATAATTTAAGTTTGTAGAATTGTTGTTGGGAATTGTCAAAACCTGAGCTATATTTAATAAATTCAATTAACACATTGTTTGAAACGGCAAAGTTTTTTGATAATTTTTTTTAATTAAAATTAAAAATATCATTTATTGAATAAAAATATTCAAAATTTTAAATTTTTAAAATTTTTAGTAATCAATGTAATAATTTTGGTAATAGGTGCAAAATCAATAAATTGTTTGCTTGATTCTATGAATTTGGTGATTAGAGACAATTGTTAATTTGTTCTGTGTGCTTAATGAAAAAATATTTTGGTTTGTGCTTACTTTTTCGTTTTAAATAAAAACTCCTTGACTGGTGTTCTAAACTTTATTTCGAAGTGAAAGGGATTAATTTCAATTAAGCCTATTAATTAAAACTCAGCAGCAAGAAGTGCCCCAACTTAAAAATACCTTAATTGACATGATCAAATTTCCTTGCAGGTTGAGAGTCTGTACGGAATTTAATTAGTAGTACAAATTTCTAACTACTTAATATATTAACTGACGTTGATTTTTCACTTTTGCTTCGTATAAATGAATTGAAATCAGACAAGTAATCAGACATAGTGAGAAGTACGAAGGAACGAGAGTGCCTTCTAAATTTTAAAACTACTGGGCTATTTGTAATTGTTGTCTGTCAGTGCGGTCTAAATGACGTTATTTTTCATTATATAATATGAAATGGTTGAGTTTAAGGATGGCTGTTTAATTTCTTAGAATTAAACAAAAGGTTATAATTACTTTTTATAAAAGAAATTATAAAAGAAAACTTGTGTTATTCAGGGTTGAATCCAGCAAAGCAGCAAGTGCGCTTTTATCAAAATTTATGATTTCTGCTATTTTGAAATATGTGTAAAGTTAATAATCAATTCGGTTTTTAGAGAAATCATAATTTTTTAAATGAGACAAGTATGGATAATTTCCTATTGAACTTAGTTTTTAACAAATTTTTTATCTGGATATAAATTTGAATTTTCTCTATTGAAATTTATTTACAACATCAGCATAATCAAATGACGCTATTTATCTAACAAGTTTTATCCAGATAATAGAAACCAACTAAAAAAACTAGCAAATGGAAATTGTAAAGAAATGTGGATTTGTTACACAACAGCAAAGAGAATCAAAAAGAAAAACAAATTTTATATTCACTTTAACTTCAATTGTAGAAGGAGTAAAGAATGATTTCGTAAAGAATTTATTTACGTTGCCAAAATGTCTTTTACACAATAACCAAAATTTGAATACTTATGTGTTTTAATAAATAAAAAATAATATTCAAAGATTTTCTAACATTTTTAAAACGGAATAGAGGAGGAGGAGGAAGCTTGAACTTGAATGTGCTTAAGTTTTTTTTAAAAATCTATTTTTTTCTTTTAGATTTTCGATGGTAATATTTTGAAATATTTTTATTTCTAAAATCTTAACTTAAATTAACGCTTTGTCCCAGGCATAACATTTTAATATTTATCATATAAGTGTGAAAAACAGTTTTCAAAACCATTTATTTTCGTTACATTTGTTGTAGTTTCATTTTAAATTCACTCTGCGCCAATGATTTTGATTGTATTGGAGCAGGAAATTAATTTAATGTGTTTGTTGATCAAATATCTACATACTTATAAGCACAAGCATAAACGTTAGGGTAGCCCAAAAACTTTACGTAAGTGAGTTAACTTTAGGTTCGGTTATCTTAACAGAATTTTTAACTTAAACTTAAAACCGTACTGGATCAACAATTCAACGAATATGTCACTGAATTTTCATCATGACTTCTAACTTGAGACAACAGGCATGACTTATTTAAAGGGCGCCTACAAAAATTGCAAGAAAACTTTTCTTAGGAAACGTGATAAGACAAATTTTTTTAACAAAATTTTAAAACTACCTTAATTTATTATTGTCGTGAGTTTTTCTTGTAACATCAAAATAGCCCCCACCTTATTCCTTTAAATAGTCATGAAAAATAAACACATCATACCTACATAGTTCGTTTGCATATGTGTATGTATGTATGCATACGTGTAGGTGAGGGAGCAAAATAAAAATCAATAGCAATAAATTCATTGTACTAAAAAATATTAAAAAGAGAAAAATTTTAAAAATAAAAAGAAACTACAATAACAATAGTTATGTATATTTATATGTACATCTTTATAGTTGAGTTTTCATAAACTTCATATATAATGTTAGCAATATAAACAGACACACATACACACACTCATACAACAACAGAAGTTAATTAAAACGAGAGATGCTTTAAAAAGTCGAACAACAAAAAGTCAAACCGGATATTAAAAAGAAGCATAAGATTTTTGGATTTATACTCTTTTACACATCCATGTACAAACAAACACATTAGGGATATCATTTTTTTTTTAAGTGGAAAACACCACTCCAGTACCATGTGGGAAATGTTGTTCTGATCATAAAAAACGGGTTTTTAGGGTGATTCGTTTCAAAAAATTTCCGCATTGATAGCGATTTCTAAAATGCTTTAAATTTTTATGTTTTTTTTCAAAATTATGGTTTCTTAATTATTGTACAAACATATTTGGTTTTACATATGAATTTTTTTAAAGTGAAAATAAGTGAAAAATACTAGATATTGTAAACTTTAACTTTAATGTGCTTATGGTTTTAATAGTGCATATATTTCCTACAATTCTTAAGAAAAACATTAGCAGTGTTCAGTTTAAGGCTTGCAAAAGAGCAAATGTAAATATCGTAGCGTTTTAATGAAATCTAACGGAAACTCTGTGTATTTTGTTGTTGGATTTAACAAAAGAGTTACTCTATTTTGCATTTGCACTTTTGCAAGCCTAATACTAACCTCCGCTATTATATTTTTGTCTTATTTCAAAGCATTCCTCGATTTGTTAAACTATATTACTAAAATAGGTTAGGTTCAATGGGCAGCCGACACGAGGAAGGCTCACTTGGGTCCTTATAGCAGTCCCTTTGTGATACCCTTAGCTAGTGACATGAATCAGCGAGTTTTCACCAGACTGTTCTCAAAATTCTTGGAGATGATTTTGTATTAAAAGTCATATTAAAAAAAAAATTAATCAGATTAAAGGAAGGTACTTATTCTGCTTAAAATATCGCTATTTGATCAAACTTTTGCATTAGCTTATATAAAATAACTTATTTAAGGCAGGAGTAACTGTTTTATGTGCGGTTTCTACAATACAAGTGATTGAACGTGTAGTAAAATTTTTTACATGTTCAATCACTTGTATTGTGGAAACCGCACATTAAAGAAAAAATAAATAAAAACAAAACTTTTACGCTTTCGGTGTGGTAACTTCTTTTACGATAGAGGAAAAGTGACACTATATTTTTAATATTTTTAATGCCCCATACGGTTTTGCGGTGGTATTTGTGATATTTGCAAAAACTGCAAAAAGTTATATCCCTAACACATACTGAAAAACGTTCATGAATTAATGTTTCTGATGTCACTGTTGCCATTGGTATCCTAGTGACCAATAAAAAAAGAGGTTTTTAAAGTATCTTTGAACGTTTGCTTCGCATAGAGTTTGCATATTAATGGTTCAGGAAGTGTTTCCTATTTGTCTTTGCAATTTTATGACCGAATTGAACACGTAAAAGGCATAAAAATAGGATTTAATACACAAAAAAGTACCTTCTTAAGGATGTTTAAAAAAAATATATCAAAAAAAAGTAGGAAGCAAAAAAAAATGTAAGTTAAAAAGCATCTTAAAAAAAACCAATAAAAGTGTATTTTTTAAAAGGTACCATTTTAATGGGTATTTTTCCAAAAAAAAAATAATAATAACATTAATTGTAGTGCATTGATTTTATTATACAAAACAATAGCAAAAATGCCATGTCATTTTCATGTGGGATATTCGCTGCACATGTGATGAAGGCTTGAACAGAAATGTGTACTTTAAATCTGAGATCAGGAAATAAATATAAAAATCCTGTGTTACTCCAAAACTTAGTTAAAACTATCAATCTTCAGTTATATAAAACTTGCAGACAAAAAAAATATACGTTACAAATATTTACCCAAACAAGTGCACGTCCACACAACTATTCAGATATAAACATAACGTCCAAAATATATAAATTTATGGATGTGTGTTAATTTTTTCTTATATTGAAAAGTCACGCAATAAATTTTGTTTTAGTTTGATTTCATCTAAGAATAATAAATATGAATTTACATCAAATCGTAAACTCCATTTAACTTAATTCATTGTTGCCAACTGAGTTCAGTTATGTAGTTTTTCATATAAAATTTATTTAACTGGGATATAAATGTTGTTAATTACCTTAACTTTCTAAAAATTTATCTAACTATCTATCAATCTATCTATATATCCATCTATCTGTTCATAATGTTTCTGTGTTTTGTAAAGTAATAAAGTTAATAGATTTTAATTTTACATTGAAATTTTCATTCAGTCGATACTGAACGAATCGAAATTATTTTTTCATTGTTGTAAAGCATTTATTTGAGTCTTCACAATACTGAAAAATTAATTTTATGTAGTATATGTTAGTTATTGTATTCGTTTAAATTGTTATTGTATTAGTTATGTATATTTCTAGTGTAAAAATCACTGTACATAATTTTCTAGTACAAATGTAATGATAAAATTGTTATGCATAATTGTACTTCACTGTAATTTCTCGAATATTCGATTACTTTAGCTTTTTGATGTATAATAGCTCAATTTGAATACAGCCATAGTGTTTAAGTACATAGCCATAGATGCATAAGTTTAATTAACATAATAGACGTTAGGAGTCGAACGTTCTAGAGACATCTAGACGTCAGGGCTCGAACAGAGTATAAATTCTCGTGAAGCTTGGCATCGTAAGTCAGCACTAGTAAAAACGTTTAATTGTGCTGATCACAAATAGAGGTCGCAATTGTAAGTTAATTTCTAAAAGCTATAAGTAAAGATTGTGAAAGTGACTGAGCTCTAAATAAAAGTGTTGTGTTTTATTTTATTTTATTAAAAAACTCAAAAGGTTTATTATAAAGGAAATAAGCCCAAAACGTAATTGAAAGGGCAGTGTAGACAAGAAGAGTGAGTGGAATTAAGAGAGGTGCACAAAAGTTTCCTCATTTGACACAACATTTTGTTTAGTTCGAGTGAAAATTGATTATTTCTCTGAATTCAAAAGCAACTCAAATAAAAGAAACAACAAAATATCAGCGACAAAAATCATACAATGTAACCAGGGACAAATTAACAAAAGTAAAAGCCAAATAGACTGCACAAACGGCTTAGCAAACATGTCAAAATTGTACGTTAATACAAACCTTTTCGTTGTTAATTGAGGTATATGACAAACATGTTAAAACGTGTTTGGTTAAAACGGTTTTGTGTAAAAATCGAAATGTAAAATATTTAAGGGCTAAATTTAATCATTTAAGTAAATATTTTAAATATTAAAGAAGGATTTATTTTAAAAAATAAACATAACTATTCGGTTTTGTGTAAAAATCGAAATGTAAAATATTTAAGGGCTAAATTTAATCATTTAAGTAAATATTTTATATATTAAAGAAGGATTTATTTTAAAAATTTTTTATTTATTTTGGGTGGTTTATTTGTATATTGAAAGTAAAATAATTTTTATGCTCAAATTACAAAAATAAAACTTATTTTAAAAAAACTGCAAAATATATATAAATCTGCCGGTTTGGCAACGCTGGCTATTTCTAATCCACTTTGTTTTTTTATTTTGAATGAAAGTTTTAAGATGTTTGTCAATAAACTTTTCTATAATCGAACATTAATATTCTAAGCAAAATATTTTTTATTTTATTTAAAAGCCTTCAGCTATGTTCACACTAGGGAAATCGAACGAATATCGAATACTGGTTTTTGGTATAATAAACCGGTGATTTCAATAATGTGTAATTTATATACATTTACCTTACTCTTGTTGTAAATGTCCCCGTAATTTAAGAACTTTTCTAATTGAATATTGGGCAAACTTGAACTTTTTATGAAGAATGTAAAAACAAAATGCAACAAAAGTAAAAAACATTATGAACAATGTAAATACAAATACGCTTTTAAAAGCGTGTGTTCTTGCAAAAAAACCCCCAAAAAAACAATTTAAAATACTACAAAAATGTATTCAGTTAAAAACTAAATAGTAATTTGTACGAGAGTATTCTAAATATTAAATATATTTTTTTATATGTAGATGTTATTTCTAAAGATTTTTCGAACGGGATAAAAAGATAAAGTTAGGTGCCTGCAGTGTCCTAAAATAATAAGTTGCAAAGGTTCTTCCACGTCACGACTAATTAATCACCTTTAATTAGTCCACACGCTTGACATTAATATACTTTAAAAAAAAACTTAACTCCGTCCGAAGTAGTTCCAAAGAGATAACAAATAATACTTTACTAAAATAAGCAGCCAAAAATTAATCATTGGGTGAAATATTAGCCCGTTGTGTTGCCCAGAACGGAATGCCCGTTGAGGCACTAAAAACTCTTAAGTAGTTCTAGAATATCTTCATGCTTAAAACTACAACATTTTGGCGGAATCAACGATATGGAAAACAAATTCATCAGTATTAATTATTCAAACACCAGGAACTGAAAAACAAAATAGAAGAAATCTAAAAATGTCATGGAAGGTTGTAAATTGTTGTCGACGAATTGACAAATATTTTAAACAAAAAGCATTTTCGTATTAGTAATCGTTTCTTAAATGCTGAATGTATTCAAATTAAAGCCGGTTAACCGGTTATTTTAAAAATGCTTAAATAGCAACTATTCGTAATATTCGAAGCCTGGTTTTTGAAAAAGGTCGAATAATCGATCTCCCTAGTTCACACCTATTAAATGTTTGAAGTCCTACACTTAACCACTAGAATTATTAAAAACTAATTTCATTTAGCAAAACGCTTGGCTAGATCAAATATCATTTAATGGTTTATAAATTACATTGTATAATTATCTTCTTTCAAAAAAAGTTTAATAACTTAAAAGAAATTGTTAAAAATAAAGCTAAAGTTTGATTAATTTTCTGATCACGCTTTTTTGGATTTTTTTCGTCAAATATTTGTTAGGTCTACCTTTAAATATTTAAATTTCAAAACTTCAAAATTTATTTTTTGGTTTCTTTTGTAACTTAACTGTTTTTGAATAAAACTACCGAAACCCATAACATTCGCTTAAATTGGTATTTGGAAGAGGGCATTTCTATGTGGACCTGGAGAAAAAAATGAGTGGATTTGGGGCATTTTCGATAGTAAACGAATTTTTCAAAAATATAAGCCGAATTTCATTATTCTAAATTGTTTTATATGGCAGGGGGACCGTGAAATAAAATCCGATGTGGTTACTTTCAGAACTTTAATATTTTGTACAAAAAAATATTCTACTAAACAGTTTTCATTTTAAAGTAAACCAATTATTTTTTCCTAGCCATTTATAAGCCCATCTATATTAATTTTAAAGAAAAAGTTCTTGAAGATATTTTTAATAGAAATATATAAAACTCTAATCCCCTCCCCAGCTTGTGCAAGGTATTCAGAAAACTAATTGAAACAACAACATAGACAGACAGACAGACATCGTTAAATTAATCCATTTACCCATAAGGATCCAGAATTAAAGCACTCTTTATGGTCTAGGATTAATATGGCAGAAAACACAAGCGAAATTATTTTCTTATCTATCCTGCCTGTGGTGAAGAATATAAAAAATTGGTATTAACTTACATACTTACATCAATATAAAATTTTATTAAGTTCAGTTTTAAAACCATTCCTTTAATATTGTTGTGATTTACCTTTAAAGGACAACAAGGATACGATGTACTATTAAAGTATTAGATAGAATAGGTATTTGTATAAGACAGAATCTCCTGCTGTTTGTCTTCGTGTGTATTAACAATCGCGGTCAATAACATTTTGTTAAGCTTAAACATCTTTTTTATTGTTTAAGATGCAGGGTGATCGAATATATGACTTTTGTTTAGAATATATTAAAAAAACGTTTGCGCTTTTAAGAATTAAGAAATACGCTTGTACATACGCTTCCATTTTTTTTTCAACCAAAAAGGAACACTAACTTGTATTTAAAAAAAAAATGAAAAGGGTGTGAGTGAATTCCCACAAAACATTTTAATTGGAAACATCTGATAACCTTGTGTTTGACTTTGATAAGTCGTTGAAAATTTGCAAGAAGGATTTTATTTTCAATTTTGTGAAATTGATAAATAATTTTCTTGCTTAAAATTTAAAAACAAAGCCGGATTTTTATATTTTTAAAACCAACTTTAAAGTTTTTTTTTTTTGTTAACACAAAACAAACTTTTATGTTCAAATATTTGAATTTATACTTGAAGTAGATTTTTATATATAAAATTTAAACTTTTATTATCTTCTTGAGTAAAACAAATTATAAAAAATTCGTTTTTTATTAATCAGAAAAGTTAAAAACTATTTATATCGGATGAAAAACTTTAAAACTAAAGTTTTAATTTGACAACGTATCTAAGTCATACGCTACTACGATCAAACGTTCATACATACAAAACTTGGTCTTAAAGCCCTTTCAATAACGTTAAAATTTAAAGTTAATATTGAAAATATTTGGAACTAAAACCAAAGAGGAAAAATCATATTTAATTAATTTTTTTTTGGGTCTCTGGTTACAAATCAATAAAAACAGTAAACGCCGCGGCGCCGCAAACAAAAATTTTTAAAAAATTGCAAACGGGTTTTGAACCGACTAAAAACCGAAAGCGCTTACCTGAAATGAACGTCACAGTTTTAATCATTTTTCTTTGCTGCCTTTATGTTAAATGCTTAAGAATTTTTCTGTTTTTCTTTAACCAGTTTGGTTAAAGGCCTTCATAAATTATCATTTAGCTGTTCTTCTAGAAAAGTAGAATAGAAACTAAGTCGAAATAATTTAATAAGCACTACGCCTACATTAATTAATCATAAGTAAAACATTACATGTACATTTATTTATTGATGAGTGATTTTGACTGATATAACATTTAGCAAAATTTATTAGCCAAAGTTTTGGAATTCACGCATTATTAAATTAATTGTAACTTAAGTAAAAACAACATTTAATGTATTTGAACACCATTTTGTTCGATGTTTTGCAATTAAACTAGGAAAACTATAAAACAAATCAATTTTGATTTATATTTTATTTATTGTTCAAATGTTTAGTGAATCTTATTGCAGAAATTAATTTTTAATTTAATGCTGATAAGAGTTTCAATCGACCTATACTTAAGGATAAATAAAAAGCTTCCATATTTTAAAAGGGATAATAGAGAAAGTTCTAATCAACACAGTTTTTAAATTTCTATTAATTATATTTAGTAATTTTAGCAATAATTATTTATTTTGGTGACTGCAATTAAAAATGGACAAGAAATTTCTCTTCCCTATAAGAATATAATAGTGTAAAACTTAGCAAAAAAAAAAAAGTTAAAACGACCTTGAAATTGCACCTTAATTATTTTTCAATCGATGTGATTATAAACAACATATGTACTATTATTTTCGTTACTCCTTCCCCACTATGCAACAATCTCCCACACAACTTGCCTCTAGTATATGAACGAAAAAGACCTTTTTTCCTAGATTATTTTTTTTCTTCTTCTTCATATGTCTCGTATTGTTTACCTTTAAACACACTATCTACTAAATTGACTTGCACTAAATAACTATGTGCAGTTGTTAGAAATGTAAAAGTAATTAACTAGTCAAGTCCGATTAGGTGTACGACGACGGCTACCCTGAGAATGCGTCATTTAAGTGACGATATTCAGAGGAAAAAACTAAAGTTTATTAAATAAAAAAAAATAAATAAATTACTTTTTATTAAAGTAAAAGCAAAGGTAGTAAAAATTTATTATGACAAAAAGAGACAAACAACTTAATTTACAAAAAAAAGAAACAAATACATATAACGTAAACGCTGAATTTTATAGTTGAATTTAAAGACTCTGGTAGAAATAAACACAAAATTGGTCCCTACAAGAGTGAGAGAAAAAAAAATAAAAATATGAATGAAACATAAAGAAAGTAGAAGAAAATTATCATTAAATTTTATTATTCGAATGGAAGAAATAAATAAACGATTACGGCTAAATTCAGTCAGTTCTTTTGATTACTTTTTCTATAATTTACACTTGAAAAAATAATGAAAATAATATCAAATAAATGTGCGTTTGAGTGTTAATGAAACTGTAACTTTATTTGTGTTAAAACAGTTAATAAAAAGTCGACAGAAGCACATACAAACATGTCTAGTTATAAATGCATTAGTATCCCAACAAACACGAAGTCAAACCTTTGATATGAAATGACATCAAATACAATTTTCAAAGCTTTTTCAACTGTGTGATTTAAACATTTGAATTTAAATTGATAATGATTTGAATGTTAACATTTGACATACAATGTTTTATTAATTTGATATCAAATTGTTATCAAATGTTATTCTGA
The DNA here is from genome assembly GCA_943735925.1 of Pollenia amentaria. Classification (NCBI taxonomy): domain Eukaryota; kingdom Metazoa; phylum Arthropoda; class Insecta; order Diptera; family Polleniidae; genus Pollenia; species Pollenia amentaria. The sequence continues at coordinate 4,863,054 of OX031006.1, read as the reverse complement.
AACCAAAAAAAAAAAAACTTGACAGCACTGAAACGAAAAATAAAATTAAACATTAAAAAATGTCGATTAAAGTTAAATGTGTTACTCAATTAAAGAATAGTTACATATTACGTGAAGTGAATTCGCCTTTAAAAAACTTAAATTTCCTGCTAAAAAATATAAAATATATTTGTGAGTAAAAAATTAATTACAAAGTGAAGGAATGTAAATAAAAATAAAAAGAGAGAGTAGATAAATTATAAATTTGTTGTACGCTGGCATTGCTACGCCATGACAATGCTCAAAACAAAAATTAGCCAAGTATTTCGTCTTTGCAAGAATAAGAGGAAGGAAAGAACACTATTTCATCTTAAAATATTTTTCATTTATGTTTCACATTGTATTAAAATCCACATTTGAAAAACATTTTAGAATAGCGTTTGAAAGCAAGTTGAAAATAAGTGCATTTCGCAATTTGAAAATAATTTCCTCTTTTTGCTTAGAACGCTATGATTTTCAAATGATTTTCAAATCATTATCAAGCGTTTGTCGTTTGAGAAAAGGTTTGATTGCAAATCATTTTCAATTTAATATCAAGCCTCCGTGGTTGTTGGGATATTGCATGTGTACAGGAAATGGGAAACGAATAAACAGGAAAGAGTAGATTTATCACACTACAAGATATTGTGTGCATGTATGCGTAAGAGATTTCAAGTGGCGGTGCGGTGATTCATTTATTAAATACTTATATGTATTGAGTTGTATTAAGAATTTTGAGATACGTACTTCACTGCCAGAAACTGTCAAGGAAATATCGACATTATCGTTAATATTGTTACATAAATATATAAAATAAATTATTTTTTTTTTTTTTTTTTTTTTTTTTGTAAATCATTTAAACTTAAAATAAATCACATGCTGTTGTGTGGTAAAACAAAATGAATGCAGCACTTATTTCTTATACAACTTTTCAAGGCCGTTCTTGTATCTAAAAGATAAAAAATGGAGGTGCAGTAAAAATGTTTTTGAAAACCCACGTTTTCAAATTGATTTACTTATTTTATTAGTACAACACATGTGCAGAAAGAAAGTTTATGGTTTTTAAGATTTTTAGTTTGTTTTTACAGAAATTTTTAATTTTCTAATTAAAAATAAATTATACTAAAGTATTTCGTGCATACAGTAGACTAAAATATTTAGTATGTTTTTTACACATGTACTTGTTTTATTTTTTACTTTTAGCATTTGGAAATGACATTCACCCTCATAGTTGCACGCATAGATACAAGTGTATTCAGGCATTCCTTCGTGCAGGTGAATAAGTGGCAAACGGTTTTAGACAAAAATAAAAAAGAATTGAATGTGCATACAGTTTCTTAAAAAAAAATGTGCTCAGTTGTAGACATTTACTTATTTTTTTTTCAATTTTAATTAGAATTATGTGGGCTTTTCTGTCAGTCGTAAACAATCGGTTACTTACTCGTACGCTCGATTTTTATACTTTTGGGATCTGTCAGTCGTTATCAAATAATAATAATTGTCGAAATTTCTAATGTACCTTGCGAGTTTGTCATCATAAGCAAAAAACCTATCGCTATTTTGTAAACAAAAGGAAATAAAGTTAGAATTTGTTAAAAACTCAAGTTTGAGGCTAATGCTCCTGATAGGATCGAGGGGAATATATATATATACCCAAAAGGGGATTATGGGAAACTTTATAGCTAACCATACAGATTTGTCCAATAGTATATTGCCGAATTCCAATTCCATTAGAGCATAATTAAATGTTCGTTTGTCAAACGAAAACGTTTTTAATGCTCAAAAAATTATAAGTACGCATGTTTTTAAATACATGTTTCATGAATGTATGAAGTATGTATAAATGGTACATATGTAATTATATGCACATATCATATTGATTAAACTTACTGGTTGTTGGATAAACTTAAGGGTACATTTTAAAAAGTCGGATTCCGATTTTAAATTATTTTTTTACTTAAAAAATTGTTTCTTACTTTTTTGAATTGTTTAAGGTGTTATGATACTTGCTATTTTTTGTATTGGATTTTTTTAGGATTGACTGAATGAAACAACAAATGCGAGAAAGAACAAGAAATACAATATGTAAACAAAACAAACAATATTGCCCACGTTTTGTTCCCACAAAAACCGTCAAAAAATCTATAAATCGCAACAAAAAAGATAAAACCCGCTACTTTCGATCAAAAACTAAAAAAGTTAGCAGCACTGCTAACATATAATCTGGAAATGTCAATTTTAAGTTACAAATTTTTATATTTTTTTTGACAGTCTAAGATTATTTATCGATAACACACGTTTTGACATTTCAAGATTTTTTATGGTATAATCAAACTCTTTACACTCAGTTTTCCTATGCAAATATATTTGCACTGTTCTCCAATATAGAAAAAATACAAAAAATAGCAAGTATCATAACACCTTAAACAGTTTGCAATGCAAACATGTTTTTTGGATACAATTTCTTAAAATTTTTGGTTGGAAAATATTTATATAGGTTTTTACAACACTGGAAAAATAATTACGTTTCGTTTTTAATTAATTGCGCAAATTAACACTTTGTAAATGCAATACTTTAAAGGTTTGCATGTTTTTATTTAAAAGCTTACCATTTTTTCTTTTTATGTGAACATTACTTTTTTTTAAAAAACACCTTTGTTCATAAAGTGCTTTTTTTAAATGTACTTTTCAGTACAAGGTCCTTTTGGTTCAAAAGGTATATGTTGTTCAAAAGGTACGTTTTGCTTAAAATGTACTTTTGGTTCAAACGGTACTTTTTGTTTAAAAGATACTTTTTGTTTAAAAGGAACTTTTTGTTTAAAAACAACTTTTTTTAAAGGTACGTTTTGCTTAAAAGGTACACTTTTTGTTTAAGAGGTACTTTTTGTTCAAAAGTTACCTTTTGTGCAAAAGGTACTTTTTGTTCAAAAGCTATTCCAATGCAATTTTTTAATCAATAGGTGCTTTTAACCTTTGTAAATATGATTTCTGTTTAAAAAAAACAGCATTTTGTTACTTCTCGTAACGATACTTTTTGTTTTAGAAAGTGAGTTTTTATCAAATGTACTTTATAAATATATATATATATATCCATAGATTATTGCGAAAACGTACTTAATGAACAAGCATTTAAAAAAATTTTATAAAAAAAATATTATACTAAAAAAGTACTTTTGAGGACCGCTTAAAAAATAAATATTATTTGTTAAAGATGATTTTTTTTTTATCAAAATTACTTGCTGTTTACAGATAATATTAAATTCGTAAAATTTGAATTTAGTAGTTCTAAAAAAAATGTTTTAAAAAATATAATTGTTTTGGACTTTTTAGAAAGCATATGTATTCAAAAGATTCAATTCTTGTACTTTTTGGAATTGTAATATTAAAGAAAATATTTTTTAGAGACCACTCATAAATTTGTTACCATTTCCATAAGATTTTCGACACCCATTAAAAACACTGTGCTAGACTTTTTAATTTTTTTTTTTTTTGTGACAGGCGTTATAACCTGCTGTTGTAACATAATTCGGGTACGCTTGATCCAGTGGTCCGAAAAGTTTTTTTACGTTAGCTCTTGTTTTCGAGATATACCGTTATTTCGAAAATTGAGGACGTTGCACAACATATATATTTTCATAACTCGAAAACGTTTGAGGCTTGAATAAACTAAGAAACGAAATTCCCCAATAAAATTACCTTTAAGTAAGGTTGAAGTATATTCTAATACGCGCAGTCGTTTTAGAAACATAATTTTTCATAAAGTTCATTCAAAAATTCATAAAACAATTGGAAAATGCAGCTCTGTTTCTAACTTCTTCTTCAGTAAATATGAATTATATTATTAATTTATTTTGAAGAATAGGTCCCATAACTGCCTAGGAGTTGCCCCAAGGGGATAAAATGTATAACCGACCTACTTTAGTTGTTTGTCCTTAACATTTTCTCAAAACATACTTGCCCCTTATCACCACTTTATTAATCATACCTTTCATTTGTTTCTAACATACCTACCCGCTATCTGTATTCCTTAAGTGGAATGGAGATAGAAATATATTAAAGAAAAAGTCCCATGACTGCCTAGGGGTCGCCCTTAGAGGGATAAAATCTATGACCGATGTTCATTAGTTTTTTGTCCTGAACATTTTCTCATTTTATGAAATTCTTAAATTTATTTAAAGTTTTTCATCTATTGTCAACAAAGTTAAAAGTTGTAGACAGATTGTTATCATTATGGCTTGTTTGAAACTTCGTTTTCTATACGTGTAAGAAGACGAAGAAGCAAAGCTGCATTTTCGAATTTGTTATGCCATTTTCATTTCATTTATTTATTCATAATTTTAAAAAACAAAAATTTCGAAATTTTGTTACAAAATTATTTTGTTTTTGCCTAAAAAAAATATGTTTCTAAAACGACTGCGCATATTAGAAAAATTTTTATTGCGGAGTTTAGGTTAGCACCACTCGATTCAGCATGCTCAGATTAGGTTAACCGCCGGGTGACCCTCTTGACAGTTTTTTTCAACTAACACAGTGTAATTGTTATTCGTCAAAAGCCAAATTGGTAATTCTTCCCTCTATCACACATGTGGGCGTTGTAGTAACATTGATTCCACCTTGTACTATTTAGGCCCGGTTAGGCCGACAATACAGGTACGCATCTTAAATATTTTCACATCTGAAGCTTCCTATTGAAACTACCAGCAACCGCTCTTCTGATTTTATATCTGATCAACAAAATCAACCACTTTTTTAACTTAACATTCACATTCATGTTGATTTTCTAAAAAATTCCAATAATTAGCTTAAGATATAATCGCCCTTGTACGTGCTTTATATTAAAAAAAAATATTTCCAAAAAGTACTCTAATGTGTTTTTCACACCTTTCGGCTCAAATGTCCTGGAATTATACTTAAGGTTATTGGAAAAAAGCGACACACATACATATTAGCATTTCGAATTAATAATTGTAGTTGTTATTTTTGCTTAAATAAACATCTTAAGAATATGTCGAACAATAAAATCGCTTGTTAATGTAATAAAATCTAAAAGCAATTTTTGGTATTTGATTTAGAATCAATATGACTAAGATTATTTTAATAGTTAACTATTTCATATATATTATTAATTTTGTAGACTTTGACTTAAGTTTAACATCCAGTGGGAAAAAGGGAAATGTAAAAAATGTCTTTTTTATTAGAAACTTGCTTTAATTGAAACGGCTTAATTCAAAAATATAAAGACATTTATGTCGTTGGATCTATAAAAACTCAAAATGTTCAATACAAGAATAAAAACAAAGATGGCCGAAAGAAGTATTTTGACGAAACTTTCTGTCTACCTGTTGTGACAAAGTTACGTTTTGGCGTCTGCAGAAAATAAATTAATTTCTTAAGAGGTATTTAGACGATAAATCGATAGGAAATCGATACAGAAGAGCACATAAAGTCAAACACATTGTCTTAAAGTGCCAGTTCTAATGTCAGAAAGTTACAAATGATAGAACAGCGCAAACAATGCTTCGCTGTTTGTGCTGATGTAAAAAAAATATTTATTTATTATTGGGTTGGTCATTGAATACTTTATAAATCTTATAACCCTGCAAGCAATTGGATGTTAATTCGGTTATTTTGTACTCATTTTTGGTGCAGAATCAAATATTATTCAATTTACATTAAGAAAGCAAACATAAGCAAGTAGTTCATTTATAAATTCAATATTTGCAATAACTGGATGCGTAGAAAACAGAAACTCTTTTCATTTCATTTTCCACAGTGTTGCTCAATACTTGCCCGAGAAAACTCGCTGTTAAAGAATATCGCAATGTTTTAACATCCAAGAAATAAAATATTTTATTTCCGAATACAGAATAGAACTCGTAATATTTTTAAATAAAAAATTGATAAACTGACAAGTAATCTTATGAAATGCGTAGGATTATATCCATCAAGACACATTTTCATTATATGAAATTATAATTTTTCTCCAATTTTTTTTTTTTTAATTCTGTGTTAACTGGGTTTACAGTGAGTGTGAGTTTATATGGTTGCAAGTTTTTGCATTGAAATTTTGTATAAATAATCTGTTTACATCATGGAAAAGTACACAAATGCAAACAGAAAAGGAACAACATCATAAACTGGCGTTTTCTATTTTCTTAAAGACAACGCAATTAATATCACAATTGAATAGCAGCAACTGCGACAACAATAACAAAGAAAAGCACCACATGTTTTCGGTTTCCTAAGGACTCTTTAACATCAGTACCAACAACAACAAAATTGCTATAATTACAACTAATTGCAGAATACACAAACTGAAAACAAACAGTACAACGTAAAAACCGTCGTGCCTTCATATGTTTATAACGATGAAAAGGAAGAAGACCTTTAGTCTCAATACAATATAAAGGGTATCTTGCTAGAAATTTTAGTTTCATGTAAAAAATAAAGACAATTTAAGGATACAACGAAACTCACAACAGCGCTGTCGCCACCAGCATGTTAATACTGTCTGTTGCCCTACAAATTAATTTGAATTTCAGTAGAAAAATCCACATGAATTCATTGGTTAATAAACGTTAATTAAGTACAATAACAAAAAAATATCAACATATTACCAATACAATTTTAAAACTTTGCCCAAAATACAAGTGCAGGCAGTCAGTAAAACAGGCACATATTGCAACTATTTAGATTTAACAAAGGAACGCTCTACGTGAAGTAATTTGTGCAACTTTTATTACACACAAATCCCAAATGCATTCACTACACGACACTAGATTTACACAAATACACACAGCTACACTTGCACTTACTCAAACTTATACAAAAACCAATTTAAAAGTTTAAAGCTAAAAACAAAAAAACACCATCAATATCGATTTTATAAAGCACAAATATAATTTAAAAAAATTAGTTTTTTTTTTAAATTTCTTCTATATATTTTTCAAAATTAAACTTCATTATTACCTTTTTATACTTTCAAATTAAATTAATTAAGTTTATACTTTTTTCCATTTTTTGATAATGAGTACTTGAACTTTAAATATTTTAAAATAATTTTTTTTTTAAATTTTCATTATTTTTTATAAAATTAATAATTAACCACTGTGAAATTTTTTATTACCATTTATTTTGACTTAATTTTAAATATTTATTTTTTTTTTTAAATTTAATGTCCTGCACTTAAAGTCAAGAGATAATATATTTTAAGACACAAAACTCCGCCACACAAATCTACAGTTTGTTGTCCAAAATGCGTTTAACAACTAACAGTCGAACTCATTGAAGTTGTCCTCATATATATGAAATAGATACAACCAGATACATTAATGAAAGGAAAATTGTAACAGCCCATTGGCTGGCTGTTAAGTTTTGTTTGGTTTGTTCGATTGCATGCTTTCACTTCGAGCAATGTCCTTTTTGGTTTGAAGCCAACATAATTTTCTTAATTCCAACATGTTGGCTTAAAGACATCAAACATAAACACAACAACGTTTTACGACATACGCATCGTCAATAGCAACGAACGTGTGCTTATTGGAACATAAAAAATTTATGGATTGTCACAATGGGACAAAAACATTAAGAGGATTTTTTTTTACCGTTGTTACAGAAAAACAAATTATTAATACGAACCTTTGGATTTTTGTAATCGGATGACAGGTCTTCGACCTTAAGTGAAATTTATAAAAAAGAAAAACCTTTTTAAGTTTGTAAGCCAGTGTAATTAAGAAAACATTTTAGAAAAATCTTATATATAAATACGGGAACAATTGTAGTTGATTTTTAAGTATCTAATCGTCCACCGATTTTAATGAAACCTATATCATTTTAAAGGTATTTTTGTGTATATATGCACAGTATTTTTAGGATTCAAGTGTTTATAAAGCGTTTTAAATTTACTTGAGAAAACAAGCATTTACATGTATAAATTTTATTTTACATTTCATGACAAAATTTTAAGGTAGTAAAATATACTGCCTGTTTTGAAAATAAAATAAAAATTTTCGTTCATATATTTTTTATTGTTGTTTATTTATATGTATGTATGTAGATTAGGGAATAACTAATTTTTTTACAAAAAAAATACTCATAAGTGATAAAAATCGTGTTTGCTTTTAAGTTTGGCAGAAACCCCTTCTGCACCAAACAATTTCTAACAATTCACACATATTCTTTATCAATACATTAACGGAGTTCTGAAACAGCAAATTTAATAAATCGTAGCTCTTCTGTTAAATCTAACAACAAAATTCAAAAAAGTTGCCATTATATTTCTGAGAAGAATTTCTAAAACAATTTAGCCGTTTAAAGTTGTGACAATGTTAAATTTAATACTTTTTTTTAATATATAACAAATTTCAACTTTATTTTGAAAAACAGGCAATTGTGTACATACTCGTATATAGATATTAAACTTTTTTCTTTACAAGCAATGCAATATAATATTTGTGTGGTACGGATTCCGGTAAGAATTTTGTATGAGGGCTTTGTAAAATTATTGTCCCATTCTCACTATTTACATTAGGCACCATTTTTTATTTAGCACAAACGCTTAACACCCCGTCCAACTTTTTTGATACTGGATTTTAGGGATGCTATCATTGTCAAATTTTATATTAATACGAACATTTCTTAGGAAGTTATGGCATCAAAAGCAGTTTTGGTAGTGGTATTGGTAAGAGAGATATGTACAAATATGGACCGATTCCAAAAAAGAATGGGTAAGTTGATTAAGGTTGTAATAACATATTTTAAAATCAACATTTATAATAAGATAGTTAATGGGCAAAAAATAATATTCGGGAAAGATTTTTGTACGATAGGTACATATGTATATAAAATTGCAATTTTAATCTGCACCATTTTTGCCCAGCACAAACGCATAATCTCCGCTCTACGTCGGTATAAAAGCAAATCTTCTTGGTTCCCGTAGTACCATAGGTGGAAGGAATATATGATGTATGTAACTGATAAAAAACATTGGTCCTGAGTCCGCCTTTTAGTGCAACAAGCGACTAAGCCCGTTTGGTTGGCTGGCATACACTAAACAAAGTCTTACGGCCTAAGTTATACAAAATAAAACAGGTTTTTTAACATGTTTTATTTTTTATAACTTAGGCCGTTTATCTCTAGATTGCATTCGATAGTGTCGACTACTGGCCATAAATGTATTATTTAATTTACATTGTCGTCGATTTTTCCTTAAGTACATAATCTTTAATATCTGGAATGGTTTTGAAAATAATAATTCAAAATTTGTTCCCTAATTACTTCAGTGGGGTTTAAAACAATTAAAAAAGAGAACAAGAACAGATGGAAAACCCGAATCATATGTATCTTAAAAAACTTCGATATAATCAAAGTCTTGTAATATACTTTGGGCGGCCTGATATAAAATTAAATATGACTTTACTGCTATAAAATTTATGATAAGAATTACAATCATACCTAAATCAGTGAGTCAAGCGTTTTCTATCTGCTATAAATTTAAAATGTATGAAGCCGCTTTAGTTTTAATGTAATGTCAATTTGTCTCCGGTTTTTATTATTCAAAATAATTTAACATTTCTATTCATGACATAACGTTTACACTCTTATTTAAATTTGTTATTGAAGTGTTAAAGTTAGACGCAATAAAACGTTATGATTGACGCCTTGATTTATGTTGGTCTGTATATGAAGTGATTTTTGTCAAATTTTATATAATTATCATTGTTTATAACGAGTATTTTGCTTTCAAAAGTAAAGTTAAATAAAATACACATAAAGCAATGATTTCCGTGAAACTTTTATTTCATTATAATGATTGGACCCAGTCATTACGTATGAAATACAGTGCCATTTAAATAACCTCCTCAAAATTGGTTGCAACAGTCGATCCTTTGATAGTTTTTCACATATTTCGGGCGGTATCTCGGCGATAAGTTGACGGATGTTGGTTTATTTAGGGGCTTATCAGTTCAGGCCTGACCACATCTTTAACGCTTGTAGTCTTTTCAAATTTCTTTATAATCTTGCCAATTCCTTGCACAACAGATCGATTACAACGACCACTATCACCCTGTAATGCACGACAAGTGGCTACGTTCAAACCACCAAGAGCGAAAAAGAAAGTGATTTGGAAACAAATGAACTTTTATATTTACTAAGTATTTCTTATTGTAACGTCACTAAAAGCGTTTTTTGTTTGTAGATCTAAAGTGAAATTTAATATAAAATAATTTGTTCATAAAAGTCAACCTCAAAATATCAATGCGTGTACTAACTCTAATAACGAAATTAACCTTTAATGGTCAATCTTAAATTAGACTAGTTTCTGGTATTTGTGTTAAGTTTTGGCTTTTGGTGTGTTCAGACATATATAGTAAACGTTTATGGCCAACACACCGTTCTCTACCTTTTTCGGGTTGTGTTTTTACGATTTGTAAAAATAAAGCCGTTATGATGGGGAGTTAGAGGGCTAATATGTTCCACAAAAATATTTGCAATAACATTTTCTACAAAGTTTCTGAACATACGCTTCACCTCAAATGTAAAGAAACCATAGTTTTATATACCGATATGCTGCAAGAACAGACCAAAGCTGGGAACCGCATCTTAAATAAAATTTCGATGTTACCTTTCAAAATGCCGACACACGTATCTTTCTTTTGCTCTTTTTTCGTGTTGAACTGTAAATGTAACAGCTTACAGCCTTGCCAGACCGTCAGTTTTGAAGCCACCAAATGCATAACGCTATATATATTTAGATAAAACATCAATGGATCATTTTATTCTCTACATGGTTGTCTATATGTGACTGTGTGACACACACAACATGAAAGTTAAAGGGTTAAGACCTTGTTGAGTATATAATTTTTATAAATTGTTTTTCTTCCCGGATAATAACAAGATATATCGCAATTAAGTTTTAGCGATTTAAAACTTTTTGTTGGATTTGATGAGTGTTTTAGTATCGAACAAACTTAAATCTAAATATTATTCAAAATATCTAACATTTTCTGTTTTTAATACATTTTAAACTTGGGTGTATTTTTCATAAAACCTTATTTAAAGAGCCACTATTTCCTTTATTTATTCCGAAAAGTAGTTTGTATACAGTAAAATAAAACTAGCCCTATGCTCCTAATAGGAACAACATATAAAAATATATACATACATTGAAAAATAAAACTTAAATTGTTGAAATCACGAAAATATTTACAAAAATATCAAACTTGTTTTATTTATGATTTTTAGTTTTTATCCGATTTCGGTCCATAATGGCTTAAAATTTTTGTGTTCAAATGGACTTTGTCAGAAAATTATAAAAAATAAAATTTTTTTATTAATTGTGGTAAAAAATATCTTCCGAAATGACAAAATTGGTGAAAAACATTAAAGGCGGTGTCAGATACAACTTCGTCGCGATGCGTGACGTTTCTAACAAAAAAAATTTAATAAAAGAAAATTATACAAGCTGATTGTCAAAGCGCGCAAAAAGATGAGGGTTGCCTAACTTTTTGCTTCGCTCTGCGTTAAAAATGCTTTATGTGACATGTTTTGCATAAGTATTATGTATATTTCATCTTAGATGTCAAAGCGAATCTGTAACGCAATGCGAAGCAACAATTTTATCTGACATGGCCTTAAAACTTTCATAAAGTCTGAGATTTGATCCGCTCTAACTCAGCCACTATTCGAACCAGAACCGTGTAATTATAAACACTATAGAGCAAAACCGCCTGACCCACAGTGCATAATTCATTCTCATTGCTTTTTAACAAGAAAACAGTCACGTGTTTTAATATTCCTTTAATATTTACATGCACTGTTTGAATATTTACAATATTAAATTTTCAAAGCGAACATGTTGGAGTTGCAAACACAAACATGAACGAACAACCAGCAACAACAACATTCTGTTTCTTGTTAACTTCCGCTTTTCTCCTTAAAAGGATGTCTGTTTTTTATGATTCTTCTTTTTTTTTTTTTTTGAACTATGTTTTTGAGCAAATTTATAAGTGTTTTTCTTTTGGCACGATTTTTTTATTAGGTAACCAGGTTAGGTCGTGTGCATTTTTGGTTTTTTTTGTTCTTTTTTCTTCAACATTGAGAGACGCAATATTTTTTATTCTTCATAAATTATTGTTTCTTTGTTCGTTTTTATATTTTTTTCTTTTCTTATTTTGAGTTTTATGTACAAGTGCAAGTATGAATAAATGAATGCCCCAGTTGTTGGTTACAAAATTTTGGTTGGATTCAAGGATTATTTCATTTTGGTCATAAATAATTTTGGTATGTCACCAGCAGTGTCTTCATGTTAATCAACAGTAGTGTATATTATTCAAGTTGGGAAACAACTCTTGGGCAATGAAAATTTAATTATAGTTTCAGTTTTTCTCTTCGTTTCATTAAGTGTTTATGGTTAATGTTGTGTATTTAATAAACTCTTTAAAAAAAGGGCGTAGGTATAAATTATATTTATTTATTTGTGTGTTAAGTGCATTAAATGGAAACAAAAAATAAAACTTCATTACAATAAGTGTTAATTTAAGTGGTAAATTTGAATATAAAAGAAACATTTAAATAAATTATTATAACCGTATTACTTTTATGTTAAAATGAGAAAAATTTCAATTATGTAAGCAAAGTGGTTGTTATATTTTGTAAAGTTAAGTTAAAATAAATATTTTAATGCATTAGTAAATTATCTAATAAGCTGTGGGTATCTTAAAAAGCCGGTTGCTTTAAATTTATCTTGACAAAAGTTATTGTGTGTCATGCATAGGGATGTCAGTTTTGAAATCAGAGAAATCAGTACATAAGAGAAAGAATCAGGACAATTGAAAAAGACAGTACACATACTTTTTTTAATATAAAATAATATTTCGGTAACATAAAAGGCTTTAATCCTTTTTCAAACAAAACATTAATTCTTTGTATAAATTGTACCGAGACAAAATTATATTTACCCTTATTCAATATTCAGGGGTTAAAATAGCCCAAGCAGTTTTTATTGCTTATTATTTTCAAAACTAGTCAATGATTTTTTTTTAAATTTATGTACAACTATTTTTTTATTCAAGCCTTTTTCGTAATGTCTGCACCAACAATATTAAGTCAATACAAAGTATTTGAACAAATGTACAGCATGTTATGAATTTATTTGTAAAAATCCTTCCGAAACTTACATTACATGCATTGAATGTAAAACATACTACACAGAATTAACAAATGTGTGATGGATAAACTTTGCGCGTTTTATGAAATTGAAGTCGACGATTCTAAGCGCAAATAGAAAGGGACCTAACGGTAAAATTTATTTATTTTCATTTATTTATTTATTTTTTTCCTTATGAACAAATTAAAAAAATAGAAAAATCATTTTAATCGACGGTTCTTGCGAATTGGTTCCTTAGAACTTGACGGTACCGGTCCTTTATTTTTTTTTCGATTTCTTCTTAACGTCTGCTGCCTCCAATTCTTGAGGATTGTCCACTTCCACCGAATCTTCCTCTTCGTTTCCATTTCCAGAGACCAAAGGAAGAACAGCAACAGAATCTTTTTTTGAGTCGTCAAAACATAAACCCCGGATCTCGTTATACAAGTGCCATTGACGATTCATCGATAACCCTGGTGACGGAATTATAATTGGTTTGTCATCGAAACTGGTATTTTTACTCAGATGTATGTTTTCATTTATGATGGCTGAATTCGCAAACAGTTTACATTGCACTGGTGACTGAGCAGTAAATACAAAGTGATGATACTTCGATATTCCAATTAAAGTTTTATATTTTGTGGAGAAGTATTCGTCCCATTTTCTCCACTCAACAACAGGCTCACTTAAGTTTGGATGCTGCTTCTTTTTCAACTTCAGTAACGTTTACTGTATTAACAGCATCTTTTGCAAGATTTCGACACAATTCGCACAAATCGTATGCCGGCTTCATAGTGACGATGTAGGGACAATATTTCTTCCACAGCGTTTGGAAAGTGCGAAGTTTTACGATTTTACCACCCGGTTCGACGCTGTTGGTGTTTCTAGTGTAAGCAGAAGTCTTACTTTCAGTAGTTGGAAGTTTCCATAAACGATATTCACGATGATTTGGTTGACGTCCAGGTAAAGTGATAGCAACAGCTTCAGCAAAACGGCAGATAAATGAAACAATTCCTTTTTTTCCCAAAGTAGTTAAAGCATCTGTACGATTAATTTTATTCGTCATGCCATGTTCGCGTGAATAAACACCATTTTCGTCGTAATGTTCGATTAGATTTTTCTAGCGTTTAATTCCCATTGTATACAGGAAGAAGTACATATCACGGCATATCGGCAAACTTCGAAAATAATATATTTGATTGTACCGTTTTTTCATAGCTCGCGATCGATCACCAACTTTTGACCTGAGCATTGCATCGCCACGGTGAGCTGCCAGATGTGCGAGAATAACATAATCTTGGGATTCCTTATCTAAATTCATTAAAGACGTACGAAAATCCACAGCCATCTTCTTAGGGATCACTTCATTGGATTGATTTGAACAACACGGAGGTATTTTTGAACCATACAGTCAAGCAACTACCTTTTCTTCGCCTGAATCAAGATCAGATTTATCAAGGTACATATTATCGGTATCATATTCAGAGCCACTATCCGATAATTCTGAGAAGTGATCATCATCATCCTCGTCATCAGGGAAGCGATAAAGTAAATCTACTTCTTCGAATTCGTCCACCATTTCATCCTAAAACAGTCAGTAAGAATGTTATTAGTTTTAAATTATTTTCGCGAATAATATAATAAGGTTATGTGAAAAAACTTTCGTACTAACAGAGTGATATTCACGATGTAAAAGAATTATAAATGAGTATTTATTATAATTCACAATTAATAATTTCAGAAAATAAACCTGATATCAAACTCATGGAAACAGCGCGCTAGGTAGAAATCAGTAAAAACCAACTACACAAAACAAGAGGTAGGGACGACATACGCGAGTTTTCAAGGTTGACCAACACGTTCCTGACGTCATGAGATGTGTCGCTTTCAAATGAGACCAATACCAACACGCTCAGTGATGGTACACCAAAAATGCACGTATTTAAATTTTTAAAATGGCTCTCCTGAACAAAGCCGGTTTTTACCCTTAGGTCCCTTTCTATTTTGCGCGTCACATATATTTTTAGCGGTAATACAAAATGAACAACGAAAAATCTGAAATACAACAATTTTGAAGTATTTTACAAAGAAACATTACATTAATTTTATTAGAAACCAAATTTGAGAACAATATATCTGTGACTTGGTGAGTGATTTTCATATAAATTTTTTTTTTTTGAACTAGTACAATCACTTGTATTTCGAAAACCGCACATAAATTTTAAGTTGAATTCACCGATGCTGTCTGAACAAAGTTTTTTTATTGAGAGATTTCTGAAGTACGATTTATTTATTTCGAAAAATTTGTCCTGACAATCAAAGGTGCCATAAGTGTAATCTATGGCCATATGTTCGGAAAATCTATCAGTTTTACAAGGTGATTTAATGTTGCTTTGTTTTTTTTTTTTTTTTTTTTTTTTTTTTTTTTGTGACAAACTACTTGTGCAGGGTGTTTTTATAGAGGTATAATTTTTTTTGGCAAATTATTTATGTTTAGTTTGGTTTGGCTTTTCAACATGAATAGACGAACGCCTGAACAACGCTTCCAAATTTTGCAAATTCATTTTGAAAATCATGGTTCTGTTCGAAATACGAATTCTGCGAATGTTGTTTAGCGATGAAGCTCAGTTTTGTTTGAATGGATACGTCAATAAATAAAACTGTTGTACTTGGAGTGATGATAATACTCACCGTTACATCCAGATAAACTGACTGTTTGGTGTGCTGGAATCATTGGTCCATACTTCTTTAAAAATGATTCTGGTCAGAAAGTTATAGTCAATGGTGACCGCTCTAGAGCAATGATTACTTTTTCGTTCATCTATTGAACAACCTTGATGTGCAGGAGCTGTGGTTTCAACAAGATGGCGCAACATGTCACACAGCTCGTGCCACAGTTGATTATTTAAAGGGTAACCGCGTATTTGGTAACCGCGTAGTTTCACGTTTCGAGCCCGTGTATTGGCCTCATAGATCGTGCGATTTAACGTTGCTAGACTATTTTCTGTGGGGATATGCAAAGTCGCTAGTCTACGCCGATTAGCCCGAAACTATTTACTAATTGGAGACAATATTCGCCACGTTATTGCCGCTATACGGCCTCCAGATAAGACCACGTCCGAGCCAGCCGGGGCGGTCATATGCCAGAAGTCATATTTATATTGTTATGCCAGAAGATTTTCGTTCAAATAAAATAAATTTCATGTCAATTTAAAAAATTCATCTGTGTTTTATTCCATTTCAAAGTTTTATACCTCTATAAAAAACACCCTTTATATATTTTTCTAATTATTTGCGAGGATTGTGAGTTAAAATCCGATAAAAATATATTTTAGAGTCCACTGACTATGCATTCCCACAAAGTTTATGTGCATTCTAATTCCCGTGTACTTAATAAATTGCGACATGTTCCATAAGCATGGGCTTCTGTATATCAAAATTTTACACGTTATACTAGAATTGCGATATCGAAGTTATATATATTGTATATACATATTGTGATACTCAGCAATGAGAAAATGCACGTGATGAGAGTTAAAATATATATGCATATGTTTTAAATATTTATAATTTATGGGGCATTCTACGCGAAATCAGATGCTTTCAAAAAAACATTTTTTTCCCCAATTTTGTGACATTTTTTAATTGAATTGTTTTGACTACTCCTTCAAAGTTCATAACTTTCTTAATATTGGTCCAAACTGCAATTGGTTTTTTGTAAAATATTCGGTTTTAGATGTTTAATAAATATTTGATTTTTTGTTTAAGCCTTTTGGATTTGGAGTTTTAAAACGTGTTTTTGAAAATAAGTGTATTTTTCCATTTTTTTGAAAATGTGTAATTTTAAACTTCTATCTACCCAACAACTTTTAAGCCCGCTCCGGTAGTGGGCCTACCATAAATTTTTTTCTTTTGAAAATCTAAAATCAGTTAAAAAATTGTATTTTTATTTGGAAAAATAAACTGAAACTAGTTATGGAAATTTCAAAAGTTATGAACAAAACACTAAAAAGGAGTCCTTTGCAAAAAAGCACAGCAAAGTGATTTTTCCCCTGGGGATTTCTACGACATTGTTATCCCCAATTACAAAAAAAATTCCTTATTTGGGGTCAAATCCCCAAAATGTTAAATGCTGAGGTTTACTGAAAAATAGTTTCCAAGTCGTTTGGTATACTAAAATACCAACCAAATAAGAGACCATAATCAATTAAAACATTAGTTATATCGAAAGTTCTGTCGTATGGGAAGCTAATTTGTTTGAAATAAAAATTTAAATAAAAATTTATTAAAAATTTAATAAAAATTATTTGCATTATCTATTATCTATCTATATATATAAAAATGAAATTATGTGTGTTTGTATGTTTGTATGTTTGTATGTTTGTATATTTGTATGTTTGTATGTTTGTCGCTTTATAGACTCCGAAACTACTGAACCGATTTTCCTGAAATTTTTACAGTAACATCACGTGAGCCCTAAAAATAAAATAGGCTACTTATTTTTTCGATAGGGGCAGGGGAATTGGTACCCCCCATAGGATGCCAATATTATACTGAACCGATTTTCCTGAAATTTTTACAGTAACATCACGTGAGCCCTAAAAATAAAATAGCCTACTTATTTTTTCGATAGGGGCAGGGGAATTGGTACCCCCCATAGGATGCCAATATTATACTGAACCGATTTTCCTGAAATTTTTACAGTAACATCACGTGAGCCCTAAAAATAAAATAGGCTACTTATTTTTTCGATAGGGGCAGGGGAATTGGTACCCCCCATAGGATGCCAATATTATACTGAACCGATTTTCCTGAAATTTTTACAGTAACATCACGTGAGCCCTAAAAATAAAATAGGCTACTTATTTTTTCGATAGGGGCAGGGGAATTGGTACCCCCCATAGGATGCCAATATTATACTGAACCGATTTTCCTGAAATTTTTACACTAACATCACGTGAGCCCTAAAAATAAAATAGGCTACTTATTTTTTCGATAGGGGCAGGGGAATTGGTACCCCCCATAGGATGCCAATATTATACTGAACCGATTTTCCTGAAATTTTTACAGTAACATCACGTGAGCCCTAAAAATAAAATAGGCTACTTATTTTTTCGATAGGGGCAGGGGAATTGGTACCCCCCATAGGATGCCAATATTAATTATCGCATATCTTAAGAGCCGCTGCACGCATTTTGCTGAACTTTTTGTAGTAGGATCTTCTGAGCCCCGGAATTGAAATAAAATAGCAGCGGGGGTATAGGAATACCCCATAGGACGCCAATGTTTAACATCGCATATCTTAAGAACTGTAATAGTGAGAATGTTCAAACTTTCTAAAAGTCACTCTTATGGTATACTACACTTTTGAAAATAAAAATAAAGCGGGTAGGCGCAGGGGGGGAAATACCTCCCATAGGATGCCAGTGTAGCGAAGCGCACCGGGTTAAGCTAGTCTATATATATAAAAATGAAATTATGTGTGTTTGTATGTTTGTATGTGTGTATGTTTGTCGCTTTATAGACTCCGAAACTACTGAACCGATTTTCCTGAAATTTTTACAGTTACATCACGTGAGCCCTAAAAATAAAATAGGCTACTTATTTTTTCGATAGGGGCAGGGGAATCGGTACCCCCCATAGGATGCCAATATTATACTGAACCGATTTTCCTGAAATTTTTACAGTAACATCACGTGAGCCCTAAAAATAAAATAGGCTACTTATTTTTTCGATAGGGGCAGGGGAATTGGTACCCCCCATAGGATGCCAATATTATACTGAACCGATTTTCCTGAAATTTTTACAGTTACATCACGTGAGCCCTAAAAATAAAATAGGCTACTTATTTTTTCGATAGGGGCAGGGGAATTGGTACCCCCCATAGGATGCCAATATTATACTGAACCGATTTTCCTGAAATTTTTACAGTAACATCACGTGAGCCCTGAAAATAAAATAGGCTACTTATTTTTTCGATAGGGGCAGGGGAATTGGTACCCCCATAGGATGCCAATATTAATTATCGCATATCTTAAGAGCCGCTGCACGCATTTTGCTGAACTTTTTGTAGTAGAATCTTCTGAGCCCCGGAATTGAAATAAAATAGCAGCGGGGGTATAGGAATACCCCATAGGACGCCAATGTTTAACATCGCATATCTTAAGAACTGTAATAGTGAGAATGTTCAAACTTTCTAAAAGTCACTCTTATGGTATACTACACTTTTGAAAATAAAAATAAAGCGGGTAGGCGCAGGGGGGGAAATACCTCCCATAGGATGCCAGTGTTGCGAAGCGCACCGGGTTAAGCTAGTATAAGTATAAAGACGAACTTTAATAAATTTTACATATATTGAAACGATGTTAAAAAGAAGTGCGTCAAAATTTAAATTTTTTATTCAAAAACAAATTTCTTAACAGGCCAGCACGACATTATCCATGGCTCACTTAAATGCTCACTTACAATACTGTGCCACAGCACACATCTTTCTTCAAGCCCTATAGCAAGAGCATCAGCTGTTTTGGACAAAGAAAAAATTATATGGATACGGTCGTCTACCTCCTGCCTGTATCAAATTACAATTGTATGTTAATAACCTCACTACTTTATCATCTTCATCATAATCGTCTTTACGGTGTTATTGAAATTACAAAAAAATCATTTCTTTTATTGGGTATGGTCAGTCAGAAAAGGTAAATTTGCCAGACATAAAGTGTTAAATGGAAAAGATGTTTTATTTTTTCTTAAACTCTTTTTTCATACAGTATCCATGAGATGAGAAAAGTCTCAAATATTTTTTTTCTGCTGTTCAATATGTGAAGATAAAAGAGATCAGTTACCAAAGACATTTTTTTTTTTCTTTTAACAGAAAGGTCAATATTTTATTATACGAAAAGAAAAAAGTTAAAATTAATAAATGTCTGGCTAAAAAACTAAAAGACATATGTAATTGAATTTTTACATTTTTAAATCCAAATATAATAATGTTGGCAAGAATTCCCTTCTCTACTTACCCGAATATTTAAAATAAAAATTTTAAAACTATTAAAAATTTAAACGGATGTTTACTTTAACCCGGCCTTTTTACTTTTTTTATTTGAATCCTTTTAATACATACACTATTTTACTCTTTGAGAATGCAATTAATTTGTATCCGTGCTATGACCATGTAGTGGCCATCAAGTAAAAGATGGAATTTTATCCAAAATACTCGGAAGATAATTTCACTGATCACTGAGCATTTCTCTGTTAGAATTGAATGCAGAGCAGAGCAAAGAATGAACAATAGTAAATTGCAAATGTGTGCAACTTTCGGACATGACAAACCATATTTTTGTCGGCAAAAAACGGAAATAATTTTAAGATATTTAAGATCTTAACATATGTTTATATTTTCTTGGACATGATACTCTTCCTTAAGATAAATATCTTGTTACATTTTAGCACTTTTTTATCATCATTTTTTTGACAGACTTTTTCTCGTATCTAGAATAAAAAAATGTGTCAATTTTTTTAACACATGTCAACAACTATGAGAACTAAAGATGAAAGAAAAAATAATAAAAGTATTAATTTAGGAAAAAGATAGAATTTTCTCAATATTTCTATATTAATTCAGAAAGAATTGCAAAAAAAAATTAAAAAAAGATAATACTCTTAGATTGTACAATAACATTTAAGAAAAAAATAATAATAATATAAAAACATAAATTTAATAAAAATTTTAGCACTCGAAAGGAAACAAAAAAAAAGTAGTTTAAAAAACTAAAATGTTTTTTGTACTCTTGAACATTTTTTCGCAATTCCTTAATAATATTAAATTATGGTATAAAATACGATAATAGTTTTCTTTTTGTAAAATATGTATATGACTTTAGGAGAATAAGACTCGTTGAGACAAACTAATAAATAAGTTTTCGGAAACCGACTTTGTATGTAAATATTTTTTTATCTTTAAGTTTTATTTATATACAAAATGTTATTTTTCAGTACTTTTTAAATGGTGCTTATGCCCAATTCCATTTACTTCTACTCTGTCACACAAAATTTTTTCTCTTCTTTCCTTCTTTCATTCACTAATTAAGGCGTCACAATGGACCATATTGGTCTCTGGGTGAGGGTGTGAAGTTTGCTTCACACCAGCCTTTCTAACCTAACCTAACCTAACCTATACCCAATTCTTAGGCTTGATTTTTAATTACGTTTTTATCTTTTTATCGTTTTATATACCAAATTCTTTACTTCATTAAACACTTTAATTGAACTTAATTCACTAATCTGGTACATTTAAAATCAATTTAAGTTTACATTCTTTATAACTTAGCAAGGTGGCCTCAATATCACAACAACACAACAAAAACATGCAAAGCAATAACAGTCAGTTCTTTTTTGAGACCGCCTTGTAAATAAATACTCTTTTTTGTAATATGACCAAACTCTTTGTTCCAAATTTGGAAGTTTTTACTGTATGGTAGGTACCAAGCCACTCTTTTTTGTAATATGACCAAACTCTTTGTTCCAAATTTGGAAGTTTTTACTGTATGGTAGGTACCAAGCCTACTCTTTTAATTCAGCACATTTTTTGACAGATGTTTTGTTCTAACAACGAAACTGCTTGTTCTAAATTTCGAATACTCTTATCGTTCTCCAGATATACAGAAAACGTTATTGTCTTTGTAAGGTAATTAAATCTCATGCGAGGTAATTAAATCTCAAATCTTGACCACTTTTTGACAGGATTTGTATATTAATAACCAAGTTATTTATTTTAAATTAAACATTTTTTATTTTAACCATTCCCACCAGTACCACTCCCACTTTACCAAGCCAGTCCACCTTCGGACAGGTGTTGTGTATTTGTAAGGAAGCTATTTGCAACAAATGTGGACAATTTTACTCTTTCTGGTATTGTATATTTACAACCCAGCTTAGTGTACCAAATTTGGACAATTTTTACCTTCCGTTTAACAGGCATAAACAGGCAGGTTTTGTGCCATGCCCACTTCTCCAATCCCGCCTACTTTCTGCAAGATATCATGCATCGAAGTAGTTTGTAGTCAACATGGAAACTTTTACTGCTACCATTCTCCATATTTTCATCAATCTATTTTGTATGTGTATGGGGGTGCCACTCCTGGTTATTTGGATAACTTTTCTCTTACGGTTGCTTAGATATTAATTAATCTGTTTTCCGCCCACAATTTGTTGGATCTTGTGTATTGACAACCAAGATGCTTGTTCCTAAGTTGGACTTTGGCTCTTGTCTTTCTACAGATATAAACCATACTTAATTGTCTTTATATGAGAGCTGCCGCGCTTTGTGTGGAAGGTGCCACGCCCACTTGAATATTTACAAATATTTATAGTATATGTAAAGCGCCAGAGAAATTACTGTGAAAATTAATTTATATACCCTCCAGAACTAATTCTGAAAAGTTATGCTAAGTTTGTCTTTCCGTATGAAACTTTTTTAATATTCATCTAAGACCCCCTAAAGAATATATATTCTCGGTCCTGGAGTAGTTCTAAATAAATTTAGTCATTCCTGTCTGTCTGCTTGTACTCCTGTAGAGAACACGCTAAATTCCGAAAGGCTTAATAGAAAAGAACAATTTTGGTGTCAAATATTAAATCGAGCGCAATCGGTTCAGTGTGAAAATGTGGAACAACAATTTCTGTTAAAAAAAACTAACATAAATTGGGGTGAAATTCGTTGGGTGTCACTAAATTTTGAACAAACTATTCAAAATAAAACTCGACTACCTAAGACGAAAAAGATAGAAAGAAATTATTTTCGAAGTTATTAAAGAAAAACTAGCATTGGGGGACCTAAAGTCCCCCACTCCGTACTC
Organism: Pollenia amentaria; assembly: GCA_943735925.1. Taxonomy (NCBI): domain Eukaryota; kingdom Metazoa; phylum Arthropoda; class Insecta; order Diptera; family Polleniidae; genus Pollenia; species Pollenia amentaria. Next base: position 4,840,035 of record OX031006.1, on the reverse strand, counting down.
TAAGGGTTAATAGCATGGTGAGTCCGGGTTTCCTTAATTTCCATACTTGCAATAGTCCGAAAACGGGATTGACTTATTTAAAAGGGAGATAAAAGTTTAGTCTTAAACTGTACTGGGATTAAGGAATTTCTAGGTTGGTTTAACCCCGAATTCGTAATTGAAAGCAATCCGAAAGTGAGATTAGATTGATTTTTTCCTAAAAACTTTCCCCAGAGAAACAGAGATTTTTTTCATTATTTGTTTATTAAATCTTCTTATATTAAATATGAACAACAACACTGTGCTAGATGACAAAACAGACAAGCCGGGCACCTGGTGTTTTAACATAATTAAACTAAGCCATTTTTGATTTACGTGAATATATGTTGTGCAACCTCGTCCATAACGGCATATCTCGAAAACAAGAGCTAGCCTAAAAAACGGTTAGATTCAGCGTACCCGAATTTCGTTAAAACGCCTTGTCTCTAAAAAAGATTTAAATTCTAGCACAGTGTAATTAATCAAATCGTGTTCTAGGACGTAATTTTTTTCCGTCCTGCCAGAGCCGGAAGAAAATGTTTCCCTTCGCCATTTCTGGTTACATTTGTAGGTTTTTAGACACTTCAAATTGAAAGAGTCCTGCATTATCTCTTCTCCTTAAGTGGATGTGGCCGCCATAATTCAAGCTAGTGGATTCGAATGCAATTGGAGCCGTTCTAAGTATTTTGCTGCATATTTCGGAATCATAGTTTTAACTAATGACACATTGAGATCCTTATGAATATTTAAGTTTTTAACATACCAGGAGGCAGCTGTGATTATTCGAAGAAGTTTATTTTGGCGCCTATGAATTTTTCAATATAAGAGGGTTAAATAGGTTTTTTTACTTTTTTCCTAAATATAAAAAAATATTGTAAAATATAATATTATTATATCTTTTGTAATTAATTTTCTAAGTAGAAAGGCTAATTATCGCCTGGACTCTTTAAATTTGTATTATTACTTTGTAAATATATATCCATGTTATGTAAATATATAAATTGAATTGAATTGAATTGAAGAGGGTGAAGCAGTGCACCATAACTGAATACCTTAGCACCAGATTGGCTTTAAGATAGAGTTGTAAAATATAAGTTTGCAATCGAGACTAAGAACATAATTTTTTCCAATAAGCCAATTAATTTGAGTTACTTTTAGTTTCATTTAAGTTAATTTTACTTCTATATAACTAACGAGGTGCTTCATGACAACTTGTGTACGCTTAGAAAAGCTGTATCATCAGCAAATGTTGAAGTTTGGGTGTAGTTGCTTGTTGGCATGTCCGAAGTATATATTCAGTATAAAAGAGGGCCCAGGATGCTGCCTTGTGAGACAGATATAAAGATAATATTATTATTGACTTACCCGTTACACATGTTTGTTTCACTATTGTTGTATTCCGCCCTTAGTTTTTAGAATAACTCTCAAACTTTGGGAGCCATCGGGATCTCGATTTGTGCGAAAAGCGTTCCCGTACCCTTAAACTGCGTAAGTGGAAACGGGTTTAAGAGAATAAAATACTTTTTCTTGCACGAAACCGCCTAAACCATGGTCCAATTAGTAGGTCTGCTCAATACTACGACAATAGAAAAAACAACACGCTTTAAGTTATCAAAGTTTTTCTTAGGAGTCAAAAATTCATTAATAAGATTTCATTTTTATGTGCTTTGTGTTAAACATGATAAAGATGTTAAAAGCAATTGCTACAAAAACAATTACACGAAAAATAATGCAGCTCTCCAAAAATCGGCAGGCGTTTTGCGCATACCTACTAATTGGACCATCGCCCAGGCTTTTTCTTTGTGCAAATTGACCAACAGCTATAAAACATAAACAAAAAAAATGCAAAGAAAAACAGTTCATGTATAAAGTCATTCCTAAAAAATTTAAGGAATAGAACTATTACAAAAAGCTTTATAATATACATAACTGAAATTTAACTCAAAGAATAAATTCGAAAAATAAAAATGTTGATTATAATAAAGTTGCTTATAAAAAGAAATAATTCCCAATATCTAGTTTTTGTTTTGTTTTATTTTTTGTGAAAAAAAGTTTATTTCTACAGACAATATACAATTTTTCAAAAGATGCGCAAACTTTATTGTTTTGTTAAGACTGTCAAAACACTTTGAATTGTTATTTTGTGCTTAAAATTGTGTTTTTTCTGTTTCCGTAGTTTTGTGTAATTGTTAGGGAGATCGAACGGTTATTATTCGACCGGTTTTAACCGGTTATTTTAAATTTGCCCAAGTCGGTTATTTTAAAACGCCCATTTTTCGAATATCGAAAAAACCGGTTATTTTGGTATAATAAACCGGTTATTTTAGTAATGTGTAATTGTTATACATTTTATACTCTTGTTGTAGATATACCCGAAATTTAAGTATTTTCTAATTGAATATTGGCCAAACTTGAACTTTTCATGAAGAATATCAAAACAAAACGTAACAAAAGTCAAAAACATTATGAACACTGTAAATACAAATCGTTTATAAAAGCGTGTGTTGTTGTAGAAAAAACAACCAAAAACTATTTAAAATACTACAAAAACGTGTGCGGTTAAAAAGTAAATAGTAATTTGTGCAAGATAATTCTAAATATTAAATATATTTTTATATATGTAGATGTTATTTCTGGAGATATTTCGAACGCGATTAAAAAGACAAAGTAAGGTGCTTGAAGTGCCCTTTAATGATAAGTTGCAAAGGTTTTTTCCCGTCACGACTTATTAATCACCTTTAATTAGTCCACATGCTTGACATTAATGTGATCCAAATGAAACTTAACTCCGTTCGAAGTAGTTCAAAGGAGACTACAAATAATACTATACTAAAATACGCTGCAAAATGAATCATTGGGTGAAACATTAGCCCGTTGTGTTGCCGAGGACGAAATGCCCGTTAAGGCCTAAAAACTCTTAAGTAGTTCTAGCATCTCTTCATGCTGCAAACTACAACATTACGGCGGAATCAACGATAAGGGAAACATTTCTACAAGTTTCATTTATTAAAACACCAAGAACTAAAAAACAAAATTGAAGAAATCAAACAATGTCATGGAATGTTTTAAATTGTAGTCGACGAATTGAAAAATATTTTACACAAAAAGAATGTTCAGTTCACTATTCGTTTCTATAATGCTGAAACAAAATAATTTGAAATCGATAATCCTGGCTAAGAGGTTTTGTTTGCAACTTTTGAAAAATATGGTGGATTTATATAGACATGCTTAACCACCAACAAATTAAAACTCATTCAAAATAAATTTGAGAGAATATTTCAAATAATAATTTTATAAAATTCCTATAGTTTATTTGCTTTTGAAAAACGTATGTCTAGATCAATTATCATTCAACAGTTTCTAAATTACATTATAAAAATATCTTCTTACAAATAAAGTTTAGTAAATCAATAAAAAATTGTCTAAAATTAAGCTAAAGTTTGATCAATGGTCCCACTTTTCTTGGATTTTATCATAAAATATTTTTTAGGTCTGATCGAAGTCATATCTATGTATTTTTTTTGGTTCCTTACCTTTGCAAATTGTTTTGTTTTTATTCAAATTAATAGCCTATTTCCGATGTGCGAAAGAATTCTTTCTTTCGTATAATTACATTGAAAACAAAAACAAATTTTTAGACTTTGTTTTTGTTTTCAATGTAGTTATGCGAACGAAAGAATTCGTTCGCACATTGGAAATAGGCTATAAGGTTTTATTTTAAAAACTTATTTGATTTTTGTGTTTTTAAGTATTCGAATGAAAACCGGTTAACCGGTTATTTAAAAATTGCTTAACCTAAAACCGGGTTTTTTAAAATAGCAATTATTCGTAATATTCGAAAACCGGTTATTGAAAAAAGTTGAATACTCGATCTCCCTAGTAATTATTATATATGTATTTAAAATGATAAATTTATAAATGGCATTGAACTGTTTATAATTTATTTTTCTCAAGGCGAATTCATTACAGGTGATCCTAAAAGCCCTGCAGATAACTTTTTTTCTTTAGCTTTTTCTTTAGATTGTTGGATGTCAAAATTTTGTTTATTATCATTGTTTCTGTTTTGATTTCTTTCAGTTTTTGACATTGTAAAATGATTTAAAAAAAAAACAAATTGCTTGTGGTTTTTGTACGAGTTGTACTTGTTGTAGTACCGAGATTGCCTGTAATAAATTCGTCTTGATTTTTCTTGTATTTTTTTAAACCTGCCAAAATTATTTTGACAATTAACAATGTTGCATATTATGCATTAAATTTAAATATATATAAAATAAGTTTAAATATGGTTACCTCCAACAAAACAATTTTTAAAGAAAATTGTAAACATATTATGGTTAATTTAACCATATTTTTATCACCGACAACCATATTATTCTTGCCTACGAACATGTTTTGGTTTGCTACGAAATTAGATTTGTCTAAGAATTATTTATGGTTTTAGTTATAAGTTATCTTGTTAATTATAGTTTTATGTCATATAAGTTACTATTTTTATGAACGCAACTGTAACTAAATTTTCTAGCAATTGTAATTGTAGACTTTAAATTTAAAATAATTCGAACATAATTTTCTAGAAAATACTAGACGGCTCTTGAATCAACTAGGAATAGTTTTGAACTATAAATACAGGCTGACTCATGAAAGTTTAGTTTAGTTTGATTGGAGACATTAAAGGGTTCAAATCGATACTTACAATAGTGGATAAAATTTGTGAACATTATAATTAATTTCAATAAAGTTTGTTAAGTTAAATTCGCGTGTGTATTTATTTTTATTTGCAATTAAAAGAACTCAACGGTTTATTATAAAGGGAATAAACCTCAACGCGTTTTATAAAGTAAAAAACGTAACAATATGTTTAACACTTAAAATAGGTTAGTTGGTTTTCAACCATAGCATGTTGCCCTTGGAAAAGAGGAAAATAATATTGTTAAATTTAAAACAAATTATTGTCATATTTAACCATAACATGTTTAGAGTCAAATATAATATGTTTGCGGCTTCTTGATGGAGGACTAATTAAACAATAATATGGTTGTCGGTGACAATAATATGGTTAAGTTAAAACATATTTTTAAAAAAAAAATTTTGTCCTTAGGGGCCATTGACCTCAAGTGTCTCGTTCTAGTTATATGGTTCCCACTTTAAAGCAATACATTTATGACACAAAAAGCGCAGTATGCAACTCATATAAGCACTGGTGAGTGTAACGATCAGCTTAACACACTGAATTTTTTTTTTCTTGTTATATGTAGATATTCTTCAATATTCTTCCTGACAACTTCGGGGTAAGGGAATGCCGTGTTCCTTTACATGTTACGTTTTTTCTGAAATTTGTATAGAATTGGTTCTTTACTTCATCTCTGTTTGAATTATTGCGTAGCGCAAAAATCTTCGCTGACTTTTTAAAATGTTCCATTAGCGCTTTACAAAATAAGAAAAAACAGTTAGTTTTTTATATGTATGTGTTATCAAAGTTATTCTTGGGAATATATAATTTTTCATTAATAAGATTTTGCTTGCTGTGCTTAATTACTAATTTGTGTTCTTCATAAAAACACTGAAATTTATTGTTGGATGATGAACTGTTTCTATGCGCATTTCACTGGTTGCTAAGGCCAGATCATCATCAGATCATCCGATATAAAAAACTGCAGAGTGAATGAGATTTACAAACAATCAATAAGTCTTATTTGCAACGATATCAAAGCTTAAACAATATACCAACAATAAACACTAAGTTTTTCTTTTCTTCCATTCCAGTGAGTTAAGAAAAAACAAAGTAATATATCGTTACCTAAAACGCAAAATGCCCTTACTAACAAAAAATTAAAAATCGACTTTTTCATTAAATCTGATGTATTGCATCAACACAAATGTCTTTCGACAACCATTAGCGATTTTATTGACAAAAGAAACTAGGGGCCCTTTCTACAAAAGACCTAACTCAAAGTTTGTTAATAAACATTATTAATTGTTCAAACAATTGGTAGGTTTTACAAGAAAAAAAAATAGAAGAAAAATTTATTATAAACAGTGTAAAAATATGTTAGATAGGGCCTGTTGCGATTTAGGTGACGATATGTGTTTATGTACATGTTTATAATCAATCGCATGTATGTACATATGCTGATCAAATATTCTTGATAAAAGAAAAATCCCCTTAAATGTATTTACGTTAAAATCCTCCACATGATTCTTCGAATCCCAAGCCGCAATTTTGCGTGCTTCTAATATAAAAGCGCATAGATTTCGGGATTTCCCTGAGTTTACTATAAAGTATCCCGTATGACTTTCTAAAAATACAAAATTATAGAAAACACTGTAAAAATTATGAAAACCGGGCACCGATACATTCACGTTCCAAGTAAAACACGCACTTTAAACACACCAATAAACAAGAAGAACGCGCTTAGGCGTGTTTAATATTCTGGATAGACATTAAACTGCGTTAACAACTACATACATACAAGAAGTTAAATGCAAATGATGTGTTTCGCTAAACAAGCGTACGAGTATGAAACATTAAACGATTATTTAATAACTTCTTCGATCGTGCGCCAGGTGAATTTTAAATTGTATTATTAACTTTTTACGAGTTTAAAACAAATATTTAATTATCGGCAGAAAAACCTGACTAGATTAGCAATTTGTGCGAGTATATTGGGACAAGTGTTAGAAAGAGTATTTGAAATAAGTGGACGTGCTTGAAGTCACCCAGTGCTTTATAAGTCGAGATTATTGTTTTTGGTTTGTAATTTTAGCTGTTGTTCTTGTTTTTAGTAAAGAATATATTTTAGAAACGTTTAACGTTTAAATGGAGTATTCCCGGAAGAACATTGAAGATACATAAAATATTACATAACTACCGCACATATATGTTCACGTACAACTACGTAATTACATACGTAAGTAAGACGTATTAGGAAGGGGAATCCAGCACGTATCATTATGAATAAGTATTTCCTACATACACGTGGCCATTTTATAATCACTGGAATGTGTATACTTTTTAGTTTAGCTTACCAACCAAGGCGAATTTAAGAAGGTAAGTGCAATTTTACAACTGCAAAAAGCCACATGTATTTTGTTTTTGCAATTTAATTGCTTGTTGTCAAAAAAAGCTGATCAAACCAAACATTTTTCTCAGAATTTTTTTTGGTTACTTTGGCACAAAACATAAACAGAAGTATATTTTGACGTTTGGACACTATATTTGCAATTCGCCGTGGAGACAGCTGATGAACGGCTGACGAGTTGCACTTACCTTTTTGAATTCGTCTTATTACCAACGTTGAATGAAGTTCTTTAGAAGATACTTATATTGAAACGTAAAGATTTATACCATCCTTTAGAATATCATACATCTACACTTAGAATGAATACTGACATATCAGAACAGTCTAAGGATGTTAACAATTGCCAATCTAGCGGAAGCTTATTATTTATAAGAATAAAATTAATAAAAATTAATACAAAGATAATGCTTCGTACAATATTGTGATTAGATTTCAATGTAATATTTTAAATATATATTGTATGGAATAGTTAAAATACCTTGTTATTTATTTATAATACATTGTCATATCTGTAAAAAAAGTATTAAGATAAGTTTTAATTTCCAAAATGGAATTTAAAAACAATTGCTGTGTTTGGCGGTTTTCAATGATAAGAGGAGATATTATCAAGCTAATTCCATGTAATCGTCTTTTACAGTATAAGAGTTTTGCTCCAATTCGTAACCAATATGTAGAAGCGAAATTCGAGGTGAAATATTTCTCTTATGTATTTATTATCAGCAGTTTTTTTTTTTTTTTTTTTTTTTTTTTTTTTTGAAGATACGATTGTATAAACAAGAAAAAAAATATAAAATTCTGGACATATGAAGCTAAATTATACCAAATTTTACCATATATGGTATGTCAAATTATGGACGGGTTTTCACGACATTTTCTACTGTGATTTGAAGAATTATAAAACTACGAAAGACCAAATTCCACATTCCACATTATTTGTTGCGGATTTAGGCGTATTAAACTCCCGAGAGTAGGCTTTTTATGGACGATAAATTATGGACCGTTGTGCACGAAATTTCACAGTGTGATTTATAGTCATATAAAACTGTGAGGTACTAAATTTTATTACAGTAGTGTTATTTCTTACGGTTAACAAACCTTATATGCAACCTAAGGTATGGTTGTTGACCGATCTTCACGAAATTTAACAGTGTAATGCTTAAACTTAAAACTGTGACATAACAAATTTTATTACTGTAGTATGACCTGTTACGGTCTTAGGCGTACTAAACTGTTTTCGCAGAGAGGGCTTTATATGGGGCCTATGGTAAGTTATGGACCGATCTTCAAGAAATTTATCTACATGATATCTAGTCCTATAGAAATTCGTGCAAAACATTATATCAATCCGTGCATTATACAGGGTGGTGGTTTCACATTTGGATTTATAATTCTCATCCTACAGAACCGATTTTCGTAGATTTCAATCCCAAGTTGCTTATGATAACTAGAAGCAATTTGACACCAACATTGTTCTTTTCATTTGAGTTTTTAGAAAGTGAGCGTGTTTTCGGCAGACTGACAGACGGATAGACAGGCGGACATGGCTAAATCGACTTAGAATTGCTCAAGGAGCCAGAATATATATATATATGTATGTATATATATAATATGGGGTATGAAATGAAAATACAAAAGTTTGACACGCATGCCTTCTTTTTTTGTTTGTTGCTTTATACAGAAGTGCATATTGCATTTTAATATTTTTAACGCCACACGATATACAGCGTTTGAAATTTTAAAATTCAATATGAATTTCTATAGAAAGCAACAACAACATTATAAAATATTTTTGACTTTGTTTTTGCTTTCAATATCATTTTTGATGTTGCGTTCCGTTGCGTTTTACACAATTAGGGCCTTAGTATACCCTCAATCACCACTAGTTGTGGTGGAGGGTATAACAACTGAACTCTACCAAATTGATTTTATTCACTTTTCGCTTTATTTACTTTTCATTAAGCGAGCAGGCAGGCTTTTTACATATTAAAAAAAAAGAATTCAGCAATAATGATATTTATAACACTACCAAGTTACCTTAAAAACTTTAATAAGATATTTTTAAACAATAAACCGTTATACATATTTCGCTTTAAATAAATAAATTTTAAAAAAAGATATCTCGTCAGCGCAGCAAAAACATCTTTCTCCCACATTTGGTGAAGTTATGACGTAACTGGCTTGTTTCAGGCTTACGAACGTACGTAGCAAATTCTACTTACGAATGCAAGCCACATTTAAATAACTCTTAAATGCAAATAATAACGGTTTATAACAGGTTTTTTAAATGAGTTTTACTGTTGAAAACACGACTACCTAACCCCACCTCACAAATCAAGAGAGCTATGAAAAGAGGAGGAGGAGGATGATTATGCTCATTTTCAAATGTCTAATATTATATGTACAAACGTATGTGTATGTAGGTATGATTAATGTTCTTAAAAGTAAAGATAATTTACACGTCGCTCTGACGAGTCTTGATTTTAATTTGTTAATTTGTTACTTTTTCTTTTTTGTTTACGAGTATAGTGAATGTAATATGTGTGTATATAAATATATAGCTTGAAAAAAATATATAATTAACATATTTAAACTAACGAATGATTTTACCAAAGTGACATTGAAAAATTATACATAACTATAACAACTCTGTAATAAAATTCTTACATATTTCTAACTGTATCGCTTAAAACATTTCTGTGTTTTTTTTCAAGAATAAGGTTTATGAAATTGTTATGAGAAACAGTGGAATTATAAACAACTTTTTCCTATTTAGCAAAGACGTGAACCATTTTGTTAAAATTCCATGGTCAACATCATCAGCATTATAACCAGAAAACATTAAAAAATTTGAAATTATCAAACATTCTAAAACGGTACACAAAAGAAAATAGAAGGATAATACAGCAGGTCGAGATTAAAAAAGGATTTTTAACCATCACAACTGATTCTTATGTTTTTGTGAATGTTAAAGCTGAATCTAAGCTCAGTCTTCTCGCATCACGTCACAAGTATCAAATAACGGTACATTTGTGTTTTTCGCTGTATTCTTCTCTTTCAGTCCCCTTCCAGATTGAAAGTCTGGTTCAATAAAAATTTATTATATCCTGTTTGAAAGGCTACTAAATTATGCTTCGAACAGTGGCTAATCGTTTTGATAGCGATTTTTTGAAGATTTTATGAAAATGTTAACGTTTTTCTACAACTAGGCCAATTTTTTGCGAATGCAGGCTTTTCAATCAGTCCAAATCCTTTTTCATATTTTCCTGAAAGATCTATGGAAGTTAGATCTGTTGCTACGACCTTCCATAGCTGATCACGCACCACCCTATCACCTTTATAAAATCATTTAGTTAATCCAAGGTTTTTTCATGAACCTTGGCAACGCCTCTTCTTGTTTCGAATTTTTGTGATTCTCCCTTAAAAACAGATATAAACTCACCATAAAGAAATTTACGTATACAAATATATATTAAAAAAAAGCTAGAAAAATAATATTTTACCAAAAAGTATTTCCATTCGTGCGGCTTTCACTTTAACGATTTTAAGAATACAAACTGAGTGGAGTTTTTACATTCATTTCATTTGACGAATAAAGAACTCAATCGATAGTAAAAAACGAAAATATCACTTTTTTTTATTCTTCGTAGCTAATTATTTTTACATTTTTATAAACATATATGTATGTGTTCCTTAACTTAACTACCACAAACTTGCAACTAGAGAGTAAATGTCAAATTTACAAAATTTTTCTCCAAATCACTCAAAAAATAAAAAGTAAATGAACTCTTTACCAGCAATAAAAATAAGAAATTAGGCATATCGACACTATTCAGCTGTAAGATACGAGATTATTTTTTAATAAATTCAATTGTGTTAAAATATTTGAGCTAGAATATTGTTCTAATATTTTAGAAAAAAATATTCTATGTTTTTGAAAAACTTTTAATAACAAAATAATTAAAATTATTTTTGTTTTGTAAAAAAAACCATGAAACAGTGGTTGAATAATACTTGCTAGTAAATATTTTATTGTTAGAAATTTTCAACAAATTTTTTGTATCTCAAATTGTTATGCTTTTTCACATTATCGCTGCAAGTTTTTCTATTTTCTACTAGTAACAATTATTGACAATAATCAATAATTTTCTGTAAGTGAACACACCTTATGTGTGCTAGTAAATTTAAATGATAGGGTTTTTAGTTTTTCTACGATTTCGGTCCGTTATGGCTTAAATTTTTTGTAATCAAATGAATTATATAATAAAGTTAAAAAACTAAGGACTGGAAAATGGCTACCTGTGTAATCATTTACACGGTGTTTACATTTGCCAGTACTGGCAAGACAGTTGCAATACATGCAAACTTTTTCACTAATACATGTACACTTTTCCAACTTTCTTGTCTACTGTCTTGCAAATTTTGCAGACAGTAAAATGGACAGTGATTTGACATTTGCTGACAGTAATTTGAAGTTTTGTTTGCAAAAGTAAAAAAAATCAACAATGAAAAGAAAATTAATAAATTATGCTTTGGTTCTGTATGTTTTACTTAAGGGTTATCTATGTTCACAAATAGTAGTTGTTAAATGCTATTTTTAATTTGTTAAGTTCATAGGTATAAAACACGTTTAGCTAGAACTTGCACTGCGGCATTCACGTTAGACATTTTTTTTAAAGTGAACTGTCGTAACTACTGTCTGGACGCCTACGTCACGAAGGCAGCAAGTAGTGTTTTTGGCAACTAATATATATTTGCTTACTGTCTTGCCGGTAGTGTCAAATGTAAACGTACTGTTAAGCAGAATAATAGCATATTCGACAATAAGGGAATTTATTTTTTTAAAACATGCAGAGAAAAGTTTGATATAAAATAAGAAATCTAATGAAAAAGAAGTTATTTTTGTGCATTTTAACTTGTGTTTGCTTGAAAAGATTGCAAATCAAATTAGTAAAAAGCTTTAAATTTTAAAGGGGTTAAAGTATAAAAATGTTTTAAGACGATTTCATATCATATGGTGTTTTGGAAATAATTTATTATTTAAAAGTGAAAAAGAGAAAACAATGAGATTAGAACAATTTTGTTTAAGACAATGTGGGCAGATATACACAGTTACCACATGGTATTCTTTTGAGTTTTGAGACAAATACTTGGGATAATCGTACAATCATTTGATTGGTAGAACAAGTGATCTTATAAGTGACACACAAAAGTCTAAGTACAAAAAATATAATTCTCTAAAGGAAAACTTCTTAAATTTACGAGATGTATATGTTTGTTATTGCTTTAAATTTAATTAAATTTAGAAAAAAGCTTTATGACCAAATATATTACATTCTTCGAGAAATAATACTTATAAAAAAATCTTGAAGTAAAAATAAAATTTGAGGTGTGAACTGTTATTATTCTTGAAATAAATAATTTAAACAACACAGTTATGAAAAAAACAAATATTCTTTATTTTTATATGCATATGCATTTTGCTCTTTATGTGTTTAAAAGTTCAAGAGCGTTTCTCTTTGCTTTCTTAATTAAGTTCATTGAACTTTCTTTATTTAGTTTTGAATACCATTATTATAACTTCTTTTTATCCTTTTGATATAATATAAACAAACTTTAAGAAAAATTATTTCTTAAAATAAATTTTGAATTTCTAAATACATACATATATTCTGGTCGAAAACATTCTTGTGTTAAATTGTTATTAAAGGCCATTATACACTATCCCACAAAGTCTTAAGTATTTTTCGAAAATGCTTCCCTGATCTAATTATTGTTTGAAAATTTTCAAAAAACAATAACAACTTATTATGACAAGTTTGTATTTTTTTTTTTTTTTTTTTTTTTTTTTTTTTCAAAATACGTAAGACTTGCGTAATAGTGCATATCAGCTATAAGTAGAAAGCAACAACAAAATTACAAAATAGTTATGACTTTGTTTTTGCTTTTAATATAATTCTTTGGCGTTGCGTTGCGTTGCGTTTTACATGATTAGGGCCTAACTAAAAACGGCGAAGCATACAAAATTACAACAACTAAAAGAACTCGGTTAAATACGCTTTATCCAATTATTGTGATAATTAAATATTAAATAAGATTCACTTTCAATTCCAGAAATGGAATTAATTTAAAAATTTTAGTTTGAGTAAATATATTGCAAAACTCCAATTAAAAAATAAAAAGTAAAAGTAAAATACAAGTCATTTACACGTAAATTATAATTTTTTTACATCTTGAACTTATTAAGAAATTGCCGAACTTACAAAATCTGTCGTATCGTTTAACCTTCGCCTTACCAATGATTTTTATGTACATCGTTTCCTAATACTCACCCGGGTGGTACTGCTTGTTTATAAACGATGAGAGCATGTTAAGTCGCTAGATATGTCAAAAAAATCGTGTGCTCATAATGTATGACAGTGTGGCTTAAAAATGATTTGAGTGACAGTTTTTTTTTTTGACAAGTTGTCTGACTTGTAAATGTTTATGAAAATGTTTTTTTTTTTTTTTTTATATTTGATATCATAGAAAAAGTTGTCATTATTTACCTATGTATTGTCAAACAACGAAATATAACGCAATTGCAAATATTAAAATTTCAACATATTTTGCACCTTTAAGGTATTGCAAACTTACTTTTTTATATAAAACTTTATTTTATTCGATATATTGCTTATTTGAAATAGATTTTTAGTTAAAATTTGGTACCACAAAATGTTTAACGTAAAAACTTTTTTATTTCTTCCTCATTTTCTTTTGTTTGGCATTACATTGGTTTTAAAATTGAGAACTTATTTTCTAATGCACCTACCTTGTACTTATTATACCACTATTTGATATCACAAAATGTTTAAATTTTAGATTATAGAAATTTATATTTCATTTTAAAATCAGTTTTATTATTAAAACATTTTTCGAAATTTTACCAAAGGCGCACATCCGAAAAATGTTTAATTAATAAAATTAATTTATTTTCTTTTCCTAGACAAAATACGGGCTTTATAGTTGAGAACATATTTTTAAATGCCTTCTACTTATTTTAGTTTACCATCACAATCTTAATCAAATTTGATTGAATTTGTTAATAAAATTAAAAATGTTAGTACTTTATTTAATTAAAATCTCTATTCTTTGCTGGGTTCACTACTACTTACATATTTTTATTGAAACAAAATGGAATAAAACAAAAAACATTAAGAACTAACGTGGGTCCGGCATCTCTTATACCCATCGCACGTGTAAGCACAAAACAGCTGGTTGTCACAACGTTGTCAGAAATAAACAAAAAAAAAAAAAAAAAAAGCAACAAGAAGTAAATTACCATTTCTTTAATTTTATTAATAAAAAACAACATGGAGAGCTTAACGGAGTTTGTACAATTTATGCAACCAACACAGAGATTGGACTTAAAGGCGGTGGCACTAACATATGTGTTGGGTAAGATGGATCATAACAAATCATTGACTAACAGAAACTAAATTTTGCTGTTCTAAAGGTCTGACAGGCTCTCCAGAAGGCAAATCTGCCATATTGTCACTGGAAGATATTATTATAGCTTTATTCAACTTAACCGCCGATACCACTTTGGCCATTTCCAAAGATTCCGTATTGTGTTTGATAAACTTAAGTGCCGACGAGGATGGAGCAGTGAAAGTTTTTCAAACCGCTAAACAAGTTCATCCGGTAGTAGTCTGCCATAATTGTTATTTGTGTTTAAAAATTTTTGTAAATGAAAATTTTTCAATATTTCTAGAAATTTGAAATTGTTATGGCTGCCGTTAAAAACATTACCGATGAAAATTCTGCATTGGCTGATCCCTGGACTATGGTTTTAAGTAATCTTTCACGTGTGGAGTCGCTGGCTCATGAAATTTTAGATGAATTAGAAAAAGATCCCAAGACTATGTTGAACATGGCTAAAGCATTTGCCAAATTGGACTACAATAAAAAGAAATCTAAATTACATTATTTGGCTCCAATTTTCTGTAATTTAACTCAAACTAGCAGAGGACGTGAATTATTTTGCCACAACAAGTACAAACTATTAGACAAGATTCTACCATTTGCTTCTTATAAAGAATCAATTGTACGACGTGGTGGTACTATTGGTATATTAAAGAACATTTGCTTTGATCCCGTCTACCACGATATTATTTTGAGAGAAACTGATGATATTCTGTATGCTATTTTGTATCCACTTTGTGGACCCGAAGAGTTTACAGATGAGGAAAATGAAATGCTGCCTTTGGAATTGCAAGTAAGTTGCTTTAATTGAAGTTGAAGATTTACTCATCTTTTCTTTACTGTTGGTTGTGTTTTGTCCAAGGCGAATTCATTCCAGGTAGTCTCGGTAGTACAACAAGTACAACTCGTACAAAAAACACAAGCAATTTGTTTTTGTAAAATCATTGTACAATGTCAAAAACCTAAACAAATGAAAACAGAAAGAAAGATAATAAAGAAAATTTTGACATCCAACAATTATAAAGCTAAAGAAAAAAAGCTATCAGCAGGGCCAAGGCGAATTCATGTATACGGTGGTGTCGATACTACAACAAGTTACAACACCAAAAACACAGAAATGTATTTTTTTTGTTGCTTTCGTTGATCGCTATGTCAAAAACACAAGCAACTTTTGACATTTCTCCCTCTAAGTAAGAAAAAAAAGTAGCACAGCTTTCAACGCTACCTGAAAAATGAATTCGCCTTGAGCAGGGCTTTTAGGATCACCTGTAATGAATTTTGTTTAACTTCAATAATGTCATTATTCAAAAATACAATTTTTCAGTAGAGCATTTTCCAGTTTTTGATCAAAAATATAAATAATATAAAAAAAAAATAAATATCATACTAACCATGGTCATAGCAAAAAATATATGACGATCCTTGCAGAGATGTGTTGAAATAAAAAAAATCTTAAATAGCGGCAAAATTTAAAATAAGCGGTAAATTTTCCACGATATAGAAAGAATTTTTTTATCTAATACCATTCATAATATTGAGCACATTTCTGTTTAATTATTGCCAATTTCAAAATAGATTCATATATTAATTTATTTATAATTGTTAGTAGAAATTTGTAACCGATTATGGCTTTTAAAGGCTAGGTTATAGTATTGTGAGAAATAAAATAAAAAAAAAATAAATAAATAAATGCAGTTGTGCGAAGAAAATGCTCTTACGCATTTAGTGAAATAGGCAGTTAGTAAGAAATCGTGCTTTTTGAATTATTACACTATTAAAGTAAATTATGGATATGTATGTATATCCTTTAACTGTGGAGGTGTTGGTAAATTTTACCCTCTCCTTACATTTTTTAAAATACTTCTTCCATTGCGCTCTATCAATTAAATTCTCTTACCCCCATATTTATAAAAAATATTTTTGATTACTAAAAGGTTTATTAAACAAATTTTCATAGAAAAATCGTTCCATAAACCTGCGTTAAGCCTAAAATATTTTTTATGAATAGGGAGGTACGTATCTTCTCATATCATGATCGTTGTTATTCACTTGTTTTTTGGCTTAGCTGGACTTAGCACGAGCGAAGCTACGGACATGTTGGTGTGAAAATTACCACTCTTCATCATATACGTAATTTTTTCTTTGAAAATATGTTACCACCCTGTCAGCGTTAGCGTAAGTATTTACTAGAAAAAATTTAACCCACATCAAAAAAACGTAATATTTTCATGGACTTATTTTTACCACTCGCCCGTTTTCTTGCTGGTATAAAATATTTTATATGATACAAGCTTAACTCGGTGCGCTTTTCTACCCTCGTTAAAATAAAATAAGTACATTTTATTAAATACATGTCTCGAGCATTGTTTAGGAAGCTGTTTGTATACTTGAATACTCTTACTGTTACCATTCTCCAGTTATAAAGAAATCTATAATCTCTTTATATGGGAGGTGCCAAAAGCACTATTCTAAATTATTGCTAGGAATGAAAGGATTATTATCAGAACGTGAAAGTACAATTATTATGGAACGTCTTATAGCTAAAATAATTTGGATTTACCAAAATATATTTATAGTTAAATTGGCAATTTACCTTAAGTTAGCGCGTGACACTTCACCACCCAACACTTCAATCCCGCCCATTTTTGAAGAGGGGTAGTTTATTGATAACCCAGCCATGTGTACCAAAAATGGTAAATTTTTCTCTTACCGTTCAACATCCCACATTTTGTGGGATGTTGTGTATTTCTAACCAAGATGCTTGTACCTAATTGCGAAACTTTGACCCTTCCATTCTCTCTTTTACATCTTTAAGTGCATACATTAGGCTATGAAAAAATGCCCTTTAAGTTTTTTTTTTTTTTTTTTTATTCATATTTTTTTTAATGAGTTTTTGATATATCGATTTTTTATATTAAAAACAAAGGCTTGCGAAGTAAAGTACCTGTTTTGTTTAAACAAATAAAAAAAATTTTGGTTTCTTTATTTTTTGTGATTCAAAAACCAATAGTTATAAAAAAATCTTTTTTACTACATCTTTTTTAGTAAAATTTAGAGGGGTAAAATTTACCACTACGTCATTAAGTGTCCCAAAATGTCACCTCCACAGTTAAAGGATATGCAAAGTTAGCAATTTTCTAAAATGTTTGCGAAATTTTCCAAAAACTAATTATTCCATGCGTAAAACTTAAAAAAGTTGGCCTTTTTATATCATAATTACAAGTGTTTCTTTCTTATTTGGTAACACAAATCGACGGAGATAAATTTATTTTTTTTCCTTATTTCAAAAGTAGTTCTGGGAATATTTTTATGAACCTTAAACACATGATAGTTTTAAAAATTTGTTAGTAGCTGTTGGTGTGTTTGTTTTTAACTACTAATGATATTTATTTTCTGAATATATAAAATATTGCGTATATTATACAGCATAAACCATAGTTCCTATAAGGGAAACGATACGCTTTTTTGCCGATACGATACCGCTACTCAAAAGGAAATATCAGCGATACCGATACGAATATTAAATTTGAATTTAAGGTAAAATTGACAAAACTCAAGTAGAATAATTTTTTTATTATCCTAAATTATAGTGTAAGAGGTTCATTAATATTTCAAATTGATATACATAAATATGATTTAAAAAACAATGAATTTGATTTTATTGCACTATTGACAATAAATAAATAATGTTTTTACAGAAAAGAACAGAGTAAGAGATTATAAATATTTAAAATTAAAATACATAAGATTTTTGTTAAAAATACAAATATTAGGAGATCTAAGGTATATCTCGACTTCTTCTTTAATAAAACCACAGCTGTGGATGGACAGCGGCCCATCCTCCTTGGATTCTGTTTTAATTTGTTCACAAACGCTCCAAAGGTCATTTTTTTAACTAATCGGAACTCTTATTAAGTGTAGGGGTGACCATGTCTTTCACAATTTCAAAACCATATTTATAGTAGCTCAGCAAGACGCTTTTTCGATACAATTGAAGCCGATTGTCTTTTATTCAGAACTTATGCTAAGTAAGTCGCCAATTTTTGGGCCTCTGTACTACTCTCTATCTCAGTTAATTCATTTATAATAATGTTCGAAGCCATTGACATAACATCTAATTAAAAAAAAGCATAAAAATCTAAAAAATTTTTTGTACTACAATTCAGTGTTCGAAAATAAACAGAACAATATTAAGCGTTCGGCTCACACACCCAGAAACGATACCTATTTTTAAGTGTTTGCGTGCACGAACACAACCCTTAATACCGTTCGTAACTATTTTCAAGAAGATAACGAACATTATATAGTGTTATATTCTTCATTATAAAACAGAACAATTGTAGTGGTTCTGTTGACAGACTTTATATTATAATGTTCTACAGTATTTTTTTTTAAATGAGCAAACAAAAATTTTTAGCTGACCACATCACGAGTAGCTTAAGTTTGTATTGTGCACATGTTTTGTTTGTGTTCAATTTTATCGCTGGCTTTTTGCCTTTTTTCGTATAAGTATTTTGTTAAAGTAAACATTTTTTTTTTATTTTTTTTTCACCAGCTAAAAGGGCGCTAAGCACAACTGAAACGAACTAACATTAATTTGCTGAACCGAACACAACGAAGTTTGTGTGTTTTTTTTAAACAGAACGCAAATCAATGTTCTCATCTTTTTGTTGAGTTGGATGAGTACACCATTATTTTTGTTTTTGAAGATCACAAGCGGAAACGTTATTTTTTTTAATGATTTACTACACAAACACAACTCTAGTTAACCGAACACTAGAGGAACGATATTTAAGGTTTATTTTCGAACACTGCTACAAATACATAAAAGCTTTCGCACTGGGATAACTTTTCACTACTATATTGCAAAACAAAACGGCTAAAGCCTACGCGTTCGACTCTTTGATGCGTTAAAGCATCTGTAAAAAAGTAGAATCAGTGTAAAATTTTATTGATAAGTTACACAGCAAACGCATATAATGCATATACGTATAGAACGCATTAGGTGAGACTACTTTCCACATTTGCATGCGTCTCGAAAAAAGCTAAAGAATTTAAGAAAAACAATTTATTACTCCGTGTTGATTTTATGTTCTGCTTTTAAATGTGTTATTTCATTTAGTTGTTATGCAACGAAAACATTGAAAATTAAATTGTTTTTTTTTCAAAAAAAAATATCGCAGTAAAATATCGCCGATACCGAAATATCGCCGATATATCGGTATTCGTTACATCCCTAGTTTCTATGGGAATGGAAAGTTTAAAAATGTTATATTAGTAATGTCTATTGGAAAAGCTTGTATTTTGGTGTTCTAATGAGTTTTATCTTGAATTTATTTATCTCTTAATATTTAAAAGTCTTTAACTGTATTTTCGTGCATAGGTTTAAAATGTTTTTAGCAAGGTTGTCAACCAAAACGAATTTAGGTATCGGTATTTATGTATTTGTCAATTCGGTTAAGGTATAAAACTATTTGTTATTTTGGTATCGGCATTTTAATTATATGGCTATAGAGGTTCAGAAACTTTAATAACGGTATTGGCATATCGGTTTTACAATTTAATTAACCACACCAAACATGAATGTTAAAAAAATTAATAAGGTCTAAACGACTTAGTCGGGTTTTTGAGATGTGCATTAAGTTTAATCTTAGTTTAACGTACTCTGAAACTCGGATTTTTCCGACGAAATGTAATTTTTTTTTATTATATTATTAAAGACCAACATTTTAAGCAAAACTAAGCTGTCCCTTCAAAATTTTGTATACAAACTTGGTAATGGCGGCACAAATGTGTTTTCAGATTAACTTAACCCAGTTGAACTGAGATCTCAAAAACCTAGCCTTAGATGACACATTTTTTATATGGCAGCAATTATCAGAGATTTTCTCTAATATATTGTAAAAATGTTGTTATCTTTGCAAAATGTATTTTTGTTTTGTTTTTTTTTTTTAGAAAATTCAAATTTTGCAGAGTAGAAACAAATTACAACTTGTGCTAATGGAAAGTTTGTGTGTATGTGCAACCGAAACGAATTTTGGTATCAGTATCAATACCGCTATAAAACTAAATAATTGTTATTTCGGTATAGGTATTGAATTTTAAGCGGTATTTAAGCGGTTTTGCCAACCCGGGTGGTAAAATATGCTAACCGTCAAATATCAATTTCAATGAATGAATAGAAAATATTTAATATAAGCTCTTAAAAATCAATTTATTTATCTTTTTTACATTTTTCCGATTTCAGTACTTACCCGAAACTAAGGCGCGCGAAGAAGATCCTGATTTGCGTAAAATGCTCTTGGAGTCATTATTGCAATTATGTTCGACCAAAAAATCAAGAGAACAATTAAGACAAAAAGGTGTCTATGAAATTTTAAGAGAATATCATAAATGGGAAGCTAAAGAAGGCAAAGACAAAGACAGTTTGTTGGCCTGCGAAAATGTAGTCGATATATTGATTAAGTAAGTGTTTTTTAAGATTTTTGTTTTAGAGGATAGTAAATTTTATATTTATTTTACTTGCAGAAGAGAAGATGAAATTGGTTTGGACAATTACAAACAAGTAGAAGTACCTAAAGATGTGGCCGAAAAGTTTGTTAAAGAAGATAATGAATATTTAAAGGATCTATTGTAGATGTTCAAAATAAAACTAAACACGTTCCATTTTTTTTACTGATTGTTTTGTAACATATTTCATTTGAGTGATAATTTATTTAATAGTCTATTCTTTTGTTTATAAATTTTTGATTTTACTTTTATTTTTTTTTATAAGCAAATGCTTTTAAATGCAAACAATAAATATACATACATATACAAAAAAATGTATGTATTTGTTTTAAATGTATTTAATGCAATTTTATTTATTTTTAGCAAATTTAATTATTTATTTATTTACTATTATCTTGCTTTGGAGTTTTAGCTTAAATATTAAAAACATTTTTTATTAGAAAATAGCAATTTAATAATTTCTGATCAGTTTTTTTTTTATTCATACATATGTATAGTTAAACATTTTTAAAAAAATTTTAATCAACTCGTTGAGTAACTATCAATTTGATTTAAGCATTGTTTTTATTCTTGCAAACATTTTGATTTTTATCATTTTGATTAGTTTATTTTTTAGTTGTTGATGATAATGCAAGCTTTGTTTTTTAGGGATTTTTTTTTTATTTCGAGAGCAAGTTTAACTTTTTTGCTTAAAGCCCAAGTTATAATTTAAATATTTAGTTTTTGTTAATTGTTTTTATATAAAGGAAACCTTAACAACAAGCTCATTTGTATTTAAATGAAGAATGTCAATTGTTTGTTTTTTATAATTTGCATTTTTTGTTCGTTTGTTTGCTGATTTATGAGGTGTTCTTGTGTGTTTGAATAAAAAATTATATTTTTCATTATAACACTTTAACTTGACTTAACTTGTTTAATGTGTTTGTATTTTTTTATAATTTCTAAATATGTTTATTTAAATTTGGTCCTTTTATATTTACCTTGTTATGTTTTATATATTTACTTAGGCTTTCTTGTATTTATGTTATTTTATTTTATTAATCTAAGTAAGAATGTAAATATGTATAAATATGTATATTGTGGTATATTTTATTTTATTGCTATAAAAATAACAAAGGGCTTTCATCGTGTGGTTTTTATGAAAAAAAAAAAAAATTATGTTTTTATTAAAAAATTCTTAAGTTATAAATCTTAAAATAATCAAAATAAAAAGTTTGTTACTTGTTTAGAAAATTGTTAATTTTTAATAAGTTTGTTTAGCAACATAACAATTTTTTTGGTTTACTGTGTTTTTGGAGTTTTATGTTCTTTTTTTATATTCATTTTTTGCTGTTGGTAATTTTTTTGGTGTTTTTTTTTTAAATTTACATATTTTATTTTTAATTCTAGACTGTTATATTAATAGCAATGTTAGTACATATACAATTATTATATTTGTTTATACAACATTTATTAAAATATTAACAAAAGATAACTCAACAATTTATTAATTTTTTCATTAGTGTCGTAAGAAAATGTGTATGTACATGAATTTGATTAGTTGTAAATTGTTTTTAATTTAAAATTCCTGAATTAATTTAGATTTAAAAATTAGAGTAAGGTATAGTTGTTGTGTTTTTTTTTAACTAAGGTAAGGAGCCTAACAACAAAAAGTGACTAATACAGTAGTCCCTTGATTTATGTCGCAATTGATTTCGGAAATTGACGACGTACATCGAAACAACGTAAATCGAATTTAGACATGCTCAATGTGTTCTATAAAAGGTACCTCTAAAAATTTCGTCTAAAGTAAGGTATAAACTAATTAAAAAACATTTACAGAATTAAACAAGTAAGAAAGTATATTAAAAAACAAATTTTCAAAAGTCTACCCTATTTGGGACACATGGGCAATCATGGACCCACAAGAAAAAATTATGTTATGAGGTTAAGATTCATTTAAAATTTCTTTATACCGACTATTATTTAAATATCTTCATCTTTATGAGATAAGTTTAAATGATTTTAGATAAGGGGGTTTATATGGAAGACCTATAGCTTATTTTGGATCTACAAACACCAAGTTTTGCCATGACATAGATGCTATCGTTTTTTGCTAAATTTTGTATCAATACCAACATTTATAAAAAGATATTTTCGGGATAGTATTTGTATGTGAACTTTGGTCAAATATGGGCCAATTCCAACATAATTTTTTAAGATGTTTTAAATTGCAATGAAATAAGTTGGTTAATGGGAACAAATACCCAATTCCGAAAAAAACCTTTTGTGGTCATAATCTGTAATTTGCGTACAATGTTTCCATTGACAGCCTGCGAGCCAGCCGAACGAACGGATATCGTTAGGTCGATTGAAAAACTGATTCTTAGTCGATCGGTTTACTAAAAGTAGGGTCTAGTACCAATATCTTACAGTGTTACAAACATTATCATAAACGTATAATACCCTTTTCACTACATATTGTGGTTTTTGAGCTCATATTTCTGTTCGTTGTGTTTGACAAGCAAAACAAAAATGTTTCCAGGTATAGATAGGAATAGCTACACACGCATGAAAAACCTCAAAAGAAAAATTTAAACTAAAAACTGTGATTCCCCGCTTTTTGCTTATAAAACATAAGCAAATAAGTCGACGTAAATCGAATGGCGACGCAAATCGAGGTTATAAGACACAAAAAATCAGAAGACGCAAATCGAATGGCGACGCAAATTAAATTAAGAGGTCACAAAAAATTTGGCGGTTTGCGTTGCCAAATTTTGTGTGACCTCTAAATTTAATTTGCGTCGCCATTCGATTTACGTCGCCTCAGTTCCTTATGTTTTATAAGCAAAAAGCGGGGAATCACACTTTTTAGTTGAAATGTTCTTTTGGGTTTTTCATGGGTGTGTAGCTATTCCCATCTGTACATATATACATGTTTGTTTTTCTTGTTAAACACAACGGACAGAAATATGAGGTTAAAAAAACACAATCACCCCAGTTATGAATAAAGATTCGCCGGGATTTTTCTCTTTGGCCATTTTTACAATATAGTTTAAATGGGAAAAATGGGAGAAAAAAAAATCCCGGGGAATTTTTATTTATAATTGGGCTGAATATGTAGTGGAAATGGTATTATGCGTTTGTGCTAATGTTTGTAATCCCTAAAAATATTGGTCCTAGACCCTAATTTTTGTATACTGATCGACTAAAAATCACTTTTTGAATCGATCTAACGATATCCCTTCGTTCGGCTGGCTTGCAGGCTGTGAATGAACCCACTTATTAGATTGGTATTTAGCTTAAATTTGGTCCAAACTTATCTCATTGCTTGGTATTGGCACAAAACTTAGCGAAAAAAACAATTTAACGATAGATTCTATGTCATGGCAAAACTTAATATTTGAAGATCCAAAATGAACTATGGGTCCCATATAAACCCACTTTTTTAAAATCATTTAAAATAATCTGATATAGATGAAAATATCTAAATTATATTCGGCATAAAGAACTTTTACATGAATCATAACCTCATAATATAATTTTTTTTTGCCGGTCCATGATTGCCCATGCGTCCCAAAATAGGGTACACTTTTGAAAATTTGTTTTTAAATATACTTTCTTACTTGTTTAATTCTGTAAATGTTTTGTAAATTGTTTATAAATAAGCCTTTCTTCATGTTTTTAATAAAGGTACCTTTTATAGAACACATATGAACATGTTTAAATTCGATTTACGTTGTTTCGATGTACTTCGTCATTTTCCGGAACCAATTGCGACGTAAATCGAGGGACTACTGTATATAAATAAATATTTTTTTGGCTTCGAAACGTTAATAAATATAAATATTTTTAATATTCGGGCCTTATAATGAGTGTCGTTGTCGTATTCGAAAACCTGTCGTTTTTAGAAATTGGTATTATGATTTTGATTATATTATTATAACTTCGACCTTTTTCTATTAAACATTATATTTTCATATATTTTTCTCAAGCTTTATGTCACTTTTTATAAAAACATTAATTAAAATATTGTTTATTTTTCAATATTTCGATTTCCGTTGTAAATCTTCTTCAGGAAATCTTTTTCAAAAAAATAAACAATATTTTAATTCATTTTTAAAAAAGTGACCTAAAGCTTGAAAAAAATATATGAAAATATAATATTATGCATGGCCCAATTAGTAGGTCTGCGCATAACTGCAACAACGCAACAATAGAAAAAACAACACGCATTTTGTTTGTGTAGACTATTTTAAAGATGTCAAAAACCAATGTATTTGTTTGTGTATAAAATGGACAAGATGCCAAAAAAATTGATACTAAAACAAATGCACGTGCAAAACACAACTCTGCAAAAAAAGAGCAGTCGTTTCGAGCCGACCTAGTAATTGGGCCATGATATTATGATTTCGCAAACGACATAAAGACGGCAAACGTTCTATGTGTTTTACATTGTCGTCGTGAAATTTAAATGTTATCGACAAAGATTTCAAACGAGGAATCGCCTGATTTGTGGAAAACGCAAATATGACTTCTACCACAACGACCCTCTTAATTATGCTAATTCTGTGGTTTTCATGGGTAACCGCGTATGTCTTAAAATCAAATTTTTCAGGAGAGTGGGAAAAGCATTCTAGATCGAACTATGGGAGAGGTATTGAACTTTTTGAAATTGGTCATTACTTAAAAAAAATCGGAATTGGTCCATATTTTTTCAGAAATTTTAAGAACAATGTAAAGAGCATTTAAAATTAAGCAATATGGCATGTCAAAATCGAACAAAATGGACATACGCGGTAACCCATGAAAACCACAGAAATATGAATACATATTTTTTAATTAATAATTTTTTTCACCAAAAATCTAATTAAGTAAAATTTTGGCGGTTTTCGATATACATTTTGGCGATGAAGGTGAAACAAATCAGACAGCCCTGGTAAGGGGCATTATTATACCATGATTCGTTACGTATTAAAGAGATTTCGAGAAGGGAGTTTTATATTCGGCTTATGACAGACCATCACAAAATTCACTAGAATAAGAAAACCGTAATTGAACCAAATTTTACTACAATATTGTATAATGTTAGCCCTAAAGGAAGGCAGTTTTACTTCAATCGGTTATCAGAGTGAGGGCAAAAATAGCCGTTATCCTACTTATATGTATGTGAAAATAGTTAGGTCATTTCAAGATACCTGTGTTAAAAAAAACCATCTCCTGTAAAATTTCGTTTGTTTTCGCTTAAAATTTTTTTTTTGCGGTAATTGGTCGATATGAGAATTCTAACCAAAATTTGTAGATTTTATTCTTTTCTATATCTGAATACGATAATAATAATAATTTTAATTCACTGATAAAAAAACAAATAACAAACAAAAAGCCAAAAAAGAAAAAGGCAAGAAAATCGCCTCGATATCGTTAAATTTTATTCGAGTGTATAATGACAAAGTTACGTGCCAGAGGAAAATGGGGTTTTCTTTTATTTTGCTTTAAATTTAATTTTTTTTGTTTTTTTTTATGGTAATAATTTTAACTAATGCAGTGAACGAACCAACGAACATCTTTATATTTTATGGATGATTTGACTTAAAAAAAAAATTATTTTTTTTTTACTTTAAAAAAAAAATTGTTTTTGTTGCATACATTCATAATTTTTTCTCTTTTTGGTTTTTAGTGCGGAGAGTAGATATTAAAATGTTTGAAAAAATAAAAAAAAATTTTAATGTTTTTGCTTTGTAGGAACGTGTAAGACGAACAAGTTGTTTGCAATAGATTTATGGTGTAAAATGTTTATTTTATTTGTTATAATTCGATCCATGAAATATGTGTTTAATATAAAGTTATAATATTAGTTTTATAATTTTTTTTTGATATAAATGCTTTTAAAATTTACAGCTTAATAATAAATAAATTCTTGACATGGTTTATGGATTTTATTACATTTTTTTGTTTTTTTTTCTTTCTCTATATAAAAATTAGCTGTTTTTGGACTATAATGGTAATTAGAGTACAGTATTATGCTACCTGGTATCCAATCGATAACTATTCATAAATATTACAACTAAAGAAATCAGCAAATATTTCAATCTTAAGGATGTTGATATGTGTAGAGGTTGGGAGGCGGTATTGCAGGCGTCGGCATCACTGCAACTTTGCAGGCAGCCGTGAACATAACTAAAGTAGAAAATTTTGTTAAATAATTTGAAGTTTTAGTGCATAAGTTTTGTTGTTTGCTTGTTTTTTTACTTACTCGCCATCGTAATAGAATTTTCCGCAATGCGACATGCGTATAATTTCCGTATCTGTGGTTAAAGTACCGCTATCTAAGGCACATCCTCTAACGGTTATTGTTTCTCCATTCTTATCTGTAATTAGAAATCAACTTGTTGAGAAGGTTAAAGGGAATTAAGAAAGTGATTTTGAAATGATACCTAAAAAAAAATTACAGTTCAAAGATTATAATTAACAAATAAGTTTATTCATCTATGCTGTAGTTTTTATAACCGTTTACTACATCTTTTAGGTCCATTATTACAACTTAGCGTTCGTTAAAGGTGGGATTTTGTCGGACGTATAACAAGTTATTTATTATTTCAACTTCCCGATAGGGTTTAAAGCAAAGTTGTTGATGTGACAAACATTTTATAAGTGGAACAAAATTCTACCTTTAACTATCGGCAAGTTGTAATACAGAATGGCCCTTAGACCTTTAACTAGATCGGTGATTAGAATCTGATCTAGAAATTATTATACAGGGTGGCCCAAAATGAGAGTAGGGGCTTGAGTTCGGTAGAACTTTTTATTTAAGGCATAATTATTAATTTCTTATTTTTTTAAATGAATTATATTTATGGAGAATTTAGATATTTTTTTTTTTAATTAGGCTTAAGTTCATTGAATTTAATTTTCATTAAATTATTTTGTTGAAGACAGGAATTTAACAACATGAAATCAATTAAAATTTTTATTGATAATTTTTCATTCTTGACTGCGCTGAGATTTGAACCCAGGCTTTCACGGACAGGTTGCCCATACTAGTTTCGATTGTAACCACACAATCTCGTCAGTGGGGTTTGCCGTTTTACTCACTCGGCTATTGAGGCCGGGCGACGTCAATAGTCAAACATCAATCCTTAAACCAAATGGTATTTCACCTTGGTAGATCGAAATTTGCTTTTTGAATGAATGATTATCTATTTTAATTGATTTACATGTTCTTCCTAACTTCTGTTTTTTCGTACCTTTTGTCAAGAATTCTTCTTGAAATCCAAAGTACATTTTTTTTTGTTTTTTCATGTTTTTTTGTCTTTCTTTTTTCTTGTTGACCTTTTTCAGCACAACTTGAAGGAGAAATGTAAACAAAGCTCGTGCCTTAGCTGATAACAATACTAGTATTGTGGTTATTTTGTTAAACTGTTAATGGTTTTTAATCCAAATTTAGATATTTTTTTTTTAATTAGGCTTAAGTTCATTGAATTTAATTTTCATTAAATTATTTTTATGAAGACGCAGTCAATAATGAAAAATTATCAATAAAAATTTTAATTGATTTCATGTTGTTAAATTCCTGTCTTCATAAAAATAATTTAATAAAAATTAAATTCAATGAACTTAAGCCTAATTAAAAAAAAATATCTAAATTTGGATTAAAAACCATTAACAGTTCAACAAAATAACCACAATACTAGTATTGTTATCAGCTAAGGCACGAGCTATGTTTACATTTGTCCTTCAAGTTGTGCTGAAAAAGTTCAACAAGAAAAAAGAAAGACAAAAAAACATGGAAAAACAAAAAAAAATGTACTTTGGATTTCAAGAAGAATTCTTGACAAAAGGTACGAAAAAACAGAAGTTAGGAAGAACATGTAAATCAATTAAAATAGATAAAAATTTTATCTCGCAATTGGTGGTCAATTGCTGCTTCGCACATACCTGCTCTTTTTAACATATTTTCCATAGCTTTTCGCAAAATCTCGAGTGCAATTATTTTCGTTCGATTGTAAGTTATTCCTACTTAATACCCCAAGCCTTCTCCACCAAATGCTAAAAAACCAGGATAAAGACTAGACCGTAGCCCATCACAATATGGTATATTGTACATGCAATCATGATTAAATAGTAAAACATAAACTTGATCATAAAATAGAAGTGGCTCGACGGCCACCCACTCACACACTGCTATTCTTTTTTTGGTGTATAACTTTAAATTTAAATATTTTATCTGGCATAAACAAACTTTTTCCTCAGAAAATATTAGCGGTATTCACACCGAACTTGTTAATTTGTTACTCGGTAGTTTGTTAATTTGTTAAAGTTACCAACTGTGAACGACTCCTTTTTAAAACTTTGTTAGTCTGGTAACTTTCATAGTAAAACAACTGAATTATTGTTCTGACACAATTTATTATTCTGGAAAAAATAAAACATGCCACGAGAAAGTGTAAAAAAAAAGTTACCAACTAACAATTATTTTATCAGGGGTGCCGTGTCGTTAATTTGTTAAATGTTAATCCGGTAGCGCGTTAAATATACAAAAACAAAATGCGTGTAAAAAAGTAACTATTAACGACTAACAAACTAACAAGCTCGGTGTGAATACCGCTATTATTTTCGAATTTTATTCTCCTTGCAACCTTTTGTAATTTTATCACATTACTGGCCAAGCTTTGTAGTTCAGACTTAGAATTTTACAAGGGGGAAGGGGTTTCGCTGATTCGATAGTTAAAAAACAGCACGAAACATGATTGGCAATATAATATAATAAGTACCAGGTATGTCCATTAGGGAGAGTTGTCAATATTTACAAATGTAATGTCAAACAACGAAATATTACTCATTTGCAAATATATGAGTTTCAACATATTTTGCACTTTTTGCATATTGCAAACTTACTTTATTATATAAAACTATATTTTATTCAATATTTTGTTGATTTGAAATTGATTTTTGGTTTAAATTTGTTACCAAAAAATTTTTATATTAAGAAATTTAAAAAAAAAAAAATTGATTTATTTGATTTTTGATACTTGTTTTAATTTTTTCCTTATTTTATTTTGTTTGACGTTATATGGGTTTTAAAATTGAGAACAAAATTTCAAATGACTATACCTTGTATTTACTATACCATGATTGAAACAACAAAAATTTGAGAGCGAAACAGGTCGTTTCACATGCTGCGAAACAGGAAAAATGTACTATCATCTTCAATTTTGACAATATTTATCGTTAGTTTATCTGAACTAACTCAAAAAAAAAAAAAAAAAAAAAAAAGCAAAACAAAGTAAAAACCTGGCTTTTAAATATCATATGAAAATTGTTGTTAAAATAAAGTAAACTTATTAAAATGTAGTCTTTTAAAGACTAATTTAATTCAAAATGTTTTTTATATAATTAGGTTTAACTAAAACAGGTGTCTAAATGTTGCACCCATTATAATGGAATATCCCAGTGGTTTATATCGTCGTTTGAACATAGCATAACACATAAAATATGTTGAGTAAATTTTTTCATTTAAAGCACATTACTCTATCAAAGCGCAAATCATGAACGAAAAATTAATTGCGCAAATACCAGACATTTGTTTTCCGATCTGGCTGAGTTTCAATATCAATATTTAAACGAGCATACGAGTATGTGACAGAAATATAAAACCATTTGACAGAGTACAATTCCGTTTGGAATGATTCCGTTGGGAACCGAAGAAAACATATTTGTTTATTGATGGAAAGTACATTTTGATAGTTTTTTGGCCTTTAAGATACAGAAAACTCCAATTCCGTTCATAAAAACAAGTGTGGTTTCATTCCGCAAAGTTTTTTTTCGTAATTTTCTGAAGCATCAAAATACGGAATGAATTCTATTTTCGAACGCAATTGTACCCTCTAACATTGCTGAATATTCTATAAAGTACAAACGGAATGAAAAACTTGTATACCCTTTTCCTGTGTTGAAGGCTATAAAAAAATTTTGAACTTAGAAAATTATTTTTCAATTAGAACTTCTAAATTCAGAAAGTCGCTCAAATCACTAAAGTAACAAAAGTAATCGGAAATATTTGTTTATAACACACATATTCACTGCAAAGCACATGAAGAAATCTTTAAGATATCTCCGTTAAATTTAACATTTCTCACATATTAAAACAGTTATTTGAAAAAAGCGACTCAACTAAGCTGAACATTTTTTAAAAATGATTAAAAAAAAGAATAATTTTCATTTCGTTCTCATGACAGAGACCATAAGCACTGTCGCCAATAGCATCTAATGGCTGCACATCATCATCATCATCACCAAATAATCGCCATAAATCATCAAAGATTGTAATCAACAACAAACGTGTTGTGTGTGTGTGTGTGTTTTTTTTTTGAAAATGAAAAAACCAAACAACAACTATAAAATTGCTTTCACATGAACTTACCATAGTATCCAGAAATTTTAATACAAGCTGTAGCTGGAAATAGTCCATCTCTACCTTTACGTCCACCCATGCACGGTGATTCCAATATGCCGGTTGAGTAATTATTGTGAAAGGGATCATCACAAGCCCTGTTGGCGCCATTATATGAAACACACTTGAAGCAGTCGATGGAAAACACTGTTGAAAAAAATTACAGCGATTGAAGGAGCAGCAGCAGCAGCAGAAAAGCATTTAAAAAGAGACATGATGAAAGACAATAATTAACACATTACAACAATAGTACAAAACTTTCAGGATACATATGAGGCTAGTCTTTAAAGATCTTTTAAAATTTTAGTTAGCAAATATATTTCGTATTTTATAAGACCCCATTTAGGCAAACAAATTTTATTTTCCAAAGTTTTGAGTTAATGCTAGAGAGGGGAAGTAAGAATGCAGGGGAGTAATTATGTTCTTCTTGCCATTGTCAATTTTATTTTGTTTATATGTGTCAACTTTGTTTTGTAGTTTTTTTTTATTTTGTTGGGTACTTGAGTCACTTAACTGTATCGTGTTTATAATTTGGCTGTTTATATCATGAAGTTTATTATAATCTCAAGGATTTTTCACAATTAAAATGTATAACATAAAAAAAAAAAAAATTTAAAATTAAAAGCGTCAAACTATGAAGAATGTTAAAAATGTAGTTGAAGTAATCTTCTCGTCTGAACAAAAAACAAATGTTAATGAGGAATTCAAAATTAAACTTTGTCAAAGAAGAATTTTCTTATCTAAATAGGATCTTAGGAAATATTTATATTTTTCTATTTCTGTTTAGTGGTTACAACTAATAGATCATTTAGTTAAACTAACTATTAAATGACTTGTTAGACCATTTCTCGCATGTGTGTGTTTCAAACGATTTTAATCGTCGACATGATTACCAACCAAACTGTTTTATGTACCTAAGTATATGTGTATGTGTGTGTGTGTGTGTGAATGTATGAAATGTCGTATGTTAAACCTCACCATTTGTTATTGTTGTCATCAGTATGACACATACAACAAGTCCTGAAATGGTTGAAAACCGAAAGTTAAATGGCATAGGCAGCAACGGCAGCAGCATATTGCTCGTGTTCCTCTTGTCGTTGTTGTTGTTGTTAAAGTAGGATACGAACAAATAAGTTACTGTCACAAAATAGCTGTTGTAACTGTGATTTGGCTTCCTTAATTCGTCCTGCTTCTCTTTTTTTTTGTTTTGGTTTTAAATCTTAAACTTTTTTCTAGCTAAACTAAAATCTAACGAAAGAAATTTTTAATACTAGTGGAGGCAATTACAATGATGATGAGGGTGTCGAGGATGTTCCTGATGTTGATGACAATGATGATGACTTTGCCCTTTTCCGCTCTTTTCGTTTTTTTTTGTTGCTTTCCTTTTATTGTGGTTCGGAGTGTGTTGTTGTGTGTAGTTAATTTTATCGTCTACTGCTGTTGTTTCTGCTACATACGAGAATATTACCGCTTCAACATCAACTGTTATGTTTGTTGTTGATGTACTCTTGATATTGTTGCTTTAAATGTGTAGCCTATATGTCTTCCTCTTTGTGTTGTTGTATAAAAATTACTTGAATATTTAAGATGATTTAACGACGATAAGGATGCTACTGCTACATTGACTATTGTAGCGGCACGCATGGTTTTATAGTTTTAGGAAATCGTAAAAATCATGTTGTTGTTGTTATTTTTTTTTTTTTATTTAAAAAAAGTTCCAAACGCATACTGTTTCGAATAACCTTAAAGCCACACAGCGAGGCTAGTAATCAAAAACAGGCAGGAACGACATTATTGGTGTTTATTACGATCTAAAAAGAGAATAAATGGTAAAAAATCAATCAAAATGAAAATGATGTATCATAAATTTATTTTATAAAGAAGTTAAAATCTTTGCTTTAAAGATTTGTTTCGTATTTGTGTTTAGTGGAGTAAGTTGAAACATGTAATTTATTTGTACTTCAACACGTTTATTAATTTTACATACATTATTATTCTATAGATAACCCAATTATCCAAACATTAAGAATATTTTATTTACATAAGGGCAAATCCGATGTGACGAACGTTACATTTCTTCGCGATATCTAATTAATATAAACCTTTGAAAATTAAATGTGTGTTTCCATAATGTTTTAGCGAATTTTGCATAATAAAGTAAAAATAATCTAATTGCAAAAAGAAAGATGAAATTAATTCTAACATGTTAGATTGCTATATTCGGCTGTGCCGAATCTTTGACACCCTATACCGACAGGAGTGGGCTCTATTGATATCTTCATATATATTATTAACTAAGGTTAAGAAAGTTATTGCAGTCTCAGAAAACGGCTTCCCTGGAAAAATATCTTAAGGAACTTGATGCAACTTCTCAATCAGACTACTCATTATGGCGTGCAGCTAGAAATCTTAATAGACCAGTTATCACTAAACCACCATTAAGAAACTTAAATAGAAGTTGGGCACGAAATGATGAAGAAAAAGGAAATATTTTTGTTAATCATTTGAAAAATGTAATTACCCCGCATACATCTGCCGATATTGCAGTCGAGGTGCCACCTGTTGCTGTTAGAGCTGCTGTTCCACTTAGATTTGAAATGAAAGAAATCGAAAAGGCTATTCATGATTTAAACCCCAAGAAAGCCCCTGGGTTTGATAAGATCAGCAACAAAATGCTTTTAGAGCTACCCAGCATAGCAAAGAAAATTATTCTCTTGATTTTTAATGCTATTTTACGCCTTGAATATTACCCACAAGAATGGAAAGTATCCTTAGTTACAATGATACCTAAGCCAGGGAAGGATCCTACAAAAGTTGAGTCATATAGACCTATAAGCTTATTGTCTAATATATCAAAGCTGTTTGAGAAGCTGTTAGTGTCAAAATTAGCCCCAATTTTAATTGTAAATAGATGCATTCCTAACCATCAATTCGGCTTTAGAAGAGAACATAGCACTATTGAACAAACCCATCGTATAGTAAACGCCATAAGAAAAGCCTTTGAAGAAAAAAAATATTGTGCCGCCCTCTTCATCGATGTTTCTCAAGCTTTTGATAAAGTCTGGCATGAAGGCTTATTACATAAATTGAAGTTAAACTTACCTGTAAACACACACAAGCTGTTAGAAAGCTACTTAGTCGGTCGAAGATTTATTATTAAAGAATGTGATTTTATAAGTTCTCCTCAGCCAATTGACGCTGGAGTCCCTCAGGGAAGCACCATGGGCCTACTGTTATACCTTATATATACCTCAGACATGCCAACAAACAACCACACCCTTACTTCAACATTTGCTGATGATACAGCTTTTTTAAGCGTACACGAAAACTGTCATGAAGCATCCCGTTACTTGCAGGATCATATATTTGAACTGGAAAAGTGGTTAAAACAATGGAGGATAAAGGTCAATGAGCAAAAATGCGTACATATAACATTCACCTTGCGTCGGGAGTCATGTCCCCCTATTAAAATCAATAATCAATTAGTGCCCCAGCAATCGCATGTAAAATATCTCGGTATTCATCTAGATCGGCGTTTGACATGGAAATGCCATATAGAAGCAAAACTAACACAAATGAATCTAAAAGCAATTCAAATTTATTGGCTTATTGGAAGAAATTCTGTTCTTAGCCTCGACTGCAAACTTCTACTTTACAACTCTATATTAAAGCCAATCTGGTGCTACGGTATTCAGCTATCGAAAAAAAATTCAAAGGCGCCAAAATAAACTTCTTCGAATAATCACAGTCGCTCCCTGGTATGTTAAAAACTCTAATATTCACAAGGATCTCAATGTGCCATTAGTAAAAACTATTATTACGAAGTACGCAGCAAAATATTTAAAAAGGCTTGAGTCGCACCCAAATCCACTAGCTCGAAATATTTTATATGACAGTGGACACTCTAGATTAAGGAGAAGAGATACTGCAGGACTCATCCGACGAGAAGACCGCTGAACATCTACATATGTGAACAGAAACCGTGAGGAGAAAAATTTTCGTCTAGCATTGGCAAAGTATTAGTATAAGATTTGATTAATTATTGTTAGTTCATATTTAATATATGAAGATTCAATAAATAAATAATGAAAAAAAAGAAAAAAAAAATATTATTAACTAATCTTCACAAAAACGAATAACGTCAGTATTAAAATTGGTTGAGGCTTAAGCTTCGTACAGACGATGGTCAGATCTATCAATATTGTCAGTAAAATGTGCTAAAATTATGTTACAACCGTGTGAACTGGCAATTATTGTCGGACGCCGTTGTCAGAAAAAGCATTGTCGGACTATTGTAAGACAACAATATTGTCAGACATCTGACAATCGTGTGAACACCCATCTTTGCAATTGTTAGATCATTCTCAGACGTTGTTAGCTTATTTTTTATTGTCAGATGCGCGAAGTTTGTGTATCTTACAATATGTGACAATGGCATCATAATTTTTGCAAAAAATTATTTCTAGTGGCTACGCTGCAAATACATGTAAAAAAACTAAAAGTGAAAAAAAAATTACTAATTAAAATACTCCCAGCATTCGCTGGTGCATCCATCACGACATGTTTTCCGTCCACTGCTCCAATGCAATTAGGAAATTGCCACAATTCATTAAATTTATCAGCAATGTCTGTTTTTGGTGTCTTAAAATAAATTTTAATGTACATACATATTTTATAATAGTACCAATGAAGAAAATAAATTTACCTGGATATACATATTCACAAGCACTTTGTAAACGGCATCTAAAACTTCGGGAATAATGTACGATATTGTTGATGCAGGAATGCGAAATATGTACTGCAGTGAGCGAAAGCTTTCGCCAGTAGCTAGGTATCGTAGGGTTAATACGAGTCGCTCACCTGCTGAAATACTCTTTCGCATGTTTGTTTCCTTCTTTTGAATATATGGAGTCACTAAATTCAAAAGATGATCAAATTGATCGGAGTCCATTCGTAAAAAATTGCGATACAACTCCGACTCATTACTACGTAGTTGGGTGAGCAATTTGGCATAACATCCTTCCTGCTGGCGTTGCATCACCCAATCCTTCACCCAAATTTTGCGGGGTTTTTTTAAAATTGGTTGTTCATCTTCGCTGCTTTCCAATACATAAGCAGCTAGAATTGATGCCATTGCATTTTGTGGTTTCATCACAACAATATTATTTTCACTTTTTCAAATTAATACAACACAAACAATTGAAATTAAATAATGTCTCTCAAATGCTTTGAATTTACATTAGACAATATCTACCAATAGATCCGGCAACTTTTGCCACGCAATTATCTGACATCTGTGTGAACTGACAACTTTTGTTAATAGATAAATTTATTGTCTCACAACTGTCTGCCAATGAAATTGATAGGTTTTCTTACAATCGTCTGACCTGACAATTTACTTTTGGTGACAATTTTTCTTTGGTACTATATTGCCAGCCAATTGCCACACCTTACAATATTGTTAGATCTGACCATCGTCTGTACGAAGCTTTAGGTTTATATTAAATTATTGACCGACAATCAGAAAGTTGTATGCGTTTCTTTTTAGAACTTTGAGCTGGCTTGAGTAAAATATCATGATTCTTAGCAGTTTTAGCCGCAGTTTTTATATTGGACCCATGGAAAATTATGGACCAATCATCCCAAAATTCTGAAGACTGATTAATACAGTGAATTTCAGATGGCCTCCTAATATGAGATCTAAGGTAAATTATGGACCGTATATTACAAAATTTTAGAAAATTTTTTAAGGCCATATAAAGCTAAGTTGGACATATTTTACCGCAATATCTATATTTGCTACGGTTTTAGGTGAATTTTATTTTATTTTTCAAAGTGGGCATTGTATTGGGCCTATTGTAAATTATGGACCGACCATCATGAAATTTATTAGTGTGATTTCTAGTCCTATAAAACTGTGACGTACCGAATTTAATTATGATAGCATTATTTAAAACGGTTTAAGGCGTACTTAACTGTTTTCCGGGAGTAGGCTTTATATGGGGCCTATGGTCAATTCTTGACTGATCTTCACGAAATTTAACAGTATGATTTGCAGTCGTATAAAACGAATTTGTGCAAAATTTAATATCATTTCGTCCATTGTTTCAACATTTATGTTAGTTTATTTAACAAAATTATCAATTTTTTAGGGTGGTGGCTCCACATTTTTATTCATAGCTCGGATCCTACTGAACCTATATTACTGGATTCTAATCCCAAACTGCTTAGGAAAACTACAACCAAGTTTTATTTTCTTTTGCGTTTTTCCGAAGTGAGCGAGTTTTCAAAAGACGGACAGACGGATAGCCGGACAGACAGACGGACATAACTAAATCGACTTAGAATTACTCAAGGAGCCAGAATGTATATACTGTATGGGGTCTTAGATGTACAATAAAAAAGTTTCACACGGAATGACAAACTAAGTATACCCTCATTCACCACTAGTGGTGGTGGAAGGTATAAAAAGAAAGACGAAATAAGAGAATGCAAAAATCACAATTATAAACAGATGAACACTACAAACTTGTAACATCCCTCTTTTTTGGGCGGGTTCTTCTATAATTTACGAATTTTGGTTGCTTTATACATATAAGAGTTTTTGTTCTGAAAAATATTTTGATTTAAAATAAGAAAAATTGTTGTTGTTTATTTGCTTGGTTTAAGGTTATAAAAAATTATAAATAAAAAATTCGCAAGTTTTTTTTTATACCCTCCACCACCACTAGTGATGAATTAGGGTATACTAAGTTTGTCATTCCGTGTGAAATTTTTTTTATTATACATCTTAGGCCCCAAAAAGTATACATATTCTGGCTCCTTGAATAATTCTAAGTCGATTAAGCCATGTCCGTCTGTCTGTCCGTCAGTTGAAAACACGCTCACTTTCGAAAAACGCAAAAAAACAAACTTGGTTGTTTTCCCAAGCAGTTTTGGATTGAA
This sequence comes from Pollenia amentaria, assembly GCA_943735925.1. Classification (NCBI taxonomy): domain Eukaryota; kingdom Metazoa; phylum Arthropoda; class Insecta; order Diptera; family Polleniidae; genus Pollenia; species Pollenia amentaria. Next base: position 4,801,593 of record OX031006.1, on the reverse strand, counting down.
ATTCAGCAACATCGGTTCAGTAGGATCAAAACTATGAATCAAAATGAGGAATTGATACTTTTGTTACAAAAACTAACATAAATGTTGGAATAATGCACGGAATGATATACAATTTTCCACGAGTTCGCTTTATACGACTACAAATTTTATTGTTAAATTTCGTGAAGATCGGTACGTAATAGGCCCCATATAAACCCTACTCCTGGAAAACCGTAATAAATAATGCTATCATCCTAAAATTTGGTACATTACAGTTTTATAGGAGCAGAAAATGTAAAATTTTTTGAAGATCGGTCCATAATTTACACTAGGTCCCATATAAATCCCACTCCCGGAAAATAGTTAACTACGCCTAAAACCGTAATAAATAACGCTATCATCCTAAAATTTGGTATGTCACAGTTTTATAGGAACAGAAATCACACTGTAAAATTTTTTGAAGATCCTACTCCCGGAAAACAGTTTAGTACATCTAAAACCGTAATCAATAACGCTATTATTATGAAATACGTTACGTCACATTTTTATAGGACCAGAAATTACACTGTAAAATTTTTTGAAGATGGGTCCATAATTTACACTAGGCCTCATATTAACCCTACTCCTGGAATACGGCTTAGTACGCCTAAAACCGTAATAAATAACGCTATCATAATAAAATTTGGTATGCCGCAGTTTTAGAGGACCAGAAATCACACTGAAAAATTTTTTGAAAATCGGTCCAAAATGATAAATTGATAAAATGCATTAAACTGTATATTATAAATTTTTTATCTATTTTTCTTGAAAACTCAGTTATTTTAACAATTGACAATGTTGCATATTATGCAAACTGTTAGTTAGAGAGTAAGAGAGGGCTGTTTTTTTTTTGTTACTTAAATCGCTAATTTTAGTAGAAAGATTCCAAAATCAGATTCAATGAAAAATTCGATTTTAAATTTTTGGTTAGTTAGGGCCTTTTGCGTTTTATGTAACGATATGTGCGTTTTATATATTAAATTAAAAAAAGTAGTGTACGCCTATGGAATGCTCGCTTTATCAATAAAGATAAACAACCAAAAAATTATTTAACAGCTGTAACATTAAAACGGAGAAAAGTTTTAGTTTTATCAGATTCATTCACAACGCAAGTACGCAGATTACCCATTCAAACTTTAGCTTTGCAATGAAAACGGAACAGCTGCTCCGCAACGTATAAGTTTACGTAAGAGTAACGAGGGCTTTAGTATGTTCATCTATATGAAGTATGTATGAAAGAATTTGTGTTAGCCTGAATTCGTACATTATTCAAAATGTCGTTTTTAATAGAACAAAAAGAAAAGAGAAATGAAAAGTAAAACGGAAAAAACAGCTATAACAAATTCGCGTGACCCTTTTACATTTTCTTAGGGAGTTAACAGAAAAAAAAGGAAACCTCATAAAATTGATGATTATAAAAAAAAAGAAGTAAAATGTTATCCAAACCCCACATACACTCTATAAAAATACTACCAAAAACACAAACGATTTGGCAAAATTATTTGTGTAATAAATTTAACTTTCAACAACATTTTATGCTTATTGCCTGCTGCATCCAGCAAGGGAGTTTCTTCGTGGCGGTGGCGATAGCGGTGGAATTGTAGATACAGTCACATGAAGAAAGAATTCTTAATGGCAGGAGATGAGGGAAATAAACGTTGTTTGTATTACGGGTTTCTCTTTTTTTTTATGGCAAAAGTGCAAATAATTGCTTTTGCCATATATTCCATGTGTATGGGTTTTCAACAGATTTTTATTACACGCTAATTCCCCAGTGGTTTAACAAAATTCAGAGCAACACCATAAGATTTTCTAGTTCATTCTAGACGCATTGAGTGTCATTGTTAAATAAACAAAGGAAATAAAAACACGACAAAAACTAAAAAGTCTACATTATGAAGTTTGTGGGAAAAAATTAACGTTAAATCTAAGAAGAACGCATAAACCTGCTGTATATTTATATGAAAAAAAAAAAATAATTTATAGCCAATATTTTTTTTTTTACTTTTTTTGCACATAAACGAAATATGTTGCATTCGTTGTTCTGGCTATAAATAAGATTGGAACGTAAATTAAATAAAATAAAATCTAACGGAACGTAACACAACGTAACGAAATGAATTGTGAAATTTTATTACGTCTCCTTATTTTCAGTTTATTAAAAACAAGTTTTTTTATTACTTTTGCTTCATAAACAGCAGCATTTTATATAGAAATTTAGCTAATAATAATAATTAACAATAAGAACAACATATTGTTCGTATTGTGAAACAATTACAATTAAAACAACATAAAGCAACAACAATAAGAACTAAGGGCAAGGAAGACTGGAGCTTGGTACTTAAAGGAACCTGTTATGAAAAACATCATTATATAAAAAGAATCATTCCTTTTGGGAAAGTAAAATAAAATTAACGCCAAGGCATCATCACTTATTCATAAAGTCCTATTTCAACTTTTATTAACAAAAGCAACAACAAATCCTTGAATATGAAAAAAGCAAAAGAATGCCATCATAAATATGCGTCATAAGGGAAAGTCATGGCAGTAGCAGGCGTTGTCGTGGTCATGGATTTTAGTCAAATTCTCAACAAAGCTCTGACAACATACTACAGTGTGTCATGAAAATGTTTTTACATAGTAAAAATAGTTTTGTTATCAAAGTTTTTCTTGGGAGTCAAAAATTCTTAAATATGATTTCGTTTTAATGTGCTAAATTCCCAATTCGTACTCTTGATAAATACACTGTAATTTATTGTTGATGGGATTAGTTTTTTTTTTTTTTTTTGGCCACTTTCTTTAATTTTTAAGTATTTATTTATATATATTTTTAGCTGCTGAGGCCTAACTCCACTTATGTAAATAAAAATGCATATTTTTTTTATTTAATTTTTTCCTGACGTTGTGAACATAAAATAAATGATATTTTGTCAAGCCTCGTACACAATAGGCAGCAACATTTTCACTGCTATTCATAATAGAGCAAGAACTTTTTTCACAATCACACACATTTTCTATTAAGAAACCGATTGCAAATGTTGCCCACAACAATTTACGTATTATTTTCATACAAATTGTTGCTGAAGTAGACTCAACTTTTTAAAAAAAAATTTAGTTACATTTTTGTTCGAAAAATGAAAGGAAAATACATACATGAAATACTTTTGGAAGAAATAAGAAGAAGAAAAAATAAAATTTTTACTAGCATTGTGTACGAGGCTTTAAGATTAATACTTAACATCAAAAAAGAAATGAAACTCCAGAATTTGGTTGTCTACAAAATGTGGATAAAGGATGTTTAATGTTTTGTGTGGACACCATTGTCGTGTTCAATGGCCAAAAATCGGTAACATTTGAACCGGTAGATATTTTAGCAATTTTTATTTAACTGGAAAGAAGATTTCGTAAATTTTTCTGCGGTTTTAATTTTATTAAAATCGGTTGTTGAACAGTTGTTGAGAAATTTAAGGTCAAAGTTTAACTTTTGATGTATCAAGCATTAAGTATGAAAATGCTTTTGATTGAGATTGACAATTATTGTATTTTTTATTCAAAAAGAGGGATGTTTATAAGTGCACTTTTTTAAACTTTCTAATCTACATAACTGCCAAATTTCATTATGATATCTTTATTCATGTCAGATTTATAGATCGTCTAACCTTAAAATTACTATTTTTACTCATATTGCAAGCCCTTTCATTCATTTACACTATATAAATAATAATTTTAATGTTTGACATTCCATGAATCTGACATGGATAGAGATATCGCAATGAAATTTTTACGTTATTCACACGGAAAAGATCTTAAAACAGTGGACTAAAAAGCCTCCCCAATTTTGATTGAAAAATGCCCCGAATTCAAAGTCCCGGAAAAATGCTTATTAAAAATTAATTTTTTTCAAAAATGGCAATATTGTCAATATTTACCACACGATATTGATCTGAATTTTCCAGAAAATTTAGGACTTATTAAGGCGAACAATATCAAAAGTTGTGCACCGATTGCAATAAAATAAAGCTAATTCAACCCAAAATCTGTTTAACTAAATATTTTTAGACAAAAACAGAAAATAGCACGATTTAAAGATATTATTTTTGCCGATTTGCGGATTTTTTTTTTAACTGAATTTTTCTGCAGAAATATTTTTTATATAAGTAAAAATTAATTCACTTAATTAAATTTTTAAGCAAAACTGATTTTATTTTTGATTAATGGTTAAATAGAAAAAAAAATGGAATGAAGTGACTGATTTTGATATTTGTGGACGCATACATAATATTTCTCAGTGGGGCGCTAATTTGTATGAAAACTGTTATTGTTCGCTTGCATTGTCGATCGCCTTGTCGTGCTGAAAAATGAAAGTGGGGCTCTCATTAGCAGTTTGTCAAAAATGCAGATGAATGAAAGCGGTCGATATCGTGAGGCAGGCTGTAAATTTTGGGATTTCTTTTGTTTTTCTTAAATTTTTTTATTTCTGCTGTTGATTTTCCAAAAATTAATTAAGCAACAAAAGAAAACAAGTCTTTTTTATGATTAAAGTAAAAAATAAACTGTTTTCATTATGTTAAAATATTTTCTTGGCATACTGTATGTTAATTATATTTTATAAGATGTTTTTAATCACGAAGAATGCGTTTAATATACATACAATACAAAAATACAAGTATGTGTTGTTTTCTCATTATTAAATAAATTCTCTGATTTCAATTTTACAGTTGCACAAGCACTTAAACCAGAAATATTTATTATTTCCATCCATTTCATCGGAATTTCTGAAAGAAATCCTAAAACAAGTTCTAAGCTAAACGTTAAAAAATATATAAAAAAAATCACAAATAATTCTGAATTTAATTTAACTTTAGAGGCAAAAATTCAGAAATTGTTTAACACCATAAACTGATTAAAGGCACTCAGATGTTTATTAAAAGAACAAATTGTTTAAGCTTATTTAAATCTATTAATTAACACAATAAAAACTTAAATTTAAGAGTCTTAAAATTCGTTTTTCTTGCTGCTCCCTAACAAAATACCCAAAATAAATATTTAAATTCAATTAACAGTTTCATCAAAATGAAAACCATCTTGTGTCTGTCCGCATTTTTGAAGCATTCGATCCAAGGTAAATATTTTAACTTAATTACTGCCAAACACAACAAAGACTGACAAAAGTATCCGAATTGGAAAAGTCTTAAAAAAATGTTCTCTTCCTAAACAAACATTCGTAAGACTCTTAAAGCCTTTAACAAAATTAAAACTCGACCTAAAAAAAAAAAATTAAAAAAAAAATAATTTTCTAGCCCGTTTTCACACTTTACCGACAGCTTGAGGTAAGATTTTTTCAGACGTATAAAAAATGTTAAAGAAAGATTCATTCTACGTGGTAGGTGAAGTAAAGTTGCTATAATGGAAGACTTTTTATACAGACGATAAAATCCTAACTTTAGCTATCGGTATGCTGTGAAAATAGGCCTTGGTGTGTCATTAAATTGTCCTTTCAATTCTATCAACATCTTTTTTCTTTTTATTCAATCAATTCATTTTTGCATAATGGCCACTTTTTGTAGGTTGTGGTTGTTTATTTAAAGGGTTTTCCAATAAGAATTTCCGAACTTTGATATTTACTGTAATTTATTAGTATATTTTGCTGTGGACGGATAAAATTGTATTAATAAAATAAAACCCTAATTTTCAAAGTTAAGATGATACCAATCAACATGAAAATCCAAGAGTCTCCGATGCATCCCTGTTTGGTGTGAACTTTGGGCTGATGGTGTCATCGGTACATATTTCTTTGAACAACGTTGCGCTATAGATCGATAATTAACAGCTTTTTTGGCATGAATTCGATTATATGGATACCAACGACATGTAGTTCCAACAAAGCAGCGCTACGTTCCATACAGATGATGCCATATTATACAATCTTCACAAGCGATTTGAGTGCATGGTCATCTAACGCGGATATGAAGTGAACTGGCCATCGACATCGCACGATGCGACCCAATTAGATTTTTTGTATGGTCTTCTTAAAACGCAGGTCTATGCGAATAAGTTAAAAGCCACAGCGGTTTTTTAAGGGAACATAGCCAATGTCATCGGTTTCAATTAAGCCTAATTCATACGCCAGAACCATAAAAAATTCGACATTTGGTATGCATGAAAACCAGCGCAGCCGCGGCCGACATTCGTACGATGTTATAATCCACACATAACGGCATCTGTAGGTCTTACAAACACATTTTATTTTATTTAAATTTGAATATAGAAAGAACTTAATGGTATACCTTTTAGTTGTGAATTTTTCTATTTATTCTTCCCCATCCTATTTTGTGTTGAACTCTTTATTGTTTTTTTTTTACTTATTTATTTCTTTTTTGTTGTCTTTTATTATGGTAATTACCTATTGAAACAACCATCACTACAACATAAACATTTATAACTTTAAAGAAGTAGCCACCCGGCAGTTTTAAAAGAAAACTTTGCATTTTCACATTAACTCACATTCTCACATAAATTGACATATTATATTGTCATATAATAAGATTTTAAGTAACTGGCAGAAAAAAGCAAAAACAAAAAAAAAAAAAAAAAAAAATTAGTGCTGATGATTATAATCACCGGTCGGCGAAAAATGGGTTAAATCTTCTGTAGATTTTTTCTCAAAATCAATAAAAATTTCGTGGGTTCTTTGGTAGGCTACATGGTACTGAGCTAGTTTATCAGTGCGAGGATTTCGGGTACGACTCCGGCCAGATACTCTGGCCCTTTCACGGGCTGTAAGTTTACTTTACTCTTGCTCCTCAAATTAAGTTTGAATGTGTTTTGTAACATAAATTTAATATATATTGATTTATTATCTAAATACAGCGCTCATAAGACATGTCCTCGAAAATATTAGATTTTGAATAAAAATATAAATTTTTTCATAAACAAAATCTGTACACAACACACACACACATGATATTCGTGCTATGGCTGTTCAAATAGTCGAGCTACTTCAACAATATGAATAAGGAGCGTCACTCACGTTTATTGATATAAATACATATGAATAATTCAAGTTGATCACATTTGAACAATTGGAGGGTTCAGAGCTGAACCGAACCAAGTGATAAAATATAACACAATCATATTTCAAAACAAGGGCGAAATTCTCCGCAAATTTTAACTCTTTTCTATTCTGTAACGTACTAAATCACAAAGTGTTTTGTTCCTAAGGTAACGGTAATAAGCCCAGGTCAATGGCTCAGCAATTAAGGGCAGGTCACTCAAAATATTTTCGAATTTTCTCTTGTGACTTGGTTCGCTTGAGGTCTTAGTTCTCCAATTCAAAAAGAAAATATTGCAGATGCTTACAAATGAAAAATTATTGTTTGCTCATGAGTTTACAAAGAAAATTTTATGTTAACTTTTCAAACTCATTAATGATAAAAAGCAGCAAATAAACGATGAGTAAAGGTTTCGATGCTCTAAACTATAAAATAACTTATATCTCTTAAATAAATTTCTTTTGGATAAAAAGAGGTTAATTATGGATTGCCAATGAAATTGATTTCATAATTAATAAATATAAAAAATATTCAGATAAAAAAATGTTTATTTTTGTGATCATCAATAAAACTATTAAATTTTGAATGAAAGTTATAAAATATCAAAAACCAACCCAAAAGCCATTTCTAATAATTCAGTTTTAAGTGAGTGTAAGCCAAATTTGCTATATCCAATAACTTCCACTATCTTCGATTTGATTAACAACCAATAGAAATGTGTTTGCCAAGTATGCTTCTTACCGGAGTCATTGAGGCACCTACAGTGTGTACTGTAACTCCATTTTGTTGAAATCACTAGGTTGAATGGTTTTCCGCTACTGGCCTAGCAAAACTTTCCAACATCGTCAGGTACGAACCACCATGGATAAAGATTGAAATACCAACGTCATTAAAAAAAAATTGGTTTATTATCCTTTAAGATGATACACTGCACCAAACATTATACTTAAGTGGGTGTAGTTGTCACTAATGAGCTGCTCTTGAATCCTACAGTTTTGCTTGTTTACATATCAATTGATTAGGAAATGGGGTTAAGCGCTCATTACCAAATTGTGAATACAATGAAAAAATTATGAAAAAAGTTATAAATAATTCAAACCACAATGCTCTTTCGACGCCAACCTGTATCATCGTCTCCATGAAATTTAATTCTAACGTAATTGATATATCTAAATGCATTTGAGAGTCCAATAGGAAAGTGACGCGAGCACTAATAGATATATCGAATTGTGAATACAGCTAATGCTTTTCATATGCCAACCTTATCCACTGTCCAGAAAGGACTTGGTGTCTCCTGTTTGTAATTATCCTTCACATCATCACGGAGGAAATTCTTTTGCAAACCCGAGTCTATTAAGAAGGAGGGTCGGAGTATCAGTAAACCCTGAATGTCTTAAGCTCTTCATTTATTAATTTATTAATTTTTAATATTATTAATATTATTATTAGGAGGAACATGAGCACTGGGTTGAAAAACTAAAGCATGTTTGGGTCAATCAGTGTTGGAATTACTTTAAAAAAATTTTTTAGAAAAGAAATGTGTGTAGTTTAAATAAATTGTCAGTTGAAAAAAATATTTTCATAGAAAATTTTATTTAATAAAATTCTTTAAGACATTTTGTTCTTTCAAAAATTCTTCAAAAAATTTCTTACGAACAAAAAAACATAAATTTTAGGGGGGGAAAAATAAAGTATAAAATAGTTTGGCTTTTTTTTTAATCTAATATCTCTTTTTTTGCAACATATTACAACTGTGTGGCAAGGAAAAAAATTTGTGTGTGAAAAAGGAAACGGAAGTTAAATAGTAAAACAATTCCACTTTGTAAAATATAAAACAGAACAAGATAAAATAAATACTAAGAAACTTAAAAATAGCAGTCAGGTAATTTTTTAACAATATAAATTTAGCTAGTAAAATCTATTTTTTGAGTTCTATTTTTATTCACTTCACTGCAAAAGTTGTATTTACGTTTGTTTTTTATTTAAGTAGCCGGTTAGTTTGTCTGTTAGATTTTTATTTCGATTTTTTTTTACGAATTTTTACCTTTTGTCCATTAAAACTCATTTTGTTTACACAAATATAATCATTATTATGAGAGAGATAAAAATAATAATAAAAAAAGAAAACAATTTTAAGGAAAAATGTATTGTGTCATAAGAAAAAGGGCAATAATCACTTAAAATAAGGATGCAAACTTAGTTAAAAAAAATGTTATATCCCCCTGCCAGAGGGGTTTTTATTTAATTATACTCTAAGTTAAAAAAAAAGAAAATATTTTCAAAAAGAAAGTTTTGTCATTAAAGTAAATAATTAAACAATTTAAGCTTAAATTGATTTTGACAAAAGTTGAATGTTAAATGAAATTAGTGCAGAATAAATTGAGTTCAAAAAAAATTTTTTTTTGCAGTATATGACGTGCTGTATTCCCAATTTTTATTTTTGATAAAAGCACTGAAATTTATTGTTGAGGGAATTAAGTTTCTATGCGCGTTAAAAATATTACATACTTTCGTAGCCGTTTGTTTCTTTTAACTAAATGAGAACTTCAATTCAACTGCGAATAAAAAAGTTACATTTTGAATTTAAATGTAATTAAAAACAAGTTAGAGTTCTATATTCGGCTGCGCTGAATCTTTCTGGCCATTCCCGACAGTTAGCATATTTCACTAGTGGGCTTTATATAGGAAATACATTAATTGATCTTTATAAAAAGGGACGTCAGTATTAAAATCGGTTGCGGTTTAGACTTACAAATGTTAAATTATTGATCGAAAATTCAAAAGCTTTATGCTTCTAGTCATATAAAAGTTAAATTTAACAAATTTGGGTAAAATATTATGACTCGTAGCAGTTTTAGCCTTACTAAAATTATTTTCGAGAAGAAAATTTATATTGGACCCATGGAAAATTATGGACCAATCACCACAAGATTCTCTAGAGTGATTTCTGGTATTAAAACCACTAAATTAGAACAAATTTCGATATAGATGTGAAATTTGTATAACGTTTTATAGTTTTAAAGTGGTTTTCAGAAATCTACTTAATATGGGACATAAGGGAAGATTTGGACCGAATATTACAAAATTGCATTATATTATATGAAGCTAAGCTGGACAAATTTTTATTACAATATCTATATCTGCCACGGTTTTGGGCGTATTTAAATAAGTTTCCAGAGTAGGAATTATATGGGGCATATGGAAAATTATGGACTGATCTTCAAGAAATTCAACAATATATTTGTAAGTCCTATAAAACTGTAACTACCAAATTTTATTACAGTAGCATTATTTGGTGCATTATTATGCGTTCTAAGCTTTTTTCCGATAGAAGGTTTTATATGGGACCTATGGTAAATTATGGACCGATCTTCACGAAATTTGACAGTGTGATTTTCTGTCCTATAAAACTGTGATATACAAAATTTTATTACAGTAGCATTTTTTGTTATGGTTAAAGACGTACTCAACTGTTTTCCGAGAAGAGGCTTCGACTAATTATGGACCGATCTTCATGAAATGTAATAGTATGATTTCTGGTATATAAAACGAATTTCTGCAAAATCTACCAGCAATCCGTGCATTATACCATCATTCATATTAATTTTTGTGACAAAATTATGAATTTTTTAGGGTGGTGGTCCCACAGTTAGATTTACAAGACTTATCCTACTAAGCCGATTTTGCTGGATTTCAATCCAAAACTGCTTAGGGTAACTAGAAGCAATTTGACATTATTGGTCTTTTCTTTTGAGTTTTTCGAAAGTGAGCGTGTTGTCAACAGACGGACAGACGAAAGGACTGAGAGACGGAGAGACAGACGAACATGGCTAAATCGACTTATAAGTACTCAAAGAACCAGAATTTATATACCTTATTGGGTCTGAGATGAATATCAAAAAAGTTTCACACGGAATGACGAACTTATTATACCCTCATGGAATGTACAAAAAAATTAAATTGGCTTAATATACTTTTTTGTTTTTCTTTTAATTTTTTGTGATTTTTGATTAAAATATATTTTTAAAAGACTTTACTTTGCAATGTGCCTGACAATTAAGTAAAATCTGTTTAATTAATTTCACCTGGATAAATCTGTTCAAAAAGAACTTTCATTTTATAAGGTGTTTAACGTTTTTAATTAAAATTTCTTACATTAAAGACACACAAAAATAAGAGAGTTTATAAATATATGTATGTTTCTGTTAACATACATACATATCGCACACAAAATCATAAACTGGCACAACTAAAAATTTATTAAAATCGTTTTATTTTTTCATAAACCAGTTCACAACTCAAATCTATAGCGACCACGAAAATTTCGTTTGCCTCACTGTCTTCTTTAACGTTTCTTCTTTAACATTTTTGAAAATCAATTTGACTTAAAAATTGCAACTAAATTTTTGAAGACAGTTTCTGCTTTTCCTAAACATTTTAAAATTGTTAGTTGTGCCTGTTTATGATTAAGTGGGCGATATGTATACGTGTGTATAATGTTAATACCCAGCAAACACAAATTCAAACGTTTAAAATTTCTTTAAAAAAATCATCTCATTTCAATAAAATTCTCTCCTTGATAAGTATGATTTAAATTTTTTTTAAATTGTTATAGATTTCGATTTTAGGGAAAAGCTTGATTATCTATTTAAACTTGTGTGTTTGCTTGGCATTGCTACTATGTATATATTTTTTTATATTATAATGAAAAATGTTTTTGAAGTAAAATGCCATTTAAATAGATTTTCTTATATAATAGAATATCATGAGATTTTTCCTATTTAGATTCTTAAGAAAAAAAAATTAAAAGAGGAAAAAACACATTTAACAAGTTAATCTTTTTAAATAAAGTGTAAAACATTTTAAATTAGTTAGTAATAAAATGTTTCCTCGCGATTCTTCTGAAAAGTGTTCTAACTGAAACAATAGAAAGCAGAAAAAGTTTAAAAAACAACTTTCTCCCATTTCAACAATCCATGCAGATTTTGTAAACTGTGAATAGTTTACTAAGAATCAACATTTCCACAAACACCTTTTGCGTATTATAAATATAACCAAAAACATACATACATACAAACACTATCTAACTTTCACGCTCTGACTCACTCATTCACACAGTATTAAAGTTGTATCTTTCATTTAAAGTATTAACAGTTTATATACCGAATCTGTGTGTATCTGCTTCTTATAAAACTTCATCATTTTTTTTAACAGGTAAAACATATGAATAGCAAAAGCAGTATCATCATCATCAATAACAACAACAGCAAAGGCAAGAAAACATAATCTGTTTATCCCGACTATATGATACCCTATACCGCAGAACTAAGCGGGAAATTTACGAAAGTTTATTTTATTTGGGACACGCGGACAATCATGGATGCGACAGAACAAAATTATGTTATAAACTTTAGATTCCTATAAGAGTTCTTTTTATATAATATTATTTAGATAAGCACGTCTTCATACCGCTGGCTCAATGTTGTACGGTTGTATGTAAAATAGCAAAACTATTGAGAAAATCAATTTTATAATCTCTTATTTTTATTCTACTTTTCCAATTCTGACTATGAGAATGTGTCAGTCAAGAATACAAATTATCAAGACAAATTTCAACTAATTTCATGTTGTAAAATTCCTCCCTTTGCTGGAATTATATAATAAAAATAAAATCTGATGAGCTTAAGCCCAATTTAAAAATATTTCAATTTCCAAAAAAAGTTACGTAACAAAATGTTGTTAATTAAATTGGCCAAAAACTTGTTGCCGTCTCTGCATCAACACTTAAACAAACTAAATAACTAAAAATAAAAAAAAAATTTTAACAACAACCTTTTTATACTGAGCCAGCGATATGTGTACAAGATTTTTTCATTTTTAAGAGATTTTAGGGAGGCTTATCGGATCTATGGTAGACCTACCAGCATAAAATTTTGCCATCGTAAAAGTTATTGTTCCCAAATTGTATGTCAAGACCAACATTTATTAGGAAGTAATGACATTAAAAGCTATTTTCTGGAGTGGTATTGCTGTTGGAGCTATTGTTAAATATAATTAATTAAATAATGTAGATTTCAATAAACTATATTTGTGCTTAAATGATCCTAATACCAATGTAATGCCTATGTAAAATTATGGACCGATATTTACCATTTTCTACAGCAAAAAGGTCTTAAGTGAAAAATTGCATTTGAGCTTATGATTGGGTTTAACTGAATATGTTTTCTTTTTCGTTTGGATTCAAGAACATAAGTTTTTTTTTAGGAAATAAGTCTATTAAATAAATCAGCTTTAATTTAATATTACGATAAACTTCTCTTTCTGACTTAAGATCTTTTTGCCAAACTTCAATAAATTAGAACCAAAGTACTAAATTATCGAATCATCTCTAAAATTGAGGCCTGTTGTTTGCGCACAGGATTAACAGGGACAGCCAGAAGCACGGAAGGACATTGTTAGATCGTTTTAAAAAGTGATTCTGAGTCGATCAGTATAGTGAAAATTGGGTATAGGACAAATATTTTATAGGTGTTACATACATCAGCACAAATGCATAATACCCTCGCCACATTCGGTGGTGTGAGTATGAAAATAAATTCAAACAACTCCAACAAAAGCAAACAAGAGAAATTTAAGTGGAAACTTAAATCCAGAATTATTTTTCAACTCATGTGTTAGATGCAAGTGTAAATGAACATGATGGCATGATTGTCGTGAATTTCACCTGTGTGTTCTTTAGGTATTTAGTGGTTACAACACACACGCACACACACACACACACACATATATATGCATTCACAAACTCACATTTATTACTTTGACTTAAACTGTCTGCGTTCAGATGTGTTAATGAGACCATGTCAGAATACAAGCACATGTGTTCCTTTTTTGTGGCGGAGAAAGAGACAAACAAATAAATTAGCTGCCATCATTTTGCATGAAATTTTAATGAACAAACAATTTTTTTAGTCAGTTTTTGTGTCTGTTTTTAATTTTGCAGCAAACAGATTTTTTTCTGTGCAAACATCAAGCAGATATTCCACAATTTTTTCCGCACAAACTCATGTTTGTATTTGTAAAATACACATGTTCTTATCATCACATGTATACCTGAGAGTGTTAGTTGGAGTGCTCGGCAATGAATGTCAAGAATCACAGTAATTAGCTTAAAGAAATCTTATAACAAACAGATGGAAAAAATATTACAGAGATTATTCATTAGCGCATACAGTTGAAAAAATAAAGAATCGCTTGTAGTGTCCTTAATTCCTCTAGGAGCATTTCATAGCACACATATGTCAAACGCTACCCTGTGGTCTGAAATGTTCTTTTATATTTGTTATACGAGGGCTTTCACTTAAGTTGTAACGATATGTAATTGCTTTGAAGTCATAAAATTTCATGGTATTCTGTCATTAAAAAATAAAAAAAGAAAACTTAAATGATCCTGCTTACAAAGTCCATAAAATAAAGGCTTAAGAAGTTTTAAAATTTTATTTATTTTTATGTCGTTCAATGCTGAAAGGATTACAGCTGTTAATTGTGAGTTACTTGTTTTTAAAGTGGCGCAGAAAAAGATTTCAGTTAATTTCTAATAATTAGTCCCCTAAATTAATAAAGATTAACCCCCAAATTTTCAAAGAAAATCCATTTTATATACATTATAATGTGTTTATGTTTTTTTTTATAACAAAGGCTGTAAGAACATTGTCAAGTTATACATTTAAATAAAATCATAATAAATTTTACTCAACAGTTAATTTAGGATGACAACTGTAGAGACAATAAGTAAAGGCAACAGCTGACCTTAATATAAACAAAAAAATTAGCCTAAATGAAGAGCAGCAGCATAAAGGCAGACAAGGACATATTTCATAGTATATTTCAAAAAGTAGTACAAAAGACAATTAAAGAACACACTTAAGCTATTGAAATAAACAATTAAATCAAATGCCAGTCTATGAGTTTTAATACCATAATATTTCTGTATGAAATATTTATTACTCATACGCTCCAGAGTAATTGTTCAAGGCAAACAAAAATAATTCAACATTCATACGCCACAGGGAATTCAAAACCACATTTGAAATTTTACGCTTGTGCAAATTTTACTGTTTATTTCAGGTGGGATTATGTAAAACTAGTTAAATACTTAAATTTCTTCTTGTTTTCCCTTCATCTTGTACCCGGGATACTCCTCTTCCTGCCACACCATTTAAACATTTAATACCACTTGATGTATTTTGTTAGTCACCCTCAATTTCTAGCCATATCCTGGCAAATTTATTTTTAATAAATTCGTATGGTTTATTTAACTGTAAAAAGTTGGATTACAACTATTAAGCGCAATAAAGGAAAATAAAAAAAGACAAAGCAAACAAAAAATTTTGTAAAGTAAAATAGAAATAAAAAATATAATAAAATCAGATAGAAAAACACTTAAATATGAGCAATGAATTTAAATTCATAATCCGCTTAAAGCACCATAAATAAATGAAGGGATAAAAATGAACTTAAAATTAAACAAAAAATAAATACGAAAAACATACATAGTAGATTTTAAATTAATATTAAGTGCGGTTTCAGCATATTCTGCTAAAATATTTAAACAACATAAAATGGTTGGGGAATTATTTGTAAAATACCGGAAAATTACAATATTTTTTTTTTAATTTTAGCAGGAAAAACAAACACTGCGACCAAATAACATCTCAAACTATTTACTTCGCGTTTTGTGTATGAAATAAGTTCCTTTTTTTCTTTTTCAAATAAATATTTAAAAGTTACTGAAATTACATCGTGTATGGTTGGTTAAACTTTGCTGCAGTTTTCTAGGACTTTTTACAAAAAAAAAAAAAAAAAAAAAAATGTTCTCAAAGAAATTTGTTACTTCATTTGTATTTTATTTTTATAAAGTTTAATTTCAATAATTTTTTTAATATTATGTTTACGGCAAATTTCACCAAGTTCAGTTGCAATGAACTATCAGTAATAACTGCCAATAACATATTGTTAACTTGAAGTTAAACTGAACTTGATGAAATTTTCCGTTAATATAATATTTATATAAAATAAGCTTTTCATCAAGACATGGATTTTTTTTAGAAAATTTTGGCTTCAGACTACATCGTACTTTGGATAAGAAGACTTTTTGGCTTAATTTTTGGTGTTGTTGCTATTTAAAGCCCATTTTATAAACTGGTTTGAATTAATTTCGAATATTTATATTCGTGCCGCTTTCGTTATGGCTTTGGATTGCCTACCCCTTATTAGGGTACATTTGCAGACTATACTTTTTAATTGTTTTTTAAGTACGCATTTGCAAAAAACATTTATCTTCCCGGACCCAAATTTTATAACCCAAGTAAATGATAAACAGAACATATTTCTCTAAAAAGTCGGAAAGATTGGTCAAGAAATGGAAGAGTAATGAATAAAATACAATATTTGTTTAAAAATATACGCATTTTCGAGACACAGAGATCTTCTCGAGTCCAAATTTTATAAACCTAATAAATGATACATTTCTCCTTAGGCACGTTGAAAACTATAAAATCGGTTAAAAATTGGACGAGTTATAAGTCTAATATAATAGATATATTCTGTCAATGTTGGCTGTTGACACTGGCTATGACAAACTTGCAATATTTTTTTGGTTTTAATTCGGAAATGGTTCTTAATCATCGCAACATTTTGTAATAAATGTTGCTTTTAAAAGAGAGAACAAGTTATAACATTTTTTCCCTTTGGCGTAGATGTGGGGGCTGATGTATGCAAAGCCAACCAGACCCGCTTCTGCTCCCCCAAGAGTTTTCTCTTTATCTAATTGCTGTTTTCGCTTGAAATTTTTTTGTAAGCGTATTGATATTTTCAATAGCCGATTTAATAGCCCTAACACATTTCTTTTACATAAGATGAAATCCAAAACTAAAAAGAACACCTGTCTTAACATTTACAAACTTTTACAAGTGGCAATAGTTTTCAATAGTATGGAGGATCCTAACTATATGGAGGCGGTTAGGCCTCCTATAGGCTTCTACTTTGGAAAGATTAGAGAATGGATTCTGGGCGCGACAAATAGGGCCTGGGGGAACCGAACGGACTGCCGGTTATCACGGACGCTGTGGCCGGTGCTTAGGAAGTCCGATTCGGAGTTGCTGCTGGGCAGAAGTAGGGTCTGCGTGAGGACCATAATAGGAATTATCACGGGTCATTGCATGATATGCTGAATGGCGATGAGGTTAAGACCCGACGTTTCGGATATGCGCGGGTTGTGTGAGGACCCACAGCAATTGAAGACGATTGATCACATTTCGTGCCACTGTCCCAGGCTACAGGGCAGCAGGCTGAGGTGGCTGGGCAGCAGATTCCTAGGCGAATTAGGAGATGGCCCGGGCTGTGGGCTCGAGAGTCTGATCGGATTCGTAATGGGGATGGCCTGGCTGCTCAGCAGGAGCCGCACATAGGTAGGGATGCAAACGATACATCGATGTTTAGAAAACATCGATCTATTGGTCATAAGCACCGATGTTAACATCGATGTTTTGATGGACGATACATCGGCGATACATCGCCGTCAAAACTAAAAAACATCGACATCGTATATTTAATATTTTCATTTATTTAAATTTTTTTCATAATATTTTTATCATTTTAAATATTTATTTTTTCAATTAAACCCTTCATTTAAAAATATGAAAAAGTGTATTTCAAAGTATAGAGAGAAAAAACATGTTCAAATATGGTCACGTTCAACAAAACTATTTTTAAATAAAATTGTAAACATATTTTGGTTTATTTAACCAAATTATTATCATCGACAACCAATACACAACGAAGCAGAACCATAATATGGTTGTGGCTTCTTGATGGAGGACTAATTTAACAATAATATGGTTGTCGGTAACAATAATATGGTAAAATTAAACTTAATATGTGCAAAATTTTCTTTAAAAATAGTTTTTTTGGAGGTGCCCATATTTAAACATGTTTTTTCTCGGCGTGTACAAAGTATGTATGTACATACCTGCATAATATGCATTGCATAACTACATATACATTTGTGGTTCCCATATTGTAAACTAAAGAAATGTTAAAACAATTTTAGAGACTGTGTAATAGGGTTATAAGTTTTTTAATTGTTTGCAAATATCAGTTCTCCCAAGGTAAAATCGTGTAGGGCATGGAAAAATATTAAGAATTGCATTTTTAGTTTTTTGCTATTGTTAAAAAAGTACACCCGCTAAGTTCCATGAAGTTTTTAATTAAAATGTTTTTTTTTTACTGAAATTATATCATATTTATTTTAAAATACTTTGCATTTCATGTCATTTTGTCAAGAAAATTCCTCAAAAGTTTACTTAACTGACTTCTTTGTTGGGTACATATTAAATCTTTCAATAATAATAAGAAAAAAATTAAAACATCGATGTATCGTGTTTGTACCGATGTTTTTTTAACATCGATACTTATCGTGGAAACATCGATGTTTTTAAATATCGATGTTTTTCGGAACGATGTTGCATCCCTACACAAAGGGCGGATTTGTGTTGTGTTCAGTGAGGTTTTCTCTCGGGTTTAGTCAGATCTTCTTTTCTTATCTTCTTTATCTTCTTTATCTTCTTTATCTTCTCTATCTTCTCTATCTTTTCTATCTTCTCTATCTTCTCTATCTTCTCTATCTTCTTTATCTTCTTTATCTTCTTTATCTTCTTTATCTTCTTTATCTTCTTTATCTTCTTTATCTTCTTTATCTTCTTTATCTTCTTTATCTTCTTTATCTTTTCTAATGCTTTCGCTGTTTATTTCACCTACTTTCCACCGACAGTTAGAATATAAATTATTAATAACTCTTTATAAAAACGGACGTCAGTATAAAAATTGGTTCCGGTTTAAGACAATTGCAACACAATCAGACAGTGTTATGCTTTTATTTCTAGCAATTTGAAATAAATTGCATAATTCATGATTCGTAACTCTTTAGGCCGAACTAAAATGATTTTCAGGCGGGGAGTTTATATTAGACCCATGGTAAATTATGGACTAATCATCACGAAATCCTGAAGAGTGATTTCTGTTATTAAAAATCTAAATGCGTTTAAAGTGCTGTTTAAATATGGCATCTGTGCTGTTCAGATATGCTGCTTAATATGGCATCTTTGGTTAATATGGACCGATAATCAGAAAATTGCATGATATTATTTGTGGCCATATGAACCAAAATTGGACCAAATTTTACTACAATATCTTTACCTGCTACGGCTTTAGGCGTATTTAAATAATTCCCAGAGTGAGCATAATATTGGACATTATATGGTAAATTATGGTCCGAGGTTTACGAAATTTTATAGTGTGATTGTTAGTCCTATAAATCTTTGACGTACGAAATTGTATTACAATCGCATTATTTATTTTAATAAAATATTAACTCTTTTCCGAGAGTAGGTTTTATATGCGGTCTAGGGTAAATTATGAATCGATCTTTCAAAATTTGACAGTGTGATTTATAGTCTTATAAAACTACGTCATAGTATGATAGTAACATATGATAGTAATATATATTACAGTTTTAGGCGTACAGTATGATTTCTATTCATATAGAAAAAGTTTGTGCAAAATCTAATATCATGCCGTGCATTATGCCATCTTTTATGTTTGTTTTTGTAACAAAATTGTAAATTTTTTAGGTGGTTGTTCTGCATTTTGATTCATAGCTCTGATCCTACTGATCGGATTTTTCTGGACTTCGATCCCAAACTGCTTAAGATAACTAAAAGCAATTTGACACCAACATTATTTTTATCTTTTGAGTTTTGCGAAAGT
Organism: Pollenia amentaria; assembly: GCA_943735925.1. Classification (NCBI taxonomy): domain Eukaryota; kingdom Metazoa; phylum Arthropoda; class Insecta; order Diptera; family Polleniidae; genus Pollenia; species Pollenia amentaria. The sequence goes on along the minus strand of OX031006.1, from coordinate 4,781,701 downwards.
GTGCGTGTTTTCAAGAAACGGACATAGAGATGGACATGGCTAAGTCGACTTAGAATTAATCAAGAATCTATAATATATGTATATACTTTATGGATTCCCTTTTTCATAATACTGGTGAAGGGTATAACAAGAGTTTAAAGTCAAATAAGGACCAGTATCATATACATTTAGCATCAAGAGTCGGGGTTGAAGTTGCGAGTCGGAGTCGGGGCCGCACTTAAAAAATTTCAGCGCTCGGATTCGGAGTGGAAGTTTATATATTTTTCTGACGACTTCACAGCCCTGCTTTCATGCCTTTCATGAAATTGAATTGTTCACCATTATAATAACTCCGTTGGACAGCAGCAACAAAGAGGAAATCGCTGTTTTCAAAAATAAATGTGGCTTATAAATTATAATTTATAATGTTAATGCACACATTTTGTAAAAAATTATTTTATTTTTTAATTTTAATACGAGTATACTTGATCATAAATTAACTCAAAAATTTAATTTTTTGGAAAAAATCGACACGTTATATTCATATCTACCCGCATTAATATATCGTGTTATTTTGTCTACTTTTTAGTAATGAAATGGTCGTTTCATATGCCTTTAAAATAAAATAAAAAATTGTTTTGCTGCTTCTTCTAACAATTTTTAAATTTTGAGTTAATACCCTCTTTATGATCAAGTGCGATATATTATATTACGCAGAAAAAGTTTAAATTTTTTTGTACACTAATTTTTATTTCCAGTCTTTTTGTGCAATAACGTCATAAGCCCCGAAAACTAAAAAAACACATTCCGTGAGATTTTTGCGATTTATTCATCGTTTTTCTTTAATTCGTCTTTGTATACCCACATCTTCGAAATTCAAAATTTTTTTTAATCTGTTAAAATTTCTGTGGTTAATATTATTATTGCGAAAAGAAAATCAAACAACATTATTGAAGTGTCAGACGTCAATTATCATCTTAATCAAAAACTAATTGGAAAATAGGTTAAGTCTTTTGAAGGAGTGTTGTGATGGTTATAATTAGGGCATGGAATTCAAGCATTTATTATTGGAAGACATGAGCATAGAACATGTTAACAAAAATTCATAATATGCTTTAAATATTGATAAAAATATGCCTTTATTATTTAAAGAAAAACTGACAGTGTACAATGTACACTGTACATACTTAATTTTTGTTTTTCATTTTGATAGAATTAAAGTTACGTTTACTTAAATACATAAAATTTTTGAATAGTAAACTTAATTTTTATTTGCTGTACTCAAAATTAAGAACTTAATACATGAACATACATACAACGAATTCTTAATTTTCTAACAAGATACTTTTAACAACAACAAAATTTAATTGAAGACAGTTTCTGTTAAGAATTTTTCTTATTGAAAAAAAATGCTGCAGAAATTCAATCTATTCTCTATTCATGCGATGGATTTCTCTTTCTGCAACCAATTGCAGGTTGATTGTGTGTTGGACACTTTATAAATTAAAACACCAATTTGAAGATGTTTGTCGAGCATAAGAACATCTTGCAAAATCATTAAAAATAACACAGCACATAGACATCGAACCGGGATTTTTCACATCGGAAATGGTATTTCAAGCATTAATCTAACAAGTCCAATAAAGTCATTTATTGTCCCTAATAATTTTTTAAAAAAACTAATTTTGAATTTTTGTTTGAGTTCTACAATTGCTTGATTTTTATAACACCAAAAATCATTTAAATGAAACAAAAAAAAAAAAAAAAATATCCAGGAAATATGCTGTTTTCAGCAAAAAACCAATATAACAATTCGCATGTTATCTTAATCTACGGTCGCAATTGGCGTCTCCTCCTCCTCCTATAATCAAGACCCACTATTCCCGCATGAGTTCCTATCACCCAGTGCCCGTGATGACCGATATAACCGTCCTTATCTGGTCTCACTCGCGTTCTCGTCCTATCATAGCAGGCCATAAAGTCCTGGCAATCGAGCAGGTATGCTCCCCCTTCTATACGACTCACGTCTGATGAGAGTCTTGCAGCGAGCCATTGAAATGCCGATCAGGCAGTCGACGAACATGTCGTCCAAGAGACAGGTCTGTTTGGTTGCCAGGGCGTCCACTGTGTCCTGTTACCCATGCCAGCGTTACCCTGGAATGTTTTGCGATCTTATTTAGAGACATCCGGCATTCCACTGTTAACATACTGTTAACAGGGGTTTCTTCATCGAGGAATTGGACATAAGGGTATCTTTAAGGCTGCCCGATGGCAGTAGTGTACTAAACTGAACTGGCTGATGTTCTACTATTTACTGGTGTCTTCACGACATCTATATTAACAGTGGAATTTAGTTAGCTCAGTAAGTGTATAGTTTGATTTTTGACAATATCAATTTTGTTTTAAATTATAAGCTTCAAACGACAAGCTCTTACATTTCGTTTTTGCTTTAACGAACGAGATTTTCTTTACATATTGACAAGCAGGCAGTAAGTAGAGAAATAAAATGTCTTAGAAGTTTATAAAAAAAGGTTAACTATTACAACTTTTTTCATAATTCTAGTTACTTAAACTTATTACTTGTTTTTTTAATATTTATAAAATTTTTGTGCTTATTTTGTTTTTAATTAATATCCATTTTAATATTAAATAACTCATATTACAAATTCTCTCAAACTCTTTTGTACACATACTTACACATGTTAAATAAAGAAAGTTTTTATGTTTCACATTAAAAACAACAGCAATACAGGATAATGTTTCCTCATGAATTGCGTTAATTAAGTTAAGCTTAACCTTGAATTAAATATACCCTCAGACATTCTATTATCTTCCATTGTCATAAAAAAATGTATACATATACTTATGTTTGTTTATGTAGTACGAGTACTAACACATTAACAAAGACTTACGTATAGACATAATTAGCTAGTACCCAGCGGGAAACTCAGAAGACCTTCTTACTTTAGGCCTTTTTGAAGGCCCGCTTAGAATTTTTTTTGACTTAATTACCATTTTGATCTAACTACTAAAGAATGCCTCATAGAACATTGGCTCTTTCGTATAAAAGATAAGATACACATATCACATTTCCTTCTATGAAAAGGGAGAAAAGAAGAAGTATGATTTTTTTTTGTTTTTTGCCAAAGGAAAGGCCATAGAATTCAGATCCCGTTAAGGCCGTCTAAGAGCCATTATTTTGAATACCTTTTAGAATCTCTCGCGAAAGAAGCGAGAGCGTAAGGCATATCCCGCAATGACAAGGTGTGTAAAAAAGATATGAGTATGGAGTGGAGCGAGTAGGCCTTGCACATATAAAAAAAGAGTACTTCTTTCTTCTTTTTCCCGACTAGGGCAAAAATATTTGTAAAATCGTTATTAGGGATAGATTGAAACTATAATTTTGCTACTTTACTAGATTGTATAATATCGCATAAAAGATTTTACTATCAATAATTTTTTTAAGTTTAAGTATTTAAGGAGAAGTAACGATTGCTAGCCAATCTTCAAATAGAAGAATATATTTTTCGTTCTACTGAATTGGGGCCGCAAATCATAGCATTCGATACCAATCGAAATAAGAATACAATTTAAATGGAAATTTCGATCTAGATTGAATTTACCGTCATTTGCAACGCAGATGTAATCTAAATTTAAATTTTAACTCATACATTTCACACACTCATATTAATATTAATAGTTGGATGTTGGAGATGTGTATATGTATGTGTTAGCTATTTATGTATGCATCCAACTACTTAAATATGTGGTACGTATAATACACGAAGTAAATTTGTTTATTTATTTGCGTACATGTTTTACTCCAAGTATTCACTATAAATTTAATGTTTATGTCTTTTTTTTCTCGAAATTTAAAATTCATCTTAATATAGATAACACCAGGACGAATTCCTCAGATATTTTTTTCTTCTTGTTTTCTTTTTCTACATCTTCTTGTCATTCATTCTATTGTTAAACCTACACCTTTTGGGGTTTTCATTAAATCAACTTGTTCAAAAGTCTTACAGACACACACACACAAACAATATATAAGAAATATCAACTTAAATATTTAAATACTTAAGGAGATTTTACTTGCTCAGTGCTTGGTAAGAGAATGGGTTTAGTCAGAAGTTTGAAAGATAAATTTAATATCCAATATTTTTTATAGTTTAGTCCTGTAGTCATAGTCCAGCTTTGACATAGCAAAGGAAGACAAGTTCCGTAAACCGCAAAAACATAATTCTTCTAAGAAAATCGAAGGCAAATTAATGCATAACACATTGGTCAATGGAAATTGTTACAAATGTATTAGGGGAGTTCCGAATGTGTGTTAAGTGAATGTGAATAACTAAATAACATTTTTGCGAATGCGAATATCTCCAATATGTTCAGAATTTTTAGTTGTTTATTTTCTCTTAGGCTGGGTTTTTGAAATCTCAGTAAAACAAGGAATAGTTAATCAGAAAACAGATTTGTGCCGCCATTACCAAGTTTGTAAACAAAATTTTGAATTTTTTTTAACGAATATCGTCCTATAGCTATTATAGCTTATTTTAGTAAATGTTGAAGAAATTCGTGGCAATTTAGATGATAGCATTTATATATTGGTTCCATTGTACCATTCTAAGGCATTCGATAGGTTCATCATTTCATTCTTTGCATGAAACTGATGGAATTTGTTGCGTTTTCGGCACTTGCAGCTAGTTTGATTCTGATAAATCTGATAAATTTTGACTTAAATCAAATATTTTCCTGGGCAACTGCTAACGGATTGAGAATCAACCCGAGCAAATCAAAATGTTTAAATATATCCAGGAAAAGTACAAACGTTGAGACAGATTTAAATGTTGTTATTGGTGACTCAAGAATTGAGATTGTGAATATGGCTAGAAATCTTGGAGTGACGTTCAACTTACTATGGGAGTTCCCCTGGCTAAGGCATATCTACTACCAACACTATTATATGCATCGAAACTTTTTGGTGCCTGTAATTCTCTCGATGTAAAAAAAACTTAACACAACTTCTAATAACATTGTCTTTATATTCTCGCCGGTTTACTTATTAAAGAAATTAAATACATAAAATTTTAGAAAAAGGCACATCCCTTTTTATTTTATTCCCTGTGCTACCATGTGCGATTGAAATGTTTCTGAAAAATTACGTTTCATTTTTTGGCCGATTAAATATTTTTCTGACCTATAGACTGAAAAAATTCCTGTTATTTGGTTAATAAAGCGTTTTGAAATTTAAAAATACCTTTTTATTTTTCTGAAGGGTTATCTTCCATTTCTTTCCGCACGTAGTTTTTCTGTCATAAACTGAATTGAAATTAGCGAAAGCATGCGCTGTCGAACCAGACAACAAAATTAATTGCGGATTGCATTTATAAGCATACTTTTTAAACAACAACGATCCGCATTTGATGTAAATAATTTCAACATTTGATTTTACGAAATTGCTGTTGACAAGCATTTTCAAATGCAATCACATTTAATTTAATGAAAATCGCGCTTGGATTAAATTATGTTGATCTGGATTTTTGTCAATCGTTTTGCTGTTGCGATAAACGCATTGCTTTCGCCGCCATTTATTGTGGTTAATAAAAAATTATTTACTTTATACTTTCCTTTATAGTGATTGATGTGTTTTGCTAAGGCGTTATTGTAAGAGAACATCTTAATTGAACGGATAACCAAACACAAATCCTGATAAATTAATGCATATCTATTTATCGACCTATGGATATCTATTGATTATTATACTTTCAGAATCATTTAAATCAACTACTTTTTCTTTGCGGCAAATTTAAATTGCTCAACTGCAAAAAATATTTGTCATTTCGTTCTGTGTACAAATTTTTTAAAAGACCTAAAAAAGAACTGATTGTTTGACAAGACTGCACGACCGGATATTCCTGCTTCTAATAACTTTGTAGTTGCTTTTATTGTTGTTGTTGCATTACTTTAAAAGTGTTTTGTTATTCATGGAATTCATTAAAATTGCAAAACCCTGAGTTTTACAAAATATGTATCCAACAACTGTATAAACGAGTACTATCATCTTACCGCCACAACAATGAGAACTTTTACAATCCAGTAGTTCTGAAAAACTTTAGCATTTGTTTTTCATGTTTAGGAAAAACGTATGCTATTTGCGACAACGCAACGCATACAGTTGCCAATTGACTTATCCATGTTAAATTGAAAGAATACCTTTTGCATTCTTATTATAACTTCCCAGTAAAAAAAAATTTGTGATTTTTGAAGCACTTAAGAGAAAAAGCGCATAATCGAGCGCTTCGATAAAAGGGCTCTTATAAAGCAGTAAACGATAACGAATAAAATATACAAAAGAAGCTGCTATTTTAGTGCTGACAACGAAGAAGGTTTTAAAGCGATAACAAAATAAAAATATATTATGGCTTACGAAAATGCTTGATAAAAGGCATTTAAACCAGTAAAAGAAAAAGATTAATGAATATGTTAATTTAGTAAGCCTTAAAAAAAGCTCTTTAGGAGTGCTTTATATGCGTGTTTTATTATGTTTAAAGAAGCGCTTATTGTCAGCAGAAATTAGTGCTCCAAACCGGGAACACCCCATACAAAAATCAGGCATCCCATCAGCAGGTTTGAAGCGATTTGAGGTATAAATTCATACATAAAACCTGCTCCTTTTGGAGCACGTTTTTTACTGGATTGTTACTGCTTTCAAAATCTGAAGTCATGTTAATATTGTTATCTCTATTAAAGTAGTCATATCTCTAGATCGAATGCACTATTCCGAGCTGTGGGGCACAATTTATTTTAATAACCGTTCAGATTATATAAATTTATGTTAGTGTATATAAGAGTGCGTGTGTATTGCAGAGTGTCTTTGTATGAATGATTTCTACTTTTTAAGTTTAAGCTTAATACAGTTGCATTTCCTGTAGTTGTTGCTATTTTTGTTAATATAACTTGATGCAGCTTTCGTGTACCCACCATATGGATAGATGATACATTTATTTTGTAGCACCATCGTGGAAATTCTCCTTAGGGAACTGGTAAATCAATTGCTTAGAACTTTATTTATGTCCATGAAAAAAGTATTTAATAATGACATTTATTAAGGAAGTGTTTCAACCATAGATTTTTAAAAAAGGGACTTTTGAATCAGTCTAGTACTTCTTAAATTTTTAAATACATTTACTTTTAACATATACTCTTCCTTAAAAGCGTGTATTTTGCCAGAATAGTACTTTAAAAAATATATAACAAAAATACTGTTTCAAATTTAATAAAAAAAAGTTTTAGAAATGTAAAAGGTGTCTTAATATTAATGCAAAGTTTAAATTTGCCGCCATTTATTTAATGTAGAGTTACGGCCAGGAAATGTCTCGTGTATTAATTAAACTGTTGTCGGGTTGTATGGCATAAGATGCCGTCATATTGGGACTACATATTGGTCACACCAACAACATCTAATTTTAGCAGAAGGAACAGTGTCATAAGGTCGCGGTACCAAGTAGATGAAACTGTTACTAGTTTTCAAAAATGTTTAATCCAAGGATGACTCTAGCCGAATGTGCGCCATAAATAGTGACACGTTGTGGATGAGTTTTCCATTTGACAATAACATGTGGGTCGGACAAGCCCCAAATATTAAATTTTAGCCGGGCACTCTTAAATTACGGATACAAAATTTGCTCCCTAGATTGTGCGATCAACAACCGTAACCGTTAATTCATCGCTGCCATAACGATACTTTTTGCAAAATGCTAAGAGAAGACTTTGAAAGAATAGTGCATTAGAACCATCAAATTCGTGCAGGCAAGTTTTCCATTGTTCTTTTTTAGAATTTTCCTCATTTTATGAACTTTACGTTTCAATTATATAATAACAACTTCAAGACTCATTTCTAATTTCTATTTAATATGGTTAATGCGTTAATTTTTTAACACCCTTTACTTTTAAAAATGTAAATAATTGACACGTGTTTAACTATATTTTTTTTCCTTTAGAAAGACAAAGATACGCTTAGAATAATGTTTTGAAATCAAGATTAATATATAACAACATTTTCTAAAAGTGAAACATCGAGGGGCAGGTACCCCGATAGACTGGTAGGTAGTGAGCCAATCTATCAGTGCGAGGGTTTCGGTATGGGTTCCGGTCAGAAACTTTGGTCTGTTCCACTACAATATGCTGAAGGTTTTAGTTACTACTGCTCGGTTAATTAACCCATTACCGCCCACTGTACACAAAAATATAAAGGAATTTCTTCAACTGATCGCTAAGAAAAGCAGTGTTTGCGTACACGAATTCAACCCTTAATACCGTTCGTAACTATTTTCAAGAAAGTAACAAACATTATATACTGTTCTGTTCTTCGTTATAAAACAGAACAATTGTAATGGTTCAGTAGACATACATTATATTTTAATGTTCTACAGTATTTTTTTTTTAATGAGCAAACAAAAAATGTTAGCTGACCACATCACGAATAGCTTAAGTTTGTATTGTGCACATGTTTTGTTTGTGTTAAATGATTCGCTGCCTTTTTGTTCTTTTTCGTATATGGAGCAATTCCATATGAAAACGATCAAAATTGGCAAATTTTTGGACGACCCCTCTCCGATTTTAAAATAAATAGTCTCAATCGATTGCCCAGCAAAAAATAATGTACCTACATATTTTTTTTTTTTTTTTATAGTGACTGGTTTAGTGGTGGTGTACACCACTGTCATGTGAAAAATTGAAGAATTCTTCATAAGGGACCTCATTGAAAGTTGTTTTAAAAAAAACTACTAAAGCGATCGCAACGAGTGATAGCTCGTTGGAAAGGTATTGAATCAGGCTTTAATTGAAAAATAAAATTTTCCTAATTTTTCTTAGAAATTTACCTTTAAATTTTCCCAAGAAAATTAAATTTTCCGATTTTCCACAGAAGCTCCTAAATTTTCCGGCTAATTTTTTTTTTTTTGGATTCCTCATAATTTTTGCTTTAAGAATCAGCAATAAAAAAATGGGCCCGACTCCTTGTTTGGAGAGGAGAAGAGCATTTGAGAGACCACCTTGTTAAAAATACATTTTAAAAATTATTTTACAGTTAAAAATACATTTATGAAGAAAAAATCTTTCTTATTTTGCTGCTTATACTTAATTACAATATTTATTAAAAATTTCAATTGTCTTGGCATCATTATAAAATTAAAGTAACTTTAAATTTAGCACGTCGGCAGACGAAGAGTACCACTTTACATTAATTGACATATCAGAAATATTTGGTATGAAGCAATGAAACTTTTGCGTTCCAGTTATAGTTTTGACATTATTATATCTGTTTTGAATTCGTCGCTCCATGGCATCGTGTTCTTTTTGAGTGCATAAAACTGTGTTAATGGCAATTTCCTTGCTTTGAATCCACGAAAACAAATGTTGTACATTTAAGATCTGGTCAGTATATGGCCTTTGCAAACTTGCCTTAGTCGCCATGCGTTTTAGGGTTCCCCCTAACGCATCGCATGGGCCCTTACCGTGGGACGTCGCGAAAAAGTGCCACTCGACCTTGCAGTTTTGTTCTTCTTCAATTATGCAAAGATTGTAAGAATTTTTTTTATTCTTGTACTGAGAAGCCGCGCCGTCTGAGAAAAACGTTACTTTGTCGATTGCATCGAATTTTGATCTTAAGAATTCAAACAGTTTCATTTGAAATAAATAAACGGACACATAATTATGAGCTAAACTCTCCGCGACAACAACAAGGCTTACGGTCTGTAGTTCGTTATCTTCGTTTTTGAAATAAATGCAAAAAGGATGCACCGTGCACTGGTCGTTTGCCCAGTGATAAGCCTGAATTTCATCCTGAACGAGAAAAGTGTAATTCTCGGCAAAGTCGCTTATCACAATGAATTCATTTTGGGCTAATTTCTCCTTACTTTCCTTTAGAAATTTCGATTGCATCTCGGATATGAAATGGTGCGCCTTCAGTTCATTCAACTTGAATCCGAATTCCTCGATGAATTCCGGAATCTGCTTTACCACGGTCTCAAGGGAACATCTGCCGCTGCTAATTATCCACTGTTTGAAATGCACCTCCTGAATTAACAGCTGTTCAAACTTTTCCGCCAAATATTGCTCTAGCTCGTCAATCTTCGGACAATTGTCGCATTTGGACAGATGACAATTTTCCGTGGGGTATGCGCACAACGACTTCGACAGGAGGTCCCTATATGTTTCAATTTCACCGTGAAATACTTTCAATTTCTTGCATGTAAAGAAAATTAATTTGATGTTTTGATGAAACATGCAAACGCAGACTGAATGCGTTCCGTGCCTGTCTAATGCCAGCACGCATTCTTTTGGTCGTAGGATGGCAAACTTAGAAAATCCCACTTTTTCTGCTGGGTATTTCTCATTGAACTGATGGTATGCTTCGGATAGATTACATAATAATAATCTGCGCTGCTTGTGTACTTTTTCTTCATCTTCACGTGTGATAACATAGTCACGTGTACCTGGGCAGGCGCGGCTGTTGTCATCATTGCAGTAAAAATCTTGAATCAATTTCACCGTTGCTTCGCTGAGGGTCCTTGAGCCAAATTTCTTGGTGGGTGTCGCCAATATGCCCTTCTGTCGAACTAATTCTTTGCTTCTTCTCGCGATGTAAAAAGATGTTTGAAACTGTTCAGAAATCTTGCGTATAGACCATGATTGAGGCAGCACAGATAAAATGAGATATTTCTCCGGAAAAGTGGTCGCTAAATTGAATTTTCTTTTCAACTGCTCAATCATTTGTTTGCCGTCATCAACGTCATCTGCTTGACTGCATTCGTTATCAGAGCCTTCATCAAATATTGTCGCGATTGCACTCATAACCTTGCCTTTTTTCACTTTCCTGTATGTTTCACTTCGCAACTTTCTTTTTCTAATAGGCGTTTCACCTAAAGTGGTAATAGCCTCATTCAAAGGACTCAAAGACATATTGACCATCGGAATGTCTGCCTCACTATCAGATGAAACATTTTGTTCACTTGTCATTTCACTCTCGGATTGTGGCTGCATTTGTTTCAATGCATTTGCTTGTTGAGACAAATCGATTTTACACTTGGGGCAAATTAATTCTGCTTCTTCACCGTATTGTATATTTAATTCATTCATGTATCGCTTCGAAACACCAGTTAATTTTAATACTTTTATCTTTTTCGAACGATGTCCACTCTTGTTAAACGGATTGCAGCAAAATTTATTCATTTTACTTTAAATTGTCTTTACAGCTTCACTCTTTACTTTACAAAAAAAAAAAAAACACTTTAACACTTTCACGTTTAGTATTCAACTGAAATTTGACTCAGAGTGTGTGAAGTATTTATATTTATTTTTTGGTAAAAAATAGGTAAAAAAATAAGCGATATTTGCTTTTCTTTAATAGGAAAATTTGCGTGAACTACTGGTCATAAAATGTTTTTTAAAAGGGACGTAATTGGTTACTGCCAATAAGCCGACCACAGGTCATAAAATGTTTTGCAAATTTTTTAAATTACCAGGTAATAAATATTTCGCCATATTTATGGAAAATCCGTGTTTTATGACTTGTTTCTGCACGTGTCATTTTAGGCGAAATATTTATTACCTGGTAATTTAAAACACATTTTATGACCTGTAGCCTCAGTCGGGTTTGGTGTGCCATTACATGCCACTGCTGCTATTATCCATGGATTTATGGCCGATCTTGTGAAGGCAGGCAGACCATATTCACTACACACTCAACTTGGGGCTCTTAAAAAAAAATTGATTTTTTCTTCATAAATGTATTTTTAACTGTAAAATAATTTTTAAAATGTATTTTTAACAAGGTGGTCTCTTAAATGCTCTTCTCCTCTCCAAACAAGGAGTCGGGGCCCATTTTTTTATTGCTGATTCTTAAAGCAAAAATTATGAGGAATCCAAAAAAAAAAATTTGCCGGAAAATTTAGGAGCTTCTGTGGAAAATCGGAAAATTTAATTTTCTTGGGAAAATTTAAAGGTAAATTTCTAAGAAAAATTAGGAAAATTTTATTTTTCAATTAAAGCCTGATTCAATACCTTTCCAACGAGCTATCACTCGTTGCGATCGCTTTAGTAAACTTTCAATGAGGTCCCTTATGAAGAATTCTTCAATTTTTCACATGACAGTGGTGTACACCACCACTAAACCAGTCACTATAAAAAAAAAAAAATATGTAGGTACATTATTTTTTGCTGGGCAATCGATTGAGACTATTTATTTTAAAATCGGAGAGGGGTCGTCCAAAAGGTGATCGCTTTCATATGGAATTGCTCTATGTTTTTGTGAAAACTTTTTGGTTGAAATGAGCGAACATTATTGTGCTGAACCGAACACAACGAAGTTTGTAGTAAAAAAAAAAAACAGAACGCATTTAATTGTTCTCATCTTTTTGTTGAACTGAATAAGTACAGTATTATTATTGTGTTCGAGGATCACAGACAGCGAAACGTTTTTTTAATGATTTACTACACAAACACTGTAAGCGTTTGTGGTTCCTACAAATCTTCATAACCGAACACTAAGGAATGGTATTTAATGTTTATTTTCGAGAACTGATTATAACTAATTTTAGTATTTGGTTTTAAGTGTAAGTTTAGCGAACGAAATTTTCGTACTTGTCTCAAATATAGTTTTACAAAAAAATCTTTCGAAATCGTGAAATCGGGCATTTGTATTTCTTCAAAATTAAAAATTTTGATTTCTGATCAAAAAAAAGACGAAGTGGTATACAAATAAAAATTAGTCTCCCAGAATTTTTCCCAGTGTTAAATTATTTTTTTATGTGTGTATAAGTAAATAATAAAAATGTTGCATATTTTATTCATTCGTAGTTTTAGTTTTTTTGTAAATATATTTTGCCAACACATTTGAAATCGTTGGTTTTACTTAAGAGGAAAAGGAAGATTTTTTTTCATAAAATGGATGCAAATGATAATGATCATCATCATTATTATGAAATACTTGGAGCATTGTGTGTATACTTTGCTAAAAAATTAATGCCTGATGTAATTTTTTGTTTTTGTTGTATTTTGTATTTAAGTTTAATAACTTTTTGGTGTTGAATATTTAAAACAAAGAAAAGAAAAATGGTTTCTAAGGGTTACTAATCATCATTCAGTCTTATTTATGGTTTCATACAAAACACAGCAAGCAACAATAAGTAACTAAAAAACTACGGGTTACTACAATTACATTGTTGTTGTTGTTGTTGTTAGTGGAATTAAGGATGCATTAAAAATCTTAAAATACATGAGGATAGTACATAGTAGTTTTAGTAGTTAATTATGTACTTGCAAGTAAATAAATTATAAAAATTTTTATAACATTTTAATTAAAAGTTTTTTTTTATTTTTTTATGAAACAATTTTAATTTAAATAATAAATAGTTTTGAGAATTCTCTTTAAACATTTTAAGGAAATATTTTTTAATTTAAACAGAATGATGAAATATATCTTCTGCTGTGATAATGATGTTTTGTTACAATTGGTGCCATTATTATTGCATTTATTATGTTTTGTTTCTATTTTAATATTTTTTATACATAATTTGAAAATGTTCGCAAAACAAAAACTCAAATATTATTTTCACGTTTTTTCATTTAAAGACGATGAAAATCAACTTAATATTTTTCTTTTGTCTGATCCTCATTAAAATAGACAGTCAGTGAGTCAGTCTATTAAAAACAATTAAAACAACCTCAAACGACGATGATTTGGTTAAGTCTTAGAGCAAACAAAAATAAATAAAAGTACTTGCATACAGATACAGATACTTAGCTATGCACTCTTAGAGATTGCGTAATGTATGGGTGTTAATATACATACATGTGTTAATATATATAGCAGTCGTCGAAGGTTAAGGACTATTGTCATGCGACTTGTGTGAAATACTAGAAGTTTTATTTAACGAATAAAGCAACACAAGTACGAGAATACCCCAAAGATCTTGTAGTATTACAAAAACTAGTCTTTTATATTTCTTGTTTTTTTTTCAATGACATTGTTGTGTTTTCATTTAATTAAATTAATTAACACTTTTTTTGGATTTCTCTTGAAGCATGTTGTTTTCTAAATCATTTCTATTTCAGTTTTTTTTTTTTTCATAAAAAATATGAAGTAGCAATGTGACTGCGCTGTCACTTCAGAAATTTAATTTTTGTGTGTTTAAACTTTGATTGAATTTTTTCTTTTTGATAGAACTTTTATTATCAAAGGTTTTTTTGGGAATACAATTATTTATTAAATGACTTTGTTTGTTGTGCTTAATTCCCTATTTTTATAATTGATAAAAATACTGAAATTTATTGTTTCACTGGTTGCTTAAGCCAGACCATCAGGAAACGTGCTCCTAAATAATTTTAGAAAAGCCAAAGCAATCAGCAAACAAGGCTACAGAGGGAATAAAAAAACAAAATTTTTTTTGACAAAAAAAAAACGGTATATCTCGAAAGCAAGAGCTAACCTAAAAAACGGTTGGCATCACTGGATTCAGCGTAACCAAATTAGGTTAAAACGCCAGGTGCCCCGCTTGACGGGGTTTTCAACTAGCACAGCGTTATCTTTGGTTTCACACAACATATAATGGGCACTATGGCGTATGATTAATATTTTTGCATTTCCTATTATAAACGGAATAATATTTCGATTTTCTTAGGCATTATTGACTTCTGACAATCATTCGGTGTTTTCTAAGCCGCTTTTAAGTTGATCTCGAGTAGAATTGGCTCTTATTTAGTCGAAAGAAAATTTTGCAACGACTCAAATGAAACTTAAAGAAATTTTAGTTAGAAAGTATAATTTATGAGATACGTTTAAAATAAAAAAATACTTCGGCCAAATACCCACTATGGAGTAACCATTAAATACACAAATCTATCAATATACATACTTTGCTTTTAATTCTCCAAAAACACACTTTTAATTTAATTTGTTTTTATACTAATTTATTTATTTATGAAAAAAAATAATTAGAGATGGGATTTTTTTGTCAGACTTTCACATAAATAGCCGACAACGACACAACATTCTTAGAAATTACCAAATTAAAGTCGAGTTGATGTGAAAATAAGTTAAAATTATTGTCGACATCGACAACGACTTATTTAATATGAGTAATTATTAATTTATTTTTGATAAAATGTTACAAAAACAAATTATATTCTTACTTAATTTAACAAGCAATAGTAACGCTGACCTTCAGCCCGTTGTAGTGAAATAGACCAGAGCTTCTGGCTGGCATCAAATCCAAAATAGACAAGCTCACGCTAAATTTAGTTTTTAAACAGAACATTAAAACAATCTTGATTAATGTTGAGCTGCACAAGTAAAAAAATATGGCTTACAACAAATCTCATTCAATTCAAAATAGTTTGTGTATACAACTCTCTCATTATAAAACACATACTTCCAAATTTATTTGTTTTACGATAAAAAAATATCGTAAAACAGAACAAAACTACAATCGAACAATGTTGGAATAAAATAAGAACACAGATAAAGTATAACATTAAAACTGAAATAGAACATTCAAAACATGTTCGAATGTTTTGATAGTAGACATAGACCAAAAACAAACTTGCATAGACACATTAGGGATTTTTTTATAATTATCGTTATATGAATTGATAATTATTCAGAGTTCCAAATATTCACTCACTATTCACTCATGGGTAGGAATAAAAAATTTTATACACTGTTGTGTGCTGTTTTATTCGTGCTTAAAAACACAAAAAAATTTTGCTTTATTCGTTCTTGTATAAAAGTATTTTCATTATTTTTCGTTTCTACAAAACACATGAGATAATAATAGAGATTTATTTTTTCTTACATTTGTACATGAGAGAATTTTTTTTTTTAACTTCTTTTGCTCATCTTGCATTCTTATACATACTTCCAAATATACACTTGCTATTCACATCATAATCTCTGTTGTGTTTTGCTTTATTCGTGTTTAAAAACACAAAAAATCTCTTGCTTTATTTGTTCTTATATTTGTATTGTTTTTTGTTTCCATGATACAAAGGCACCAAAATAGCTCATTCAGCTTTTAAAAATGAAATGTAGAAACACAAGTAAACAAACATGTGTATAATGTGCTGATGTGACTTAATATTACAGTTAAATTTTGTAAATAATAAAAAACATGCGCAATGCGTAATCTGTGTTTATATCATTCTTGTGTTGTTTCTACAAAAAACATGATATAAGACAAATTATTTATTATAAATGTTTGAATTTTACTATTCATACATAAATATTTATGAACGTTGAAAAAAAAACAAATTTTCAACAATTAGTGGCACGATTAGTTTTTTTTATGTCTTTTTTTTTGAAGTGCAAATTTAGAGAAAAAAAATTTTTTAAGTGAAAATACTGGTCATAAAATAAAAACAAAAAAATAGGTATGATTTATTTTATATTTTTTTTTATTAAAGTTTTAAAAAAAACATACCACAACACTTTCAAAATAAGTAATTCATTGAAAATTTGTACTGTTGTTATATTTACAATTGTTCAAAATAAAGTTGCAAGTGTTTTTATTTTCTTAATGTATGAAAAAAACCACGAATAAACGACGCTTAAAAAAACATTTTTATCATGTACAAATCAAGGCTACAAATACTATTAAACAAGAACAAATGAAGCAAGCGATATTTTGTGTTTTTAAACACGAATAAAGCAAAACACAACAGAGAGGAACTCTTTTTATTATAAACATAAATGACAGCAACGATTAGCCTCTCATATTTTAGTTTTTACAATTTTGTACTTTTCTTTATTCACATACGTGCATATGTACAAACTGGAAAATAAAAAACAAAACTATTCATATGCTTAAAAATAAAAAAAAATCTTAGCTATTCATTTTACAGTGTGAGAATAAAACAAAAAATTTTGCAAGCATTATTCATGACAATTTATCATGAATGTTGGAATTTTAGAATTCATGTATGAATATTTCTGAACCCTGTAATTATTACCTAAGATTAATGATTATAAGAAGGTTTTTTCTCTTTAAACTGCCCTAAGTTCTTTTGTAACACTGTTGTTAAATATTTTAATGTTATTTGTAACTGTTTATTGTACTCGATGAGTTTGCTATAATTTACCGTTTTTTTATTTCACTGTAGGTTTTTTGATGATATTCTAATTGTTTTGAAAATGCAAGCATTAACAAAGGTGTACACAATTTTTGTTTGAATGATGCTTGATTTATTTTAGTTAGAGTAATGTTTAGTTATTTAGTTTGCACTGAAATATTGTGATTGGGTTATGTGAAATAGAACACGTAACTTTTGAAACATTTTCAGCAGATCTTTTTTTCTTACATACATATGTATCAAAATGTTCCTTATAAAGCTGCGATAATTGTGCAAAAACATTGATGGGAATTTAACAATATTTACAACAACCAACAACATATGTAGTATTCATACAACGCATACAATCGCAAAATGTAATAGGAAGATAAGGTGTTGTGCGTCTTATGTTCGGCAACCTTAGATCTTTTTAGAAAATAAAAAATTCCTTAAAAGCCATCGCATTTCTTATAAACATATTTTTTTATTTTTTTAAAGATGAGTTTTGTATGTTGTTCACCATTTATCTCCTTAAAAATATTTTTGTTCTTGAAATGTTTTTCTTAGTTTTTAATCAGAAGTCAAATTCGATCAAAAGTGTGAGTTAGTCTGAAAATTCCATCGGAATTATTCAATTGAAATCTATGGCGGCCTTTTATTTTTTTTTCTAAACAGCTTGCTTGATGCCTTAAGCAAACATATTTTAGCACTTTAAACCATATAAAAAAAAATCAATAACTACGGGGTTCTCAATATTTTCTAGTGTGTGTGTGTTTTTTTTTTTTGTTTGTTGTTCTGTATCTCTCTGATCTTAATCTTGAGATTTGGAAACCAAAAATCCAAAGTAATGCATAAAAAGTATCAAGTATATTTTCAACTCACACTCTCTTTATTGTTACTTGTCATAAAACATACGTTACGACATTTGTTTTGATTTTTAGTGCATGTGTGTCTCTGCATCTTACATTAAACACATTCACGACAGCAGGCAACTGACTTCAATATGTCATATAAAATACACAAGTTTATATGAGAATAATTATTTTGACGACTACAACTCAACACGGCTGTAGGTTCTTGTTCATGCTGAGTTTTTCGTTGTAGTCTTTTAAACTAATTTCCATTTTTGTCAACTACTAAACACAAAAAGTGTTGCTAACATAATAAAAAACAAATTTTGCTTAAAAAAATTATTTTTTTCTGTTAAACAGAAAAACTGGCTTGAAACAAGAATATAAGCTCGGCTCAACAAAAAATTTATATTTATATTAATTTTTAGTACCCTTAAAAGAAGTTCTTTAGAAAGAAGTTTTTCACGCAAACGCTCTGGAGTTATAGGTCGACGTTTAGGAGTTATAGGTCGACAAATTTCAAAATACTTTATCCATATCTTTCAGTATTCAACATTTTTTATTTTTCGAATTTATTCTATGAGTTAAATTTCAGTTATGTATTTTATAAAGCTTTTTGTAATAGCTCTATTCCTTAAATTTTTTTAGGAATGACTTTACACACTACCAGTGTATTATATTTTTTTTTTTTGTTACATTTTAAAAAAATTTAAGGAATAGAGCTATTACAAAAAGCTTTATAAAATACATAACTGAAATTTAACTCATAGAATAAATTCGAAAAATAAAAAATGTTGAATATAATAAATTTGCTTATAAAAAAGAAATAACTCCCAATATCTATATCTCTTCAGGTATAAACTGAATTTTTACGATATGGGTAACATTAAAAAATGCTTCAAGATCCGTTTCACATGGTGTTTAAAGCATACCGATTTTCAAAAATTAATACTTCTTGACTGCATTATTTTCAAAATTGGATGTATTTAAATTTAAATTATGTCGATACAATAATAATTATTTACATATGTGAATTATGATATAAATATTGAAATTGTAAGCCATTAAATACCAAAGTTATTAGGGCTTTCCGTGCGGAACACTCTTAATTTTAAACAGAAAAAATTGGCAAATTCTAGCACGGTGTATTTTATTCATCATGTTAAAGACAGATACTTTCCAATGATACTATTAAGATCTAGATTTTACCTAAAGGCATATGATAATGTATTATGGAACCTTTACGACCTATATTTCCTAAATTACGTGCTTTGCCAAAAAAAATTATTTTTCAAAGCATTTTTTATTTTAAAAGCAGTTTGTATGCATTTTATATTTAACCTTCCGTTAAAATCGTATTCCTAATGAGTTTTAAAAACATACAAAAATTAAAATATTTTAAAGGCATTGATAATTAAGGTTTTTTTAAGAATTTGCTTTAACGTTATATTATAAATAAGCATTTATATTTTTACAGTCTAAAATTAAGATTATGTACGAGTCTGCAATTATGCCTGTTGTTCCATTTTAAAAAATGGAAATAAAATAAAATACAAATATATAAAAAACAAAAACAGCTGTTTATATTTTTCAATTGTAGCTGTCGTCTTCAAAATAAACCAGTAGCTGACTACACGACTGGAATTGCAGCAAGCAGTATTTGAATACACGACTCGAGTACCCTGCTGTGGTGTATGTGCTTAATGCATAAGTGTGAGTTTTTAAGGTGATACGTAAACATTCATGTATGTTTGTTTGCTTATGTGAATGGTATTAGTGTAAACATTTTTGTTCTATATTTGTCTATGTGTGAATGTGGGTTTCTTGGGTGTAAATAAGTTAGTGAGTGAATGCATTTGTGATCCCTAAAGGCAAATGAATTTTTAGCAGCTTCGAGTATAATACCATCATCCAACCGAACACTATCAGACCAGCCAACATACGCTACTAACTAAGTTTGGAGTTAAATACACACACATACTCTTTAGCTGAGTCCTTTTAGCTAACTAACTTAAGTTTTATACGAAACATATTTTGTGTTTTTAAGCATGTGTGTCATCATGTATATTAGTTTGTTTATTCTATATTTTTCTATTTTTTATTTATCTTACTCTCTTTGCAATTGTATTTGTCTACTGGTCATATCTTGGTATATGTTTCTATAGTGCAACTGTATATATGTTCATATTTGGATGTATGCGTGTGTTTTTTGCTTATTTAAAATACATACGTTAGGGTCTACTGCATTAAATCTGACATATTGACACGTAACAGATTTACTTTATGCCAGTCTACTCTAGTTTTTGTGCATTTGAGTGTGCATACAACATTTGTGTTACATTATACCACCTGTGGTTGTGCGGTTTAAACCTCAGCCAAGGTATGCTGTGGTTCTTATACTGCAGATATTTTGTGTGTTAATATGAGCTGTTGTGTTTTCTTTATTTCGTTTTCCCAAAAAAAAAAAAAAAAAAAAAATAAAGAAGCTAAAGAAGTTATCTCATATTCTCAGCACAATCGTATCATTTATAAGCAAGACATCCCTGGTTCTACGAATATATTTTCCAGCAAGTGGCATTAAGTATGCATGAGTATGTGTATTTTTGGCATTGTGTGTGTATGTTGTGTGCATGTTTACATTGTTGAGTGGCTACTTATTTAAAATTTACTTACTAGTGGCAACAAATATATACAACTTCATTTAAATTGTCTCTTTTTATTTGAAAAGTTAAAAAATAGCATTAAAACTTCTTTTTTATAGAAAATGTCTAAAGTAAATGAAGTGTTTAAACAAAGTTGTTGATTTTAAAATCTTGCATGTTATTTTAAAAATTCTAAATAAATGTTTAAGACAGATACCAAAAGTCTGAGTGTAGTTTTACAGTTTTCTTTTAGATTAAAAATATACTAAAACTATTTTTTCCCCGAAATTTTAATTATTAATTTTAATAATATCCAATAATATCCAATTTCTAAACAAGTAGTCCATATTAAACTAATCAAGTTTGAGCAAATTTGTTCACTATTTGCAAAGTAAAAAAGCTCTATTGGAGCCATGTCTCTTTATAAGGAAAAATTGGCAAAGAATGGCATCGAACATAAAGTAAATTAATTTTTTTTGATCAAACTTTAAAGTTGAAGAATCAAATTCGCCTTTTATGCAAACAGCGGCTTTATTTATTAATTTTTACCCAGAAATGACTCAAAAAGAGGGGAATCAACTCTTAGCAGAGTTACTTATGCTAACATAGATCTCCAAAAATTTAAGGATTGTAAAATCAAATTCTGAGTAGTTTAAAATTTTCTTCTTCTTTCACCCTTCTCAACCACCGAAGCATATGGCCACTATTTTTCTTCCCTTTCTAAATCTGCTGTTGGCTTCTTGAACGATGTCACTCCAATTTTAATATGCTTAATTCAGATCATCCTCAATGGTTCTCCTCCATTAGTGCGATTCACTAACTCTTGTTATGATAATCGTATCGTTAAAGTAAATATAACGAAAATATATCGAATTTGCTATTCAGTAAAATTTTTAAGGATATTCGCTGTCGATTAAAGTCAGCTGTTACTTTAAGGAGTTTTTTCGTTATTTTAACGACAATAATTACGTTGTGTTTATGTAATCGATAAAATGTATTTTATGTTTAAAGTGGCTGAGGCCCGACTTCTTACGATTGTCGGATCGATAAAAGTTAGTGAATCGCACCACAAGTCTTAGCCAGTGATGCCAAATGTAGGTATTTTCCCCTTTTTGTAGGGATTGATTTTAGAAATTTGACATACAGGGAAAAAGGGAAAGATATTTATTCAATTGCATATTTTTTCTAAAAATTTCCAATTGTAAACATTGAAATAAAATAAAGCGAAATCCATTTCGAGGTTCCCTACTTTTTTAAAGAAAAAAAAAAAACGCAGAAAATTCCAATTTAATGGGGAATGTTTTTTTTATCATTTGAAAGAACATTCATTGGCATTTATTTTTTGAAGATTAAGTCTATCAAATGTTGGCCGTCGCTACGTCGCAGATGGTCCATCCGTTGAGTCCAATTTTGGATGATTCGATCGAACATTTCGAATGGTAACTGGCGAATTACACGCGTGATGTTTTCCTCCAAGGCCTGAATCAAAGCAAGTTTGTCCGCATAAGCTTTAGACTTTACATATCCCCACGGTGTGATATCACACGAAACGTGAAATTATGTGCTCACCGAAGTGTTCTCGCAATAAATCCATTCATTGATGCGATGTGTGGGAAGTGGCGCCGTCTTGCTGAAACCAAGTGTCGCCGAGATAACGAGCTTCAATTTCAGGCATCAAATAGTCGGTTATCATGGCACGATAACGGTCGCCATTGACCTTTACGTTCGCACCGTCATAATTTTTAAAAAGAAATATGAACCGATGATTCCACCGGCCCACAAACCGCACCAAATCGTTGTTTTTTCTGGATGAATTGGCAGTTCTTGAATCTCTGCAGGTTGCTCTTCGTCAATTTTGTTTGTTTACATACCCATTGAGCCAGAAATGGGCCTCATCGCTAAGCAAAATTTGCCTCGAAAACGTCGAATCTTCTTGGAACTTTGCAAGAGCCCATAGAGCGAAGCGATGTCGCTTGGGAAGGTCGAACGGCTTCAGTTGTTGCACAAGCTGTATTTTGTACGCCTTCAATCGTTCCATACGTCAGTCCGAGTTGCTGCGAACGGCGCCGAATCGACTTTCCACGGTCTTCGTGTACACTCTCAGCTACGGCCGCTATATTTTCTTCACAGCGTGCTGGACATGGTCTATTCGATCAAATATTATCCAATAATTAATGCTGGGTCTCAAAATGGGTGATGGTGTTGCGAATAGTACGCTCAGTAGGCCGATTATGTTTACCATAAGTTGAGCGAAGTGATTGAAACACATTCCTCACAGAACGTGAATTTTCGTAATAAAGTTGAACGATGTGTAAACGTTGTTCAGGCGTAAGTCCTTCCATTATAACATGACAGCATGACACGACACACACGTGATCTGTCAAAAAAAGGCTATTGAAAAAAGTATCTCTACTTGAATCACCCATTATTATTATAAACTCGTAAACGTGGTAATACCTCTTTTATATAAAGAAAGTGGATATTTGGTATCCTTAATAACAATTAAAACTAAGCCCTTGTTTAATTGTTTAAAACTTGGTCAACATTTTTTTAAAAAAGGAACGCCTGAAGAGTGATTGTGCCATAAGAATGATGTTTATGTCGGCTGTGAATGTGAAAAATTGCTCAAAACGTTTCTAACAGCCAGTATTTATTAAATAAACTCTGATTAGGTAAAATTAAGTTTCTGTTATGTTTTTTTATGTTACTTTTTATCATGAATAAAAAGAACACAAGATTAGGCATTACACACGTGCGTTTTTTTTTTTTTTGCGTGACAAAGAAATAGAATTTGTGTATGTGCATTTGTGTATGTCTTACATTTTTTACAACAAACACTAATTTGCATTAGATATTGACGTAAATGTGCAGTAGAATTTTTTTGTACGGCGGAGTGCGTAATCTTGTTTTTTTAATTCATGTCTTTTTATGTTATTTTTGTTCGAGTTTAGGTTATTTTTGTACAATTTTTTAATTAACCTAAATTAAAGTTCAAATTAGACGTGAAATAATTATAGCCATACAAAACAGCTGTTTAAAACAACCTTATGGGCAACACTGTATTTGATTATGACTTACCATAACGACATAACTATGCCCATACAACCAATTGAATTTTGGCTTATATGGTCATCGTTACGGCTATGGCATTATGTTTAAGCTACGTCTAATTTAAATAGAGTTGTACAAATTTAAATACAATTTGATTTTTTCAAAACATTTTTAAAAGTACTCTTGGGAAATATTAAAGAGTAAAAAACTCGTTATATGGAAAAAGGGATTTAAAAAAAATCTTCTGGCATCACTGGTGTTAGCGGAAGTACTTGGTCGCGACTACCGTGTTGATTCGATCTAAATGCTTGTCGTTTAACCAGGCTTTCGAAGTAAATGTCCTATCTAACGCCATTTCCGCTTTTTGATTTCTATTAGTGCTGGTTTTTGATTAGTTCGATTTCACATGTCCTCCATATGCCGATAATATAACTCAGGCATTTGTTGGAAAACATTTGGAATTGTTTTAAAAAATTAATTAAGTGTGTTTCCATGTTTCAATAGCGTCTATAACACTGATTTTACATTAGAATAAAATATTCTCAATTTCGAATTGGTCGATATTTAGCTTGATATTCGCCAGACCTGTAAATGATTGCAATCAATTTATTTGATAAAGCTGCCAAAATAGTTAAAGTTTTAAACACTTTCAATAATATCTTGTTCAGCAGTGAGAGTAGTTTGTTGCATGGATTTTAATTGAAAACACGCAAAGAAAACACATTTCTCTATATTGTTACCGGTAAAACTATTTTTAACGAGAAACTTTTAACCATATTATATTGGAGTCAACTATAAATAAAATATTTTATGGTTGATAATAAAAATAATTAATTGGTTCACAATTGGAATTTATTAAAGTTGTTTTTTGATATGTTACTCTTGGTAAAGGGGAAAATGTTATTTTTGATTTAACATCACACAATTATTAGCGGATAATTTATTTTTTTTTTTATTATCAAATGTTCGGAAGCAACCATTATACGGTTATGGAGGCCTTATTTGACCATAAAAATAACCATGTGTTTATAAAACTGTAATTTCTCTGTGTTTCAAGCAAAAAAACAGAAAAATAATAAAAAATTAAATTAAAGTTTTACTCCTTTAACCCATAGAAACAATAAAATTCTTAGAAATATCTGCTCAAAAATTTTAAAGTCTTTTTTATTGCGAAAAATAAATAAGTTTATCATCACTGTTAAAGGAAATAAATTGTACTTTGTTTTTAAAATTTCCTACCAAGTAATGAAAAATTAAATAAGTCTTAGCTTCTGAATATTTTAAATTGCTCCGTTTATTAATTCTTAATTCAGACTAGAGGCATTCAGTGCAATTGATTGAATATTGAGGTATGTGTGGAAGACGAAGAAATGTGAATGTACACGTGTGCAATATAAAAATGTTTGTAAAGAACTTTCAAAAGAAAACAAAACGAACAAAACAACAGCTACAACAAAATATGAGAGTAAAACTAGTAAATGAGGTTTCCGTTGTTTGTTCTTGCAGCTGCTGCTGTTGTTTATGTGTCGATGAGTTAAGTTTAAGTTGAGAACTTTTTCCTTAAATACTTGTACTTTGTTTTTTCCAACTCATGGTATTAAAAGTTTATTGGCGGGCGTATTTAAAAGTATTTTACAAAGTATTTGATGCAACATTTCAAAGTGATGGTGTGTAAATTGAGGTGGTATATCTTCACCATACAAACATGTATATGTACATATGCTTGTATTCAGGTGTTTTTGTTTTATAAAACAAAACATGCAAAAACTTTATAAATAAATGGTTTTCTTTTTTGCATCTTAATTTTTTTAAGTTTTTTTATATTCCATGTATTTTAGGTAAAAGTTTTGTATAAAATAAAGAAAGAAATGAAATGAAAATGTTGGAAAAAGTTGCCATCATAAACCGTTTACAAATTAATAAGAAATGAAAGCAAAAAATGAACTATAGAAATTAAGCCGTGTTTTTGTTTCTATTTCACTATGCAACAAATTTAAGCTTTTGTCATGACCTTTGATGACCACTATATTTTTTTGTTGTGCTGTTGTCCCCTAACTCCAAAAACAGCCGAAACTTAAAATTTTATGGATATATTTTTGTTTAATTTTTTTTTAGAACATTTGTGGTTTTTGAAGAGGCTGTTTCGCAAATTTTATCATTTCTTAAGAAGGGGTTATCCAATTTTATTACAAGAAACGTTAAATAGCTTGTAATGAAATTGTCCTTAAGTCATGCGAATGTTATTTTTCTATCAATGGTTTCGGAATAACTCAGACCGCAAAGAGGATAAATATTTTTTTCTTGGCAAAATTAGAA
Source organism: Pollenia amentaria (assembly GCA_943735925.1). Lineage (NCBI taxonomy): Eukaryota > Metazoa > Arthropoda > Insecta > Diptera > Polleniidae > Pollenia > Pollenia amentaria. Next base: position 4,755,753 of record OX031006.1, on the reverse strand, counting down.
AATTTTTATTTTTAAAAATTTATAAATAATTAAAATTGGAAAACTGATTTTATTCAGAATAAAGGGAGAAATCCTGATTTGAGAAAAATTGAGTTGTGAAGATATTGCTAACTAGGCTTGCCAGACGGTCTTGATTTTTCTTGATTTAAAAGAACTTTCATTGCTTGTCAAGAATCAAGAAAAAATTTTTAAAGCCCAACCAAAAAAGAACGTTATTGTTTTCTAAATTTGTAAACAATTTTCCTTAAACAAGCCAGTGTGAAAAACAATATTTTATCGTTTTATTTCAGTGTATTTGTTTAAAACTTTTTAAAAACTACGTTTATTAAACACTAATAAATTGACAGCAATGAGATGCTTATTTTTCCTCTACGCTCAACACTAATATCTCTGCTTGAATCGGAAACTTTTATTGTAACAAGCGGGTAAACCTGGTTCTAGTACGCTGAATCCATTTTTTTAGGCTAGCTCCTATTTAAACATTATTAAGATTGAATATTATGGTTAAAGGTACCTAGAAACGCAATTTTCCGAGTGTTCTTCAATTAGTTAATTTCAATATCGATTGCAAAAACATATTATCGATAAAAATTTCAACTAGTGCAATGTAATTAAAGACGTTAAACCGGCGACCTCAAAGAAAAGTGTACAGACATTTTTGGTACAAATAGTGAGTTCATTTGCTTGTATTTTTTGCTTTTAGCTTTCTTTTTACAATTGTATTCTTTTTATAAGAGATTATTTTAGGAAGTGTTTAATTGTCGAGAGTTCTTTTCGAAATCAAATTTTAGTGAATGTCAATTTTAATCTGGCAAGCCTAGTGCTACACAACAAAAAAAAATATTTTTTATCATTGCGGTCTTAATTATTCCGAATCCGTTGAGAATATAAAAAAAATAATATTAGTGCGACTTAAGGACAATTTTATTTCAAGTTATAATAACATTTGCGGAACAGCATTTCCAAATACCTAAATTTTAGAAAAATAAATTATAATATTTATAGTTTTACATATTTTAATTTTACTTGTTGTATAGTGTTTTCCTACATTTACATATTATCATTGAAAAATGTTATTGGTTGTATATGAGAAGTTGTACTGGAGAATCTGGTTTCATGTTTTGTAAAATGTCTTTATATTACAAGTTAAATTTTTACAGTTTAAGACTTCAACAAAAAGAAAAATACAAAACTCCATGTGCATAACAAAATATATAACAATAACACATGGAAAAGTTTAAATAAGTTTCTTTAATTCTTCTTTTTTTTATTCATTCTTGCCCTTAATTAGTCATTAAAACCATGTATAAATATAAAGTTTTTAATGATATATAAAAAATCTGATTATTATTATTGTTGAAAACAAAATTTAATAAAAACACTGTAATTGAATTGAATCGTTTTTAAAATTTTTTACTCAATTTTTTTCATTTCAATAAATTGCTGTAAAATAAAACCAAGCGAAGCACAAGAAAATAAAGTATGCATGTGTGCATGTTGTTGTATTGTATTACATGTCAGATATATTATCGATTCAACTATTCAGCTATAAAATATACATTCGTATATACGTACGTAATCAATTCATACCATCTTCATGTGTACGATTATTACATTATGTACATGTGTATAAAGAACATACACCCACATAAAAAGGGACCAAATACGCACACATTCAATATTTATTGGTATACGAAACCAATTGCACCCTTTTCATTTTTTCCATTTTTTGTTTCTTTAAACGCACTTGAACAAAATAAAAAAAAACAAACATTTACATTTACATGCACATACAAGTAAACACATGCTCAAACTTTCACATACAACTACAAGCAAAATAAGATGTAATAAATAAAACGTATAAAATGTATAGTCGCTTAAATGTATCCCTAAAGGTACCCTACATAAACTATAAATAATAGGGAATTATAGAAATTTATTCCAAAAAAGTTCGCCCTTTTTCAAAACTTTTCAACATTATTAATTAAAAATTTTCGCTTTATGAATTCTAAACCAAAAAAACACATGGCATCAATTTTCTTTAATCAGTGTAGGGCTTAACAGGCATGCATGTGTGTTACATTTAAGTACGCAATGAATGTAGTATGAGTCGCATGAATGAAATGGCCTCAAGTACTCAAGTAAACGACAGATAGTTTGACACACATGCACGAACACACAAGTACTTTAGTTTGACAATCACTCAATAAATGAAAGAGCATACTCCACGTATCCTGATCTATTGATGCAACTAAAAAAAGGACACCAAAACAAAAAACGAACACAACAAAACATATTGAAAAAATAATAAATACAAAAAATACGAGGGTTGCCATCAATATTTTGAGATTTATAATAGAAAGACAGCAAATCATTATCGGTAAGGGCTTAATTTTATTTCGAAATATGTATTTTTCATATTCCGGAACCAATCGTAGCACTTTTTTAAAGCGTTAACGGTTTTATCAGGCGCCGAAAAAGAGGATTGCTGTTTTTTTTTTGGACTTATATGCACAGATATAAGATTCGTCACCTATGTAGATGGCTTTTGTAGCATATCTTGTACATTTCGCTGCAGCAATAAACGGAAGTACCTTCTTGAACTTTTGTCAAATTATGCGAGATCCAAGGCGAATAAATATTTTTGACATGCAAAATGTTCAGCTCATTAGCGCTTGTCATACTAGTGGCCAACGATGTCTCAATATCGCGATATATCATGTGCCGATCATGGCTGCTGCCACATCAACTAATTTAAGACAATCTTTAAGGCTTTTTTCACTTAGATCACTTTGGCCACGATGAAATTATTTCCATTAGCGATTCACAGGAGCTTCACAAAAAAATTGAAGTAAGTTATTCGTTTCACTCCGGCCTTAATAATCCACGTCGAAAATAATAAAAAATCTTTGGACCAAAATTTTTGCAAACATTTTTTCGCTTAGACAAAATTTGCAAGTCACTAAAAAAAACACAAGTTATTAATAAAAAGTTAATGGTCAAAACATCAAACTTAAAGCTAAAATGACAGATGTCCACCTGTGAACACTCAGTGTTGCCAAGGCTCTAAATATAAATAGCAGCCCTCGTAATAAAAATACGAAAGAGACAAAGAGTTAATAAGGGTAAACGATTTTCCTCTTTTCATCTACCACTTGAAAGAAAAAAAATAAAAAAAGCAGTAACAAAAGTAGAAAAACTTATTGATACGCTTAGAGAGATAGAAAAGTATACGCTAAGAGCTCTTGTTTAAAGAGTAAAAACAACAAAAACAAAAAATTAAAATGAATAAATAAAACTGTTGCAAGTGTTAGTTTGTTATTAAAGCTTCATTAAAAAAACTGGTCAAAATGTGGGCAAAAAAAAAAAATATACCGCATTTTGTTTTCATTTTTTTCTGTTTTATATAAAAAGTTTCTGTTTTAAGGTTAAACAAATTAACAAAGTTAAAGACATTTAGAAAAAAACTTAGGTAAATTAAATATCATCTAAAACACAATCGAAAAACATCTAAAATGTCAAAAGGAACTTACAAGAAAAGTTGCTGATACTTGGCGACAACAAAGTAAATTTGGCGCATAATTAATTTTATTTTAAAAAAAGAGAGAGTGAGTGAATGGATAATAAAAACTTTCGCAACTGCTACGAACGCCTTATCCCACGATGCACTTAAAACGCTCGCTTTAAATACTTTCTAACAAAATTTGGGCTTAAGTCACAGCTACTTCTTACGCTACATGATTCCCAAAGTATTCTCACCAATTACTAAACAGGAACTCTTAGATCTTGGAGATCCATGACGTAAGAAAGCAGACTGTGGTCTCTTGCAACCGCAATATATTTGATATCTACCAATTTAAAGCTCCAGATAAGCGCTGAGTATATGTTGCACTTATATTAACGAGAGCGCAAAACTGATTAGAACAATAAGGTCGGTGCATTGTCAGCTACAATTATACTGAAAATAGCCACCCAATTGCAATGTGTGAGCCACTTTTCAAAGTTATGGAAAGTATGGTGAATCACCATCTTTTTAAATTTTATAAAAACATTTCTAGGTGAAGTATCAAAAATCCAAATTCATATACCAAAGTGGAGAAAATCCTTGCTGACTACGAAATGAAATTTCGGGATTTTAAGAATCGGACATATTAACCCAACCCAAAATTCTGATATAACGTTCTTTGAATTTTTTTTTAATATTAACTGATATCGGAATTGGGGACATATATAAGTGTGAAATAAGTTTCCATTTATGGGGCCTTAGTTATTTTTTTGTGTTGGGGGATATTTTATATATTTGGGGATTTCTTTCATTTTCAAAATTAGGGTTTTAATTCATAATGAAATAATTCCCTAATTTTAAGGACTTTCTGTTTTCGGGGCTAAGTTAATTAAGGTCGCAGTTCGTAGCGCCTTTTTTACTATAGTGTATGTCGCAATTACATTGTTGCATCATTTAATTTTTAAAAACTTATATAGCAACATGAGATTAGTCCCTAAAATATTAATTCGGGGACTTATTTGATTATTGAAAAAATGCCACATCACAAAATTAAAAATTATTCCATTATTCTCTGTATAAAACAATTTGGAAATGAATTTATTTTTCTTTCGTTTCTTAGTTCATTGGGTACTTAGTTTGCAGCGCCGATTTTTATTTATTTTTTATTGAAACATTATATATTTTTAGTATTCATACTCTAGTTAATTATTTAAATGATTAATTACTAACATTTGTTAACCAGCCAAACGGGTTCAATTAATTTATTGTTAAACCTGTTTTAGAAACTTTAAAGAAATATAAATGAACATTTTATTAAGTAATTAATTAAAAACGTTTAAAGTTTTAACAATTTTAAATAAAGTACTTGTAATTATTTTGTTTCACAAGCAAAAAATCAAAATCTATTTAAATTAAAAATATGTTCATGTTGTACAGGCTTGTAAAACGAATTTTATATGAAAATTTGTTTAATTAACCTTTTATAAATCTAAAATATCTTTTATGAATAAGGTAAGGTCTTCTAAAGCAAAGCAAACTTTAACTTATTCGTTTTAAAACGATAAGCATTTTTTATAAATTTACAATAACAAAATGCTAAGTTTAACATTTTTAGTGTTTAAGTACTTGAAAAAAGTGTTAAATGTTGTTAATTTTATCGCATCACACTTGTGTAGACTTTAAAATTGGAGCAACAAATCATTTGCTCCACCTCCATTGTATCCAAAATATACAAAACACCTTCCTGCTTAATCCAGCAACAACATTTTTCACCTTTAAAACTTTTTTTTCTTTTGAAAATTTTCATTGCAAATATTTTTCCCTGCTGATTACAAAATAAAGTTTCTTACAAACTTGTTGTGACTAAGGGAGATGTAAATGAGGATACCGATATGAAAGGATGGATAAATGGACAGATTGTTGATTAGTGAGATACCTGCCTGTTTGCTTATTAAACAAAACACCAACCCCACTACAAAGTTTTAGGTACAAAAAAATTGAAAATTGTTTATTAAAATGCCACAACAACTGCCTGCAAAAGTAAAAACACTATGGTCTTACAAAAACTCATATTAAACAATATTCCCAGTAAGCCTGATGTCATTCGCATTAATTTGCTGACTAACAAATTAAAAAATTTTATTAAAATCATGTCCTTCTCAAACAGGTAAAACAGGCTTCATCATCAGATATGAAAACTTAAATATATTGCTGCCTTTTCCACCCAACTGTCCATTTATTTAAAACAAAAAAATTATTAATACAAACTCATTAAATTCAGATTAAACATTGCAGAAGCCAACTGTCGAGAGTTCAAGTAACAACAACCATAAAAAATTTCTTCTCGAGAGAGTCAATGTGAAAATTTCGTTCAGTATTTTAAATATTACAAAATAAAATTAACTAGATTTTCTCTATTGGAAGGGAGACAAGTTTAGTGTACAAGAATAATGTTGTAGTGCAATTTTGAAGTTAATTTAAGGTAAATATTTTCAAAACAAAATTAGTAGCAGATAAAAATTCTATTGCAATCGAATTTGAGGAATTCGTGTGTTTTTTGGTTTCTACAAGTATTTGAGTCTTATTTATTCGACTCATTTAGTCAGTCAATTTCTCTTTATACCCTACACCACGACAGGTGAGGAGTGTGTTATGCTGATTTTTGTTGCACATAGACGTGTTCATGCTAGATCCAACTTTTAGTATACACGCGGAGATAGAGAATTTTTCAATATGGTCCCTTCAACAAAACTATTTTTAACAAAAGTGTGTAATTTAATCATATTATTGCCATCGGCAGCCATATTATGGTTAAATTAGTTATCAATCAAGAAGCCTTCGTTGCACACGAATATTTCATGGTCAAAATTAACGAAAAGATGGTTATTTTTTAATCATAGTATCTTGTTCTTACAAAAGAGAAACCACTATTATTAATTTAAAATCAAATTATTGACATATTTACCCATAACATGTTAAGAGGCAACCACAATATGGTTGTAGCTTCGTGCTGGAGAACTACATTACCCATAATATGGTTGCCGGTGACAGTGACATGGTTAAATTAAACATAATATGTTTAAAAATTGTCGTTAAAAATAATTTTGTCTGCGTGTGCTAAGAAACTCAGAATCACTTTCTGAATCGATCTTAAGATTTCTGTCCGTCTTACTGGCTGGTCGTCTATCTATATAAACCTTGTCCATAAAGTACTGCTCGCAATTTTAGAAATAATTTGAGGAAATCGGGCATAAGATTTTAATAAAGATGAACCTTAGCATAGGCCCCATACAAACTTTTTCCGGAATAGAGTCTTTGTGTCCATAAACTATTTAATTATGTTGGCTTTTTTATATTAAATTCTGCCCAAAAGTATTTTATTTCAACAAAATTTTATTGGAATTGGTTTGTAGTTTCCTAAGCGTACACGCTCAAATACTGTGGTGTGGGGTATTTCATGGTCAGGGTTGACCGAAAATACTTTCCTGTTTGGTTTATTTACATCAAACAACATTCTTTTAATACAGGTTGTAGGACTTTTACTTTACAACCAAAAACAAAAAACAACGCATGTTTCCATTCGTAGTTGTTTGAGGAAAAAATCTGCATCATTGCACTATAGGAAATCTTACTCCTTTTATGGCTAAAATTAAAATTTTTGCAAAGTAAATTGTTTTTGCTTGAATATTAAAAATAAAACAAGTAAGCATCTTTTTTCCATACCCCCTTTGGGAGCATATTGTTTCCATAAAGCATCTCCATCCTTCACGATTTTTTGCAGTTGTTTCGCGTTTTTCTATGTAAGATTTCACTGTTCTAGTTCTTTGAGTAACGCTCCATTCAGTATTATTATTTATTTATATTATTAATCGGTCGGTATTCCAGCTAAGTAGATGATTGGTTGGCTACAGCAGATACCAGCATAATGGGTCTTCCATCTGTCGTTACATATAAACAACACCCTCCGTGTTTTTGGTGCTGTGGTGAGGAGCCTTGCTAATCTTTGATACCTGCCTTTTTACCCAGGGGTGGCTGGGCTGCCTGACATTCGCCATGATGTTATCCTCTTTTCCAGAAGTGGGGTGTTCAAGGGGCTACTTGGATGGATTGTTTTAAAACTTAAAACTATAATGAAGATATTTCGTTCGCTGCCACTGATCGAACTGGAGGTGCTTGATTTTGTATGCAGGCACGTTAACAACTACACCACGACACCACCATAACTAAACATATCAACGATTGAGTGCAGTGAAATTTGGGATAGTTTCTAATAAAAGTTTTCATAAAAAAATTTATAGTTTTATAGTTATTTGTAGTTTAAAAAAAAGTGAGTACTCAAATAATACATAGTAAAATGTTGGTGAGCTTATCTATTAAATGGATTAAATAGAAAAAATTTAAGTTACCTTAAGATGAACTAATGACGGCCCTATGCTACTTGTAGGAGTTAAAAGGAACAAATAGATATATCTGTCGTCACAAGCGATAACCGCCTAAGTCGACTTAAGAAACAATTGAGTTTATATTTGTTTTTATTAAATACTTCTAAAATAAATAAAACTTTAAATTAATTTTTTTTATGCAATTAATTTTTTCAGAAACGCAAGCATAAAAACGCACTTAAACTTTTCTCAAAAACTATCTCGACTTAGGCGGTTATTGCTTGTGAAAACAGCTATATACATATATATATATATATATATATATATATATATATATATATATATATATATATAAGTATATGTATATTATAAGATGAACTATTTGAGTTAAGAATGGGAATTTAATTAGGACTTACCGAAAAATTATAGCGCATGATAGACATTAGGGAGATCGATTTTTTGACTTTTTTCAAAAACCGGTTTTCGAATATTCCTAATAGTTGCTATTTTAAAAAAGCGGGCTTCGTTTAAGCATTTTTAAAATAATCGGTTAACCGAATACATAAAAACACAAAAATGAAAAAAGTTTTTGTAATTAATTAAATTATTTTAATAAAAACAAAACAATCCACAAAGGTAAAAAACAAACAAAATACATAGATATGACTTAGGGTATGTTTAGACCTAACAAATATTTGACGATAAAATCCTAGAAAAATTTAACCAGTAAATTATCAAACCTTAGCTTTATTTTTAACAATTTCTATTTATTTACTAAATTTTATTTGTAAGAAGTTAGATGATGTTTGATCTAGACAAACGTTTTGAAAAAGCGAATAAGAAATTATACGAATTTAATAAATTTATTATTAGAGATATTTTCCAAATTTTTTTAAAATTAGTTTTAATTTGTTGGTGGGTATATGAATCATTGGACTTAACCATGTTTTTAAACAGTTGTAAACAAAACCGTTTTGCCAGGATTATATATGTCTTATTTTGGCTCAGCATTATAGAAACGAATAGTAATACGAAGAAGCTTTTTGTTTGAAATATTTGTCTATTCGTCGACAACAATTTAAAAACTTCCATGACATTTTTTGATTTTGTTTTTCAGTTCTTGGTGTTTGAATAAATAATGTTGATGAATTTGCTTTCCATATCGTTGATTCAGCCAAAATGTTGTAGTTTTAAGCATGAAGATATTCTAGGACTACTTAAGACTTTTTAGGGCCTCAACGGGCATTCCGTTCTGGGCAACACAACGGCCCAATATTTCACCCAATGATTAATTTTTGGATGCATATTTTAGTAAATTATTATTTGTTGTCTCTTTGGAACTACTTCGAACGGAGCTAAGTTTTAATTGAAGTAAATTAATGTCAAGCATGTGGACTAATTAAAGGTGATTAATTAGTCGTGACGTGGAAGAACCTTTGCAACTTATTATTTTAGGACACTTCAGGCACCTAACTTTGTCTTTTTATCCCGTTCGAAATATCTTCAGAAATAACATCTACATATATAAAAATATATTTAATAATAAGAATACTCTCGTACAAATTACTATTTAGTTTTTTACTGAACTCTTTTTTGTAGTATTTTGAATTGTTTTTTGGGGTTTTTTTACAATAACACACGCTTTTAAAAGCGTATTTGTATTTACATTGTTCATAATGTTTTTGACTTCTGTTGTATTTTGTTTTGACATTCTTCATAAAAAGTTTAAGTTTGCCCAATATTCAATTAGAAAAATATTTAAATTACGGGTACATTAAAGCTGCAGATATCTGCATCCTTTTTTAAAAAACGAATTTTCCAGGTGACTATTTTTGTTTAAATCTAAGTAAAAGATTGAGTAAGAGTCGTTGAAAACTTTCAATAGCAAGACGAACAGTATTCTGGGAGAGATAGCGAAGAAATGGAGAATCATGGTTTTTTTAAATTTATGTTTTGGATAATTAAGAGCTAGAAAACCAAATATGTAGGCAACTCACAAATCTTCCTCCTGTGTCATATTGGTTGTATTTGCTATATTTTTAGGAATTTCACATTCATAATATTATAGCACTAGCTGACCCGGTCCGCGTTGCTGGCCCTAAGCAAACATTAGTGTTGTATTACCAGACGATTTAAATTGATCTTTAAACGAAATTTACGGCCTTTAAATAAAAATCCACGAAATACCTATCATAAAGTTTTTTTACAGAATAACTTACATATGGTGTAGATATGGGTTCAATGAAAAAAGAAACACATGTATTTAAGGCAAATTGGAAATTATATTTATTGATTACTTCATCTTAAGGCTAGCGGAGCCGGGTCAGCTAGTAATATTATAAATAAAAATGTTGTTCATATACATATGTTTGATTTACATTTGATTTGAAAATACATATGGTTGTATGTATGTATATATATGCTGTGAATCTTACGAAAAAAGTGAGCATAAAAGTGGGCGGGGCAACATTTTCTTTCCGCAAAACCTAAGTTAGACCATGGCGATCATTTTAAAGAAAAAATCGTCCAAATCGGTCAAGCCGTTCTCCAGTTATGCGCTTAATAGAAACAGTGGGCGTAAAAGTAGGCGTGGTAAATTTTTCTTTCGATGAAAACTTAAAGTTGATTAATACGAACATTTGAAAGAAAAATTAGTCAACTCGATGGAGCCGTTTTCTGATTTTAGGTAAATCGAAAAAAGTGGGCGTAAAAGTGGGATGAGCAAAATTTCCGTAAAAGCCTAAGTTGGACCATGGCGATCATTTTAAATCGTTCAAATCGGTCAAGCCGTTCTCAAGTTATGGATTTTGCCACGCCCCACCGCCCCCAGACCGAAAAACTTCACAGTGTCACCCGCCTGAATATTCTGAAGATTACCTGAAAATTTCATCAAAATCGGCCCAGCCGTTTTGGAGTCCATCCGCTACATACACACATACATACATACATACACACATCCTATTTTATATATATTTATAGATAGATATACAATCAATATGACACAGGAGAAAGCCTTGTGAGCTGCCTAATTGAAATAAAAACTTGTTTAAAACAAAAGTTTCTTTATTCTGTGAATAAAAAATTTAAGGGTTTAAATAGAAATGTTTTAAAATTTTCGCTCGTGATCGTTTGTGATTAAACAAAAACAAATTTTTCCGTGAGATTGAACGGGGTCGCGTCACTAACTTTTATCCCCGGGACAGTGCGTGACTAAAACTTAAGGCGCTTTAAGAGGCAGGGAGACTCTCAAGGACGCATCAAAAAATCAAAAAATGCCCAACAAAAAAGTTACAATTTCCCACGGTGCATTGTATGGAAAAGTTGGTAGAAACTAACTAATATGAATGCATGTGTATATGATTCAATTTTTTCACTACAATCAACAAAATCAATTTCATTTACAAATGCAATTTAAGCTTTAAGTAAATGAAAAACCGCTATGGACCACTGGTCAGCAATTTCAAATTCAAATTGTGTTTTTGTTTTTGCTTCAATATATTTTTATTAGAGTGTGTGTATGTTTTAAAAAAAGGTCACGTATGCATTTCTATGTTCAATGGCACGACATAAAATCTATTTAGTTGGTTTAATTTACCAGCTGTAGAGCAGCTTAGTCGAACACAGTATGAGAAGTGAAAACAAATCTAATTTGCCATCATTTGTGGGAATTTGTATTGGTTTTGATATTGAAGATTAATTTTTGAGGGTATGTAAGAAAAAACAAAAACAAGGGAATCAAATTAAGCGCAATACAATACAACATAATAAAATACAATGAGGAAATGAAAATATTTAATTGAAATTCAAAAGGGCGTATACAAGTGTGGTTCACTTTATATTAAAAGTATTTAACTCTGAAGTGAATTTATTTTTTTTTTCATTAATAAATATAATAAGAGCACGTTTAGTTTGATGAAAGCAGTGAAAATTATTTTGATTATAAAAAAAATAAAATCAATAAAAAAATTATTAACACGAATATATTTACAGTAAATTTATTTACAATAAATTTTTTTTTTTATAAGGATAAAAGATACTGCTGGACTCATCTGAAAAGAAGAGCGCTAAACTAACTGCCTGTTTGTAGAACGCGAGACGAAAAAGTGACTCGTTTAACTTACATTTAAAACAAAAAAAAAATTTTAATTTTGTTTTAAATGTAAGTTGAGCGAGTCACTTTTGCGCTCGCGTTCTACAAACAGGCACTATGTGTGGACAGAAACCGTTATAGAGAATTTAATTAAAATTTAATATTTCTAGGGTTTTTTAAAAGTTTCTTAACCCTTCCACCTAATTCTTATGTTTTTTGGCATACTAAAGCCAAATATGATCTCAATCTCATCACATTTTTTAGATAACAGTAAATTGGTGTGCCAAAACCTTTAATTCTGGAGGAAACTTGTACGGGGGCCAAGTAAAATAATTGACCGATTTGGCTCGTTTATAAAATTCCTTATATTTAGGAAATATCATAGCCGAATTTGGTCCTCCTAGCTCATACGATATAGGCGCTATTGTGCCAAGGCAATAATTTTGATAAAAAAAAAGTAATTGATAAGTCGATTTTGTTAATTTTTACTACCAGGATTCCACAAAGTTTTCTTAAGGTGAAAGTGAAAAAATAAAGTTCATAAATAAATAAAGTTCATAAAATTGTAATGAGACTTTAAAAAGTACAGAGGAAACATTAGAAATTTATGGGAGACCAAAAGAGGTAGTCTTAGCGATTTGTGGACCAATCTGGCTAAATTAAAATTGCAAACCACTTCGAACTATTTGTGATATAAAGATATAACAACCGTGTCCCCATCGTATCTGAGGTCTTCAGAAACCCCATTTCAAAAAACCCACAGACGGATGGCCATCGTCAAGTCAACTTTGCTACTTTCAAGCACCCAGAATTGTAGAAACTGTAGCCCAATATTGTAAAAAATTATAATCCAACTGGAAAACTTATAAATGTATACTCTTTCCATCTGTGGTGGCTATAAAAATCAACAAGCGCGGGCCGTGGGGAATATTTAAATAAAATGTTATTGTTTCTCCAGTTTTGAAGCTGATTCTGTCTGGACGATAAAAGAACAAGAATGTGAAAAGAAAAAATTAGTATGCGCTTTTTTGGCGGGCAAAAAATAACTTAAAAAAAATTATTTCATAGTATTTCTATATAAAAATTAATAAAATATAGATCTGTGATGAGATTAAAAAAAATATTCAACGTTAAGCGAGATTTAAAATAATAATTTCACCATTCAATTAGATTAAAAAATTATTTTTAAATTTTATTGAAAATATTATTAATTTAAAGAGTTACATTCTCCTCGGAAAAAGCCAAAAACGATATTCAACTTGGACAGCATTTTTCCTTGAACTCTTTACACTCTTTTACTTTTCTTAAGACACAAAAAACATATTTTGAAGCGATTTGTTTGAAAAAATTTTTTATACAGAAAACTATAAGACTACAAGTTAATTTTGCTGAATGATATAAATTACTAACGTCTCAAGAACAAAGGCGAATTTGTTTTTCGCTGTCCGTCTACATAGTACACCCTTAATAACAACTTACATTTTCAAGTCATTAACAATAAATAATGAAATTATTCTTTAAAGCCTCATATCTTAAATTATATGTCAAATATAATTTTAAATCTCACTCATTGTTGAATACGTGAGGAATTTTCATCTCTGTTAAATTTTAATTTTTTTGCCAGCCAAAAAGTGCGCTTAGTACTTAATTTTTTTTTTTGCATAATTTTTGTTTTTCATCGTTTGGAAACAGAATCAGTACTGCGATTCACTAACTTTTAAAACGATATTCACATAATATATATAAAATATATCCAAAATTTTATGGAGTTTGCTATTCAGTAACATTTTTAACGATATTCGCTGTCGGTTGAAGTAAGCTGTTACTTTAAGCACTATTTTTTCGTTATTTAAGCGACAATAATTTACGTGGTGTTTATTAAATTCATAAAGCGTATTTTGTGTTTAAAATGGCATTTAAGTTTTTGGCATTTGCGTAATTTGATATTTTGTAGACACAAATGTCACATGATACGAGTATTAAATTAAATTAATACAAAAATACAGCTGTATACTATCGTTAAAAATAAATTACAGAATTACACCATCGTTACAAATATCGGGTGGTTAAGGACCAATGTTGAATGTGAACCACACCTAAACGTCAAGTTTTCTTCTGCATTTCATTTGATATTTCTCAATTTTAGACTAAGTCAATTTGAACTATGGAATCGAGCAACACGTTAAAGTTACTCAAGCTTATTATGAAAATGGGCGTTCAAATCAAAATGCATATCGTGAAAATCATCTTCAGTGATGAGGCATATTTTCACCTCAGTGGATTGACTTCTTTCTTTGGGGTTATTTGAAAGAAAAGGTGTACGTCGATAAGCCAGCAACAATTCAAGAGCTAAAGGATGAGAAAATTTTACACATTTACGGCATAGAACCTCAATTATGCCTCAGCGTCATCGAAAATTTGGACCATCGGATTGAGGCGTGCCGGCGCGGCGGCCATTTGGCCGATATTTTGTTCCCTATATAATTGAACCATACCAATATTATCATAATAAAAAGAAATTACAATAATTTCCTAAATAATTTGTGTTTTATTCAAAATCAACATCGACCCTTAAAATTACCCCACTATTTATAACGATTGTCGGTTCGTTTAAAGTAAGTGGATCGAACTGCAGCTTAAAAATAAGAGTAACACGAACATTTTATTTAAATCTTCCTCAGGGCACCGTGCCAGATTTCATATTTAAAAATTTTCCTATATCTAAATGGACATTTCTTATTAAATCTAATGTTTTTAAAAAATAATTAATAATTTTCAACCTTCATTTCAATTAAGAAAAGTTATTGATTTTAAATATGAATTTCCTTGCATTTTACTGATTGCGTAAATAAATAGATTCAATTGCAGAGATACAGGAAAACATTTCACAATTTCATAACAAGAATATTTAAATCTTTTAATAAACAAACACCCAAACATACACACATTTGTATGTACAAATCTTTCTGACATTTTTATTAGTGTAAATATTTATTTTAAATATCAATATTTTATTTAATAAACATTTAAATGTTAAAGATGATGTGGAGGAACGAAGACATACATTTACTGTAAACTGAAAGGGAAATTGGGGTTAGTATGAATTTCCTTTTATACATCCTGCTGCCTTTAAATATGACTGAATGAATGAAGAGCTGATGATGATGAAAGTGAACTAGAATATAGAAACATATTTAGAATGTCATATCCTATCATGTCAACTTTTAATGGCACAACAAAAATATATAAATACTTCTAATGAAATAGCACAACTTACACCATAGAAGATTGACTAGAACAGATAGAGGGAGAGGGAGAGGGAGAGAAAATCCTAATTAAGCTGTCAAAAACCCTAACTCTGTAATTGCGTCAGTAAGATTTAAGTTTACTTTGTTGTTGTTACTTCACACGTACGAAATTTTTAGAGCTAATTTTTGTATCTTTTGAGAGCGTTTCCGTTCTAGTCAACCTTCTGTAACTAACACTGGCAACATCAAATAAATGATTTTTTTATTTTCTATTATTTTTTTCATTCTACCACTGGATGTCACTCTTGTGACATTTAGTCATGTTATCATTGGCAATTTGTGTGCGTGTATGTGTTTGTATAAAACATAAATTTCCATAAATTTAAATGTCAGTGTTGTTAAGAGCAAAAAACAAAATGTGGACATAATCCATTTATTATTAATGCAGGTACTCGTACAAATATTCACAGATAAGTCATATTTTCTAGTCATCTCTTGTGCGAGAGTGACAAACACAATAGTTGAACGAACAGTGGGTTTTAATATTAAATATATTAAACAAAAGAATTCTAATCCTTTCAATTTGATTCAAATATAGGAAGTTTTAGATCAAAAGAACAATGAAATATAAAACAGAAAATAATAAGAAACGAAAGTTCAAATAGATTGTGTAATTTTCTTTAAACTTAACGCCAATATGAAGATAGTTCACCAAAACTCTTGCTTGTGCAACGAGAGTGTCTCTCGAATGAAATAATTTGTTATCAATATCTATATTTTTATCTAGCAATTTGGCCAAGTGTTCATATAGAAGAGTGGCTTAAGTTTTGTTCTTAAATTCAAGTTAGAATATACAAAATATGAATTTAATTATTTCTTGAGCATTTGCTTATTATTTAAGATTATACGAATTTATTTCATAATTTTATTATTCATTATTTATTCATCGAAAATGTAGTCTTGAATTTCGCACATTGCTTTTTCGCATCCACCACAGCTGAAACAAGTTTTCCGTTTAGTTTTTGTGGTTAAATTGAACTTAGCACATAGTGGGCCGTAATTTTTTGACTTGATTCAAACTTGATTCATTCGATTCCGAAGATACCATTTATTGAATTCAAGTGCCTGTTGTCTTGATTTTTTTGTTAAAATCGAAAAATATTTGAATTTATATGAAGTTTTTAAATTTTTGTATAAAAACACAATTTAAAATTTGCAATATATTGGATGAAAATATTAAGAAACATTTTAATGCAACTAAACGCTGTTATATTTTCTCTCTCCTTTGATATTGCAACAGTATTAATTTGTGTTTGCTTCTTCCTACCTTGAACATTACAAATATATTTTTTTAGGTTTTCTAAGTTAACTGAAGATTTAAAGTTCTTAGTTAAACTTTGTAATGGTCGGCTAAAAAGTTCGATTTTGATAACGACTTTCTTAAACAGATTGAAGTTTTAGCACTTTCTAGTGTAATAAAAGGTAACCAATTGAGTAATTCTGAATTATGTGCTATTGCGCCCAGTGTAGTAGAGTAGGTATTCAAGAAGTTGATTAGTCGCCAAGCAGCTTTTTCTGCTAAAGATAAACTTTCTGCTTATTTGAGGTTTTTTTGCAGAAGGGAGTTACCAAAATACCATACAAGAAAAATTAATGCTGGTGTAAGCAAAATTTTACCAAGAAAAGCGTTACCTTACTTTAACCACTGGCATATTTTGAGGTTGGCCCGATATAATTTTTAGGCAATGCTAAATCTTCCCAAAATATCCGGATTTTATTTCTCTATTTTATTCCTATAATAATTTTTTTTTTTTTTATAATTAAACTTATGGCGAATTTCACCAATTCTATTTAAATATCAATTAAATTTGTTTCTTAAGTTGTGTCTTAGAAAATAGACTTAACCTGTTTAGATAAAAACATTTTTATATTTCTTATAGTTTACAAAGTTAACAAGAAAAAATGTGCAAATAAACAAAAAACAGCATTGACTTGTTTTAGTTTTTATTCTGTTTTCTTTTATTGCTGCAATTATTGAAGCACCGGGCATATTGATCAATATCGATATTTAGCAATTTTTCAAGAATTAAATTTAGTTTTTTACGAAGTACCCACAAATATTTCTATTTTTTTATGTTTAGA
Organism: Pollenia amentaria; assembly: GCA_943735925.1. Taxonomy (NCBI): domain Eukaryota; kingdom Metazoa; phylum Arthropoda; class Insecta; order Diptera; family Polleniidae; genus Pollenia; species Pollenia amentaria. The sequence goes on along the minus strand of OX031006.1, from coordinate 4,738,386 downwards.
AGCTGTGTAATAATTAGGGAAGTAACGATACGCCTTTTTGCCGTTACGATACAGATACAGATTCTCAAAAAGAAATATCGGCGATACCGATACGAATATAAAATTTTAATCAAAAGTAAAATTTACAAAACTCCATTTTAAAAATTTTTTATTTTATTAAATTATAGTGTTAGAGATTATTAATATAACAAATTTTAATATGATTTAAAAAAGAACGAATTTGATTTTATGGTAATATTAACAAAAAAATAAATAATGTTTTTTTATAGAAAAGAACGGTGTAAGATATTATAAATATTTAAAATTTATATTAAAAAGATTTTTGTTAAAAATCAAGGTACTCTCAACTTTTTCGAAGATCGCAAATCGTTCGAACCAGACCTGCAGTGGAATATAGTCTCTCAGATGCGACAGAACTCATTTTAACCCTCTGTGACTGACTTGACCTTAAAATAACAATTCCAATGACATGGTAGTACGCTATACACCATTTTGATGGCTTATATTTTCCAAGTTCTGCTTTGTAAACCTTCTAAAATTATTTATTATTTTAGATTAACGTTATAGCTTGTAATTTATTTGAGAACTGGCCAACAATTAATTTAAAACCCTATTTAATGGCATGACATAAAATGGCCCTAAGGAACTTACATCTATCTAAAAACTAAAAAAATTAAAAATTTCCTATTTGTTTCTTACAAATTTTACACTGGGTTGAGTTCACATCTGAGCTAACCAGTATAAAAAATTAGAACATTTTAATGATTAAAGAAAAAGGTACAACCGATTTTATTTGATGCAAAGCTCAAAATCTGCTCTTCACGGCTTTTAAAAGTTCGAGATGATATTCTATTAGAACAATGAAGAATTTGCTTTGTATTAGAGCGACCCATCAAAATAAAAATTATAAGAGAAATAAAATATTGAAAAAACTTTATTGACGTGTTCTTTAGCAGACACTACAAAAATATTGATGTGGTTGTTTCTCAGACACCTCCCTTAATATTGACGTGGTTGTCTTGAAGACACTTTTCGCATTCGTCACGTCAACGTACATCTGTAAACGTATTAAGAAGGTACTGAATGCGTGAGAGCCGATGTTTAAAAAAGAAGGGAGAAAATCCTTTTTTTCTTTTATTGGTGTCTGTTAGACAACCACGTTAGTCGCAGAGGGTTAAAACTAAAGTATTTCTGCACCAATCGGATCTGCGTCTCCAGAAATGTTAGGAGATAGATCTAAGGTTTATTTCGACTTTTTCTTTTGCAGAACCGCAGCTGAGGATGGACAAAGGCTCATCCTTCTCGGATTATCTTATAATTTGTTTATAAACGTTTCAAAGGCAATTTTTAGATTTATTAGAACTTTTACTAAGTGTAGGGGTGACCTGGTCAGCAATTTTAGAATGCATAGTCATAGAAGTTCAATAAGACGTTTTTTCGATACGATTGGAGCCGATTGTCTTTAAAATATTCGAAGAATTTTAGATATACAATAGGTTAAAATTTTCTCTAGGACCTCAAATCTTTCATTCAGATCTTATGCTAAGTAAGTCGCCAACTGAACAACTCTCTATCTCAGTTTTTTCATTTATTATATTTTCTTATTATGGCCGAATACTGTTAACTAGCGGAATAACTTTTTTTTTAATCTCACAAACATTTTGTGAGAAATAAACATGGAATTCTAAAAATGTACAAAATTTGTACGTTTTTTGTACTACAAATACTTAAAAGTTTTAGCAGTGGGAGAACATTTCGCTAATATGGTGCAAAGCATAACGGATAAAGCTGTAGGCTCACACTACGCGTTCAGTTCGTTGTTTCGTTAAAGAATCTGTCAAAAAAGTATATCAGCGTAAAATATATAAAGCATTCAGCGGGATTATTTCCCACATTTGCATGCGCCTTGGAAAAAGGTCAAGAAAGCATCAAACGCATAGAACGCGTTCTGTGGACCTCTAGCTAAAGAATTAAAAGGAATAATTTATTATTATGTTTTGATTATATGTTCTGCTTCTGAATGTGTTATTTAATTTAGTTGAAGCATTAAAAATTATATTGTTTTTTTTTCGAATAATCTTCAAAAAAGTATCGGCATATCGACAGTAGAATATCGCAAACCTGATGAGTTATATATCTTATTTAATAACAAAAAAACAATGGTTGGATATTTTTCGGATTTATGAAAGCGTACAAAAGCTGAAGAAGCAAACCAAAAACAGTACGAATTGAAAACTGTGAAAATTGTCACTTTCGTACAAATTCTATGAAATACCTAATTAATTGGTATTTAAATAAATTTGTGAAATTGGCCATTAATTTTCTATTCATTAATTTCATATTTCTTCATTCATTTTTAAACCTCCCGCTAGCTCCTCGTTGTAAAATTTTTACGTAATCAAAATGGCGAAAATTATCTTAATTGGAACAACGGAAGGATTCCTTCCGCAAAATCAATAATTGCAAATTTTGCTAATACACAGAAATTGCTTTCCGCAATCGCGGAAGGGAATCAATAATAAATACCACACAAAATGACTTTTATTTGGGATTTTTTTAAATAACGTATTCAATGCAAAAAAAATTTTTTGGTTTAAAAGAAAATAATGTTTGTTTAATTAATTTTTTTTTAATATTTTTAAACAAAATGAATTTCAAATTTCCAAAAAATTATTTTTTTTTAAAAATAAGAAATTTTTTAAAAATAAAATATATGTATGTATGTGAACGCTGCTTAGGGGTCAATTAGGATGCAAAATTTAAGTTCGCAAAAAGCTGGACATTAGGACTTAAAAAATTACAGCAAAATGGTTAATTTTTGTCACATCAAATCTATATCCTCATCACCTCGATGTGAACTTTTTATTTTCTAAAGGTCCCTGGAGACTATCAAAAAAGCCCATCAATGAGTCCATATGTATTAGCGTCGTTTATTTCAGGCTTTTTCGGAGACGTACAAATAAAGACGACAATCAGCAATTGTAATTTGAAAAGCAAAAAATATTTACTATATTTTTTTGTCAATCACAACAGGAGACTATCAAATATTCAGCCAACAAATAAAAAAAATCAAAAGTTTTTGATTTTCATCAAGCATTGCCGACAACGCGTATGTGAGCCGAAAAAGAACGACTGCACGCACACAACTATGTGATTGATGTGTTTATTTAATAGTCTACAGGGCGCTTTAGAAAGTTGTGTTTATGTCAACTATTTATCGAAAATTTTACCAAAACCAAAAAATTAACATCTCTAATCATTTTTTTCTTCCGACGTTTAGTGTTGTTTTATTAAAATAAATTAATTTAAAAAGGTTGTTTTTTAGAAAACTTAAATACATAAAACTACAAATGAACGATTTATCATGACGGCTATAGTTATTCAAGCGCTACTCCATAATAGACATGTATTTAAGGCATTTAAATGACAGGTGCTTGGTAAACTTTGGCTGGCGATCAAGTTTTGCTTCAAATTTTGTTTCAATACATCCACACGTTTTAACTTACACATTCATATTTGATACATTTGATAGGAATTTTCTTTCAAAACATCTACTTTCAATTTTAACGAGCGTGAAGTCTACGTTATAGCTTACAATTTTTGTGAATTCTGACATGCAGCATGTGTTGAAAGCTAGACTTGAGCGGCGCAATGGAATTTTCACAAGAACATTTATAGGCCAAGGTATGGAGTGTTTTATTTATTTATTTTGAGAGAGCGAGAAGATTCCTCCCAACTGAGACGGCACCGCGACCAAACCAGGTATATTGTACCCACATGGAGTGGTTTTATGTAAATAAAAATTTTCATTCAAATTGTATTTGAAACTCAATGGCTATCAAATAATAAATTGGATCCCACGATCTTATTTCTTTATTTACCGCATTATGAATAGCAAATATTTCTGATTTATAAAAGTTGTATACAAATTATGAAAAATTATTGCCCTTATTACGGGTTACAACTCAATTTTACAACTGCTAGTGATCCGTTGTAAATGTCTGATGTTTTTGTTAACTGCACACAGAGTTGTAAACTATAATACAAAACGCAACTGGAGTTGAGTTGTAAACCGTAATAAGAGCATACAAAAACTGTCTTTTTCTCTACATATTTTATGGTCGAATTTTGTAATATATACTTTATATTGTGTGGTTTATCCGAGCGAGGGTTACTGGCTTAATTCCCTCCAGAGGCTCTGGTATGTTTTATTATTACGGGGGTACGTTTTTGTTGCTAAATAAATAAATAATGTTGTAGCATAATTTGTAATTGTATTTGTAGCATTTAATTAATATGTAATGTGGTTTATATAATGTTCAGCTAACTGAAAAATAATTAATAATATTTTTTCATCTTCTCTTTACATAGCCCCACTGTTTTTTAAGGCATGTGTGTGTGATCTTTTCATCTCATTATATGATGTACTATATACAACCGTATGATGATGTTATAATAATAAAATCATAACCATATTATGAGTATAAAATTCTATTATTATTATTGCAATACAATGACATTTTATACATTTTATTATGTCATGTTTGTTAATGTTTCACTATTGTGCTCGTACTTGTCATTGTCAACGTAAGTATTTGGACGGGCATGAATTTATACTGAAATACCAATACACACAAACTTACATCAATATGAACATTAACATTTTTATCTACAAAATGAATAAAATACCTGTTAAAACCAGTCTGCCACTCTATTTGCCGCCGTTCAATAAAATGTCATATTTATTGTTGATACATATCTTGATTAAAGGATATTTATTAGTATGGGTCAGAGGAAAAAGGATAATAATTGGGTGTAAAAGTTTGGAAAAATATTAAAGAAATGTGTGCTTCAGTACCAATTATATTTGTTAAATTTTTACAAAATAATACTAAATAAAATATGAAGGAATTTTAAAATTGATTTGTTTAGATGAATGAAAACAATTTTATAAAGTTAAGCCATAATCAAAATGATAGCAAACTTTTCACCGGGTGGTGCACAATTAAAGCAACAGTTTTTTTATAAGCAGTTGCATTTTAATCCAGAAGGACCAGGGTTTAAAATGCTATCGCCATATTAGCAAAAGCAGAAAAATTTTGGCTTTTCCTAGTTGAAATAAAAATCAAAATTAAAAAGCCGAAAAGTGCCACTACTAAAATAGCCCACACTTTTCAAAAGCATCATCAAAGTAAACACACTGTTTTTGAAAAGTAACTTTTCAAAAGGTACTGGCTTGGTAAAGGCAACAATTTCTTATTTGAGAGAACTCAAAAAGCAGCGGCGATCACTCTTATATTGTAGGAAAAATATGTAGGAAAAAGAATGAAACAAACAGCTTCTGTCTGTAAACCGCCAAATCAAAAACCAAAGTATCCTCACAATAGGAGAAAATAGCAGCACAAACGGTTGCTAATGACACACGATGACAAAAAGTGATATTTTTCATGCAAAACAAACACAACAAGAATTTGTCTTGGTATTCTATACAATAAAAGAATCAAATCAATGTCACAAATTTTGTGCTTTGCCATGTTACATTTTATTTCTACACCAAAAACAATTTGTTTATAAAATTTAAGTATAACTATATGGGAAAATTTTTTTGAAGAATTGCTAAAAAAAAATAATCCCTTGAAAATTTGAGCTCAATCAGATGAGGGGATAGGGTGCCCACGACCGCCCCAAAATTTGCAAAATACCTTATTTTCGACTTTGACTGTCAATAACTTTGTTGATATTTATTTTATAAAAAAGTTATAGATCAAACTCAGAGAAACAACTTTTGCTCACACATTTTTTTTGTATCTCTAATATCTACTGAATTAAAAAAAAACAAAACGAAAAACCATGGATTTATTCATATATTTATATGGGTGATTTGCTTGGTTATGGCTTTGGTTTGCCGGAACAGCTGAATCGTTTGGTCATTATATTGCAAATATTATTTTAAACAAAGAATCCGCACGAGCTGCTAGGGAAAAACTACGTTCAAAAAGAGTATCTGAATTGAAAAATAAATGTAATGCCAAAGATTCAGATGCATTGTGTTTACATTGGGAAGGAAAATTACTGCCTGCCTTAGAAGGAAAGGAAAAAGCCGACCGTCTTCCAATTCTTTTATATCAAGCGGAAACATTGAGCAGCTGGATGATCCTGCTTTGAAGAGTGGTAATGGAAGAGCATGAGCACTGGCTATTTGCAAATGGCGTTTTGAATGGGGTCTACAAGATTATATAAAATTTTTGGTTTTCGAACTTCTTCCATAATTGAAAATACACTAACGAGGGATCTGTTGTATTTTGATTGTAGGCATCACATCTTTAAACTTATTCTTAAAAAAATTTTTGATATTGAATTTTGTAAGTTAGATGGTCCTTATGTTCAAATATTTCAACGTTTTCAGAAGTGTTGGCTATCATAAAACATTGATGATTTCAGGATCGGTATCGAAAACGAGAAAGTTAAAAATGCTATAGGGAATTTATCGATCTTGCTCTAATATTTCTCGGAAAAACTTTAACCCGATCAGGACTAAAATTTCGACCTCCATGCGCTTTGCATCACGTAAGATGGATGTCAAAGGCAATAAAACCTAAAAAATATTTTTATTTAGAGACGAGTTTGATTTAACAGAGGTTGAAAAAAATGCTCTTTGCGATATATCTATTTTTATTTTCGTGGGCACCTCATCCGATTGAGCTCAAATTTTCAAGTTACTATTTTTTTTAGCAATTCGAACCAAAATGGGGTTTGGCGTAAAACAAATTCTAACTTTGAAAAATAACTGGCAGCCTAATGTACATATTTATGTAGGTATTTACACATGTATCGTTTTTGTGCAGATATGTACATACGAATGTACAGAGTTCGGCAGCTGTTAGCACTTATAAGTGCGGCTTATTTGTTCTCTTCGTTTTTTTGAATCAGTATTTGTGTTATTTTTAGCCAGAAAAGAATTTCATTTTTAAATTTTTTTAGTTTTGTCCAAACCAAATGTCAAATAATAAAAATATACAAAATTAGGGATTGGCTTTTTTGCATAAACTAAAAACAAAACATTCGCTATTGATAAAAATATTAAAAATTTCACAGAAAAATTAGAAGCTTCTAGCTGATGGTTGCTGAGAAGGACATTTGGAAAGTTTTCCCCTGAACAATATTAAGTATTTGTTATTATTTACAGCATATTGTTCAAATTTTCATTCAAAACTTACAAAAAATATTTTAAACGTCATTTACAATTCCATAGAAATTGCTACTGAAGTAGAAGTGGACTAAATTAAAAAAAAAAAACCTTGGCAACATTTTTATTTAAAAAATAAAAGGAAAAAGTTTAAAATACTATGGGAAAAAATAAGACAGAAGACAACCCAAATGGTTGCTATCATTCTGAATGAGGTTATAAGGTTATAATTAAATTCGATTTCAATTATACACAGGGAGGAAAAATATCAGCCCAATTCACGATCTTGTGCATTTGAGATTGCAAATTTATGCAATTGTAAATATTTTCTGTTAATTGTGATATGGCTGTTAAGTTATATTCTTAAATTTTTTTTAAATATATTTTTTTGCTCTTAATATAACTACATAACCATATAACCTGATAATCCGCCTTTCGTGAACTACCAAATTGTATTTTATTATTATAATTATTCATGTATAATCGTAAGCCAATAAAGGGCAAATTGATTTAAGTACATTATTTGACAATTCTTTTTTTTTTAATCCAATGTGGTGTAGAACTTTCGAATATTGACCGCCACCCCTAGAATTGTTCTATGTATTGTAGATTTGCATTTTGTAAAATATTAGGATAATAGAATAACTTTAACTGTCACCGCAATATTTACGAAAAATAATAAATGGCTTTCCATACACATATCGTTACTTAATTTCGTTAAAAAATCATAAACAATTTTAATTCATCAAAAATTATTAAAAATAAATTACTATAACCAAGGACTACAGTGCAGCAACACTATCATAGCTCCCAGAGTAAATGTGTCGAAAATCGGAAAATTTTGCAAAAAAAAATCGTTAAAATCGTCAAATGGACTTACTTAAATCATCAATGGCAAATAACACTAACTTTTTTTATTATTTTTTTTTTTTTTTTTTGAAAATTTTTATTTATTTGAAAATTTTTTAAAATTAAAATTGTTATTCTCACTCCTATTGACTGTAAATGACAGACCAACTTAAAAATTCAGTTTTTTAATGATCAAAAATAGGACACTATTTGAAAAACATTTCGCTATTGCAAATAACTCAAGTCTCTGTCAATAGATGACTTTGCTTATATTGTATTGTGTAGGATGTCATATATCCGAATTTGCAACAAAATTTAGGAATCTAGAATAAGAGACGTGATTCAAATAAGATCTTTAATCATTCATAAAAAAGTACGAAAATTGCGTGTCACATGAACTGAGAGATATCGATAACTGATTTTACTCAATGCTAAAAAATGGTTGAATAATAGATATATTACCAGCATCCCAAATGTAAACTTTTATATTTGTATTATGAACTGCTTACACGGGACTGTTAGTGCCAACCTAATAAACGAAAGTATCCAAGAAGTTTTTAATACAAAGAAATAATAATTTTCTAAATTAGTAAAAAATCCTTAATTTGAAAAATCGTCAAATGTAGGGTATACATCGTCAAATCATAATGGGCCATTTTTGGAACACAAAATCGTGAAAATGACGATAAATCGTCAAATCTGGCAGCCGTGAACACAATATATATCGAGAGAACCAGCGTGCTACTGGTGTAGACATGTGTATTTGCAAGTAAAAACAAAAACGTACACATTTTAAGAGAACAACAAAATGCAATATTTTCGCCCATGTATGTGCGTGTACAAAAAAAAAAAAGAAAACATATTAAAATTACAACAACCCGGCGGGAAAAAGAAGGATTACGGATGCCTTCTAGAAGGCCTGCTCGCTCCATTCCATACTCATATTTTTTTTACACACGATGTCATTGCGGAGAAGGCCTTACGCACTCGCTTCTTTAACAGGTACATAACAATGGTAATGGGCTAAAAAATAATTATTTTGCTTTTGCTTAAGCAAAAAACAAAACAAAAAAGATTACTCCTTCTCATAGAAGCCAGGGTGGAATGTGCAAAGGCCTTATATGAGGCATTCTTGGACAGTAAGATAAGAATAGTAATTGAACCAAAACAATTTTTAAGAAGGGCTTTAAAAAGGCCCGAAGAAGGAAGGTCTTCTGTCTTCTTTCCGCTGGGAAAGAGCATTAGTATTTTCAACCACCGTTAAAACATGTGTGTACGTGTGTTTGCAAGATAATTTAAAACACTGTTTTAAACATTTAATCCTAAAAATTTTGAAAAAAAATTTATATACACAAAACCACCTTTAAAACGATATAAGTTTCATTAAAATCGGTGGGCAATAAGATATGTACTTAAAATTCAACCACAAAAAATTTTTCCCGTACACAAAAAAACTTCTCCAAAGTTGTTCACAAATTAGAAGCGAATGAAATGTTTAATTGATACTACTAATTTGTTTAGTAGTGCACAAATTTAATATCACATTTTTTTTAATTCAAATCAACTTTAATTTTTTTCTGTGTATTTAAATATTTATAAGATATGAATTTTCGTTTTCGTAGGAAACCGTTAACCTATTCGCAGGTATGAGCAAAACAACATTTTCATTTTTTGAAACATTTTGTTAAACAAATTAAGAATTTTTTGATTATCATATTGGGATTTATTGAGGATATAATAGGGAATATAAATATGAAAAAAATTATATCAATTCCTCAAATGGTAGTTCTGTACCTGATTAAAAACAACTTTTTTGGCCATATTTTGGCGAATGGGACCAATTTTCTAATTGTTATGAATTGTAAGTAAAACTTATTCAGAATATTATAGTCTAGATAATTTCATGAAGGTCAAAGGTAAAATTTTGGAATTTTTGGAATTTCTAAAGGAAAAATAGCGGAATATTAAATACTTTTGTGCCGATTTTCATGTAAGTAGAGAAAAGAATACCGTAAGTCATACGAAGCCAGAAAAGTGCCAAAATAGAGATTAACCCTTAAATACCTTAAATTGGTGTCAAAATTACCCGAAACTTTCTAAACTTTAAAAATCTGTTAATTTGAATGGTTCTTTAACTATATTCTTTCTATTCATGTATTAATTAATTAAATGACAAAATTAAATAAAATCAATATTATTTTCAGACAAAACGTTTAATAAAACTTTTGATTTAATATTATTTGGTTTACATTTTTTATGTTTTTGTATTTAGGCTATTATAACAAAAAACTATCTGAAACTTTTTATTTACATAAAACACAATTTATTAAGTTTCACAATTAAAAAACTTTTCTTCATACAAAACTCAGCACATGCATGCATTCAATCATGAAATTAAAAGCAATTAGACAACGACAAAAAAAATATTAAAAAATGTCCAACTTACAAATACACAACAACAGCAGTTATTGTTACTTGTTTATAAATATAAAAAAATCAAATATATTCTCTCAAAAGCTCATAAATAAGATAAATTTGTTTTTATACCCTCTACCACCAATGTGGTAAATTAGGGTATACTAAGTTTGTCATTCCGTGTGAAACTTTTTTATTATACATCTTAGTCCCCAAAAAGTGTATACATTCTGGCTCCTAGAGTAATTCTTAGTCGATGTAGGCATGTCCGTCCGTCTGACTTAACTTTCGAATAACGCAAAATAAAAGAACAAACTTGGTCTGAAATTGCTTGTAGTTATCCTAAGCAGTTTTGGATTGAAATCCAGCAACATCGGTTCCGCATTGGAACCTCCACCCTTCAAATTGATAAAGTTGTTACAGCAACTAACATAAATTGTGGAATAAAGCACGGAATGATATAAAATTTTCCACAAATTTGTTTTATATAATTGGAACTCCCACTGCCAAATTTAAAACAGATCGGTCCATAATTGACCATATGCCACATACAAAGCCTACTCCCGAAAAAGAGTTTAGTACACCTAAAACCGTAAGAAATAACGCTATCATAGTAAAATTTCGTACGTCACAGTTTTACAGGACTATAAATCACACTGCCAAATTTCGTGAAGGTCAGTCCATAATTTAGCCTTGGCTCCATATGAGCCCTACTGTCGGAAAACAGTTTATTACGCCTAAAACCGTAATAAATAATAAACATTTAATGCTTCACAGCTTTCTACACTAATAAATTCCGTGATGGTCGGTGCATAATTTACCATAAGCCCCATATAAAGCCCACATAGGGAAAATAATTAAATTCGCCTGAAATCGTAGCAGATATAGATATTGCTGTAAAATTTCTTTCAACTTAGATTCATATGGCCAGAAAAATATCATGCAATTTAGTGATATACGGTACATAATTTACGTTAAATCCCATCTTAAGCATTTCACTGCTGTATTGTAATTTATTATAATTTATTTATATTCAATAACAGAAATCAGACTTAAGAATTTTGGGAAGATTGGTCTATAATTTACCATAGGTCCAATATAAATTACCCTCCTGATATTCATTTAAGTTCAGCTAAAACTGATATGAATCATGATATTTTACTCAAGCTAGTTCAAACTTCTAAAAAGAACAGCATAAAATTTCTTATTGTCAGTCAATAATTTAACAACGATCTATGCCGCAACCATTTTTAATGCTGACGTTCGTTTTTGTAAAGATCGGTTAATAATATATATGAGGATATCATATAGAGCCCACTCCTCTCAGTGGAGGGTACCAAAGATTCGGCACAGCCGAATATAGCACTCTAACTTGTTTTATATGATTTTTGTTTTTCATTTTATCTTTTTACCAACAACTTGTTAAGTGTATATTTGGTTGTCCATTTAACAAAAGTGTTTTGCCATATGTTGGAATATTCATTATAATCGCTTTCATCGTTATCATCAAAACTATCAAACCTTTTCAAACCTACTTCTTCACTACTAATTTTTTTTTTTTGTATTGTTTCACTTGGTGCTGCTTATGTCTTTATGATTCGTAAAAAACGTCATAATATTCATTAATAATATAAAATGTAAACACATACACAGACTAAGATCAAAATCATCAGTTCACATACATATCGAGCCTTTACTGCAATAGAGTCCGAACTCATAATTAAATTTTCTAACACCTTAAAATTTAATTCTTCTCTCTAGAGATCAGTATTCAAGATATTTGTATGAAATTTTTACACAATATAAAAAACGACATGGCGATTAACTCCAAATTATAAGCTCGTAGGCGGCCCTGTGTTCCACTGGGAATTAAAGAATTCAAAACATTAGCTCAAAAAAATCAGGTTTTCAGAGTTATGGCTCTATTGCAGCAAAGGCTCGATATGTTCACATTCATATAACATACAATACCAATATTTGCACCTCAAAACATAAAAAAGTTGATGTTAGATAAACAATTAGTTTTAGTTGTGTTTGATCTTAATTTGCTGATATTTGTAAATTTATACATGTGTGTTGTAATCGTGTACATGTAGTTGTGTATAAGTATAACCAAATCAAATGCAAATTAAGGTCATTAGGCGGATTTGTATGTAACATCAAATCATGGGATGAATGATGAAGTATTCAAATGCATTAAATAACACAATCATGAAAACATTTGTTTAAAATAATGACGTATTAATACTTAAAAATTAATTTTTAATTTAATTGGAAGCACTTGCAATTTTATATTTTTTTTTTTAATTTTGAATGTTTTTTTTTTTATTAGAAAAAAAAAACAAGTAAAAGTTCTGTAGATCAAATTTATGTGATTTTTTGTAAGAAAAATATAAATTTTTAAGGAATGTTGTTCCACATTTTGTTTCATAACTCTTTTCCTACCCATCCGATTATGCTGAATTTCAATTTCGAACTGCTTAAGAGAACTTGAAAGAATTTGATACCAAAATTATTCTTTCTTGTATAGTCTTTCCGAAGTGCGCGTGTTCCCCACAGACGTACAGACGGAAATGGCTAAATCAGCTTAGAATTACTCATGGACCCAGAATATACCCCTAATTTGCTGCAACATCGTCCTAACTAAAAAATATTAGTCTTACATAAAACGATTTTAAAATTTAAGATTTACACACAACATATAGAATAGAAAAATAAAACTGTATTCTATATAATGAAATTCTATGACTTAGTGACATTGAGCCAAAATTTGCAATTTTTAAATTATGACGTTGTTGCAGCAAATCAGCAATATATATATTATAGGATCTTAGATAAATATTAAAAAATTAAAAAAAATGAAATTTTTCTTCCTTGAATTTCCTCACATGCTTCTATAAAAATACAACTCTGTTAAAATAAAAACTGTTATTGTTTAGAAAAATCTCAAAATATGGTGTGAGCCATATATATTAGGTCCTTTAATTTCCATTGGAACAAAGGGGCTCAACAAAGGCTTTCCATTCCTCCCTGTTTGTTGTCAGTCGTTTCATTTGGATCCGCGAAACATTATGGTCGCGTAATTCGCTTTCGGTTTGGCGCCTCACCGGGTCTCTTGATCTTGAGGAGTATACTCGATGAATTGTCTCTTTATTTCGTCATTTGACTTTCGCATCGACCGGGGTGCCCCAATAGGTTTGTTGGTAGTGAGCTACTCTATCAATGCCGGGGTTGCGGTTTCGATTCCCGCCAGAGACTCTGGTTTTCTTTCCTGCAGACAAGCGTGAAGCTTCGCGGGATTAGCATAGGAGGAAAAAAAATATCGACAGATAGTGGTGTTTGTGGTGAACGATTCCAAAGATCGATGTTGGAGATGGTATTTGGCCAGAAAATTTAGAGGATACTTCTGAGAGATCGGTTGACAAAGGCTTACAAGCTTTGGATTTCGCGTTTAAATAAGTTCCATATCTCACATCCGTAGAGGAAAACGGATTTGTGATGCTGCTGGCCCTCCAGAATTTATTAAGCATGCCGAAAACCTTGTACTCGCCTCTACGTTACTTGATATTAATGAATAATATGTGTCACTTGGAAAACTGATCTGATTCGTCACACATAATAATACTACGTAGTGAGAATGCGGACTATGTTTGACTTGACCTAGACAAATATTAAATTATGAATATGTAGAAGCGGTACTCTTTTGTAGTGCGTCAGAAATAGAATGAGTGTAATGCAATGGAACACAGAATAGTGGAAGAATATCGAGTGTACTCTTTGTAAATAAAAAAGAGTTGATTTAGTAAACTAGAAACAAAAGAACCTTTTATTTCAGCCTGCTTAGCTTTGCATAATCTGTTTTGGATGTCCTCTCTGCTGCTTCCGCTGTTAGATATTTAGCTACCCAAATAGCAGATGCATTTTACATCTTTAATGGATTGACCCGCAAGCTAAAAATTTCAGCAACTGACGTGGGAGACTGATGGTGAGAACCATATGACTGTGAATTTAATTTACGTATTTTGTTGACGTTTCATAACAAACTGTTAAACGTTAAAAATTTCTCCACCAACAAAAAAATTAAATTAAACAATTTTTTATTTATAATATATGAAGAACAAGAGTAGTCCGTTATAGAAGAGTTTCTACTTGTTAGTTATAAGTCACATTTAATTTATTTAGTGCCATTTTTTGTTTTATAATTCTTTTTTAACACTTCAAATGTCCTTTAACTTCCCAAGTCACGTGTTATTGTAGTTTCCTATAATTTCTATTGTAAATGTTTTTTTTAAATATGGCCATAGAGAACCAAACATAAACAAAAGCATCCACGTAAAAATATCTGGTATATATTTTAATTAATCTCTTTAGATTCATTAAATTAATATTTTTGGCTATATAGGATGTCGTTAAAGCGTTTAATATAAAGCTTTTGGTATTCTTGTAAATTACTTGCAGCTTAATGTTACATAAGTGTTACATTCGCTTTGGCATGTTACCAATACAAAAACTTAAAAAAAATTGTAAAAAAAAGCTAAAGCATACAATTAAGCCTACACAGATACATACACAATTGGCAAACTTCCGTTCTATAAACAACGCACGTTCATTCAATAAAACAAAACTCCAAAAGCTCAACGATTTTATTACACGCAAAATAAAAAGGAACAAAAAAATTTTCAAAATAAACTTCAATTATAAACACACAAATGCCGGGGCTGTCAGTCAGATGTGCCGATTTTTAGTTAAATGTGGCGATTTATAAATCTATTTAGCGACGAGATTTTGTGTTTGGCGACATGGTGATTATTTTGACGATATTTTAAACGCATTTTAACTTCTTATTTTCTTGTTTATGTTTTCTCATTTTGACTTCATTTTTTGCGAAAAAAAAATTAAAACTTTTTTAAATATTGCTTAGAATAATTAGTATTGTGGTTATTTTGTTGAACTATTCATGGTTTTTAATCCAAATTTTTATTATTTTTAATTAGGCTTAAGTTCATTAAATTTAATTTTTCATTAAATTATTTTTATGAAGAAAGGAATTTTACAACATGGAGAATTAATTAATTAATTAAGAATATTTAAAAAAAATATATTATTCACTTAAAATTTTTGAAACTCCTAATTTTATATAGAATCAAAAAGGAATCTAGGTAAGAAATAAATTTCTAAAATAATTATTGTAATCCTTGGCGATGTCAAATAAATATCTATTTAGTTTGAATACAAATTTTAAGACAATAATCATTTATTTAATTTCTTGTCGAAGTTGTATTATTGCCGTATTCTGATTTATTTGAACATAGAAAATCACGTTTATAAAAACTGATTTTTTAAACAAATTCTACATAGAAAAAACTGATTTGAATGAAAAAAATTTTGATACTAATTAAAAAATTTATTAAATTTGCACCCGTAAACAAATTAATAGTATCAGTTAAATATTTTTGATTTAACAACATTTTCCTTAGTAATGTGGTTGATATAAGTAAGCGTTTATACCACTTGATTAAATTTTCAATTAAAACTGATTTTATTTTTTATTAATGATTTATTTAAAAAAAAAATTTGCGAGAGATTTTTATAATATTTTTGCAAAAATTCAATTTACTGATCTCACAAATTCTAAGTTTTAAGGTATTTATCTTAAAAACACAAAAATACATACTACTAGAATAAGGCAAAACATTGAAAATTTTATTAAAGGTACAATTACTCTTGTATTCATTTTTTTCCGAAGATCTAAATAACTAAAATTTTGAAGATTTTCGGTATTCTATTTGGCTTTGAAGGTGAAAAACATCTGAAAACCCTGGTAAGTCCAACTAACAAACATTCCTTAGAAACATATTAAGTGGAATTATCGCTGAATAGTCTTTACAGTGTACATATTTGAATACCTGCTTTTGTTTGTCTGTTTTTAATATGAGCAACACACGAAAAAGTAAAAACACACAACTACAAACAATTTCTAAACGGAAATGAAACTTCTTTTACTGGTGACAACATCATTTCCGTTCTAAGCAACACAAGCTCTGGCGACCTTTTATTTCAGTCTACTTTTTCTCTTTTTTGCTTCCTCCTTGTCTTACTTTTTTTTATTAGCAGCAGAGTCTTATGCGGGGAGAAGGTGTAATAAAGAATAATGACACCTCAAATTGCAGTCGTTTATAAGCAGGCGGGAGGCAAAAAAAAAATGTGGATAAGAAGAGTAACAAAGTGATACTTAGTAAGTGTATTTGAGGTGTTTTCATCTAGAGGAAGAAGACTAAATGGCAAACAACACATTTTTTTTGCTGTAGGCACAATTTTCAAAATTAAAAGGATGTAATTTAATTTTTAAATTTTCCCAAGTGCGAAACACTGCAAACAAATAAAAAAGAAATTTACCTTACTTGAAGTTAATTTAAGATAAGAATAGTGTAATAATATTTTTTTTAATAAACAAGAATGAAGAGACATGAATTAGCATCTTGAGAATACAATATATTTCTAAATAACAATCTTTGTTAAGAAATCACCCATAAAGAAGTACATTAAAAAATCTTAAGGACAGAAAAAACCGTTTCCTTTCTTGTCTTTACATGTCTTTAAACCACAAGTACTATTGAGCATCTTAAGAGGATACAAGTTCTTCTTACCGCATTAAAATTATTAATTAGTTTAGTTAAATGAAACATAAAACAACAAGCAACACTACTTTATAAGGAACTAATTTCGCCTACACTTGTAAACCTCCTGCATTTCCGTTTCCTACTTTTCCGCTGAAATATCCATGAATTCCATTAAGCTTCGCCTTACTAAAACCGAACCGGGTGACCAACTTAGTTGTATGTATTTCTTTCTTACTTAAATTTGCTTTGGTTAAAAGGAAATTTTTACTTACCGAAAAACAAAAAAAATTTCGACAAACACTTGTCTCGCCTAAAATTATGGGCATCGGTTAATGATGTACATAAAAGTCTTTTGTAAGGCGAAGATTAAGCATTAAGAGTTAAAAAACATAAAGCGTCTCAGGTTCATTCTGAATTGTATCTGCGTTTTTACATTCACAATTCTTTAAAAAAAATATTTATTATAAAGATTGTTTTGCGCACAAAATCAAATAAAATCTATTCTCATTATTCGTCCCATTCTTTTTCTTTTTTTCTTTTCAAACTGACGTTCACCTACAACCACATAAACACTGGGCAAATACACACACACACAGGTACTTTTGTAGGGGTTTATTTGTATTTTTTTTATATTTAATCCTCGTAGATAAAAATCTACATACGAATCTTTGTAAAGGACTAGAATATTGCAGTCATCATATTTATATGAAATTGTGTGGGTGTATATTTGTGTGCGTGTGTGTTTACCGTTTCAATTGGCTCGTTAGGCACTTAGTTAATGCAAATGACTGAATATTCATACAGGGTTTGACTCACGGAAATACGCTCCGCTTGACTTTTGCAATTTACTTTGTGGCAATTGTTTCCGTTGTTTTTGCTATTTTACTACTTTTGTGAAATACACTTTACGTCTGTGTATTTAAAATAAAACTATTCGCTCAGATACGTTTATTTATAATTTTGTAATTGTGGACGTAATCAAATATTTTCAAAAGTTTTTTATTTAAAAAATAACTTTTAGTTGCTTTTCAAAATTTAACTTTTTTCATAATTTTCAACCAGGGCCCTGCAGGGGGCTGATACTTGCAATCGTGATCAAATACTTTTTCGATTCGAAAGCAATTTTATTTCTAATTCTTTCGATACTGTCGATACTGAACGAATCGAAATATTTTTTTCAGTGCTCTAAAGCATTTATTGGAGTTTTCACAACACTGAAAAAATAATTTCGATTTGTTCAGTATCTGAAGAATTAGAAATAAAATTGCTTTGTAATCGAAAAAGTATTCGATCACCACTTCCGAATTAGTCCCCAGATTTTGGTCAACATTTTCTTATATAAAAAAATTTTAAAAGTTTAATTGTGCAAAAAAAAATCTTATTTAAAAAAAATACTTTTTCTCAAAAAATAGCTTTTTCGAAAATTTACTTTCAACTAGTATGCTGACT
Organism: Pollenia amentaria; assembly: GCA_943735925.1. NCBI lineage: Eukaryota > Metazoa > Arthropoda > Insecta > Diptera > Polleniidae > Pollenia > Pollenia amentaria. The sequence goes on along the minus strand of OX031006.1, from coordinate 4,719,867 downwards.
CGAGAGAGTGTTCTCAATTTTTTAGTTCACCCCTCACACATTTAGGTTCTGTGTGAATTCAACACACATAAAAACAACTAAAACAAAACAACATAATAATTTTTAAATAAATTTTTTTAATATTAATTTTTTTTCTGTTGTTAATTTATTAAAGGCAGCAGAGTAGGTTTTTGTTGTATGAAAAAACTATATGATATCTAAAATTATTTAAATATTTTCCGATATTGCAGAAAAAAATTAAACAAACATTATTTTTAAAAGTTTATAAATGCAGACAGCATTAAATAAATTAAAAATTTTTCGAATTAAGAAAATTTTATTTTAGAAAAATGTTTTTTCACATTCCATGCGATTTTATGCAACTATGATTAGGGGTGAAAATAGTTTTTAGCACCTATGCATTAAAAAAAATCTTACTCATACCTTGACATTTGAGTTAGGTACCTGTCAAAGAGTTGGCAAACTAGTTGTTGGCCATGTTCAAGAACTTTGAAAGTATTAGCAATAAGGTAAAGATCGAGTCAGCCATGTTGTTCGCATAAGAATTCGAATGGAGAGAAAATATTTTTTACGAACTGAGTTGCCAATTGGTTAAATTGCTTCATACAATGTTTGTGTTTTGAAATTAATTGTGATTGATCGTCGTTTTCATGCATTATTAGACACAATCTTTAAAAACGATATAAAAAAACACAAAACAAAATATAGTCCGTCGCTTTAGTACTTAAGCCAACTTTAAAAACTAATACATTTTGTGTATATGGCAGCTTTGATTTTAAAATGAGTGAAACGTGCTGCAGTAAAAATTTGTCGTATGTGGATCCACCTTAAGGCCTTGCTTCAAAGACATGTTAAGTGTAAATAATTTCTGCTTGGGACTAGTAACTTACTGTAAAATAAGGCCTTCAAGACGGCGTCTTTACTTATTAATTTTTCCGTTGGGTTGTCATAAATAATTGTAAATTTTCCTCTTACTCAGTCATTCCATCTGGTCTATCAAAACATCGCGTTCTTTCTTTTTATTTTATCCATTTTATTATTTCTGTATTTTCAAAGTCATCAAAATATTGATAAAAAAACTGAGCCATTTTAAATGGCTTTAAAATGCTATAGACGGTTGTAAAAATAATAATAATGTGTTCGTTAATGCGTATGTGTGTTTGCTTAAATTCGTGGAATGGTATATTTTATACATTTTGTGATTTTTTGTTCGCTTGTTAATGGTTTAATAAATAAATTTCTTATTAAAATTGTTTGCATTTCATTAAATAAACGTAAAAAATGACAATAATGGTTTGACAGTTATTTCATTTGTGCAAACTAAGGAGCTTTTAATTTTATTAAAACTTCTCTTGAATGGTTACACTGTGCTTCAGAATAAATACGCAGAAGTTTTTATACAGCAATTCAGTTTCATACAGGATATATATTTTTCGGTTCACTTCGAGCAGTTTTTTTTTTTTTTTTTTTTTTTTGATCGAAGTTCGTTATTACATGTTTTGAAGTGTTAGCTCTAATATTGAATCAATATTTTTTTTAAAAATTAAAAAAAAATTGCTTGAGGTTTTGGCCGATTGCAGTCATCTATTTTATAAGCTTTTTACTGAAATTAAATTTTTTATGATTAAATTGCAAAAAAAATCTAATGATAGAATGGAAAATCCATTTGTTATTTTTCTTAAATTTAAGTTGGCCTAAAGAACGCATCGCATTAGAACTGTTTATGTCAATTGGCCGAAAATCGACCAACGAGCGGTCCTAGTTTATAAAGAATTAAATTTTTCAACTTTAAATGACGTTACACATTTATTTTGGTTTCATTTTTAGACAATTTTGATACCTTTGAAGGCAAAACTTGCGTGTGTTGAATAAGAATTTCTAAAGCCAGCTTTTAAACAACCAACTTATAATCTTAAGAGTTATTTTACAAAAACGAAGGAATCGAAAAACATTTTAAGTAGCTTTTTAATCTATGGCGCCCAACAAAGCGAAATTGACAAAATAACCCCCCCTGCATACTTTTTTCATTCTAATATGTGCCACAGTGTTATGTTTTTTGTTTTTTAACAACTACGGATATGATTAAGATTAAATTAAGATAAATATTTAAATAAAATAAAACCATTAATAACTGTTATTTTAATTTTTTTGTTACAGCATGCACTGAATGATAATTGTATAACAGACTTTAAAAGTTAAACTCTATGTTTGGTTTAAAATGTGTTTGTACCAACATATCTTTAAATCAGTAAATATATAAACCATCTTTAAACGCATAAAATTGGGCGTTTAAACTAACAATGCATACCATATGAATTGGACAACATTTATCATAGTGCTTTCACGTGTTACTTTTTAAATCACATTAAATACATGGGGTACTGATTAACAACTGTTAAGTTTAAGCTACATATAAATTCAAGTTAAGTTCAACTTAACCAGCGTTTAAACACTCACTGATTTATTAGCCATAAGTGTTGTATACGTACACGTAAAGAAAAAAAATGGTTGTGGTAAATATATTCCAAGAGCAATTATGATAAGATTCATGATTGCAGTCAACATATTACGATTATTATACGATTATTATACGATTATTAATCACATTATGACCAAATATATTCGTAATATTATATTATAATATTTTTCCACTAATCCTAATTTGTTTTTATTACATCCTTTTATAATTTAATGTTATCATATTATTATCATGTTAATCATAATAAGTTAAGAAATAATCATATTATTATCATGTTAATAATAATCATATTTAGATTAATGTAGAACCGAAAAATATTTTTAAAATATATTTATGCTTATTTACTTACTGGAAACCTTAACGTAAAACTGATACAGATATTTTACATCATAACGCGCCATAAAAAAATTTTCGATTTTTTAGCAAAAACAATTTTAGTTTAAGCGCCAATTTTCATACAAAATTTTTATGAAATATAAGAAAAAACCTTCTCCTGTAAAATTTTGTTTTTGTCGCTTGAGCTGTTTTTGCGGTTATGGCTCGATAATATGATGCAACTATAAACATAATATTTTTAATCTATTTTTATCGCAGGTCGCAATTATTAATAAATTATTTAATTGAATTTTCATTCTTTTTCTCTAAAATAACATAAAACAATGGTCAATATTTTTGCACCATTTTCAAACAATATAAAATTTTTTTAGCGTTCATATTTTATTTTGTGACACTTTACAATTTCTTTCTTATGTATCACAATTTATTTTAACTTGGTTTTCTTAATGTGTATTTTTTTTAAATTGTTTAACCACTGAATAACTAATAATTCGATAGGCATATGTAAAACAAACGACACAACTGATGCAAAATTATTTTAAAAATGGCGAAAGCAAAATATTATTAGAGTAAAGATATTTTGCTTGCATCTTAAACATATTATGAGTACACGTATAGAAAGTTATCATGTTATGGTTATTAAATTTCATTAAATGGCTGTGAAGAATATAATATGTTTTCAAAGTTATTTTTATTTAGTTGATATAAAAATGATTATTTTTCAGTGAACCATACTTAAATTTATAATTGCGATAAAGACATGTTTACAGTAACTATACTATTGTTGATATTAACTAAAAATAACAATATTTTGTGGACAACAATATATTGTTACAGTAAACATAGTGTAATTGCCGTAACCGTGCCCAACCATATTTTTTCTCTGCGTGTATTTAAATTTTGGAACCTTTTTTATGAAATTTCATATCGACTACCTTTATTCAATAATTTGGCATTCTATTCATGTAACTTATTTTTATTTGCACATGTAAGTATATTTGTTAGAAACAATCATTGTGACTTATTTACACATTAAAATTCAAATTACTTTTTTTTAAATAAATTTGATATTTACTCAATACAAAACATTTGTTTGCTTAGGTAGATTTTTAACATTCATGCATGTAGAAAATTTAAATAAATAAATTATTAAAATTTAAAAAGCAAATACATGTATACACATGAGTAAAAGTCTTTAAAAATTTATTTAAATCATTTGAATTTAGAAAAGCTGAATTTTTTAAATACATTCTAAAAAAGTTCCTTTAAATTCTAATTTTAAAAACCAAAAAGTTTTTCATCTTATTCGTTTGATTATAAATTAACTGCAGTATTCGTAAAAAAAAACCAATATTAGTTTGAATTATATTTTAAGAAAATTTGATGTGAAAATATTGTCTTAAAACACATTTTAAACTAATTATATTTTTTATGAATACAGCAGTAAATATATTGAATTAGATACAATTAAACAGTTTTGAAGTTGATAACATGAAATGGAAAGAACATACGACAGTAACATAAGATAAAAAATTATGTTACATTCCAACCTTCGCCATGAAAATTTTACTAAAAAAAAATTACAAAAAAAAAATTTCGTAAGGCTGTGTTCAAACCTATTAAATATTTGATGTCCTACACGTCACCACTTGTTTTATTAAAAAAAATGTTTGCTTTTGCAAACTGTTTGCTGGATCAAACATCATTTAACAGTTTCTTAATTGAATTATGTTATTTCTTCTTTCAAATAAAGATAAGTAAGTCAATAAAAATTCTTAAAAAATAAAGCTAAAGTTTGATCAATTTGCTGGTCATGCTTTTTTGGATTTTTTCGTCAAATATTTGTTAGGTCTGAACATACCTTAAATTACGGACGCTCGTATTAATAAAATATAATTTTGAACTTAAAAGTATTTTAAAACAATATTTCCATAAAAATGTTTTCTTAAAATAGATTTCAAATCCAATTTAATTTTATAAAAATACGACAGTGGAGGTAAAATTATGTTAAATTTTATAATATCGTATTATCATGCGTGAATTGTATTATAGAGTTTTGACAAAAATTTCGACGAGTAAATTATTTAGTTTTTTTTCATCGTTTGCAGAGGGTATTAAGTCAACATTTTTAATTTTCACTTTTTGGAAAAAATAGACACTTAATATTCATATCTTCACGCTGTAAAAATATTATTTTGTCAACTTTTTGGTAATGAATTCTTTTTCATATGCCTTTTTAAATTAAAAATTGTTGTGCTTCTACTGAAAATTAAAAAATTAGAGTTGATACCCTCTTGTTGATTAAGTGCGATGTACATATGCATAAATAAATACATGTACGAATGAGTAATATGAATAAGTTTTAAGTTCAACAGTAAGTATACGCACTCATGCACGTTTGTACTGAAAATAACTTTCAATTTCATTATGTGAAATCATGTATAAAATATTAAAATATGTATAGAGATCATAACTTTTATTTATAATAATAAGCATTTGTTTAAATTAAAAAAGACGTGTTTTCTTCTTTTTTATAATATTCATGTTTATTAATATTGTTCTACCTCTTTTGTTTCAATAGTCATTAATTTTACCAAATTTATAAAATTAAATTAGTTGAAAACTTCATTCTTTGGTTTAATTTTTTAAGGGGTTTCAGCTGCTAAGTAAGGTCATGCTCTTACTTTCCGGTTACTTACAATGCCATTTATAACAGAGATATTCTCCATCTCAAAAAAACGTCTTTCATTCACTGAAAAGGCAAAGAGAAAGAAAAATAAACTAAACAAATGACCATTACGAACAGATTTTAACCGAAAGTTAACAAGAATTTTTCAAAAGCACAAAAAAACATCCTGTAACACACAACAGGCAAAATGAAATCCTTAAAGTTGTTAAAACTTACAGCAAATGTTGGTTAAATCGCCTGTAACTAAATGTTGAAAATTGAGATGAAAAATTGTTAAAAGACGAACATTTCTAAATTACTTCTTCAACTAACACAACTACATGCCAATATAAATGTAGCCAGCCAACAAACATGACGCATTTCGTAGAGAAAAGTCAAACATGTTTTGTATATTAAATTGAAATTCTGAGTACATACAGCCAGAGTTTGGATTCTGCTGGATTCTAAAAGGAAAGCTTCATGTTTGGAAAGTTAATATATTAATAGAAAAACATGTTGAGAATTTTCTTCAATTCCTCTTGAAGATATAAAATATTTTAAATATTAGATTATTTGTTAAATGTAAACCAATAATCAGCAAATCTTTTATAAATAGATTAAACGCCTAAGCAAATCTATTGATTACAATTACTGTTGATGTTTTTAACATCAGAATGCATTGATTGAGAAAATTGATGTTAATGATAAAACTAATGGAAATTCCAGTCAAATAAAAGATTAAATAAGTTTAACCCTGTTCATATTTTTTTTTATTTAATTTTTTTTTTTTTTTTTTTTTTTTGTATGATAACTTTTCTGTTCTATTATTTTAAATCAAAATTTTTGGTAATGCTATTGAATTGAATGTGGCAATTCTATTAAAAGGTTGGGTAAAAATCATATAAATCTTTTTCTGTTGTCAGTTAACTTTGTTTGTAAAGTCGAATGGTTATCATTGGTATATCTTAAAGGCAATTAAATGGCCAATACATAAGTCGAACAAAATGCCCAAATGGTGTCGTCAAAAATATACCATTGAATCCACTTCTTTATTATCTTTGCATTTATTTGTTCTCGTTCACTCCTTTTTTCCTTTAGTGATAAGACAAAAATAAAATAAACAAAAATCCAAATGTGTTTATCTACAATAATGACCTCCTCACTTTTAACCTGATTCAATTAATATTATTGAAAAAATATAAAAATGTTTGGCTTTAAAAGATTTCTTTTGTTTTTGGGTCTTATTTGTTTTCTTTTTTAGTTTTGTTTTTATAGGATCTACTTAGCCCAACCCTAATATAAATAAAAAATATTGAAAAGCCTAAATACCTTTTTTTCTAAAGGAAAACAATAACAGTTTAAACAAAAAAACATAACAAAAAACGTTTTAATCCAATTTACTGAAGCATGACTAAAGCGTCTTATGTTATCTTTTTTTTAAATATACACATATACATACACACATATATACACACGTACATACACACATACAAACCCAGCGTGCAAAATATTCCGAAGTCTTTCAGATATCTGAGAGAAACGTCGACAAAAATTTTAGAAACGTATACGAATTATATCAGATTTCTGACCAAAAAATATGTGAAGTGGTTGTCCAAAATTCTAGTATACATGTGGTGGGTAATTCCGAGTTTTTTGTCGGCCTTTCTGATATATATCTGACAAAAATTTATGAAAAAGGTTTGGGAAATGCTGATGTGTTAGACGACATTTTTATTGTTAGCTGAAAAAATTAATTTTAATTCATTTTATTGCAAATTAATAGTATATAATAAAAAATGTTACATGTACGTTCTTTTTTAATAGGTGTCCAATTTTATATATTTGGAAAATCTTTGATATTTGGGGGAAAATTTACCGATTTTTTATAATATAACCCATGGAAATTGAATTTTTGTTTTAAAATAGAAAAACAAAAAGGATTCATACAAAATTAACCATTTCTTTTTAAGGAGTACTTTTATATTTTAATACTTAAATTATTCGTTTTTAGAAGACAATCGGTTTAGAGGATTTTTATTTTTAAAATTTAGCAATTCTGAATCATGTTTAATGAAGGCAAGAACTTCTAGAATCCGTTCCGTTCTTTACCAGAAACCAATCAATGGAACCCCGTTCACCCAGTTATCCATCTTATCGTGTATATCGTCAATTTTGAAAGCGGAAAAGATGGCAACTCAGTACAGTTATACAAAGTTTAGCTTTAAGCCAATGCAAAAAACACAGTTTCCTTCCGGAAAACTGAGATCAAGTGTCTTTAAGTCGCCACTTTTGTGGAATAATGTGGCAACACAGTCGTCAAAGCCTTTGAGAAAAAAGGGATGTTTTATGACAGCTGTAAAACTAGAATTAGTGAAAAAGAGTTTATAGTAAAAGTCTTTATTTTTTTAAATGTTAGTTCTTAATTTAAACATGTTATTTAAACAAAATATATGCACGTTTTCCGATTTAATTAACTGGCTTATCCACTGATATTTTTAATGCAAAAATCTAGTAAAAATATTAAAAAATGTAGCAAAGAACTTATTTTAAGTACTAGTGAATCTCTGGTTCCAATTTCTCCCTATAGATCCAAAAGAGCAACCTAGTCAATAGTTCTAAGATCAGTAGTTGATTTTTAATGACAAGCACGTGCTAAATGTCTACAGCAGAAAGTATTTCCTGGTCAACAGTTGGTCAGTAGTACTGATGACAAAGTCAATAATGAATCGGTACGGTTTCACTATTGACATTTCCTACAGGGAATTTTGAGGCATTTTAAGTTGAAATGTGTGTGTATAATATAATATGGATAGAAAATATTGCATATTTACACAATAATTTTTAAGGCCATTTAATAAACAAAAACAATAATCTTCCCAAAAAAACTAACAGAATAGGGAGCAGAAACAATACCAACAAAAACAATATTAACAAAATTCTTGAAATAAATAATATCGTAAAAGTTATTGAGAAAATTGCTTTGGATATAAAAAAAAGAATAAACAAAAATAAACAAAAGCAAGAAATAAAACTCAGACATATAGACATAATGCAACCAAGCCAAAACTACAACAAGCAAAGCAAATTTAAATGGAAACCCTCGATTAGAAAACTTAAGAAAAAACATGATATGAAACAACAAAAAATTGTATTAAGCTGAGACCGCCCACTTAAAAAAGAATTTACGCCCTACACATTATTACTATTTTCTTAAATATATTTTTGATTCCACAGTGAAGGATTATGCGTTTGTACTGATCTGTTCAGCACTAAAGAATATTGGATATAGATCTTTAAGTATACCGAACGACTAAGAATCTATTCGATGTCCGTCCGTCTGGCTTTCTGGCTGTCCATTTTAACTTTTTGGAGTTTGGTATGTGTCCGAATTTGGTCCTCTATAACATGTTTTTGTCAATAAATTGATTGCTAAATTCAAAATATGCACTTTTATGCAAATAAAGCATTTCTTTAGCAAAAACCTTAAAAACTTGCACTGCTAACAACATGTTTAACCATGTTCTGAAAATCGAGTTCGGGTGAAATGTAGATCGAAATATTTTTGAAAATAATTAATTTTTGAGGGGTTATAAAAATAATCCGTTTGATATACATCCACCTTGGGATCCACATATCTTTAAAAGAACTATTCTTAAATTAAGGAAAAACTATGGTAGTTTAAAAAAAACTAAACTTAAAGTTTCCATTTTACTCGATTTCGATTTCCAAAACATGCCCGATTATTTAAGTATTATGTATGCTTCCATTTAAGGAGGAATCTACCAATTTAGAGCGCACAACCTGACAAATTTGGAAGGTGTATACCCCAATGATGCATCTCTGTTTTCGACCAACCTAAAACCTAGTACATTTAAAGTCCGTCTTAAAAATACAAAACAAAATTGAATTATCTTCTTCCAGATAACAATTTTTCCAAAAAATTTTATATAAAATCAATGTTAAGTTTTCAATTTGTTTTATTCTCCTATGAATTTTCGCTATATATTTTTTTATTTATGTCAATTTTAAACTTTTTAACCCTACAAGCCAAACTATTTAAGAATAACATAAACATAAGCATATGTCTCTGAGGCGTACATGTTTAATAACCTCTGGGCTAAATTGTACTTAGTGAAGAAGTTTCTATTTAATAAAATTTGAAATCGGAACACAATCTAATAATAAAACACACTTCATAGTTAAAAAATTAATTCAAACATATTTATTATCACACACTAAAAAAAAAACAAAGTTTGGAAACATGAAACCCAGCTGCATAAAAAATAAAATAATTGCTTCAAACGTAGGCGTGTTATACGTCAAAAGCCCAAAAATGGTTGAGCTTGGATTAGCCATAAGTGAGCGATCAGCGAGCTGTAGTTGACTATTGACTTGACTAAAATGAACGAGGCGTTAACTCCAACAGTTTAAAAGGGAGAGAGACTTTTAAAATCTATGTACGCCTCGCAGGCGTAGTTAGGCTTCTAGGGTTAATACTATTATTTTTACCCACAGTGCAGCACAAAAGCAATAAAATTAAATAAGTTCAAATACTTAATAAGCCAAAATCAACAAACAACGTAAATTAATACCAACACAAAAATAAAAAACCACATTACCACGCACATATACACTCCCATAAAAATTAAACCGAATCTATTTGCCGTGTGTACCCAAACAATCATTCATTTCAAAGAAAGTTATTAGATGTTCTCATTAATGTCTTTTGATAAATACTTAAAATCCCATTATTTAAACATAAACCATTCATTTATTTTAGCATTCGCTAACACTTAACATATTTTCTGATATTTTTTGTTATTCTTGTTTTTATTTGCCTTCTTTCTGCAAATGTTCATACGGATTATATTTACTAACACATGTGTTGAAGATGACGATAATGATATTTTAACAAACAAACAGGCACAAACGTAAAAAAAATAAAAAGTTTTTGTGTACAAAATCTGCCAAAAACCATTAAAATGTAATTAGAATGTATTACAAACATCACTTTCAAATACAAATACAACATCAACACTAACAAAGATATAGAAATTGTACATAAAAAACCTAATGATTTTTCCCTTTTTTAAATTATATTCGTTAGATATAGCATCTACGTTAAAGCATTTTTTTTTTTTGTTTTGTCAAGTACATCTTGTACTTATCTTTATTATTTGAGACCTGTACACAAACGACATCATAAATCGAAATAAGTACTAACACACGTATGTGTGTACGTATATGATCCAGATTCAACAGATATTAAGACATTTATTGAGAACGTTTTAACGACCTTTTTTTAAATGTACATGTGAAGTACTCAGAGGAAGAACTACATACAGTTATGCACATACACAAACAAAGTTAACGGGATGTTAAACACTAAAAGAAGCAAATCGCCCCATAAAATATAGCAAGAGTTTAAAAAATCACTTTGAAATGGAGTAGACATAAAATACAAATTTGTTAATAAAAAAATATTTAGGTAACTGAGTGAAAAGCTTTTTAAAAATTAAAATTTGGGCGCAATAGCCAGATTTCATTTATTTTAATATTTCCGAAAATTTACTGCCATTTAGAAACTGAAGAAGATAACAGTATTGAAAAGGTAATTTTCGGAATTTAATATCTAAAACGAAAAATCTGTAAAAGAAAAATCTGTTGCAAAATAAAATAGTTCTTAAGTTGACAAAAAAAGCTAAATTTGAGATAAAGCTTTGAGATCTTCACTTTCAATCACTTTGTACTATTTTTCAAGAATTTATAGCAAAATTATTTTTTTCTTGACTTAAATCTACTTACCATCTGTGACATTAGGAATATTAAGGAATAAAAACTTAAAAAGACTATAACCTCAAAGAAGAGATGTTTATTTTAGAATAGAATCAAATTTTCAAAAATGACCTTTAAAATTTTAAATTGCTCTCGTTAAAAACTAAGAAATGTAGACTGAAGAACCTTTTCCTTATCGCGACCCAAATGTGGTTTAAAACTTTCTTCGACTTATTTGAGCAACAACTAATATTTAATCAATTTTCATGTTTGATCTGTCGATTGCCGTCGTAGGCGGAAGTGAGTGTTTCACTGTTTAACTACATTCGGCTGAAGCTCTACGTTTTTATTGCTTGGCAAATTAAGTCGATGGCGGTGAGTGTTAAACGGTCAACCACTCTGAGGAGATTGTGTGGTAACAATCGAAACATGTTAGGGCCGTGAACACCTGGGTTCAATTCCCAGCTCAGTCAAGAATGAAAAATTATCAATAAATTTTCATTAATTTCATGTTTTAAAATTCCTTTCTTCATAAAAATAATTTAATGCAAATTAAATTAAATGAACTTTATCCTGATTTAAATATCAAAATTTGGATTAAGAACCATTTACAGTTCAATAAACTAACCACAATACTAATTATAAATATAATATAATTTGTAATTGATTTTGTAACATTTAATATATTGATCTGTGAAACAACTGAGAGTTTTATTTTTGAAAATTTACAAAGAAGTGACAGTAACATCTCACTGCTAAAGATTTTAGTAGGCTTTTTTCATATTCTTATTACTTCTGTACTTTTTTAGACTTTTTCGTGTAAAAACTTGCCCTGGTAATTACGCATGAAATATTCATTTGAAAATGCGTATCCCCAAGGAGTTGGACGCAATTAATTTACAAACGAGCCTCTTAGATAATGACAGAAGTGCAATCAATCAATGGGAAGTCATTAAACTGAATAATTGTATCAATTATGAGAGTATGTTTGCGTTTAGATATTTGTTATAAATGTAGAATACAAAAAAAACTCTCAAATTTAGTTGGAATGAGCTCAATCAATTTCAAAAATTTCGGAAACATATCTAACGGATATTGTATTGAAGTAATTTATTATCAGTTTAGTATAAAAAAATTCCTTTAGTTATTATATTTGTTATCTTTATTTGCTTACCAAAGTAATTCAGCAGTAATTGAACAAAAATATTTGAACGAGTTGCTATTCTGAAATAAGAAAAAAAGTATGTTTAGTATTAACAACCCTGCAAACAATTTCGATCGAAAAATAATCTAAATAGTTTCCCCATTTAGCAAAAATCTATCGCTTTTGCTATTCAATTCTTATTGATGTAGTTACATCGTTCGGGAAGAAGTGTCCCACTATGGTAATATTTACTTTAATAATCCACTTAGTGTCTATATTATATGACGAATTAGAGCGCTTTGGAAGTTTAATATCAATTAAATTTAGTAGTATCGCTGTTGGCTCCAAAAAGCACTCTTTTGAAGTTACATTTTTTCTTATTGTTCTTTATAATAAAAAGTGGGTCATTTTACTGTTTATCTTTGTTTGATTTTGTAAGGGAAATCTAAGTAAAATATAAAATAAATGATCTTAAAGTTAAACAAATATTAAAAAATCTACGATACATTTAATCAAAATAGCTGTTAATGTTTTAAAGTTAAAAACCTAATGTGGACAAATTTTGTTAAAGAAACCTACACAAAATCACAAATTTGTTCAAACACTAACTTTGTAAACTTTCATCATATTATAACTTGCATATATTTTAATTGCTTTACAAAACTTATTTTACAAATTTTCTTCACTCAACGTTATTGTTGATCTTCACTAGAAAAATTTAACAAAAACACTAATTTTCACACTTAAATTTTTAAAGTCAATAAATAAACAGACAGTTTAAAAAAATCACTTATATCCTTTAGAAAAAGATAATTATCAAATTATTATTTTTAATTTCATTTTCATTTGCTCTAAAAAAATATGCATGAGAAATTATTAAAACTTTAACCAATCTAACCGTAACATTTGGATTCCGCGGGTCCTAATTTTAAGTACAATACTATAACTATTTCATTTTTCAAATATTAAAAATTTCACTTTATTTTACATAATTTTATAAATTTATATTATTTCACACGCACGTAGCACCGATCACATGGCAACTTAAATACAAACTGTGCTCTTTTACGCATTTTGCTTTTGTAATATTCACTATTAAACAGCAAATTGTTGCGAAGAAGTCAATATAATATGGGAAATGTTCAATAGTGCTATTGTTGTAATTACATAACTGTAACAATTATCTGAACAACTCTTTAAAGTGTCGAAAAAGTATAATTTAAGAACTCATAATGCGACTCTACCGTATTTTGTTGTTGTTAAATTCCGAAAAATCTACTGTTTAACTACCAAATGTGACGAAGTAGTTAAAATTCGTAGACAATCGAAAAACACTCTACCAATTGCTTGGAGGGAAAATACGTATGTAGCATTTGCAATAATTCAGAAAAACTTAAGATCTCGGTATCAGTGAACAAATTTACAACTTTAGGGAAAAACTATTTAAGAAATATTAACATTTGATTCAAAGTAGTTTAATATTTGTACTCAGTAATCTTAATTTTTAGAGACCAAACAAAGATCGTCGAGCGTTCGGCTTTTCCCTTATCCTTTTCGAAGAAGCGGCAACGTACAATGGAAAATTTTGGTGCATCTAAACTCTGTAACTTTTATGATCTTAGGAATAGAACTCTGTAATTTTGAACGAATAATCTAAAATATATTCGCTATTATTTACTTGAATAGAAGGATATTTAAGCCAGAGATTATTTCAGAAAATAGGTATGGAGTTTACTGTTAGCATACACTGAAAGAATTATGCTTCATAAATCTAATGAATCAATTTCATTAAAAAATTCTTAACCCAATGAAAAATTTCATTATGGGCATAAAATCTTACAAATTTAATTAAGCAATTTCATTAACACAACGGAATTGAGTTTCGTAATTTCGTTAAAATTTTCCGCTGAATTAATGACAACTCAATATCTTTTTTAATAGAAAAATCAAACTAATTGATATACATTATTACCATAGATTTTTTAAAATTATAATGAACTATTAATAAAAAAATGTATTAAAATATTTTTAAACTAATGGAAAACCCCAGTTTTTGTAACTTCATATTTAGAAAGAAAAATGCCACTAAACCAATGAAAATAAAATAAAGTTCATTTATTAATGATGTGCTAATAATCCCAATTTATGATAAAAAACACTGAAATTTATTGTTGTGGGAAAGCTAGTTTCTATGCGCATTTCGATGGTTGCTTAGGCCAGCTCGTCAGGAAACTTTTTCCAAATACTTTAGAAAAGCTAAAAATATTATACAAGTAAGACCATAAAATGAATAAGAATTTTAAACACTCAGCTCTTACTTGTAACAATATCAAAGCTTCAACAAAGACACAACAATAAATAGTAAATTTTTTCTTTCTTACATTCCCCTACAATTGGTTGGGTTTTTTCCAACACGAATTGTAGTTGTAAGAGGATAGAAAAAAACAAAATTAAAAAAAAAAACAAGTTGCTAAATAAAGCAGCTTGCCATTTCAGTTTTTTATTTGCCGGGCACATGCAAATTTATTATCAAAAATTATAATTATATAATTATTATTAATTATAATAATTTTTGATAAAATAAAGTTCTCTCACTGCAATACACTTATAACATGAGAATATTTTCTTCCTGTTGTAAAATCGTATGTTAAAATTTTTGGCAATAGACAAGAAAATTTGTGAAAAAAATGGGTGAATCTTAATGTTTCATAATGTCAATGAAAAAATTGTTACAAATAGGTTAAAAAACAAACACCGGGAAAGGAATAACATAAGCAAAAAATTCCCACATTCTTTTTTCTTTAATTGTTAATTCAAATACTAAAAATTTTTGTAGTAGAACAAACTAGTCAAATGGAAAGAATGCTGATGAAGGTCGTCGCAGACTGGAAAATTATTAATCAAATTGTATTAAATAAAATTAGTTTTTCAGAAATCATACAGCTTCGACGTATGAATGCTTACAACGAACAGATAAATCAAAATCCACCAAAGAGTCACAATGAACAAGATTGTCAGCCATGTCACAGAGTACAATTCCGTTCGGAATGATTCCGTTCGGAATCGAGGAAAACATATTTGCTTATTGATAGAAACTATATTTTGATAGTTTTTTGGTCTTTAAAATACAGAAAACTCCCATTTTGTTTATGAAAATAAAAATGGTTTCATTCCTCAAAGTATTTTCGTAATTTTCTGAAGTACAAAAATACGGAATGAATTCCGTTTCCGAACGGAATTGTACTCTGTGACATGGCTGTATATGAATATTTCTTGGTCTAACACACGGAATGTCCTACTCAACACTGGTGGCGATAGGGGGTATACACATTAATTTTTCTAGGGTTTTTTCACAATTTGATTTATAACTTTTTTTCCTAATTGGCCGATGTATCTGATTTAAAATAACAATAACAAACAGAGTATGAAAACTTTAAACTGTTTTGATGAATTTCATTGAATTCGCCGTAATAGTTTCGACGTGTGTAATATACCCTTAATAACCATGCATCGAAAAAACAAGGGGTACGTTTGTAAATGCATCACTGCGCTGCTTCAGAAAAGCAGACTTTTTTAATGCCGATAAAAACAATTAAAATTTTTTTTATTGTGTCACTATTTTTTTTGTGGAGTATTTGACAATTTTTTGGTCCTTATCTACTTATATATATATATATATAATGACCAAAAAATTGTCAATTATATATATATAGTTATATATATACATATATATATATATATATTAGGGCTGTTCAAATTGTATGGAACGATTTTTACATAACTTTTTATAAAATTATAAAATACATAATAAATTCGAAAAATAAAAAAATGTTGAATATAATAAAGTTGCTTATAAATCGAAAAATAGCCTAAAATGAACTTTTAACTAATAAATTCTGAATTTTCTTCAATTTTTTTCGAGATTTTTTTTTTTCTTTTGCAGATTATGAAAGTTCAGATAATTTCCAACAACTTTTATTACGATAAATTTTTTTGTTTTCACTTGGTTACGTATGAGTATTTTTTAACTCCAATTTATTAACATGAATACGCCATGTGGTACAACTAATAATTCAAACTTTTAAAAAGGCACTAAAAAATTCCTAATATCTCTACTAAAAATAAAAAAATATTGGTATCAAAACAGATTCTGAAAAGTGATAAAAATACCATTCAAACAAGCCCAGATTGAGACTATAATTCTATTCGATTTTATGACGAATTTAATTAAATTGTTCTATGTATATATGGAAAAATTTATATTTTGAACTTTTGGGGGGGCTCCAAATCCGACTTAGAGCTATGGTCTCTTGAGAAAAATATCTCAGAATCACCTACAGATTACGTTCATCACATAATATTTATATATATATAAACATTTTAAATCACTGATGCAGCGCATTTATTCAATAACGAACGTACCCAAGATTGCGCACTCGGCAGTACAAAACATTTTCTACTGCGCATCAATGTAGAATGCTTAAAAACAAATAAATATACATTATTTGATTGATTTTAAATTAAAAAATAAATAAAAAAAATTGTTTTTTAATTTAGTTGTACATGAACGTGGTATGAAATATATTTTTTATTATTTATTGTTTTTTTATATAATATATATAAAGTTAAACTTTTTTATCTGGATAAGAAATTGAAAAATCATTAACGTACTCTTTACGATAATGAACTATTTAAAAATAATAAGCTGAAAAAAAAGTAAACTTATGAAAAAAAAAATATTTTTTTTTTTTCGAAAAATAGTGTTTTGAATAGTGATAAGCTTGGTACAAAAGAGTTTATTAACTATAATTTTCAGTAAGATTCTATTTTATATTTGTTTATATAGATATATCGCACTTAATCAACAAGAGGGCATTAGCTCAAAATTTTTATTTGTTCACTTTTTAGAAAATATCGACACGCTATATTTATATCAACCCGCTGTAAAAATACCGTGCTTTTTTGTCTACTTTTTTTTAATCAAAAGGATGGTTCTTAAATTGTTTTTCATATGCCTTCAATGTTAAATTAAAAATTGTTTTGCTTCTACTGAAAATTTTTAAATTTTGATTTAATACCCTCTTGTTGGTTACATCATTCAGATGCATAAATTTCAATTATTTTTACAAATAACTTAACAGATAATTTTAAAATCGGAATTTTATTTCTTTTGGTTATAAATCGTTTTCGTAATTAAATATGGATTCAAGACATCTTATATTCTTGCAAAATTATTAACTTTAACATCTTGGCTTTTCGGTAAAAATAATGTTATGGGGTAATTCGAACCTTTGTAAAAACCAATTATGAGGTGGTCTTTTACTAAGATTTCCCACTTTGCAACGTTGTGACATAAACAATACTGTTAACTTGTCTCGTTAAATAAAGCCTTCTAAATAAATATAAAATTAGAGATAAAAACATTGGATTAACCTTAAATAAGCTAATTTGCCATTACTGTTAAACCAAAGTAAAAAGGTTAGAAATTATTTTCATTACGCTCTTTCGAAATTGTATTCGCATGATTAAACAAACTAAAACGATTGTCGCTCTTGTTTAGTTATTTCTGTTAAATTGTAAGTGGCTGACAACTTGATGATGTTGGTTTAAAATGTTCTTGTAATTGTAGTTATGTACCTTAGAATTTCGCATATAAGATGTTTTATTTTCATTATCTGAGAGTAAAAATTGGAGAAGGCATGGATGATGTTGATTTATCTATATGTACATATGTATGACTTTCTTAACTGCTTCCGCCAATGTCCTGTCGCTACTATTAGAGATTATTTTTTATCGAGTTTCGAAATAATTTTTTTTTAGCTATATGTCAATAGTTCTCTTTTCAGTTGTCACTTTCTATATTTCTTCGCGGTATTGTAAAATATTAATTTTAACCAGGATTAATAGCCATATTCTAATAAAATAAAGCAATGATTTTATTGTCAGATCAAGATAAAAGAAGATTATCTTTCGGCTTTCATACGAAGAAGTTAGTAATACTTTTTTATAATCAAACATTAAAACAAAAGCATACAGTTATTAAGGGACGTGAGCTGCTTTCCCACCGATATAATTTTCAAGACTGTTAATGTTTTATATTTACTAACCAGGATTGGATTTTTTAATTAAACAATTTTATTAATTTTATCTAATTCTGCTATAGCAATGTGTTTGTGTTTTATTGTATTTAAGTTTATTTATTTTTTATTCTTTTTTTTTAAGTTCTTGCCCTGTTTCTGTTGCTTTTTAGGTGTTTATACATGATATTTCTCGAGACCAATTTAATAAAAATTCCATTAAAATAAGCAGTTTGATTATTTAATGTGTGTGCTATTTTCATATAGAAACACAGAAAAATACTAAATTATACTTGTTTTAATTATTAACACAAATATGCAGCATTCTTTATAAAAGATTTTGTTGATATATCAACTTTCACTCTTCTATGAAACTAAATTAAACAGATTTAAAATTTTTGTAAAATTGTAATTTTCTTTTGATATTTAAATATTTTTGCGACATTGTGCCAAGTTTGCTCTTTTTATAAGAGCAAAGTTTAACGAATATATTTTATTTACATACTGTACCGCACTGTACTGTTGTTTTTATAGACATATATAGTTACTTATGTTTATATTTATTTATGTGTATATATGTATGTCCTACAACATTTGTAGAATTGCTCTTAGTTAATAAAATTTGTACTGGCTAAAATGTTATTAGTTATTCATAAGAGACTGCAAAATCAAAATGAGAATGTAAGAAATTTATTAAGTTGTTTCTTAATACTATTTCTTTTTCTTTTCCTATTTCTTTGGCCTTAAGCCGACGCTATTTATATGGTAATTCACTAGAGATTTATTAAGCGCAAGGTCATCGAACATTTTTTAACCAAATTTGTTAATAAATTTCAGTTTTATTAACTATGTAAAAGATTATAAAAAAACTCGAAAAATACATAAAAGAAATAAAGGGACGTTAAACGTTAATAAATAAAATAAAGTTTCTAAATTTTGAAGAAAACAGAAGAAGAGTATAATGAGAAACAATGAAAAGCCAGAATTTAGTTAAACTACAAACATTACCATTTAATTTCTAATCGAAAATGTTTATTAATTAGCAAAACAAATAAACATTTTTGTTATTTATTTAATACTCATTAATTACAAAAAAAAAACTTTATTCAAAACAAATCAAGTTAAAATGGCATTATTCACGTCGTTTCCATGTCATTTAATTTCAATACAATAAAAATCCTTTAAAAATGTCAACAACGTAATATAATTAAAAATTGTTTATGTACAGTAGTCGTCAACATTCTTATTGTTTTTTATTAAGCAAGCAAAAAAATTTCATTCATTTTGGATGCCAACAGTAGCAGCTGAAGCAATTAAAGCAACAATAACAACGGAACACAAAAGCAATACAAAAGAGTATATTCTAGTGTCATCTAAAAAAGCAAAACAAAACACCAACAACAACTCATACACATCTAATGCTCCATGTACACAAACGCTTTTACTCACCCCCACATTCACAACACAATTTAATTGTAAAGCATATTGCATATGAATTAATGTTTTGTTTATGTTATTTGCTTACAAACTCACATACTCACACATACAAATATATTCATTCCCATACAAATTTTCTATAACGGAAATGTTTTTTTTTTTGTCTGTCTAAGAGGGATAAATGAAAGTTAACCAAACAGACATTCATTTATACAAACAAACATTCATAAAAAAATAAATAAACAAAAACATGTACTATTCAACATTCAACATACTAAACTCATATATATTCATCTGTTGTATACGAGTAAAAGTTGTTAGCTTTTGCATCTATTCGAAAAATAAGCATCATTGTATAATAGAATGTGTATATGTATAGATATAAATATGTGTAAGTGTGTTTGTGCCTATATAAATGTATGTACTTATTTATGTGTTAAGAGAAAGGATAACAAAGTCAACTTTCCTTTTTTTTTTTTGTGTTGCTTCAAAGTCTGTGTGTTTTTTTCTTTATCGGCTACAAAACGTAAGTAGAAATTCAAAAACATTTAGAAGCAAAAACAAACAAAAATTAAAAACCGTAACGTTACTGCAGTGCAGCATTAGATCTTTAGTATAAGCCAAAAAAAAAAAAAACAACAAAAAAGGAAATAGTAAACAAAATATGTATTTATAGTATAACAACAAAAACCCCTAAAGAAGCAACAAAAAATTTACTCATATTACATACATAAATATGTGTATGTAGATACAAACATATTTACATGTATGCTCTAACAAATAAAAAAAATTTTTTTTATTTTACATGTGGGTCAGTATGATACTTAATGGCCTTTAACTGTTCTTTCATTTACTACATACAAAAACATACATGTCAGTGGTCATATGAAAGAGTACCTTAAGTCGATATAAGACAGAACTGAGCTATTACATTGTGAACTTTACAGAAGTAAATACGCTTTAATGCTTTATATCCGTTATGGAAAATAATTGGTTTTTTTTTAACAAAGTTGTGGGCATTTACTTTTTAGCTTAAATCTTTTGAAAATATAATGCATTGATTGAAACATCATATGTACATATTAAATACTGTAATCTACAAACTATTATGAAACAACATAACTTAGATTGACATAAGCTAAATATAAGTTCACCTTGAAAGATCAAATAATTTTTTCAATTATCTTCTATTTAAATTGGTTTTTTTTATATGAAGTATCATTTTTGCGAAAGGTTAACTTGAACTTAAGATTTTTAAGTTGATTTTTGTTTTTTCCAATGACCTGAATAAAAACTCTTACGTTAAAACAGAATAACGAAAGGTATAGTTAGTATTTTAATAAAAGCGCTTAAGTTACTTGAGTTACCATAAAACACAATTTTCAGTATCGCAAAAGCCTTTAAAAAGAAGACCTGTAATATATTTAATATTACAAGGAAATTTTAATATTATTAATATAAAGAAAATTTAAAGAATAGAGCTATTACAAAAAGCTTTATAAAATACATAACTGAAATTTAACTCATAGAATAAATTCGAAAAAATAAAAAATATTATTAATATATTTTTTTAATAAATCCTTATATAGCAATTCCACTTTTATAATTTGGTGTGGTTTTTGGGGAGATCGATTATTCGACTTTTTCAATAACCGGTTTTCGAATATAACGAATAGTTGCCATTTTAAAAAACCCGGTTTTCGGTTAAGCAATTTTTAAATAACCGGTCAACCGGTTTTAATTCGAATACTTAAAAACACAAAAAGCAATTATGTTTTTAAAATAAACCGCTAATTTGAATAAAATAAAAACAATTTGCAAAACAAAGGAACCAACAAAATCCATATATATGACTTAGATTAGACCTAACAAATATTTTACGATAAAATCCAAGAAAAGTGGGACCAGTAAATGGATCAAACTTTATCTAAATTTTCAACAATTTTTTATTGGTTTACTAAACTTTATTTGTAAGAAGATATTCGTATAATGTAATTCAGAAACTGTTGAATGATATTTGATCTAGACAAACGTTTTGCAAAAGCAAATAAATTATAGGAATTTTATAAAGTTATTATTTGAAATATTCTCTCAAATTTATTTTGAATGAGTATTAATTTGTTGGTGGTTAACCATGTCTATATAAATCAACCATATTTTTCAAAAGTTGCAAACAAAACCTCTTAGCCAGGATTATATATTTCAAATTATTTTGTTTCAGCATTATGGAAACGAATAGTGAACTGAACATTCTTTTTGTGTAAAATATTTGTCAATTCGTCGACTACAATTTAAAACATTCCATGACATTGTTTGATTTCTTCAATTTTGTTTTTTAAAACTTTTTGTTTTAATAAATAAAACTCGTAGAAATGTTTCCCATATCGTTGATTCCGCCGTAATGCTGTAGTTTTTACCATTAAGAGATGCCAGAACTACTTAAGAGTTTTTAGTGCCTTAACGGGCATTTCGTCTTCGGCAACACAACGGACTAATGTTTCACCCAATGATTCATTCTTTGCAGCGTATTTTAGTAAAGTATTTATTATTTGTCGTCTTCTTAGAACTACTTTGAAGGGAGTTAAGTTTTATTTGGAGCACATTAATGTCAAGCATGTAGGCTAATTAAAGGTGATTAATAAGTCGTGACATGGAAGAACCTTTGTAACTTATCATTTTAGGGCACTTCTAGCACCTTACTTTGTCTTTTTAATCATGTTCGAAAAATATCTAGTGATAACCTTTATTTAATATTTAGAATACTCTTGCACAAATTACTATTTACTTTTTTGTTTTTTTTTCTACAAGAACACACGCTTTTATAAGGGATTTGCATTTACAGTGTTCATAATGTTTTTTGACCTTTGTTACATTTTGCTTTGACATTCTTTATAAAAAGTTTAAGTTTGGCCAATATTCAATTAGAAAATGCTTAAATCACGGGTACATCTACAACAAGATTAAGGAAAATGTATATAAATTACACATTACTAAAATAACAGGTTTATTATACCAAAATTCGGTTTATTCGATATTAGAAAAATGGGCATTTTAAAATAACCGACTTGGGCAAAGCTAAAATAACCGGTTAAAACCGGTCAAATAATAACCGTTCGATCTCCCTAGTGGTTTCATATCGAAAAGAGTTTTCGTTTTTCATTTTCTGAAGACTGGGCTTTCGTAATTGAAACCACTTTCGACCGGAATTACGTTCTGTGACATGTCTATTCATTTTTTTTTAATTTGAAAAAAGAACATAATCATTTGAAAATAATTTCCTTATCTCACGAACTTCAAAAGATTTAACATTTTTATAAAAAAATATATTTTAAGGCTTATTCAGCGAATATTAGAAAAAAATTATTTCATAAGCAATTCCAATATTTAAGATAACATTAAAATCAGTATCTATATCATTAGAGATTCCAGTTTAAAATTTGTAAATATCAATAAATCGCGAACTTAGGACAACAAAGTTCTACCTTACATGAAGTTTAGGTGCCAATAGAACAATATTGTCCTCGTGCAATATAAAGAATTCTAAATATGTTTTACAATTTATTCCTAATTTGTAGCCTGTTGAGTAAAATAAATTATAATCACGAAATTCGTGAATCAAGCTAACAATTTGTGGATTTTACATCCTTCTCTAAAATGATTATATTGATTAGTAAAACTTTTGAGTTTTTGTGATTAAACATATAATAAAAAACATTGAGCGTTTTTAAATAATGTTGATTCAAATAAAATAATAACACAGGCCAACAAATTTTTAGCACTTATACGTTTCTAAAGTTTTAAGTTGCGCTAAATCTGAAATCAGAACTTCTTCATCATATCAGGTTTTCGTGATATCTTCGCTTAAAGTTTAAAAACCCCCTGTTTTTCGCCATATTCGAGACGTTTAACTGTGCGAATTAAGCTTTTTTCATAAAACATGACATGTTGTCACAAGGTTAAGCCTTTAAAATAAAGGTTTAACCTTTGTGATAACTTGTTTCTTCGCTGAGATATCCAAACCTGAAGTTTGAAATATCACATTTTTCGCTATATTTATGTTCTTTTCACCATTTTTTTTTTTTAAATAGAAAATGAAAATATATTTGACTTCATTTTTGCATTTTCATTTTTATTTTTGTGTTAATTTTTTCGATTTTTAATATTTTTTATATAAACAAAAATTTTATTAATGAAAAATAATGTATTCCCAAGAATAACTGTGATAATTTTTTGTTTCTTTTTTTGTGACTGATAAAAAATTAAAAAAAATACAAAAATACGTCAAAATTATAAAAACAACACAAAAAAATTTATTTAACTTAAAACGAAAAAACCAAATAAGATTTAATGTTAATTGAATTAAATATATATGTATGTACATATTTTTAGTTTTTGTTCCATGAGAAATATAATTTATTCATTTAACACATTAATTAAATTAAAATACTTTTCAAACATTAAGGCAATGTACAAAATGTTATATTTTGTCATATCCCTGCTGAAAATTTATGTAAATTAGTCTTAAAGCACTTATCCTGTGACCAGTGTACACAATATTATAAAAAAAGGAACGAATTGTGATTGGTGAAAAGAAGACATATCACTGGTTTAAAGTGTAGTTAGTCGAGAGAAAAGGCTATTGGCACAAAATTATTCATGTGGCTGGGTTTGTGCGGGTATTGGGTGATTCTTTCTGGTTCTATTACTTTATGTGAAGGTGATCAATCATATTAACATGGTGTTGGCCTAAGAGGTGGTAAACTGATATACTTTTGGCTCTTTGCGATGGGTCACATAGAAAAGGCAAACGAACTTAACCTGTTTTTGTTACCCAAAAATTAAAACCATTTTTATTAAATTCGTTTTAAATTCATTGACAAATTATGAAATTGTCGTCATATTTTTTGCGACAGGTATAATTATATTAACCGAACTTTTTCCATTAAGGTTATTTCTGTGACCTGTCCCCTACCACTTAAGAACTATGACAAGTTTGGTGTTAGTTTCCTGTCCCCTAGGGATTGGTTGTATTTGTTTTAATTTTTTGAATATGACACCCACAAAATCAAACCAAATACAACCCATACCAAACAACAGAACACTTTGTGAATTGTCTAAATTTATTTAACTGATATAAAACTAATAAAAAAGTTTCTGCTTAACTAATACATTTTTAAAACATTTACTTTAAGACTCTATAGCAAGAAACTCGTCGAATAAAACATCAACAAAACTGAGGATAACTCAAAATTACAATATTCGAAATAACCTATTCTTCCATATTGGCACATAAATATACGATAATTTGTTTATTTGCCATTTGTGTTGGTGACTACATAGAAGGAAAATCTAAAAATTAGTTTAAAAATTCTTTTTATATGAATGATTTAAGCACTATTTCCTAAATTATTCATATAACAAGCATTTGTCGCTTTAAGTTAAAGCAAGATGAACAAAGATGGAAGCTGCTGAGATGAAAACAATTTTTTTCGAAATTATAATTTTTTAAAAATAAATTTTTTTTATTTAATATATTGCCTTTTCGGAAACTTCATCTTTTTGTTAAAAACATGAAATATGAAAAACTTTGCCAGACATATTTTTCTTTCTATGCAACAACTTTTATATATTTATTCCTGAAATTCCTTTAAGGAACATATGGACATTTGCACCAACTTTTACTGCTATTAAAATTTTTTTACAAAATCCATTTTTCGTTTGCTTCTTGTTTGTTTACTTTACTTTTTTACTTTTTCTTTACTCCGGTAACTCTTGTTGTTTATGTTGAAATACAAAATAAATTGAAGAACAATGTAAACACTGCAAACTATACACGCATACAATTTATATTACTGTACTGTGTTTACGAATATTTACCCATGTGTGTGTTTGTGTATACGTGTTTCGAAAGATCGCAGTTACAATTCGCAACATGTTTTATAAGAATGTGTGTGTGTGAATGTTTTTTAAGGGGAAAATAGAAAATCAGAAAACAATCTGTTCAAATAGAATTTAGTTGAACGTTTCTGCGGAAAATGCCATTATACTCATATTTAATTGGCTGACCACATGTAACTTTTTGTGGTGTATTATTAGTTTTATTTGCTTCAAATTTATTGCTTAAAAATAAAACGATTGGAAAAGTTTACAAAGTTATTTTTTATCTTTGCTCGTAGAAAATTTAAGTCGTAAATTGATTTTTTGAAGGAAAAGTGGGAAAGAGATTTAATTTAAATTCCTAGTGAAAGAATATTAAAGGCATGTCACACATTCCGATCCCAATGGTTTTAATTCCGCATTTGCAATTTAGATTGATTTTTTTTCAATTCTTCAGATTCGGAAAGAATTTGTTTATTCCCGAAAAATAAAAAAATCTCTGCTATTCAAATAAAGTAGGGCAGTGATATGCATAAGAACAGTTGGCTCATCGTTTGCGTTGTGACGGCTTAAATTTGTTCTAATTCATAAGTTTTTGTTCACAAAATTAAGTGTATTGCCAAAAAGATAATGTGGCAATACTTCAACTTATTTTGTTTTTTTTTCTTCTTCAAGTTTAAGAAATAGAAATGTTTATGTTAAAAAATTAACTAAATGCTTAACAAATCAACCTAGTAATAAAACACACTATTTAATCATTAATTTTGTCTTAATATTATTAATATATTTTTTTAATAAATCGTTATATAGCAATTCCACTTTTATAATTTGGGGTGGTTTCATATCGAAACCAGTTTTCGTTTTTCATTTTCTGAAGACTGGGCTTTCGTAATTGAAACCACTTTCGACCGGAATTACTTTTGTGACATGTGTATTAATTTTATTTAATTTGAAAGTAGAACATAATCATTTTAAAATAATTTCTTTATCCCACGAATTTTAATAGATTAAAAAAAATTATTTTAAGATTTATTTTTTTTTTCTTATTGAATTTCAGCGAATAAAAAAAAAAGAATTACATTTTAAGCATTAAAATCAGTAACTATATCATTAGAGATTCCAGTTTAAAATTTGTAAATATCAATAAATCGCGAACTTAGGACAACAAAGTTCTACCTTACATGAAGTTTAGGTGCCAATAGAACAATATTGTCCTCGTGAAATATTATGAATTCTAAATATGTTTTACAATTTATTCCTAATTTGTAGCCTGTTGAGTTAAATAAATAAGCAAAGCTACGAATATGTTTCGTTTTTCATGGTGTTCCAGTACACTATTTTAGCTTCTTGTCGACAATTTTTTTTTTCAATTTATCGTATTGGACAATTTGTATGCGATATTCGAGAGTAGCACAATATATTGGCATCTTATTGCACAACGAAAGGAAATGCAATATACTTTGAAATGTGTTGGCAACATTGTACAATGTTATTTTGCTTAAAGGTTATGTTTTTTTAATGATAGTTGCGCCATATTTTAATTTTAATATAGGGAAAAATGGAAATAATATGGCGTATAACATAAACAATAATATTGCATAATGAATGGGGTACTTTATACTGTCTGTATTTGTTTTTTTTTTTTTTAAATAAAATATCTTTGATGCTTCGAATAAAAACGAAACATTCGACAATAAAATTTACATTTATTCTGCAATTTTCTTACTCGAAAATAATTTCTTTTATATGTAAATTTAATTTTATTCTCATCATAAAGTAAAAAAAAAAACAAAAAACAGAAACTTTAAACTATTTATTTTTAGATACAAATTTTTCTTTTTATTTGATATTTTTAATAAAAATTTACATAAATTTAAATGTGCCATAATTTGTTTCTTGTCACATTGTTTTTGACGATAACAACAACAAGAAACAAGCGAAAACTCTCAAATAAACAAAAAAGTATGAGAACAGAGAATAAAATCCAAAGAGTTTTTCTTAACATATTTCACTTTATGATACCTTAAGGGTAGAATAACAGTAAATACACCGAACATAAACCGCAACAATAAACTTTGGGGCAGAAACAATAACAGCAGCAACAACAAGTACAAATGCAAATGCAAATGAAACAACATCAAAAGCAAATGACTTTTCACAAACAGACGAAAAAATACATAAAAACCAGCAATGAAATAAATACAAATATTTCTATACACACATATGCACAAAGTGTAAACAAATGTGCTGTATGTATGTAAAAGGTGTTTTTTAAGCCCGATAGAACTTTAAATTTAAAAATCTTAAATTTTAATCAAAAAATGCCTTTAAACAAAAGAAAAATACATCGCGTCCAATTGTGTGCCACTTTTCTAGCATTGCTGACCGTATGTCACGAAGAACACGAACAATGTTGTCCTTCAAGGCTCAAATTGGTGCTGGTTTATCATCATAAAGAAGTGACTTCACGCAACCCTACACGAAATAATCGAAAGGTGTGAACAGATATTCTTTTCTCGAAATTAATTGTTGGCCATATTTTGATTTCAATATTAAGTCAACTTATAGCCAAGTTTTTATTGCAATAATCCGATAATAGCGATTGAAAGCATATTTCAACCCGAACATTGTCATCCATATTTTCAAACAAAAAGTCATTGATCATGGTGCAGTACCGATCTCCATTGACCGTAACACGAGCTCCAGCTTTATTTTTGTAGAATAAAAGTCCAATTAAACCACCAGCGTGTCAACTGCACCAAACGGCACAATTTCTGGATATAATGGAGTCCGTAGGGTATTTTATGCATTTTTCTAACTCCATATGCGGTAATTTTGTTTATTAAGGCTGATCCCAAACCAACAAAAGACAAAACTGTTTTATTTGACTAACAACAGATTATTAGTTCTAATTAGACAACCAACAAAACAACCCTAAAACTGTCTTTTTGACTTACTGCGACAAAACATTAGTTGCATAAAATACATGTGGCTTGATGCAACATACCCCTCCGTGTGGGAAGACACAACAGACAGAAACTAAACTCGTTGAACATGATTGTGTGCCTTCTTGTAATGTAACCCACACCACTTAGGCAAATCAAAAACGTAAAAAGGCAAAAGACATTGACGCATTGCTGTCTGATACCGGTTGTCTTTTAAAGCAAAAACTTATAAGACGTTTCTTTTTTTGGTGTGGGTTAGCATCACACAAGTGTCCTTTGTTCGCAATTTTTTTTTTTTTTTTTTTTTTTTTTTGGTGTGGTTTCAGTCTAACAAACCTGCTGAGCCAAAAATGAGTCTCATCGCTGAACACAACTTTTTGATAAAACATTGATGACTGAATTTCAAAGTTAATTTGGGTAATTTGATAGCTTTTTCCAAGCGTAAATTTATTCGTTATGATTTGCCAGAGTATGCTGATCTTAAATGTCAAAAAGTGAGGGTAATATGACAGTTTATTTAATAGCAAATCCTTTCGTAATTTTTATCGGGCTTAAAAAACATCCTTTATGTTACATTTATTACAGATGTTAAACGAAGATATTTGAATATATTTACATGCGTTCATTTGTATGTTTGTATAGAATAAAAAGGGAAATAAAAAGTATTTCATACTTAAACTTATATCAAAAACAAAGTAGCAGCATCCATATCAAAGTAAACAAAACTGTTGGCCTGTTTTACTCATTTTTCTGTAGCACCTTTCGGTGCTTTTAGTTTCAAATTTGGCAGAGACTTTTTTGTGTTTTTTATATGAAAAATATTTCAATAATGCATTACTATGAAAGTATTTTTATACCCTCCACCACCACTAGTGGTGAATGAGGGTATACTAAGTTTGTCATTCCGTGTGAAATTTTTTTATTATACATCTAAGGCCCCAAAAAGTATATATATTC
This sequence comes from Pollenia amentaria, assembly GCA_943735925.1. Classification (NCBI taxonomy): domain Eukaryota; kingdom Metazoa; phylum Arthropoda; class Insecta; order Diptera; family Polleniidae; genus Pollenia; species Pollenia amentaria. The sequence goes on along the minus strand of OX031006.1, from coordinate 4,690,172 downwards.
TGGCTTCTTGAGTAATTCTAAGTCGATTGAGCCATGTCCGTCTGTCAGTCTGTTGAAAACACGCTCACTTTTGAAAAACGCAAAAGAAAAAAAAACTTGGTCTAAAATTGTTTGTAGTTATCCTAAGCAGTTTGGGATTGAAATCCAGCAACATCGGCTCAGTAGAATCAGAACTATGAATGAAAAAAAAAATTTATAATTTTGATACAAAAACTACCATAAATGCTGGAATAATGCACGGAATGATATAAAATTTTGCACGAATTCGCTCTTTATGACTGCAAATCATACTATTAAATTTCGTGAAGATCGGTTCATAATTGACCATAGGCCCCATATAAATCCTACGCCCGGAAAACAATTTAGTACGTCTAAAACCGTAATAAATAATGCTATCATAATAAAATTGGGTACATAAAAGTTTTATAAGACTAGGAATCGCAGTCTCAACTTTCATGAAGATTCGTCCATAATTTGCCCTAGGCCCCATATAAACCCTACTCTCGGAAAACTTTTTATTGCGCCTAAAACCAAATAAAGCTCACTTTGGGGAAATAATTAAATTCGCCTAAAGCCATATAGATGGTAAAATTTCTTCCAACTTAGATTCATATGGCCAGAATAAATATCATGCAATTTTGTGAAATTAACTGTGAACGCTAAAACTAATTACACTGCTGTATTGGAATTTATTCTAATTTCTTTTTTGTAATACCAGAAATCAGTCTTCAGAATTTTGGGATGATTGGCCCATAATTTACCATAGGTCTAATACAAATTACCCTCCTAAAAATCATTTTAGTTCGGCTAAAACTGTTACGAATCATGATATTTTAATCAAGCCATTTCAAAGTTCTATCAAGGAACGCATAAAACTTTCTTATTGTCAGTCAATAATTTAATATAGGTCTAAACCGCAACCAATTTTAATGCTGACGTTGGTTTTTGTGAAGTTTAGTTAAAAATATATAAATACGTATTTATCATATAGAGCCTACTCCTGAGTGTGGAGGGTATCAAAGATTCGGCAGAGCCGAATATAGCACTCTTACTTGTTTTTGAAATGTTTACTTTAAAAAAATAACAGTTTTTGGAGTTCTGGAGAGACCTTGAAGTAAATTAAAACAGTTTTTTTTAAACAGCTACGAAATTTTAGTTCATGCTTGCAGTGTTTCTTTATTTATCTTATTTTAGCGCTTTTCTTTTAAATTTAGCAATGTTCTTCCTCTTTTTTTTTGTTGTTGTGAAATTTGTTAATTTAAAAAAAATAAGTAATTCTTTTTTTTTTTTGTTCTTTTAGCAAACTTTGAATTTTTGGTTTTAGTTTTATTTAGATTTAGCAATTTTTTTAATTTCAGAATTTTATGTTGTCTGTTTTTTTAATATAAATTTGTGATTTTTACTTCTAATCCGAATTTTTTTATATTTTCTGTCTGTCCCTGAACATAAAAAATGATTTTTTACATTTAATGCTACTTGAAAAACATCCAGTTTCACTTTAAAAAATTCGTTTATCATTAAAAAATATTTGAAGTCCCTCTATTGTTTGTTTGATTTTACATGTTTGCACGATTAAAAATCATTTATTATTGAATTAATTAGAACTTACTAATTTTTTTTTTTTTTTTTGATAAAAATGTATGATTACGTATTCAATTTTGTCGTCTTTCTTTTTGAAATTTTGGGTAGATAAAGATGCTTTTATTTTTATAATAAAATTTTGTGTAACCATTTTTTTTAGTAATTTTAGTGACGAGTTGGTAACATTGATACAATACCGGTACGTATTTACCCGTGTGTGAACACTGGCACACCCTCCCTTTTGTTGTATAGCAGCAGCACACAGTGATATCAGCAAGTACAAAGCACTGCATTTTTATTGCATTTAAACCACAGTCACCCGCTGGGGGTACTCAAGGCATTTGTTTAAACAACCAGCCCAGAATCTATAAGATCCTGGGCGGTACTGGTTCTTTTTTTATGCTGGCGCACGATTTCTGGGAGGTAGTTATTTCAAATTCTTAATTATTTTTCAATAATAATTTGGGTGCCCTGGGGAATCCCTTCAATTAACTAATGTTTAACTTAGACACTGTAAGCGGATGATAGTTTTACTCATTACTTTGTAAGGTCTTTACTATAGAACACCACTAGATGCAAAGTCCAGATTATGTAAGTAAAAGTTTTTTAATTAATTTGCTCATAAATAAGACTCTTTCTTATTTTATACCCTCCGTTGCCACTGGTGGTGATTTAGGGAATACTTAGCTTGTCATTCCGCTTTAAACATTTTTAATTTTCATTTAAGATCCCATAAGGTAAAGATATTTTGAGGTTCTGAGTAACTTCGATTTAGCCATGTTTGTCCGTCAATCCGTCTGTTAAAAATACCCTCACTTTCGAAAAAAAAAAATGGTGTCAAGCTCTTTCTAGTTCTCCTAAGCAATTTGCGATTGAAAACCAGCACAATCGGTGTAGTTGAAAAGAAGTACTAACCCAAATAAGGAACAACCTTATTTAATTCGTTTTCAGAAATTCGTTTTATATGACTGGAAATTATAAATTTTAATTTTGTGAAGATCGGTTCATAATTTAACATATGCTCCAATACTGCCCACTTTCGGAAAACCGCTTAGTACGCCTTAAACAGTAACGAATAATGATATTGAAATAAAATTTAGTCTGTCATTGCTTCGTAAAAATAGAAACCACTCCGACAAACCGTAACAAATCATGCTATTGCAGTAAACAATTGGTCTGTCGTAGTTTCACACGAAAAATTTCAAGAAGATCAGTCAATATTTTACCAATTTTTCTCCATAACCCCCTTTGGGAGAATATGGCTTCCACAAAGCATCTCTATCTTACACGATTTGTTGCAAATTTAAGATTTCACTGTCATACTTCTCCAAGAACTATCGTTCCATTCAGTATTGTTTTCTTAACTTATATCAGTTTCGTTAACCAAATGCAATGGTGGACGATATACATCGATGTTTTAAAACCACTCGATGTAAGGTATCGATACATTGAACCAACCCAATGTTTTTTTATTCACTAACGTCGAATGAACATTGATGTTTTTTAGACCGGTTCTACATTACATGAAGAAAATTATTTTCTCGAATTTCTATCGCGGAAAGCGCTAAAAATATGACATTTGGCATCAAAAAATATCAATTGAGCGTGATTGGACAATTTTTAGACTTTCCTCAAAGCTGCTCTTTATTTTCACTTGACTGTTCTAAGTAGCATACATATCAGTAACTTTGTTGAGCCCTAAAAACCAAACGCGTAGACCGATTTGGACGATTTTTACTCCTATCGGAATATTAAGTATAGCGGCTATAATTTGAAAAGTAAACAGCGGTCGAACTAAAAAAAAATATAAAAGAAAACATGGAAATAAGACAAAATTTTGTCTTTAAAAATTAATATTTATATATATTGAATATTATAAAATATTAACTTAATTTAATAGCGAAGTGTTGTTAAAAGGATGACATTTGAAGTTATATTATTTTACTTGAAAAAATAATTGTTTCTCTTCTTCGCAGAGTGTTAATTAATTATTATAGTCTGTAATAAAATTCACACCTCTTTGTAGCTTTGTTCACCACAGATAAAATTTGACAAATTTAAGAACCTTGAACGTAGTCAAATTTTTCACTCCAATTAGATGGGTCAACTTGCAAAAATTTCAAAGAAATTGCTAAGTGATCAAAAAACGCAATTGTGCTTAAATTTACGAAATCACTTAAATCTTTTTCTGAATACGTTTTAAGGATAACTTCCGGATTAGCTATGACACGCTTGCATTTTTCGTTAGTTGCTTGAACATTAATTGCTTTTACCATCTTTTTGTTTATATCAATGCTAACAATAGGATCAAGGAATGAAAGACCGACTGCCTCTTCAGACAAGTACCATTAGTGATTGTTTAGTATTTGCAGCAAAGCAAGAGCTATACCTCGTTCGAGATAAGCAATTTCGTTTGTTATTTAATTAAGATCTTGATTTGGTGCTTGAATTGCCTTGGTGCATCCAAACCAAGCATTAACAGTAATACGAATTATGAAAAGATATACACTTTAACTCTTGTCTTGTCATACTGAATTGATCACGGAACAATTACATTTTAAGTGTATAAATCACTTATGACATCCATCTAGCATGAGAAGTTGCACCAGGTCTTCGAAAGTTGTAAAAATTTGGTCCTGTACCTCCAAAACAAACTAATAAATAACTGTAAAAGTTCTTTGTAATCTCGTCTACTATGATTTTGCTTCAAATTATCTAGTGTTTGTTAAAGCGATTAAAAATTAGTACTCTGAAACGGCTTTTGTTGCAACTCTAATATCAAATAATTGTCATATTAAGAACTCGTTAATGTTGCCTGCATGGAAAATATAAAAAATCATGAACTAATGGGAATACAAAATGTATTATTAATAAGATTTCTCTATGGCGTGCTAAATTCTCAATTTTTATTTTTGATAAAAAGACTGAAAATTAGTACCCTGAAACGGCTTTTGTTGCAACTCTAATATCAAATAATTGTCATATTAAGAACTCGTTAATGTTGCCTGCATGGAAAATATAAAAAATCATGAACTAATGGGAATACAAAATGTATTATTAATAAGATTTCTCTATGGCGTGCTAAATTCTCAATTTTTATTTTTGATAAAAAGACTGAAATTTATTGTTGTGGGATAGCTAGTTTCTATGCGAATTCGCTGATTGCTTAGGCCAGCTCGTCAGGAAACTTTTTCCAAGTACTTTAAGAGCTAAAAATATTATACAAATAAGACTGTAAAGCTAATGAGAATTGTAAACACTCAGATCTTACTTGTTACAATATTAAAGCTTCAACGAAACAAAAACAATAAACAGTGAGTTTATCATTTGTTACATTCCCCTACAATTGGCTGGTTTTTTTCAACTTAAATTGTAATTGTAAGAGGGTAAAAAGAGAAAGCAAAATTAAAAAATAAATTGCTTAATAAAGCAACTTGCCAGTTCAGTTTTTTTTGAGCGGGCACATGCAAATTTATTAGCAAAAATTCTTTTTATTTTAATTAGGCAACAAATTATAATACTGTGAGGTCAGGTTTTATAAAGATTGACTCATTTCTCAAAGATACCATGTAAAGTCCACTCTTAAAATATTCGAACCCTCGGTGAAGGGTATTAACGATTCAACACAGACGAATATATTACTGTTACTTGTTATATGTACGAAAATATAAACATAAATATTTCTACTTAAGAGAGGATTGAGTATTTATTTATCCCTGTTTTAAAACATTTGTTTTATTTTCCCAAATCACTTCAAGGCATATTTGTCTAAAACAAATGTATCGAAATCTAACACAAAGTTATACATACGAAAAATAAATAAACAAACTAAAGTGGACTGTATAATATTTTCTAACAAATGAACCAGTAGTTCCCATTATTTACAGATAAATCTAAATGGGATTGAAAACATAAATGAAAGTGATATGAACACTTTTATACTTAACAATGTGTGTAGGAAATGTAAATACTTGTAAATGCCCTGCAGCTTAAATCGTTACTAGTAAGATTTTAAACTAGTTTATAAATAGTTGTTAGGCATCGATGATAAGATAATAAAATTTCGCTTGGCAAAAAAATAATATATAAATAAATCTCTCCCTCTCTCTTGTGGCTGGGATAAGTGCCACATAATTATTCAAAAAATAGACTTACTGTAAAGCAATAATTATGTATGAAAATAATATTGAGGGGAATATAATAATAAATAATGCAACTAGTTTTAAAATACTATAAAAATGAACTACACCATTTTTCATTGAAATTGAGAAAATTCCAAATGAGAATTTCAATTTGAAATGGAAAAAATTCCAATTGAAATTGAGAATATCAACTTGATATTGAGAAAATTTCAATTTAAATTGAGAAATTTTAGTTTGAAATTGAGAAAATTCCAAATGAAACTGAGAAATTTTAATTTTAAATTGAGAAAAATCCAAATGAAATTGAGAAATCTAGTAGAAAAGCAGAGACTTGACTTTTTAGAAGAGGTGATTAAGGTTTCTAAGACATGTATAACTACTGGAGATTGCAGTAGAGCCATACAACATACTACAACGTTTTATTAGTCTGCTCTGGATCTGGAAAATAGCCTATTGGTTAATAATATTGCGATTTGTATTTATTTTCATTTTTTCCATCATTATGTTTGTTATGTACGTTCGTTGTATGAAAATTAAAAAAATTATATAATTAAATTTTATAAATTAAAATTTCTCAATTTCATTTGGAATTTTCTCAATTTCATCTGGAATTTTCTCATTTTCAAAGAAAAATGGTGCAGTGTAGGTGGATTCTATGACAACCCAACGTTAATATAATAGTTCGATATATGGAAAAAAATCAAAAGTGCAAATTGTTTATAGTAAAAATCAACCAGAATATTTCTAGTAAAATACTGCTAACTTTGTTTGCAGGGTATATATAAAAGTGTTACATGCTCCCACACTGGTCATAAGCCACCTTAAGTGTGAGTTATAAAAACACAAACATTATCTATTATTTTATACAATAAAACTGTGAACCATGCAATAAGCAAAATGGTTATATTTATCTGGCATAGGTTTTTTTTTTCTTTTTTTGTTGGTGCTACAACTTTAAGTATATGTATGTATACTAATACAACAACCATAAATTCATGCATAAATAATTTACAGTCACACATGTTTGTCTTAAACAACCGACCAGAAGCAGATGAAGATGAATACAAAAATAAAATAAAAAAAGTCATAAATTAAAATGTTACATTTCTCAGAATTTTTTATTTTCGGTTTGTCATTCTGCTTGAAGTGGTAACATTTGTTTTTAGTAAAATTTTTTGCAATGTATAAAATATTTATGCATATTGTTTTTGCTTAAATTATTGAATCTACTTTTGTTTTATTTCTTTTTTCTTGTCTGCAGATATTTTTTCTCAAGTCCTTTACCCCCTGCTCCACGCTTGGCAATCACTGAACATTGTTTTGCATTAAAAATAACAAAAATGCCCTTAAGCTTTAATATTTTAACATGAGCAGCAGAGTAGCAGCAGCAAAAATAAAATAAGAGTTTTTAAGTGTTGATAGTATTTTATTTTAATATTTTTGTGTTTGTTGTGTATATTTTATCTTCTTTTTTTTTTTTTTGCTCTGCAGTTTTTTATGAAATGTTTTCTTTTTTTATAAAAAATTCATAAACGAAAAATCTAGTTTGTAGTTGTATAGTAACAACTTAAAGCCTTAAAAAAGTCATAAATAAATATTTTATTTTGATAAAAGGAAAAATATGAAAAATTAATATAAATTAAGTATGTCGCTTTTCGTCATAGATTAATGGAAAAATAAGTTTTCACACACGTAAATTCTCATACGTATATAAAATTTATGTACACATGTGGAAATCATATACATACGTACATTCACACATAAAACTCATTAAAAATGCGGTGCAATAATAGTAGAGGTAAAGATTTTTCAATGTATATTTTTACTCTGTTTACCTGTTTGTTTTTGTACATATGACACACACACACGTACATGTACATGTGTAAATATTTTTAACAGTTTATCTGTTTTGGAAAAATATTTGTCGCTTTACAGCTGTGTCTGCAGACTTGTGTAGGAATGCGTGTGTACTTTTTTAAGGCCATGTGTGTATGTATGTGTATAAGTTATTTTCGTTATTTAGTTTGTTTACAGTGTAAATTTTACACACATGTGCCCGTAATGTGGCCATGTGTGTGTTTGTTAATGGAGATGAATGCTGTTTTCCCGTCTTAGTTTATTTGGCCAATATGCAGGATCGACATATGTTGCTACTGTTAATTTTCCTTTAGCTCGCTGTCCTCTTATGCGGTGTATGTAAAATTGTAATGTTTTGAAAAAAATAATAATAAACCTAAAAGGTTTGTGGTCGGTTAAGACAAGAAATTTAAAACTTGGAAGCCATAAAACAGACGGCCATAATTTATAATATTTTTGAATTAAGTACATATTTTTTCGAAAAATACCTTTTTATGCTTTGAAAGCAAAATTAACTTAATAAATTGCCATTGTCAAAGAAAGACTATTTTGAAAAACTTGTTTAAATGGTTAAAATTAATTTAACAAAACGCGTTTAATCTTAAGAGGTTTTTCCAATTCTATTTTTCTGCTAAATAAATAAAAAAAAAAATTTAATTACCATGACGATAATGATGATGATGTTGTTGACGATGATGGATTGCTTTCATGTTTATTAAATATTCCCTTTGCCACATTAAATACGATTTTTTTCTTGATTTCTACTCATTATCAGGACACTTGACACATTTTAATAATACAAAAATTTTGCTTGAATATGGTTTTTAATTTTTATACCCCTCACAGCAAGTGGAAAGGGAATATACAAGTTATTTTTTTATAAAAGTTTGTCATTGCTTATGTAATTTCTACAATATTGTTCAAAAACCATTTAAAGCATTAATATTATCGATATTTGCGATGGGTTTTCCGAAGATCCCCGATATGATAGGGACTAGACTTTTGAGTATATATGTTTAATATACGTAGTCCGCAAACGTTGGCTATTGAAATTTTTTTTAAAACCTACACTGCGTTATAATAAGGGAACTTCATATTTTCATTACTGTCTTAAATGAGTGTAGTAGAATACTGGTAGTGAAAATCAGTGAAAGCGGTTTATAAAAGACAGAGTTTACGACAAATTACCCCCTTTTCCTTCCTGAAATTATGATTTTGTCCCTATAGCGCCCATACCTTATGGCCTAGGAGGACCAAATTTGACGCGGGTATTTCTTATATACAATGAATATTTCATGTTGTGAATTAACTAAATCCGTTTTCATTTTACCTGGCCCCCATACAAGTGTTCTCCCGAATTTATGGTTATTGTACGATAGGTACCAGATGCTAAGTTGATGAAATTAAGCCAAATATTTTTTATACACGAAAACAGTTTTGTGTTAAATATAAGCCAAATTGACCTATTATGTTACCAAACGCCTCCACAAATATGCTTATGGCAAAAGGATTTTGGCACTAAAGCGATAACAGGAAAATAATAAGGTAGTTCAAATTTGACGTATATACAGGGTGTCTGGTGGCAAATTTATATTTTGAAATACGATTATATCAAAAAGTAATAAACGGTGCGGAGAGAGGGTGGCGCCGTTGGAATTATCGATTTTCGGATTTGTCAGTCACGATGTCGCAGTGGTCGAGTGAGTATCACGCGTTCGCTGTGGAGACATTTTTTAAGAGTAATGATAACGTTATTGCTCGTCGACAATTTTGTTCAAAGTTCGGTATTCGGCGAATACGTGATTGACCAACTGTAAATTTAATTCGTTCGAGGGTGCAGAGATTCCGCGCAACTGCTTCGGCTTTGAATGTACCACGGCCAGGGCTCAGTCGATCTTCAAGGACTCCCGAAAACATTTAACTGGTTGAAAGCAGTTTACGTGAAAACTTTCACGGAAAAGAGCAGCCTCACTGAGATTTCCAAGAGCGATTATTCATGAAATTTTAAAAATGGATCTGAAATTCCATCCTTTTAAAATTAAAATCACCCAAGAACTGAAAGAAAGTGACTTTGATTTACGCAAAAATTTTTTGTGAAACGATGGTAAAGCGTTTTCGCACTGTAAATCCCATTTTTGGAGCGACGAGGCTCATATTTACTTAAACGGCGACGTCAACAAGCAAAACTGCCGTTACTGGTCTCCAAGAACCCGCAACCCTCGATTGAAACATCAAAAACCATTACTTTACCCAATGGTAACTGTTTGGTGTGCCTTACCCACTCATGAGTTAATTAGACCTTTTTTTTCGAAAATTCTCGAGGCCAGGCGACAAATGTCAACGGTGAAAACGCATGATATTTTTTATGGGGCTACCTCAAAGAGAGGGTTTATAATGACAATCCCCAATCTCTTGTGGTTTTAAACGAAAGTATTCGTCGAGAAATCACCTCAAGTTTACTGCAGCGTGTGGCGCAGAACACAAAACTTCGTCTTGAACAGTGTGTTCAACTCGACGGAAGAGATCTGGATGACATACTCTTAAAAAAATAAAATCTGCATTTCCATTCTTTCATTCAATGCTCTTAATTAAACTTTGTGTCAATTATTACGTTTTTTATTTAAGTTTAAAAATATAAATCTGCAACCAGACATTTGTAACGTGTAGCTTGTATTATAGATAGACCTACTAAGTCTATTTTGTTACTTCCGCGTAAATGTTCTTTCGAAATAAGGTTTATAAGTGAATACGGTAGAAAAAAATAGCTACCATGTTTTACTTAAGACCTGATTTTAATTACAGAATATATTTTAATAGGGGCGGTACGCAATATGGCCCAGCACCTAAACTTTACATGAAACTCAACAACACGTAATTTTGAGGTATTTTTTTAAATTTTTGTTTTTTTTTTTTTTGCATATTTTTGTTTTCGCATTTTAATATCAAGAAATAAAAAATTATCCCAAAAAAATTAAAAAATTTTTGTTTTGGAAAATTTTTCATTCACTAATATTAAATGCAAATTGTAAAAAATGTAGTGTAAAAATTACCCCAAAAATGTAGTGTAAAAATTTGGAGTAAATTTTCAGTTTAACAAATACATATGAAATATTTAATTTACATTCACGATCAATATAGAAGTAAATTATGCTGTACTTTTGAAAAAAAAGTAAGATCAATTAAAATACAAAATAATATTTGTGAAGTAAAACTATTTCTATTTTCTAATTATATTATTAACTAAATTGAATTTTATTTCTTCGACCTTTTTTATTAAAAATAAAAAATATATATAATTTATTCATTTATTTTCTCCAATATTTCGATATCCATCGGATATCTTTATCAAGGAGTGAGTTAGTTGCAAATATATGAGAAAAAAATATTGGAGAAAATTAATAAATAAATAATATATATTTTTACACATAATTGGCCTCCAGCTCGAACAAACTTTTTAAATTATTAATTTTTTTTCTGAGAAAAGACTTGGCCTTAATCATGTAAAACGCAACGCAACGCTAAAGAATAACATTGAAAATGTCATAAATATTTTGTAATTTTTTTGTTGCTTTCTACAGAAATTTATTTTTTTCTAATTTTGAAAAACAGTTTTCGTTACATTAAAAATATTTTAATTTGGAATTTTGCAACAATTCAAACAATTTTATAAAAGAAAATTCTAGAGATAGTTTCAAAATCTCTAATTGTTTTACCAGGCTATGCAGAACTGCTTTAGTTTGCGAAGCCGGTGTTTCTTATACCAAAGTGGAAAAATCCTTGTGTCTGGCCGATGACCATGCGTGTGTCTAGCGTGCGATTTTTAAAATCCAGACTGTACAATTATTCAGGTAATTTAAAATCAGGATTTTGAAATTCCGTATTTTTAAACTTGGGATTTTGAAATTCGGGTTCTTAAATTTGGGATTTAAAGTTTCGGGCATTTTTTTTAGTTTAAAAATTTTTGGGATTAAAATTCATTAAAAATTGAGGGATATTTTTCATAATGAGACATTTTTTTATAGCTAATGGCTAAAAAATGGGGTCATATTGCATTTTGAAAAATAGCCCTAAATTTGGGATCAATTTACATTTTCTTTTTGGGGTAATATTTACTAATAATAATATTTCGCAGCTATTTCATCAGTCTTTCGAAAAAAGGGCCCATTTTGAGAAAAATTAAAAACAAATTTTAGTTTTTGCAAAAATAATGTAAAAAATTTTTTGTTTTTCGAAAGACTGATTTTTTTCTATGCTTATCCCGCAAAGCTCTACGCTTTTCTGCAGGAGAATCGAATCGAACATAATACGCAAATATTAACTAGCTCACTAACAACTAGACTACCGGGGCTCCCAATAAAATAAAATAGCTATCTAAACTTCTCGGGACAATTTTTGCTTAGAACACTAGGTAAAAAGTTATATGGATGAGAACAAACACTTGTTTGGCCAAAATGTCAAATTTTGACCCCCTATAACTCAGAGAGTTGTTGGCCGAACATGTTGAAAAATTGTGTCCAAACTACTATCCAATAACCTTTGGGGCAAATTGAATTTGCGTCACTTGACATAAAATCCCTCATATATATACATATATATATCCACAAATCTTTTGCAATGCTATAATGAAGGGTATATAATATTCGGCAAGGCCGATTAAGGCACTCTTACTTGTTTTAAGACAAACCTACATCATCGGATATTCCTTTAAATAATTGTCCAAATATGATTTATTTATTCCTTTGATAAGTTTTCTTACAAATTTTCTTTGGCATTTTTATTTCTTCATCTAACGTATTTCTTTTATAATGAAATTATTTTTAATTAAACCGAAGGAAAAAAAAACCTGCATTTGCACTTTAAAAAGCTCATAATAAAAATAAGTCTATTTGATTTTAAACGTTTTTTCATACAGAAAACCATAAGAATTTTAAATAAAGCAGAGACACAAACAACTTGTTAAGTTACTTTAAAGATAAGGTGGCTAAATATTTACATACACGCGTACACATTTATTTAAAACTAAGAAAACAAAAAATATACACGTACATCATCAGGTATTCAGCTGTACATGGCTCAATATATTCATCAATTTATTAAAATTCACTTGCGAAATAACTCATCATTCGTTTTATTATTTTATTCACTTTCAACCAGATATGTGGATGAGACTAACTAAATATAAGTTCAAAAAATTTCTATATCAATGCATAAGTGTTCTTAACAAGTTTTGTGATGGTTTTGGCCTGTTGCTTCTTTGCGTGACCAAGCAGAAAATTAAATTAATTTCCATTATTTTTATTATCGTATATATAAATCTCATCATTGCTGTCCTTCCCATCGTTATCGCCATCTTAATCATTACGTTGATTGTGATGACCCTGTTTCCATATCACAGACCATTTGATTTGATACGTTTGGTATCGTTTTCATTCGCTTCATGTTTCCTATTTTTTGGTTGCCTTAAGTATTTGCCATTTATTTAATCTTGTTCAATAATTAAGTGTCATTGTGTCTAAATCAATGGGCATTAATAATGAATCATAGGCAGTTTTTTCATGTAAAAAATTACCAAAATTTCAATATTATTTTAATGTGGGCTCCTACAGAATGTTGAAGAAAAAAAAAACAAAAAGGTTTTCTCTTCTTTATTTCTTATTGGTCGTCTTTGAGTTTCTACAGTTTGATTGATGGATCGTAAAAAGATTTTGTTTGAAAATTTGTATCTGCTAACGATTTGTTTCCTTTTTTCGTAATATCTTTCTCCAACCATTTCGTGTAATTTATTATTTTCTTTTCATTTCATTTTACTATCACTTTCCTTGGAAACGAAATATTTCTTTTATTAGGTATTTCCCTGTTGTTTATCTTGTGTTAAAAGTATATTTATGCTGTCTCTTTTTATGGTTTCTGAATTTAAATAACAAGTTGTAAAAATTACGTTTGTTTTTTAAATTCCATCCATAGAAATCCATCAATAGAAAATTGAACTAAATAGAGTTATTAGCCGGGAAACCATAAATATTCAATTGCATGTTTTTCCTTGTGCGACCAATGAAGGCAGAAACAATATATTTATCCGTTTCAGAGCTTTTTATGAATTTTGGCATCGATTTGTAAGTGCATATTTTTGCATATTTCACCCTTTACAGCACTTATTTGCATAATTTATTTAAAAGATCATTTCCGCCGCATTTTTTTAATTTTAAGGCAAAATATGCGCTTTTTGATGCATATTTTCATGCATGTTAAATTTTTTAGATGCTTATAAGAGCAGCAAATAAAATTTGATTTTTTAAATTTCGACCTGTATACTCAACGTGTTGCTTAAATTTTCGAAATCTGAACTAATCTTTTAGTATACCGACCGACGGACGGATGGATCAAACGATGTCCATCTGTCCGTCTGGATTGTTGTCTGTCCATGTTAACTTTGTGCGCAAAGTACAAGTTGCATTTTTTAGATAATTTTATCAAATTTGGTAAATACATGTTACTTGTAATAAGGACGAAGTCTATGTTAATGCTGAGAATCGGTCTATAATTTTACATATTAATCGTAAAAACTTCTTTCCAAATTAGAACTTTTGTGTCCGTGAACCATCTAATTATGTTGGTATTGAGATTAAATTCGCCGCAAAAATATTTTATTGCAAACTAAATTATTTTAGAATCGGCTCACATTTGCCCAAAGCTCCCATCTATAAAAAGCTTTAACTTCCTTTTAACATTAATAAACAATTTAGCGACCGTCCCTGAAATCCCTTTAAGACAAAAAATCTCATACAAATAACTCTTTTATGAATTTTAACCTCATAATATAACTTTGTTTTTGTGAGCCCATGGCTGCCGAAAATTCGTCTGTAATTACTATGGTGTTTGGGCTTTACCGATTTTAATTTTAGGATTGTTTTTTTTTTTTCTTAATGCAAATGTTTTTAAATTGTTGAAGATTTTGTTTTCAAATGAGCAATTTTTAACAATTTTCAGGGCATATTTTCGATTTTTTACTGCATGTTTAATGCGCGTAAAATGTGTTTTAATAGCATATTTCTGCTTTCCCTGCTTATAAGGTATATATTGCCTAAAATTTTTAGTAACTTGTGTCAAAAAAAAATGGCGGTGTGCAAAATGACCCTAAGAAATATGGCCATTAAAAGAAAATTAAATTTTACAAATTTTTTTTGTTTTTTTTTTTTTTTTTTTGGTTATTTTCATTAAAAAAAAATTTGTTCATATTGCATTATGCAAAATAGCCACGAATTTGGGGTCAATTTTAATTTTTTTAGGCCATATTTCCTGGAGCCATATTTCGCACCAACTCAAAAAACCTTCTGATTTTTTTCTTGTATTTAGCATAGAATAAAACTTGAAGGAAAAGTTAAATGTTTTTCCAAGGCCAAAATGTATATAAAAACTACGATATATTCTAATCTCCATTCAAACGTAAAGAACGCTGATAAATATAAGCAGATTTTTTATAAAAGTTTTTTCACCTTTCCATCTTCACCCTTCAATCAGCTTTTAAAATCTTGTACTTAATACAAGAGTACACATAAATAAATCCATTTATTTTTGGTGCAAAAGAAAGTGTTAGTTAAAAATTACTTTTTCTTATAACAAACAAAAGTTGAGGGAAATAAAAAATTTTATATAAATATTTCACAAATATTCTTCCTTAAGGGGCGATGGTTTACAACATATTTTTTGGAAAATGAATGTAGTTTGAATGTATTGAAGTATATGTGGTTTAAAGGTTTCACTACTTGAACCCTAATATAACACTCTCCTCGTATTGTAGATATTTTTTTTTTTGAGTTCATTGCTTTGCTTTCTTAATTAATTCCAATTATGGGGAATATTTTTAATTTAGTAATGAAAAGTATAAACATATTTTAAAATAATTATCTTAAACAAATTTTAGAACGGTTCTATTCTAATCTATAATATCGAGCCCTATTTGCGATGATATCGTAAGCGACTTAAAGCAAATCTTACAGGATAGAGCTTTTACTATTTTTTTCTTAAGTAGTGCAGCACATTATTTGGTATTTTCAAAATTATAATCATGTATTCAATAGTTTTCAAGAGCATGCTGAGTTTCACCTGATCATAGTACCTGTCGTTTACGATACTTCTAATGATGTCGCTTACGATATAATCGCAAAAAGGGCTCGATATATCAACAGATTGTCTAATTCACTAACATCACAACTACAGGGTTTCCAAACAACTCGCACCTTAAGTATTCTTCACAGAAAAAAATAAAAATTTATTTTATTAAAACAAATTGTGATATAAATTAAAATATTAATTAAATTTGCACCAGTAAACAAATTAATAGAAGCAAATAAATATTTTTTTATATTAGCAACATTTTTTGCAGTTGTGTTGTTGATATAAGAAAACGCTTAATTAACTTGATTAAATTTTAAATTAAAACTGATTTTGAAATGCGCATAGAAACTAACTTTCACACAACAATAAATTTCAGTGTTTTTAGCAAAAATAAAAATTGGGAATTTAGCACGTCATATAGAAATCTATAATAAATTTTGTATTCCCAAAAATAATTTTTGAAAACTGGCGGCAAATTATGGCAATTTTATTTCTAATTTCTTCAGTTTATACTGAACGATCGAAATTATTTTTTTAGCGTTGAAAGGCATTAACTTGAGTTTTCACAACAATGAAAAAATAATTTCGATTCGACGGAAAGAATTTCGAAATAAAATTGCTTGCGAATCGCAAAAGTATTCTATCACTGCTGCCATAATTTGCTAATTTCAAATGCATGCAATTTTTAGAAAAAAAAGAAAACAATTGTATTGTTAACCAGTTTTGAAACGAAGAAATAAAATTTGTTAAGCGTCTTGGCCGTACATCAACTGCTTCACCCAATTATCGTATATGTTGGTAATATTTTGATATTTTTAGTACGGCCATACATCAAATGTAAACCATCAAACAAAATGTTTTATTATTTGTCAAATTATATTTTTTTTGTCAAAAATTGTTTTTTTTTTTATGAAATTTGAAGAACCTCCGTTCACTCACATCAAACTGGCTTCAAATTTTTTTTAAAATCAAAAGTATTTTGTTTCTCGTCAAACTGACATTAAACTAGAGTTCTGTCGTTCTGGAAAGACCTAGTCCCATGAACGATTCCCTAATAGGAAAGGTACGAAATTTTTCAATAGTTCCTTTTTTATCGTTACTCGTTCCACAATTACAATCCGTTGAAAACTTATAACGAGGTTGATTTTTTGTGTAGTGATCAGTTTTGACGACTTTGGTTTATTTACATTTATTGTGACATATAAAAAATTTCGTAATTGTGTTAATTACGAATGTTATCTAAGGCAAAATATTTGAGCAATATATCAACCGTTAACCAGCAGAAATGGCATGAACAATTAATATATTTTACAAACATTTAAAATAAACACAAAATAATTCTTCTTTAGTCGTTACACCACAAAATAAAACAAACAATAAAAAATGTTTGTTTGTTTGTTGACGTTTTTACGAAAGACAGAGAAGTTTTCTCGTTCCCTGTTCATTCATTGTTCGAATTAAAAAAACAGAAACGGTGAACGAAAGGAACGACCTTGTTCAATCAATTACTCGGATCGGTCCAAGGCGAATTCATACAAATGACCGCATCAGATCGCATAAGAGAGAGTTATGCTAGCTGTAAATTTTTTTGTATGGAGTTTGAAATTTATAATACCTATACCTACAAAAAGCGACAGCTTTTTTTCTTGCTTTCAATATGTACATACTTACAACTATAGTATAATAAGTACCAGGAAAGCTCATTAGGGAGAGTTGCCATTATTTGCCCATGTAATGTCAAACTAATTTATTGAATTGTTTACGCTTGTTTTAATTTGTTTCCTTATTTCTTTTGTTTGACGTTATATGGGTTTTAAAATTGAGAACAAAATTCCTAATGACTATACCTTGTACTTATTCTACCATGATTTTAAAATTTTGCTTAATTAAACAAAGATGAATTTTAAAATTTTGCTTCATTAAAGAAAGATGTATAATTTTATAAATGAATTAGGTAATTTTAAATTTAATTATATTTCTTGAGAAATATTTTAATCCAAACGATTTGCAAATAAATTAATAAAGTCAAGGCATTTAGCCTTGAAATATTTTAAATAAAATTTGTTTATATTAAATTATATTTATTGAACTTCTTTATTACAATTTTCGAATTTTCGACAGAGAAAATTTAATAAATAGCCCACTATGAACCAGCAGAAAATGATAAACAATTTGCCACACAGTGGAAAAAATACAAAATTTTTTGAAAACAAAAATATTTTTGAAAACATTCAGTGGTTTTGTCATTTAAATGTTTGTAAGATTCTAATTTTTTGCTGGCAAAATCGGATTAAAAATTTTAATTAACGTAAAATATAATGTTTTTAGAATATAATCTTTAATTATATTTTTACATCGTATTGAAACAAAATTTTACTTGTTATTTACAAAAAAGTATCAAAAATATAAATTTCTTATATTTAAAAATTTTCCCTTTAAAACCATGAACCTAAATTAAAATATTTGACTCATTGCATAAACTGAAACACTACAATGTTAAATTTAAAATGTATTTCATTTAGATTGCACATCATTTTTTACTTTAAACAACAACTCGAACAAAATGCAAAATTCAACAGGCAGCTGACTTCCAGAAACCCAAATGAATTTGCTTCCCACACTCGCAATCCGCATTCAGTTGAATTTGAATTTCGTATAAACAATACAACTTATCAAAAACGAAAAAATAATAATGAAATTTAAAATTAAATTAAACAAAAAAAAAATAAGTTTGAAATAAAATTTTGTTTGTCTAGTTGCTGTGTGTGTATTTGTTTTGCATATGAATAATATCCATCTATAAAATTTGTTTACACAATTTAGAGGTTGTATTAGTAATCAACTTAAATTCAAATAAACATAAACAATAATACACAACAGAGAAACTGGAAAAACAATAAACAGACATAAATAAACAAAAAAAAAAAAGATTCCAATTGTCAGAGATATAAAGATTTGCATTTATGTAAAAAAGATAAACCGATCACTTACCAAACCTCCCATTATTTTATATTGATTAAATGTTTCAGAATTTTTCCCAATTAAATGAATATGTACATATATATGTATGTATGTATGTGTTAGGTATTCTGATTTAAAGGGAAACGCTTTTTTAATATCATAATGAAAAACTTTTCCCAAATTTTAACGAAATGTTAATAAATATATTAAGCAAGTACGAAAATATACAGTCAAACATATAAGTACAGACAATATGATTTTCGGTAGTGTATAGACTAGACTGTATAAGGTATATGATTAATTAATTTTGATAATGATTCAAAAATTATTTGACAATCATAGCTTTCTTAATAAAAAGGGTAACAATTTTTTATTTTAATAAATTAATTTATTTTCAAATTGCTTTCAAACGTAATTCTTAAATATTTTTCAAATGTGAAATTTAATACATTGTTGAACATGAATGAAAAATATTTTTTTTTAATTTTAATTCATTATTTATTTAAATTAACTGTGAGCTTAACATTCGGCACCATAGCTAAAAGATGAAATAGTTTACCTTCCTTTCTCTAATTTTTACAAAGGCTAAATACTTGGCTCCTTTGTTTTTTCTAACTGTTTCTAAGCCCTCATTCCGGCTAATTTCATTATGCACATAATTGAAATTAATTTACTTCTTCTCAAAGTTTGAAATACCATCAACTATCGTTTTCGTAATTTAACTTACCATTGTGCAGAAACATATAGCAAATTAGGCAAGATTCAATAGAATAGTGAACAAGAGCACAATATACCCACTTTTAAATGCTGTATGATTATCACTTTATTTGATACGCTATGGTTGGTCCAAGGCGCATTAAAAGAGGAAGTGGCAATGACAAATTTATATGGTATTCAAAGCGAATTTACTACATATAAAACCAAGAGATCAGCTGACTATTTTTTGATCCGTGTATTTTGTTCCAATTTACCTTGTTAGTTTGCCAAAAATTTTAATTTGCCTTGGGTTTTTTAGGATGATTCATCGTGATGTTTGATTTATAATGTGAAATAAAACACATAAATTTGAAAGTGAGTCGATAACACGAGTACTGTTGGCTTCTAAAGCGTCAATCGTAGCTGGCTTATTCCTGAAGACCTCAAACTTCACATATCCCCAGAGAAAACAGTCCAATTTACCGTAGCAAAACGTTAAATTAAGTGCTCACCAAAATGATTTATCAACAAGGTCATTGTTGCACGCGCTGGATGACTCGTAGCGCCGTCTTGTTAAAACAAGAGCTTATCGAGACCATGCACTTGAATTTCAGAAAGCACATAGTCCGTTAAAATAATGCGGTTACCATTGATGGTAACATTCAGATCTTACTTTGAAGAAATATGGACCGATGATTCCACCAGCCCATTAGCCACACCATACCGTTGTTTTTAATGGATGAAATGTTAGCTCTTGGGCCTCTTCGGTTTGCTCATCAGCCAAAATGTGAAAATTTTTTAATAAACGTATCCATTGAGCCAGAAATGTACTTCATCACTGAACAAAATTTCACGATGAAACACCGGATTTTCATTGAGTTCTGAATGGGCCACCTCATATCATTTTCAAACAGTAAATGCCATAAATTGTTTTTTTACCCGATAATAAAAATGTTAAGTTCATTTTCAAAATTATGTGTTTTATTTTACATTACAAATCAAGCCACACGATGAATCACCCTATAATCAGTTAGCGGAATAACGCCACCTGGTTGCCAGTTCTCCTTAGGTGGATTGATTCTTAATTAAATCGAAAATAAAACGGGGAATATTCTTTTTATCGTCCATTGATCTGCGAGGTTGGATTCTTGTATTTTACCAAAAATACTTAACATATCGGCCCACTGGTAAGTAAACATACTAACTCATATCTCAGAAACGAGTTCCATTTTCTTGATACTTAAAATATATTTTAGTTAGACCAAAAAATAATATATGTAAATTGGTTAACGTTTTCGGGTACTGGGCAATAATGGGTTAAAAAGAAATTAAGGTTTTTTAAAAGCGAATTTACTTCACGTTATATGTAATTTTTCTTTAATTATGTAACACATTCAACTTTAATCGCCATTTTTTACTATTTACATTTATTTTTCGCTTCAGTGCTGCTAAGTTTGAGAATAACATTTGATAGCAATTGGATATCTTATTGATAAAACATTGTATGTCAAATGTTTATATTTAAATAATTATCAGTTTGAGTTTAAATGTGAAAATCAAACAATTAATTAACGATTTTCACCCCTAAACGTTTTACTTTATTTCAAAAAAAGTAACATATGTATATTTGTATTTTTTAAATAAGTTACGAATGTTATATAATTTCTATTTCTATGTTTATTGATTTAAAAGATAGATGGGGTGACAAAAAAGATTTAAAAACAGGTTTTACCCGTTTTCTCCTCTAAAGGCATCAATATTGCATTTATGTAGTTGGGCTTACATGCAACAAAGTTTAAACACTTTGTAAGGAAATTAATGTATGATTACATATTAAAGTTAATGATGGTTTTACCTTCGGCAGCGCCGGGTTCTTACAGCTGGTTTTGTATACTTATGTAAATAGATAAAATTCTATGAAATATACTTATCAATGCGAATTCATACAGGTGACCTTAGCTTGCTACGTAAGCAACAGCTGATAACTACCCATGGGTAATAATGGTTCTGGGGAATCTTTAATAAATTCTATCATTTTCACTTAGAATTATGAATTTTAGCACGTTTTTAAATTATAACACTTCAAAACACAAAGTTTAAAATTAAAAACAAAATGAAATGTGACAGCATATAATTTTGACATACAGCTTATTTGTTTACTACCGTGTTGTATTATTTTGACACAAGGTTAAAGTATTTTGCAGTGATGTATCCGTTTTCAAAATAAGACTACCTTGTATGAATTCGCCTTGATACTTACATAATTAAAACCGTATTTAAAACAAGTAAGAGTGCTCTATTCGGCAACGCCGAATCTAATGCACCCTTCATAATATATAAACACCGCTCTTTAGACATAAATAAAGCTTTTTGTGCCACGCCCACATTTTGTGGGATGTTGTGTATTGATAATTTTAAAATATTGCCTCTTGCCGTTTTCCAGATATATAAAATTATTTAATGTCTTGGTATGGGAAGTATCACACCTACTTCTCAAATCACGCCCCATATTTTCGGATTGATAAGACTTTGGCTCTTGCTGTTCTCCAGATATACAGAAAAAAATAAAAAAAAACAACGGATAGATGTGTAAAATTAGAATCAGTAGTGGTTTTTTGCTCATATCTCAATCATACAATAATCAGTTTGAACACTGGCTGGTAAATGATCGGTAGTTAAAATAGTGCGAATTATTTATACTTTTAATAATTCTTACTCGCAGAAAGAAGAACTTAATCAAATGTACACGAAAACCAAAGATGCTTAAATTTCTAACTAAGCCGCTTTGAAAATTTTTTAAAAATATTTTACGCGGGGTGATGGCTTTAAAGAAATAAATTTTAATTCCGTTTGGGAATCACTTTTGCAAGCACTTACCCTAAAAACGAGTGTTGCGCGTATTTATTTATAACGAAACAAGTAAATTTCATTGTTAATGCTAATTCTTATACTCGTTCATACACATACAAACACAAAAACAAGCGTATTTGAAAATTGTTGCAATTGTAAGAGTAAAATTAAAACATTAAATTGACATCCAACACAAGAAAAACAGAAAACTAAACTTTGTCAAGAATTTCAGTAAAATTTTATTTCAACTTATAAAGCGTTTGTGTAAATATAAAATAATCAATTTGTTATTATAAAGTCTATCTTATATGACAGAGTAACAGCTAATAAGTTTCTCTTTTAAGGAGGGTGGTATTTTAAGCGACATAAAAAATCATAAATTTATACAATAAACTTTAAATACAAAAAACGAAATTGCAATTTTTTTAAAATTATTTGAAAATATTAATTATAGACATAAATAGCTAAACAAGCATATATTTCCGAATTCATACGTCAAAACAAAAAGTGATTTATTTTGAAATACATATAAAAAAATGTGCTCCATATGTCTACAGCGACAATATTTTTAACACAACTACAGCAGCTTCCTATTTTCTTTGATGCCTATTAAATAAGAGTATACACAGTATATCACTGCAAATGTTAAATCCATAAAAGAGCTACGATATTTTGCATTTGCTCTTTCGCAAGACCATTTGTACGAAACACAGAATTTCGCAATTATACGGCCATGTCCTGGAAATCGAAATCACGTGAAATTGAAATCGATGAAGATTTTCAGTTGAGTTTTTGGAAAAATTTACGTACCGATTCCTGATTTCAAAAGTAGTTTAGGTAGAGAAAAGTGGTCCTGAAAGTATGAGGTATATAAAAGGAAATATTTTTATGAACTTTGAACACGGGAGAGTTTTCAAAATTTGTTCGATTTCAATTTCACGTGATTGCGATTTACAGAACATGCCCGATAAATACACTTTATAATGAAATAAAATTTAAACCACTTTGAAACACAGTTGGGGAATTTACAAGGTAGTCAAAAGGCCATTTGTCTTTAATTAATAACACGAAAAATATGACTGCTGTGAGCAACCCCTCATAACTGGATGTTCTTTTTCAAATTTAAGTCAGTTGATTAAAAAACAAAATTTTTAATATTTGATGTCCGAATGCCAAGGACAATGATAGCTGGTTTTGCGAAAATTATATATGGGCATTTCCAGCGAAAATTCTACTTTTAGTAACGTAACGCCAGCAAGCAAAAAAGCTTGGACTTTAGGCGCATGTTGTGCAAATGTTATCTCTTTTTTTACTTATTGTAGAGTAAGTTGCGCTTTATACCAATATATAAAAAAGTAAATTATACATATAAAATTTTTTTTAACTCAATTTTAATAACTTGCTGGCGTTACATTATAAAAAGAATACTTTTCGCTGGAACTGCCCATATTCAACGTTGCTGACTCAGGTATGTATCAACAAAATGTGTCTAAATTTCAATGAACCTGTTTGTGGGCGATAAATACGAGGAAGAGCAAACTAATAATATGTTTCCAATTAACATTGCCAGTTTGCAAACTAACCGCAAAAGCGTCCACTTTGGAGTCCCAAAATCTGATAAGTGGCGGCAAAAAGTGTTAAGGAAATTTGACGACAATCGATAGTCCGGGTCCAACCAAAGGAATTTGTGTATATTCAAGACTTAATAAAAGACGATGCTGTGTTTTACACAAGTGCAAGAACAGCACAACTTCCATTATATACACAAATGATACTTTATCGGTTTGGCTTCTCCGGTGATGGAATTTCAATACGCAAGAAGCCACCCTCTTTGGTGTGGGCGAAGGAGGCACAATTTCAGATGTCATAAAACGTGTTTTTAAAGTAAATTTAAAATTGAAAAAAAAATTCTCTGTACTATAGAACACGTCAAGAAATTTTATCCGCAACTAAAAAATAAATGCCTGGCTGCATTAGTTATAAAGACAGCTCAGATTTCGTATTTATGGTTATGACAAAAGAATAAACACTGCATAAAAAGTCTTATTATTTCACGCAACAAGAATTCGTTTTTACTCTTGTAAAGGGCCCTGGAGACTATCTAATAAATCCATCAATCAGTGCATATGTGTTAGTTTCGTTTATTTAAGGCTTTTTCGAAGACGTACAAATAAACATGTCAATCAACATTTGTATTAAAAAAAAAACAAAAAAAAAACAAAATTGTATGTATGTATATTTTTTTATCCGTACACTTCCTGATGAAAACTTTTAAAACTTTTTGATTTTCATCAAGCATTGCCGACAACGAGTATGTGTAGTCGAAAAAGAACGATTGCACGTATGCAACTATGTGATTGATGTATTTATTTGATAGTCTAAAGAGCGCTTAAAATGTTGAGGTATTATGATAATATGACTTGATAGCATACCTTGTGAATCCCCCATATGAAAACTAAAGATAATAAAAAAAGTATAATGTGATTTAAACACCAAACTGTAGAATACTAAAGTGACATTAAACTATTTAGTAGACAACTTGAATTGATGAATAAAAATTTGTTACGTAAATAAATTTAAGCATAAAGATTTTTTAACATTCACTTTTCAACTCACTCGCAATGGGATGAATTTGTTTAGCAGCCTTGTAAATTTATGTACCTGTGGCATAATTTATAAAGAAAATCCATCAAAATGTATTGAATTTAAAAAAAAAAAAAAAAACTTTACATACATGTATATTTTTCCATTTTATTCTCCAGTAAGTTGGGGAAAAACGTCATTATGCCAGTACAACCACAACAAAATAACAAAAAGTTAATCATATTAAAATATGTATAACCTCATAATGATATCTACCTCAATGTTAGTTAGTATTACCAATGACATTGTCAAATGTCACTTATTGGGACACAGTTTGCATGTAGTTACAATATACATACATATGTATGTTCATAAATATGAATATGTTTTTCTGTAAAACTATTTGTTAAAACCCGGTGTTGCCCGGGAACCATCACGGACTTAAATATATACAGCATATCACAGAGTACAATTCCATTCGAAAACAAAGAAAACATATTTGTTTATTGATAGAAAGTATATTTTGATAGTTTTTTGGCCTTTAAGATACAGAAAACTCCCATTCCGTTCATGAAAACCAAAATGGTTTCATTCCGCAAAGTGTTTTCGTAATTTTCTGAAGCACCAAAATACGGAATGAATTCCGTTTCGAAACGGAATTGTATTTTGTAAAAATATTACAGTACAAAAGCCCAATTATGTATACTGAATTAACATATTAATATAAAAGCATTATGGATGCTTTAGATGGATTGATTTTCCCCTATAACAATTCCATTTTCTCCGGTCGGTCAAAAAGTTTTTCAAAATTAAATTTCTTTTTACTATTTTTAGCGCTGTTTGTTCTTTTGTTAATATTTTTGCTCTAAAGTAATTTTATTAAGCGGTTTATTTTGTAAAACATTTTAGCTCACTTAAAAAATTTTCTCATACAAAATTTTAAAAAAATTCAAAAAATTTTATATGAAAAAGTCTTCAACGCAAGGTGGAGGAGGGATTTACAAAATAGCCCCCTATATATTTGAGTTAGAATTATATATTACTATGAAAAATAAAACACGTTTTTAAAAAAAGTACGAAATACCTTTTGGTTTTTTAAATTATTAAATAATTGTCCATTTTGATATTTGAAGACGCTGTGTTTTCAAAAAGTACCCAAAGTACAAATTCTTAGCATGCTTTGCCTCTCAAATATATTTATTTATTTGCTGCACTTATGTTTCAAGTTTGCAAAAAATTATTTTCTAAAAAATGTGATTATAAAACGTACAAATATTAACCCTGTCTTGTCACTAAAATGTACTTTATTTGTTTGCCGCCTCTAAAATGTACTTTATTTGTTTGCAGACTTCTGTTAAAGAAAATAGGCTTCTAGTTTGTGCGAAATTATTTAAAAAAAAACTCCTGTCTACAAAAAGTACCAAGTTGTTGGGAGCAAAAGCGTGATTAAAAACCGTACCAAAATTATGAATCTTTACCCTTTAGTGATAGCTTAAGCATAAAAATAAGTAAACTTTTCAAATTTTGCAGTCTAAATGGCCTCAGTTCCATTTTTGCTCTTTTTGACCATTTTGTCCCTTCCTGATCTTAAGTTCTGGGGCAAATTTCGCCTATATTTATTTCGCTATAATATTCTATCTTTGTATTTAACTTCATCAAAATCTGTTAATCTATTTTGGTGTTATATTCTTAAAATTTTACTATTTACATACGTACAAAAAGGTATGTTCATTAAAATAGCTTTAACCCATAACCAAAGCATATAGCGTATGTATTTACGGTCCTTGTAAATACATACGTTTACGACACCTTTCATGGAAAATTTCTAGAAATCTAATCGGTTTAACCATTTTTATTGTATGCAAAATAAAAAAGGGCATATACATTTATCTATGAATATATAAATCAGCAAAGGCAAGACAGTTAAGAATACTTTCCTCCTCTACTTATCAACCAATTTCAACAACAAAATACACGAAAAGTATTTGCTTACAGAA
This sequence comes from Pollenia amentaria, assembly GCA_943735925.1. Lineage (NCBI taxonomy): Eukaryota > Metazoa > Arthropoda > Insecta > Diptera > Polleniidae > Pollenia > Pollenia amentaria. Next base: position 4,663,390 of record OX031006.1, on the reverse strand, counting down.
GTGCACAATATATATTTTAGTAAAATAATTTTATTTAATTATTTTAATTTTTATTTTATTTTAATTTTCGTTAATATTTGGCCTATAAACATAAAATTAATAAGGCAATGTGCTGAGTGGGTGAATTTCTATAAAAGGGAACCTCTTGGTACTTTTTTGCTCTTCAACGGGTACTTTTGGAATTTTTATTAATACAGTATTTAGAAACATAAAATTCAACATGCAGAGTCCAGAGTGATTGAAAAACTATAAAAGGAGACTCTTTTGTACCTTTTTTGATTTTCAATTAGTATTTTCTGATTTTTTTTATATACTCGTAAAATTGAAATTGCAAAGCGTAACTAAACTTTCATGGACTTGAGTGGAAGATAATATATGGAAAAGAGGTTGGTCACTCGACCAAAAAAAATACTCAAGATACATATGTAAATTCATTTATACTTATATGTAAGTTTTCTTCGTATTTGCATAAATAATTTTGGCCGACTTTCCACCACTAGGCAAACAGTACTGCTTAATTACATGGATTTCTCATTTTATTTGTAAAATATGAACCAAGTTTGCAAACTTGTTTTTTGTGTATTGTATCTTAAACTCCCCTATTTTTAGTTTTAGGCCAACAGCAAAAAAAAAAGCACACAGTCAGTCCATAGAAAATCAAAATTACAAAAGAATTGCATGATTACGTAAAATGTCACTTTAATTCTTTGGAATTCCTTTAATTTTATTACACCCATAAATACATTCGGAGAGACGTGCATGCCATAATAATGTATTTGTTTATATGTATGTGTCATTAGTACAATTTATCGTTACTTCAATGCAACAGGCCCTATCTAACATCTTTAAAATGTTACAGGATAAGAAAATAAATTTATAATGATAAATTGATTAATTGCCTTTAAATATTTACAATTTAATTTTCTTCCACTTTTCTTGTAAAACCTACCAGTTGTTTTGATAATTGGCAATATTAGATATTATGCAAATTGTTAGTTAGGCTTTTTAGGGTGGGTTTTTAACATGGAGATCAGAGATTTAGTCATGTTTTATCTGTACTTTTAGTTTTTAAGATGAGTTCTTTCTAGTGAATATGAAGACTTTAGTGATTCTGAAACATATGTAAACTTAAAAAAAACAATTATATGGAGAAATTTTCTTTTTATAAGAACTAAAAGGGTAGATTGCCTTCTTCTTCTGTATAAAATGCAAAGGGCACTGGTAAAAAGTTGACATTTTGAAATATGTTTGTTGCCATTTTTGTTAATCCATTCTGCGAGGTTTAAGCTTCCACTTAAAAACGGCAAACACAATAAGTACACAATTAAATTTATTCTCAGATTATTTATTTAAGTTTGCTGCGAAGATTAAACTCGATATTAAAAACCCTCTCTTAGCATTTATGCTATAATACATTGCAGATAGGGCCGTTTCTTTTTTGTTAATAAAATCTCTAATTGTGGTCAAAAGATATTGTGGACTTTTGTGTTGATGCAATACATTACAATCAATGAAAAAGCCGATATTTAAAGTTTGCTAGTTGGTGCTTTTGGCGTTTAAGGTAACGATATACGTACTAAGTGTGTCATGTACATATGTATGTGTTGTAGTACATACGTATAATTATGTATAATTATTTCCTTAGGGCGTTTAACTGTATGACAAACTTCACTTTGTTACAATTGGTCATTATCACAGCAACAACAACGGCTACATTTAAACAATAATTACATAGCAAAATGACAGCAACAATAATAACAAATAAGGTTAAACAATACAATATTACAGTTTCAAAAAATATATAAAATAGTAACAGCAACACCAAACCATTATACATTAACATTTTATGCATGATCAGCAGGCAGGCAATAAAGTACAAAATACACACATACTAACGTACTCAAAAATGTATTCACACACTGACATTTCAACACATTTATAAACTCATGTATATGTAATAGCCCTGCAAACAATTTCGATCCCCATTTAGCAAAAACCTATCGCTTTTGCTATTCAATTATTATTGATGTAGTTACATCGTTCGGGAAGAAGTGTCCCACTATGGTAATATTTACTTTACAAATCCACTTAGTGTCTATATTATATGACGAATTAGAGCGCTTTGGAAGTTTAATATCAATTAAATTTAGTAGTATCGCTGTTGGCTCCAAAAAGTACTCTTTTGAAGTTACATTTTTTCTTATTGTTCTTTATAATAAAAAAGTGGGTAATTTTACTGTTTATCTTTGTATGATTTTGTAAGGGAAATCTAAGTAAAATATAAAAAAATGAGCTTAAAGTTAAACAAATATTAAAAAATCTACGTTACATTTAATCAAAATAGCTGTTAATGTTTTAAAGTTAAGAACCTAATGTGGACAATATTTGTTAAAGAAAACTACACAAAATCACAAATTTATTCAAACACTAACTTTGTAAACTTTCATCATATTATAACTAGCATATATTTTTATTGCAAATTTTTATTTACAAACTTTCTTCACTCAAAGTTATTGTTGATCTTCACTAGAAAAATTTAACAAAAATACTAATTTTCACACTAAAATTTTTAAAGTCAATAAATAAACATACAGTTTAAAAAAATCACTAATATCCTTTAGAAAAAGATAATTATCAAATTATTATTTTCAATTTCATTTTCATTTGATCTAAAAAAAATATGCATGAGAAATTATTAAAACTTTAACCAATCTAACCGAAGAATAAGTTTGGGCAGTTTTGTGCACTCATTTATACGTGAACATTTTTTTTGGTAACATTTGGATTCCGCGGAGTCCCAATTTTAAGTACAATACTATAACTATTTCTATTTTCAAATATTAAAAATTTCACTCTATTTTACATAATTTTATATATTAATATTATTTTACACGCACGTAGCACCGATCACATGGCAACTTAAATACAAACTGTGCTCTTTTACGTATTTTGCTTTTGTAATATTCACTATTAAACAGCAAATCGTTGCGAAGAAGTCAATATAATATGTGAAATATTCAATTGTGCCATTGTTGCAGTTGTATAACTGTTAAATTTATCTGAACAACTCATTAAAGTGACGAAAAAGTATAATTTAAGAACTCATAATGCGATTCTATCGTATTTTGTTGTTGTTTAATTCCGAAAAATCTACTGTTTAACTACCAAATGTGACGAAGTAGTTAAAATTCGTAGACAATCGAAAAACACTCTACCAATTGCTTGGAGGGAGTACACTACACTGTTAGGTACCGTTTAAGAAATTTATACATACAATGAAATGTATGTTTTTTTAATTCTGTCCAAACAACTTTTTCTTTGTAATTTGTTTTTCAACTTTTTTTTCACTGTGTATTCAAATCATAATTCTACTAATTTGCAAGTTGTATGTATGTGTATCTAACGTGTGTTTTTATAAAGTTTTTTTGTTATGTACTTGTATGGGTGTTTTGTTTATATGTAAATGTAAAGCTCCCTTTTATATTCAGTTTGTTATTGTCATGTCAGTTATGGTTTTGGCACGCAAATGTGTTTTTACACGTTTTACTTTTAAAATTTTTTTTTTTACTTTATTATTTTTTATTTTATTTTTCCGTGGTTTTGTACAGACATTGTTGTCAATATTGTTTATTACCTCATACTTTTTTGTTATTGCTTACACCCAAGGGTTAAATATATAAATTAACTTTTGTTATTGTTGCATTTATATACACATACTAGAGTTTCTGATTTCACGGAGTTTGTTTCCTTCCGGGATCGTATAAAATGTATCCTTTAAAGGAATTCCATTGAAATAAAAAAAAAATTTCATTTTAATAAAAAAAATATGAAAAAGAAATTAGAATTTATGCTTTTATAAGAATTAATGATAACTTTAAGCAATAAAACAGAATTTGCTCATCTTTGGGTCTAAAATGTGTGACAACGTCCAAAATATCAAAAAATGCTCCCTAGTTGATCCCAAAGCCCAAGTCTAAAAATTTTATTAGAAATAAAAGGAATTGATCATCACAAACATGTGATTATTTTGTTGTCGTTATTTGGCTGAAATTGTAACATCTAATCCTTAACTGTCTCATACAGTAGGCAACGGCTATAAAACGATACCACGAAAATTTTTCTAATTACAGTTTTTTTTTTTTTTTTTCTTTAAAGCTAATTTTTTTTAAGAAATTTATTTTATTATAAAAGTTTAAATATACTTAAAAAAAACAAAAACTTGTGGCTTAAAACGTGCATTGAAGTGAACACACTATTTTTATTATTTGTGCATGGCAAAATATTTTTTGTTATAAAGAGTTTTCTTATACAGAATACTTTTTATATTGAAACATATTAAAAAGACACGGTGCTTCTCAAATACTATCTCTTGTTTTATATGAGATGTTCTCATATCCGTTTTCTACTGTAAGTTTTAATCCAGATCACTACTGCTTAATTGTCTTCAAAACTTTATAGTATTTCTGCTTGCTAATAATTTAAAAATAAAGTCGAATATTGCATTCTTGCCTCAAAAATCGTTATAAAATGTACCGAACTTTTATCAGATTATTTTTGCATCACACTGAAAATTCAACTCTTATATTGCTATGGACCGAAAAGTATTTAAAAAATTGAATGACACGAACATGAAACTTAATTTTAAGACTGCAAAAAAATCCTCTTTAAAGTCACGGGAAATTCAAAAGTATTTTATTGTTTTTTTTTTTTTTTTTTTTTGCCAAATAGGAACTCTAAAACATTTTTACATGTCTAGATTTTGCACAGTCCTAAACAAATTCGTAACTTTCTGTAGAACTCGTTACTCTCATAAAGCAGTAATTCATAAAGAATTGCTCGTATCTACAAATTTGTCAAGTACTTTGTCAAAATTAAAGTTTAACTTTGAATAACAAGAACTTTTTGAATTTCACTTTATGGGCTTGTATGAACGTATGTGTGTTTTGTGTTTGTTGAATTAATAAAATGAAAATTTCTAAACTTCACTTGTGTTGTTTTATTGTTAAGAACATAAAATAAAAAGTTTAAATATGCAAATGAATATTAAAAATTTGCATAAAAAATTGTATAACACAGGTAACAATTTGAGTTATTTTCAAAGTTAAATGTTTTAACTGTATGAAAATAGTTTTGGCAGAGAATTCAAATGTTAAGATAAGGAACTGATAGCAATATGTGTATATATGTATATATATACCCTGAAGGAAGCCTGTAGTAGATTTCCAATGGCACGCACATATTAAATGTCTATAGTAAATTCCATTTTCTGGGGTATAAAAAGCCAATAGTACTGGAGACTGTATTAATAGTGAACCAGTACAGATTCAATAGTGACATTTCCTACAGGGAATTATATATATATATATATATATATATATATATATGTGTGTGTGTGTGTGTGTGTGTGTGTGTGTTGGTGTGTTGACTACGTGTCAAACCAAAAAGTGTGTTTGACTTATTTCATTATACTTTGACAAATCATCATGAAAAGGCAAAGAATTACACCAAAACAATGGTTAAAAATCGTAGAATTTTTTTCCAAAATTGCTCTGTTTGCCAAACTTATAGAGCACTTCGTCCAGTTTACGGTGCTCTTAATCGGCCATCTGAGTTGCTAATACGGTCTCTGCCCGACCACCACTTGAAACTTTTTTATGCAAAGATCTCAGCTTACATCCACATTAGATCCAACTGGAGCAAGAATTATAGACAGTGGACCATTTATTGCGTCGTGTGTTCTGTGAATGGACTGAGAATCAACTGGAATTTGAACCAGATTTTTTTCATCAAATCATCTTCAGTGATGAGGCACATTGATCACTTAGCGGTAAGGTAAACAAACAAATTGTCTTTTCTGAAAAGAGAACAATCCTCATGAGACTGCATTACATACAGAAAAAATCACTGTTTATTGCGGTTAACATGCCGAAGGTGTCATCGGTCCATTTTTCATTAATTTTTAAAAATTAAGTTTTGACCCAAAAATATTAAGTTTTCCTGTGCAAATAAACTACATATTAAAATTTTTACCACATTTTTTTTATTAAAATTATTTTCTAAAGTAGAATTTTACAAAATGATGGAACTAAGAAAAAAACCAAATATCAAAATTGCCATAATTTAACTTGTTAAATACATCGAAATGTATAGCATTTTTTAACACTTTTTATATTAATCCTACGCTTCAATTTTATATTACGTATACGCTTGTAGTACAGTCGAACTTCTATCTCAATTGGGTTCATATCAATGCGGATTTAGTTATTATAAAAAACAACAATTCCAAATTTGTTTTCTATGTAACTGAAAAACTAAGTGCTAGACAAATTAATTTATTTATAAATTGTTCAAGTGTTAGTTATCTATTTTACCACAACAAGTCTTTAAAAATCTACACATAGTAATGTCTTTAATAAAATATTTGTTTTCATATATCTACAAAAAAAATTTTAAAGTAGAATTATTGCATTTTTTTATCGAACCCCCTTATTTTTCAGTACAATAAATAAATGTTTAAAATATCAATTTGACTTTCCAGCATTTTTGCCTTCGTATAAAAAAATATGTATAACAATTTAAACAAAAGAAAAACGACTCTGTGATAACAATTTTGAGAGCAGTCGCCAATTTTTAGTGATCGTAAGTTACGCACCGAAGAAGCATTTGTCTCCAAAATAATTTAATTAGCATGTAATTAAAAAATAGGGGACGGATAAGAAGCAAAACAAAATATATGAATGAGCAGTTTGAGATTTATCCCAGCACATTATCAGTTATTAAAAAAAATTAGAAAACAAGAAGTGAAGCAATAAATGCAAAAGGAGTCGAACCAGGTTTTTATGGTTTTAGAGGAGGAATACTTAGATGGATAACCGCCGCACATGGAAGAGTGTAACCCAAACTAAAATACCTGTTACTTTTAAATAAAAAAAATTAGAGTGGTATATTTGACTCTCCTGATTCTTTGATATCCTCTACCGGCAGTAAGAATATTTCAAGAGAAGTCTCTATATGGGATATACAAGTCACATCAAGCTTAATTGGATAATATTACCACAATATCTATATATGCAACTGTTTAAGGCGTATTTAAATGATTTCCCAGAGTGGGCTTTATATTAACCGATCTTTACGAAATTATAGTGTGATTTTTCATCTTACAAGACTACGGCAGACCAAATTTTACTACAAAAGTATTGTTCGTTAGGATTTTAGACGTACTAACGGTTTTTCCAAAAGCGGACCTTATATGGGGCCTATGGTAAATTATAGACAGTCTTCGCGAAAATCAACGACTTTTCTGGACCCCAATACCAAACTGCTTCGGATAACTAGAAACCATTTGGCAACAATACTGTTCTTGTCTTCTCAGTCGTTTGAAAGTGAGCGTAATTTCTACATACGGACATGAATATATCGACTTAGAATTACTCAAGGACACATAATATATTAACTTTAGATCAATGTAAAAAAGTTTCAAAGGGAATAGCAAACTTATGGCGGTTTCTTTCTAAAAAAAATGGTATCATTAGTGTTACATATGATTTGGCAATATTATTAAATGCTAACCTGATTTGTAAGAAGTGATGCATATTAAACGTTTACAAAAGATCACAAGTTTCGCCATAAAACAATAAAGAGCAGTTAGTGTTTAAAATTTTAAGTCCTTCTAATTAGAAGTAAATTGGAGAGGCGAACTAAAAAAAAATTTTAATTTATTCAGAAATAATAACCATATCAGCTGTTAATCTAGTGCTGCACTCATGTCCCTTTAATTAAAATGAGTGTGGAACATGTAGCATATTTTTCTTATAAGATATGTAAAAGCCAGAATAAATGCAGAATATTACTCAGAAAAAAAAGCCATTAGTATACCCTCATTCACCACTAGTGGTGGAAGGTATAAAAGTATAATGAACGCATTATGCAGATTAATTATGGAGAAGTTTGACTTTATAGAGTTTTGTTTTAATGAGCTGAAGCTATATTCACACGTATCAAATATTTAACGTTCTTCACGGGACAATTAGTTTTATTAAAAATGGTTGGCTTTTGCAAAGCGTTTGCTAAATCAAACATCATTAAACAGCTTTTTAATTACATTATAAAATTATCTTTTTACGAATAATAACCTAATTCGTAGTTCAAAAGAATTTGCTCAAAAAAAGATAAGTTAACTGGTCACGAATATTTTTTATGTCTGAACATACCTTAAGTTAAGAAATAAAAGATTAGATCTGTATAAAATTATTTTTATTAAAATGTATTCCTTAAAGTTATTACACAAATAAAAGTTATAATAAGTATACCCTCCCACTAATTTACTATCACGTATGTATACGCTTAGGAGTCTAATAAAACTATAAATACACAAAAATGCTTAAGTACTAGTCTCACAACAAATTAATAACAACACAAACTTTCTACAAAAAAATAATAAAGTGAATGTCCTTTTCAACTGATATATATATATATAAATCATTTCAATTATTTTTTACTTTATATTTCAACAAGTTTTAGTCATCCACTAAGTACAGCAATACAATAAATTTTACAAAATAATGTCACAAACATAATAATGACCATATTTATCACAAAAATACATAAAGGAAAACACTGTCCTTAAATATTACTACTCTAACACTACCACTACTACAACATACTTAGCACTAACTACATACACAACTACAGTTGCTACAAGCTTTTTAAATAATCCGATTAGGAGAGTTAAAAGGGAACAAACAAGACTTGTAGTTAAACAGGTAAAGGCATATGTATTTGAAGGGATTTATAAATTAGGGAGAATTACTTCAATTAAATTCAGTTACAAGGAAATGCTTAATTTAGAAAAAATTTAGAATAAAAGTTTCTTTTCGGTAACTTATAACCGGCAAACTGTATGGAACTTTCAACACGAGTTTTTTATAGTAAAATCTTTGCACAATTTGTATCTGCTGAGCCTCCTAATTTTCAAATTATATATTTACCACAAATATATGTTTGTTAATTAGTGTAATAAATGTAATAGCAATTAAGTTAATTATGTGACTCTCTTGTACACATATTTCAACTTAATTTTAATAGTTACAAACCCATAATCAATGGTTAAAATGTGTACTCAATGGCAATAGAAGGCACTCGTACCCTATTGGCTCTTTTAATAAATTGATGCTCCAGAAAACATACAAATACATATTAAAGGGCTGCATGAATAACTTCATTCATGAACATACTGAAATGTTTATTCAATGAAGTTCGTATTCAAACAAACTTCAGACCACTGAAAAAACTGTTGTTTTGTTCATGCTACTATCAAACACATTTCGTTTCATATGGCAAACACCAAGGCGAATTCAACTACAGGTGGTATCGAATCTGCAACAATCCAAAAACAATAGAAACAACATAAGGTTTTTTGCATTGCATTGTTAGTGTTTCCGGTCTAAAATGTCAACCATTGCTAACAAAAAACTAACAAATCAAAACAAATTTGATCGAACTGTCAAAATCAGATGGCGTTTCGACACCACCTGTAGTTGAATTCGCGTTGGCAAACACAAAGACTTTGTTCAATGAAACGACTTTTGTTTTACAGTTTTCACTCTCACTCATTTTTTTTTTATATAAATACTCAATAGCAATGTTGCCACTTAGTAAATTTATGTAATTTTTTCTTTTTTGTTACCTTTACAATAATATATGTAATTTTTAAAGCATTTTTTATATTAAATTAAAATGTTTTTCCTTACAACTTTTTTATGTACTTCCAAGCAAAACACATTGCTGAAAAATGTTTTTGAAAATAAAATAAGTTTTTTTTAAGTTTTAAAATTTACATTAAAAATAATTAATTTACATTGAAAACAAAGTCAAAGTTGTATTATTTTAATGTTAATGTACTTCCTTATCTTCTTGCTTTTACTCTTCATGGTTATTTTTGTTTTTTTTTTTATTTTTCCTAATGTTTTTCATTTCTTTCAACTGGCAATACTGACTTTAAAATAAATGTGTTATTCCATGAACTTCTTCGACATTTATTCAGTGGTTGTTTTGTTTCAGAGTTGTTTGTATTCATATTATTTTGCTTAAGTAAACAAAAACACTGCATCTTATAAATTTCTTAAATTTCGTGTGTTTGTTGTTTTCATTTCGTAGTTATTCATTTAACTGAATACAAACGAAGCAAATACAAAATTATAATGAAAGTTTCATGAACATCATTATTAAGTTTAATGCAGATGTTTAATACATATGTATAACTCATGTTCTTATATTTAAATGAAAATACATGAATCATATTTTATGAGAGCTTAAAATATATAGGCAAGAAAAAATCATCTGATTAATGACAGGTCTTGACGGCAATATTTTGCAAGAAAAATTTCTTTAGCAGGATTTTTCTTTGTTTTGACATTATATTACTTAAAAAAAAAAGTGAATATTTGTAAAACTTAGAAATATTTTTTCATCCCGGGAAAACCAACAGCACAAACATTAAACATATCGTTACCTGAAACGCATTTATCAAAAAAAATGATAAATTGATAAATTACCTTAAAATATTTATACATAATATATTTTTCTTTATATTTGGATTTTTTGATTAAATTTGGTATATAGGTTATAATTGGCACTCGGACCAAGCCTATTGATTGGGAGTGAATTGGTCCATGATTTAATTTAGCCCGCATACAAGCTTCTTTCCGGAGTAGGGTGCTTGTGGTCATAAACCATCTTTTTATGTTGGTTTTTAGATTAAATTTGGTCCAGACTTATTTTATTGCAATCAAGATAATCTTACCAAATTGTATTGGAATCGGTCCATATTTGACCATAGCTCCCATACGAACACTAATCCCGAAAATAGCGCTTAATGCCATTACTTCCTTATAAATGTTAGTATTTACATATGTATAAAAATTGGCGACAATGACATGACAAAATGTTGTACTGGTGGGCCCAAAATTAACCATAGGTCACCCATAAGCCCCCATCCTAAAATCGATATGTAAATAATATTCGACACAAAGAACTTTTACATGAATCTTATCATAATTTTGCTTAGGCTGTGGTGTTGAATATCATATGGTCGGTCTTGACCGACTACCTTTCTTCCTTGTTTTTTTATTTTTTTTTTTTTTTTTTTGGACGAAAGATTATAACATTTGAGACATTTTAGTTATTAAGAGCCGTTTGCGTTTTCGGCAACGATATGTATATCGCAAGTTTGCAAAACTCAGTTAATAAAGCGAAAAGAGGTTCTAAAGTTGACAAATGATGGTGTAAAACGTGGTAAAATTTTCGAAAATATTTTTTGTTCAATTTATAACGAAACATTTTTAAATCAACAAGGAAAAAATCAAGACTATCATATGTTATTAAATTTAGAAGAAAATTAAGTAAAATCCAACAACTAGAGAAAATATAATACGTTGTCAAATTAAGAGTTTCTTATTTAACCCTGGATGGTTTCTCATTTAGTCTTTATCATATAACTTTTTTATTTGTATTCAAATAACGCTATTTTTTCAGCAACGTTAGCTGGTGACGAAAGCTTTGAAATGTTATTAATTTGAAAACACAAAAAAGTGATCAATCTCGTATTGAATTTTGAGCCTGAAAAAGAACTTTTATTTTTATTGCATTCTTTTATTTAATTTTTTAATAAAATGGTTAACTAAAAAAATTTTTTGAAATCCAAAACACATGTATATCATTGACTTTTTTAATAAAGTGCAGATGATTACGATTAGAAACAGTTGTGCTAGACTTAAGTTATTGATACCAAAAGAAAGAGAGAAAAATTTAATTAAAGCCAATCAAAAACTCAAAATGAGTTTGGGGTGAGTTAAGACCTTTTTCCTAAGGCAAAGCATTATGTATTTTTTAAATGTTGTTTTTAAAATCCCTAAAATATTAATGCTGTATATCTTCACTTTAAATTGTGGCATTGATTAAAAAGAGAAAATTAAAAAAGAAATAAAATACAGACCATTTCGAATAAATAAATCAAACTGTAAGCGAAAGGAAATATGAACTGAAGCAAAATAAAACTTTTATTTTTATAATTTATCTTTAATATTCCCGTTATGTTTAATTAAATGAAATGAAATAAATAAATACACAAATGTTCATGCGATTGGTTTCCTCAGATTTACAACAGGTTGGATTGTAATAAGGGAGTAGAGCGGCTAAATGGTTAAGGGCTTTTTCGTCGTTTGTTTCATATCGAAAAAAACTACATAAATTTAATGAAACAAAAAATGCTTGAAATAAAAATTAAAACAAAGAGTATTTTTTTATACTTACAATATTGGAATTTTTGTTGATTGTTGTTGTTGTGGTTGTTCGGTATATAGTGGTTGTTAAGGACTTTGTTGTTGTATTTTAAGGTTGTTGGCAGGTTGTTGGTTGGTTGCAGACGACAGTTACCTTTTTTCTTTGTTATTATTTTTTATTTTAATTTAGCTTCTGTAGTTTCTTATTTTTATTTTTTTTGATATTAATTGTCGTTTTTAAAAATTTTCGCACTTTTCTTTAAACCAGCTGAAATTTAAATTGTTTTTATAACTTTTTTTATTATAAATTAAGTTCTACACAATAACTATTAAAAAAAAAAGGGAAGCAAGATAAAAAAAATGTCAAAACTAGATACTTTCACTTTATCGGGAATAAGACACGAATTTATCCATGGATTTTCATGAAACAAAATTTATTTTATTTCTTTTATATGCAGCTTTATGAAAAAATAATTAAAGTAAAGAATTAAAAAAAAAATTATTTAACAAGAAGTTAAAGTTTTTATCTCTACACACAAATTTGCGATAAAAATGGTCAAAACTATGTGCTTTCAGTTTATCGGGAATAGAACCGGAATTTATCCATGGATTTTAATAAAATAAAATTTATTTTATTTCTAAAAGATGCCTTACGATTAAGTACTAAAACTGGGAAGTATTTGTTGATTTAAATTTTTTATGAACTTTTTGAGTTCAAAAATTGAATAATTAAACAAAAAAAAAATTTACGTTATTATTTTCGAATGAATTCTATAAGGTTATAGAAAGAATCATTCCTAAATATATGTGCATATCTATAGCTTCAATATTAATCAAAGGTTGGTTTACGCAAAATAAAATTAAAAGTATGTAAAATATTGAAGGAATAGAACTTTTACAAAAAAGTGCTTTATTAAATTTAAATTTACCTTATAGAATTCATTTGAAAAATAAAAAATTTAAATATAAAAAGTAATAATTCTCCGATTTTGTTCACTTGTGCCTCAACAACTCTAAAATTAATGGCTAGAACAAAGAATGATAGTAGAAAGACTTAAATCTGGCGTAAATTAAAATTTTTTGAAGGATTGCATAACAAAATCGATTACCTCGTTTCAAAGTTACGACAAGTTGCATGGAGCAGCCTCTCCAAAAATCTTAAATTTTAGAAGAAAAAAATTACCATAGAATTTGAAATAATGATGATTTTTTCAGTTAGGTGACTATAGGCGATCAAAAAATATAGTGGTTAGTTAAGGGGAAAAAATTTTCCCATTTGTTGCATAGTGTTATTAAGGAATATTTTCATACAAAATTTAATTGGTAAACCTTTATAAAATTTAAATAATTTTTATGAATACAGGTTTAATTATTTAGTAAGATTAATGCGAGTTCTTTGTTATTACATATTATTATTTTCATATATTTATCTTTTTTATTAATATTTAACATTTAATTACACGCATTTATTAGCATTCGCATTATTTTGGTCTCGTAAACATGTGAGTGGGTTAGAGCGTGTGTTTTTGTAAATTTTTTCGGTTAAGCGTAATCAAAAGTTCGTGTTAACACCCTTCCCATTATTTGTTAGCAGCCATGTTACAAGTTTTCGAATATAAATGTAAATTTTTTGAAGGAGTACTGTGAAAATAAACCACTAGTGGAGAAAAAGTAGGTTAAAATAATTTCAAACCATGAACGACTACGTCATATTATACAAAACAATTTGTATGTAATATTACGGTCTACTACAAATGGCTGACGGACTGACTGACTTGACTGAGTGACACTGGTGGCAACCAAATGTATACAAAATGCTCTTGTTACATTTGCTTAATACTCTTGCTACTACTGCTTATACAAGCATACACACATATATAGTCGTCTTCATCATTATTTAAAAAAAAGGTAGTGAATTTTTATAGTATTGGTAGAATTCGTATGACGGATGAATAGTGTTGCCACTTACCACTTGAGTATCTAAGAAAATTGAAATAGTTTATGCGGGAAATTGCACTTTTATTGAAATCCAAAGTCAATTGAGCGTGTTTAAACAAAATTGTAGTTAAGAGTTTTTGCTTGTAAGAAACTTTTAGTATCAATAGTCTTTATAAATCTTTGTTTTCTACACAGTGTTGAAGTAGTTTTAAATTGATAGCAATATTATTAAGAGTACTCTTTTAATAAATATCATTTTAAAGTGTATGATTTTCTAAGTTCTTTCAAAGTTGTCTACCAATTTAGTTTAACCAAATTAAATATAAGTTCCACTTCAAATTTGAAACAAATGGCTTTTTGCAACACGAAATTTTATATCCTCCTCGTAAAGCCCCTTTTCCACTATTCTTTAAGTCTTGAGATTTTTGACTTCACATAATTCAATAATTTTTGGTCTGATTATCAAAAATTCAAATAGAAAATCTTTTGCAAAATGTAACATCTACGCTATCAAACTTTAAATAGAAACAAATTTTTTTCTAAAATACAAAACAGCTGTTCAGTATTAAAAACATTTATATTTTTGTTTAAGAAGCACTTACATTTTTATCGTGATTTTAGCAGATATTTAAAAATAAACAAAAGTGAGAAGCAAACAACAAAAAAGTTATATTTCTTTAATATTTAATCATGTTTATTCTGATGCTGTTTTGTTATTTTTATCAAGTGTGGGAAAGTTTTTCCAAAATAAATTTTTTCTAATTTTTCGTCTGCGTACCGTCTTTAATTACTTTTTACAACAAGTAGAAGTGATTTATTTAAAATTTAAACCAAAAGCACTTGAAACTTGATAATTATTTTAAACATTCTGCGTTTTGGTATTAGAAAAAAATAACATTGAAAATATGTGAACAAAATTTAAATTTCCCGTCCCTGATTTTCTTTGTGTGCTTTTATATAAATACAACTCTGGTTAAATGAAAAATCTTATCGTTTAATACCCTTTTTATACTTGCATACATTTCGGAGGAGCGCATGGAAGATGTTAAAAATGTGAAAATGCGTTCACGCTTGAAAAAATGTCACCATTTCTGAAAAAAGCTTCAACTTTTTTTAAATACTTTTTTTCCACAAAAGTGCCAAAATTTTAAAAGAAAACACCAAAATGGAATTAATTTTGTTTAATAATATAAAAAACAATTAAGCAAAAATAGACTTGTAAAAAGGAAAACTTGAAAAATGGTAACGCTGCTTTCAAAAGAATTGCCACTTTGTCAGTGATGACAAAATAATAATAGAATTTATTGCCACTTTTCTAGTTATTATTATTATTATTATTATTATTATTATTATTATTATTATTATTATTATTATTATTATTATTATTATTATTATTATTATTATTATTATTATTATTATTATTATTATTATTATTATTATTATTATTATTATTATTATTATTATTATTATTATTATTATTATTATTATTATTATTATTATTATTATTATTATTATTATTATTATTATTATTATTATTATTATTATTATTATTATTATTATTATTATTATTATTATTATTATTATTATTATTATTATTATTATTATTATTATTATTATTATTATTATTATTATTATTATTATTATTATTATTATGTCCTGTGGTTCCTATAAGGAGCAAAGGGCCACATCTAGTGATGACACTAAAATAATCGGAAGATGTAAAATGGTTAGTATTCACACTATCACACATGAGCATGCTTTGGTTCAAATGCAACCCTGATCAAATGAAAAGTATTATTGCTTAGACAAATTTTAAAAATGATAAAGTCGTATGCGATGTAAATTTTTCTCATAATACTTGTAATTTTCATAAGACATTGCATTCACTCTTTCACACTCTTGCTTATTACTTAGGGAGATCGAACGATTATTAACCGGTTATTTTAGATTTGTCCAAGCCGGTTATTTTCAAAGGTCCATTTTTGGAATATAAAATAAACCGTTTATTTTGATACCGGGTATTTAAATAATATGTAATTTATATACGTTTTCCTTAAATTTGTTGTAAGGTACCCGAAGTTTAAGTATATTATTTTTCAGTGTTGCCACTTTGTGGGTAATTACCCGAATTTGGTGTTACTTTTACTGTCGTGGGTAGAGCGTGGGTAATTTCTTTTAGGTGTAGATCAGGTTTAATTTTAAATTCTTTTGTTTTAAAACAAATTATATACATAAAGGTTTGATTTTAGATGTTGTTGATCAGAAAGTCAAAGTTTTTTTTTAGGAAAATGTTTCCATTGTTAAATTATTTTGGTATAATATTTTTTTGTAGTTTCTATAATAAATAACTAAAAGTTATGGTATATATTTATAAATATTTGCATTGGTAATTTGCTGTTTTGCTAATTGGTACAAACCAATAAGAATACGAGCCAATAAATAAATTGAAGATTATTATGTTTGTTTTAAATTGCATCATTTGAGTTACTCGAATATAAATGAAAATTGGGATTTTTTTTTAATTTCTGTAAAGCTTTTCAGCTACTTCAAAAACACTATGCTTTATAATTATTGAAAATATATAACAATAATCAGGTATGTGATGAAAATCGCTCGATTTTAAAACGATCTTTTTTAAAAGGTGTGAATTCAAAATCAATTTCGGGAATATAAGTCAGAAGAACTTGTTTTTTAATCTATTTTTATAGATACTGAAAACTTTATTATCAGTTTTAAATCGCTTCGATTTTAAAATCGATTTCCATCACAAAGCTGAATGTATCTTCAAGCGAACATTAAGAAGAGTGCGCATGTTTTAATATTTATAAGCAATGTTATATTTTCCTTACAAACATGAGTAATAAAAATTAATGTAAAATGTGTGGAAAAAAAATTTGTATTTAAATATGAAAGCTATTAGTAATGTTTAAGCTGGAAAATATGTTTTTGATATTGCCAAATTCACACATGAAAAGAATTTTACAAATGCAAATGTAGGCAATTATTAGACTAGTTTATCAGAAACTTGAGACTTTGAGCCTTTTAGATGATGAATGGCACTAAACTTAAAAATAAAGTGAGGGAAGATATGTCTCCAATATAACAAAGAGCAATGAATTTAATTATTTTATGTTATTTTAAAATGTTTTAGTTGGGAAAAAATCTAGCACCGATTTTTTTGTAAAACTTTTTTTATAAAAAATGTACAACATTAATTTGATATCAGGTGTAATTTCATTTAAATCGGGTTTTTGCTTCATCTGAAGTGTAATTTTAAATATTGCTGGTGGTAGTACTGGACTTTTTCTAATTTATAAAAGCGTGTGTTCTTGTAATTAAAACTAAAAACAAGGTAAATAGCAATTTGTGTGTTAGTGTTCTAAATAATAAAAATATCTTTATAACGATTTCATTTCCGGAGATACTTCGAACAGAATCTAAAAGACAAAGTTGCTTGAAGTGCCCTAAAATGATAAGTTGCAAAAGTTCTTCGACGTTCTTAATATGTCGAAAAGTTTGACATAAATATGTGTCATATAAAACTTGACTCCATTCCAAGTAGTTCTTAACAAACGGAAAATAATACATTACTAAAATACGCTAAATTAATCATTGGGTAAAATTCTATCCGTTGTGTTGCCGAGGACGGAATAACCGTTAAGGCACTTAAAAATCTTAAATAGTTCTAGCATATCTTCATGCTTAAAACTACAATATTCCAGGGGAATCAACGACATAGGAAAAATTTACCAGTTTTATTAATTAAATCCCCAAGAACTAAAAAAGTAAAATTTATGAAATCCATCAATATCATGGAAGGTTTTAAATTGTGGTGGACGAATAGGCAGATATTTCATACAAAAACCATGTTCATAGTACTATACGTTTCTATAATACTGAAACGAAATCATTTGAAATATACTCGTATACAGCCTGGCTAGAAGTTTTGTTCAAACCCTTAAAAAAATATGGTTGGAGTCTACTGATGCTTAACCAACAACAAATTGAAACTTATTTAAAATAAAATTGGGAGAATATCTCAAATAATAAATTTATAAAATTTCTGTAATTTTTTAAAACCAAAGTTCTTTAAATATCCTAAGTCATAACTATGTATTTTGTTGGTTCCTTACCTTTGTAAATTGTTTTGTTTTTATTCAAATTAACTTTTTATTTCAAAAAATAATATGATATATTTGTTTTTATTTGTTCGAAATTAAGCCGGTTAACCGGTTATTTCTTAAATGCTTAATCGAAACCCGGTTTTTTTTAATATTAAATATTCGAAATATTCGAAAACAGGGTTTTAAAAAAGTCGCATAACCGATCTCCCTAATATTACTTGAGTTTTTGACATGAACTTATACAATGTAATTATAATAGAAGCCTTTAGAAAATTTTATAAAAATTTGATGATAGCCGACATTTCATTACAAATTATTTTCACACTTTTATACATATTTAATTAAAGTGAGTTTTTGTCATGTCATAATAATCAGTATTATAGTGTAAAGGGGCCTTAAGACACATTAATTATAAAAACAGTTTTATTTAAGAAATGTCTTAGAATCTATATAATATGCAAAAAATCCTTTATTTTAAATTCTCAAAAATATTAAAATATATACAGTTACTCACGCTATAAGTAGAACACCTCATACATATACTACGTTTATAGCTTTATGTTAATTATTTAATATAGGTCTGAATTAAATTAGGATAATTTATTTCAAATAATTCATCTATTTTCGACTCAACACATGGCAATATAAGACTTTTTCTATGAATCCCACTTACAGTGCGAGGAGCTGTATGTTAAAAATCTATAAGACAAAAACGGCACCAAAATCAAAAAATAATATGGGGAAAGAATTTTAAAATCACAATAAATGAAAAAAATCCAAAATTTAGTTATATACAAGAACCTTCAAAGCATTTAAAATATGAAAAAAATAAATCGATATAATAGAAAGAAATACAATAACCAAACAAGCCACCTGATATAAATAAAAATTAATAAAATGAAAACACACATAAAAAAGTGATCTTTTAAACTCAAATAAAGTATAATCACAAAATAAAAAATGTGTATTGCATTAATTTAAAAGAAAAAATTTAAAAAAAAGAATAAAACTTTTTTAAAACTTGAAAAATATTCTTTATACTGAAAAATCTACAAGTTCACACATAAAAATTGCTAAATCGAAGAAATTGCAAGATTCAAAAAAGTCTCAAAACAAATACTTCCCACATAATTAAATGAAAAAGATTGTTAATGTATTACAATTAGAGATAAGTTTAAAAAAAATACAAAAATTACGCAAATAATCACAAAAGTTAGTAAACAAACAAACTCAAGAAGAATCTTAATAGTGTTACAATAGAGTAATAAAATTTGCAGTAACATGTGGCAACACTTTAGTGATAGTAAATTTTTGAATACTAGTTAAGTAAAAACTTTCTACTCTTTACACTTACATTTATACAAACGTGTATAAAAATGTAAATAAATTGTATTCATAGTGAGTTTTTATAGAAATTATGTACTAGAATATTGTGGGTTAACCCCCATCCCATTGTGTATTCATCCAACATTTCTTTCATATTTTATTCGTACTATTTTTTGTTATAAAGTTTAGGGATACCAAATGAAAAATAACTTTTTATTTAGCATACCCGAAATGTCCCTAAGGCCAAATGCACTAAAGCTAAAACCTACAAACCTATTTACATACATACTAATACACCCACCTGCTTACAACCCAACGTTCCATTAAACTACTTTATTCCCCAATCACTCACTCACACACCAACAAATACACACGTTTTCTATTTTCATCGACTTTAACCACACAAAATAGAGCAACAACTTTGAATTCGTCGTCATCGTTGTAGTTGTAATAGTCATCGTTCAACAACGAGGCATATGTATGTATGTATGTACCCATAAAGAAATATGCAAATAAGTTCACTATTCGCTGCCTGACTTTACAAAACATAAATACGACAATAACAAAAACAACAATTCTCTTAACAATAAACACGCACATCCTACAAAAAAAATATTAATGGAAACTTGAAAGTAAAAAGAACGAAAAAGAAAAAACTAAAAGCAAAACAGAAACACGAGACAAATACGGAGAGTATGTGGTTGTTATTGTTGTAATTATGATAATTTTTGATGTTTTTGCTGTTAGTTACCAACATACGCAGCAGCATGATCAGATTAGAAGAAGAAAACAACTGTTTCCTTTACAAAGTAGAGCCTTAATAAAACTTTTGTTTCCTTTCATTTTATTATTTATTTAATTTGTCTTTCACTCACAAGCAAATTAATTCTTTAAATTATTTAATTGAAAACTTGTTCCAATTTCAAATGTGTAAAATTGTTTTTAACAATTAATTGCAAATGCGTTTCATTATTTTAATTGCGAAGTCACTTTTAAACCACAGTGGCACAGATTGATACATGCACTCGCAAAAACACTCCCAGGGGATACTCACTACTCCACATTTTTGTTCAACTTTATTTATTTATGTTTATTTCACTGAATACGTTTATTTATATTGTTTATTTTTAGTTTTGATCGGATTTGCTGCGAACCGACGATATTTCGTGTTGTTAGTGTTTTAAATGCCGCAAAATGACTGAACTTTCAAGTGGCATCAGTGATTTGAACATTTGGTTTTTTATACACATACCGTTACATTAAAATAAATACATGTGATATTATTGGAGTATGCGCTGTGCACAGCGTTACCATAACTTTTTTTTAGAACTGCAAATTCCGAGAAAAAACTGTTATTAACGTAATAAAACACAAAAAAAATATAATTTATTAAATTTTTTTATTAGAGCTTGTTTTTAGGCTTTTAACACAACAAAGTAAACAGATAAATAGATAAATAATTCATTTTAAAAATTTTAAATAAATATACATAAATCGGTAGCTGAAATGCAAAATCATGTAATTCACAAAAATTGCGAATATTTGAAAACCCAACTAAAGAAATTCCCCACCACGTTCCCAAGGAAGTAGAAAAAGATGACCGCCCAAGACCACCTGGCGACGATCAACACTACAGAAAATGCATATCCCATATCCCATAGACTTGGAAGAACCTTTAACACCATCGTAGATCTTAGAAATATATCCGCTTGTCGACCAAGATAGATACATTTTATCGTCGGCCTATTCCCAGTATAAAGGCAGTTCGCAATCATATCACGACAAGCAAGGCAATGTATATTTCTTTGCATTGAGATTTGAAAAACTGCCACCATTCCCTTTTTTAACTTGTTGTATACAAGGTATGGTATTATTTATATTGTTGCTAATTAAGACTCATAGAATTGGTTTTCTATCGGTAAAAAGATTGGAGATTTCACTTTTAATATTGGAAATCAACAGCTTTTAAATCTTAAAAGTTGCATTTACGAAGAACAAAAGCTTTTAGCAAGAAATGGCCACACCTGCGCGACCTTAAACTATTCTTCCACCGGATTATCATTCTTTTTACAATGAAGTTCTATTTGAGAAATAACACATTAGCAGTTATTAAAAATGTTAATTAGGTATTACAAAATCAAAGCTAATATATATGTGCTAAAATACATAACTTGAACTTTTCTTTACAAATAAATATCTAGCCACATTGATGGACTTTTTTATATTTTGAGGCACCCTACGCAAAACCTTTTGAATCCCCTTTGTGTGTAGCTTCTATAGTATCCATTTTATTTGAATGATAAAACAATATAGGCCTCTTGCTTCTTATCCCTTTTTATAGATATTTCTTTTCAAATTCGCCTAAAAAATTCCAATTTGTGTCCATTCGTGATGTTCCATTGTGAAGTAACTCCCGCCATCCATGATACAATTAATGGCGAGTTTGTAGCAAAAAAAAAATTGTAACAAAGCTCGTGTAAGATATTTGATAATAACTGCCCAGCGGGAAAATTCAGAAGACCTTCTCACTTCAAGCCTTATTAAAGGCCCGCTTAAAAATAATAAAGGCCTTTTTAAAAGCCTCCGTACTCTTTTTCCCGCTGGGTGTCTGTTTTCCTGAGACAGCTGGAGAATATTCTTTGCGCATTTCACTACTCTCATATGTGCTCCGTATTTCTGCACCGTTTTATCTTTAAAACTGCATTTATTTGCAAACGCACGCTAAGGTTTCGCACAAAATAACCTTCCGGCAACTTCTGCCCTCAACGTAGCCCGAGTTTCGTTGCATTGTGTCCAATTTTTTTACCAGTTCGTCGTTTTCTATTAAACGTAATCTTTAACTGTCTTATAAATAAAGGATTTTTTGATTTGGGTTTCAGAAAAGTGACGAGAACTTTCATATTTATTTAGCCAAATAGTTATAGGGATAGTACCGTTACTTTTTTCATATATTGTTTTTATATTATATTTTGTTTTATTTTTGCACTGATGGTTGAAAATCAGTTCATATTTCATTCTGCATTCGTAAGTATTTTGTCTTCCATTTCTATTGTTGTTAATCTTATGAACCAGAACTATTTAACAGATTTAAATGCAATTTAAAAAATAGATAAATAGATGCCAATTTATGTATATGGGCATATAAGTTATGGAAAAATAATAGCGTATCTAGCGTTTGTTAGACAGATATCATTTAACAGTATCAAAATAGCATTATACAATTATCTTCTAACAAATAAAATTTAGTAAATAAATAGAAAATGTTAAAAAGACAGCTTAAGTTTGATAAATTTTCTGGTCACGCTTTTTTAGATTTTTCGTCAAATATTTGTCAGGGCTGAACATACCTTTACCTACGTGTTCTTGGAGAAGAAAATATGTGTTCAAAAGAACGTAACTAACATAACACTTTGAAACAGTAGTAAATTATTATTCTTGTTACAGACATTAATAAATCTGGGACATTAAGTTGAAAAAATTGCATTTTTTTCAATATGTGTATAACATATTTCGTTCCTACTGTAAAATATTGAAAATGTAAGTTTTGCATTTCAGCTAACGATATGTTAGAAGTGGGACAAATGTCGTTTTTACTCTACAATTGTAAGCATAAATATAAATAAGAAAAATGTTATTTCAAACTGTCGAATTTTGTACAGAAGCAAAAATTAAGGAAAAGGAAATTATATGCGTCTGTGCGATGTTTGTAATACAGACGGATGTAGATCCATCTCTTAGTATATCGATTAACTTACAATTTTTAAAAACTGTTAAAAAAAATTTAAAAACTTTAAAAAAATCGTAAAAAATGGAATAGACGAATAATATTGATAAAATAAATGAAGCTGATTATAAATACATCAATCAATTTTTACATGCCTTTATCGTTGTATATGTGTACGTGCTACGCTAAGAAACTTTTAGCCAGCTGCTTTTGTTATGAAAACAAAATCTCACTAATGCCAAAAAAGTACAATGAACAGCCAATTTCACCAAGTTTATTTATAATTAACTATCAGTTATAACTGTCAAAAACATATTAGTAACTGGAAGTTAGAGCTATTTTTAACTGAACTTGGCCGGTAAGCGCACTTGATTTTGAGAAAGATTTCAAAAGAAATCTACTAGATTTAGCTGTCATGTAAACGGCCTATAAAATAACTGTGGATGTTATATCATTGTTCTCACCATGGTGTTTGTCCATGATTGCTGATGGAGTGGTGAGAGTCGGAATGTTGAATTACTACGACTGGTCAAATAATAAAAAATTGTAATGCATGTGCGCTGTGGAGCATATCAATTAAGGGTGATAGCACTCACTATTTATTTAGCAGAGGCTTTCAAACTATTCGCGGGGTTCGGAACCATTAAGTAAGTACACAAACTATTTCCTAATTTATTAGTGTAGAAAGATGCAAATCGATAACGAGATTCACGATGACTGTTGGCTGAAGAAGAGATAATCCTTTGGAAAAACGGACAAGGTGTATTTTAAATTATTAATTTGAATTCAAGTATTTTTTACAAGAACAGTTCTACAAAATAACTTTATGTCTGGTAGTAAAATTTTCTTGTAAAAACCCACTTTTTAAGTGGTTGTTAATCAGTGTTTTAAAATTTTCCAAAAAACAAAAACTAAAAAATATTATATTTTTTAATTGAACTGTTGTCTTTTCTATTGATATTTACAAATGGTTACCAGATCGATAATAAAATAAGCTACCTGATGTTGGGAATCTCCAACGAAACATCGGAAGAAAAAAATATGAATTAATCTTTTTATTTGCATAGAAGATAAGAAATTAATAAGTCCGATTAGAGTTTTCTAAAAAAAAAACAATAAAATTAAGAAAAGGTCGATAATACATAATTAAAACACATTTTATTTATATTTTAACATTGTATTTTTAATTGTTCTTATTGTATAAAACGTCTAAAGATTTAAGTATGGCAAAAATTTCTTGCGTGTACAAAAAAAATTGTATTTGATATATCATAAAATTTTATAAATATTTGTTGCTTTATAAAATTATCGCGGGACGATTTTTACGATATTGCTTGTTTTTATATATTTTGCAAGAAATTTCAATGGCATATATGTTTGTATTCAAAGCATTTCATGGTTTATACCCAGCAGGAAAACTGAGAAGACCTTCTTACTTCAGGCTTTATAAAAGGCCTGCTTAAAACTTTTTTGATTCAATTACCATTCTTATCAAACTGCTAAAGAATGCTTCACAGAAGGTCTCGGCTCTTTTGTATAAAAGATAAATTACACATTCCACAATCGCTTCTATAAGAAGGCAAAAGGGACGGAGAATAATTTTATGTTTTGTTTTTTGCTAAATCAAAAGTAAAAGAATTATTTTTTTTATCCAGTTACCATTCTTATGTACCTACCAAAGAGCGAGAGCGGAAGGCCAACCACGCAATGACAACGTGTGTAAAAAAGATATGAGTATGAAATGGAGCGAGCAGGCCTTGTACATCCAAAACGAGGAGTGCAGAGGCCTTGTAGAAGGCATCCGTACTCCTTCTTTTTCCCCTGGGATACAATATTACGGATCATAATGGTGAACACATGTTGGGCTTTAGTCGATCCCTGCAATATGCAACCTCTGCCGAAAAATTTTGCTGCAATAAAAATCAGTCCAATTATGATTAATAATACTCTAGGAGTTTTTTTCCCCCATTTTTACAATATTTAAAAAGGGGAAAATAGAAAAAATGGGAGAAGGGAAAAAACTTCCGGGAATTTTAATTTGTAGTTTGGCTGATTATATTAAACAATATATTTTCGTATATTCGATTGATCTGAGCAACAACTAAAATTTTGAAGTCGAAAAAATCAATTTTTATCAATTATCAATCAACATTTTTCTCAAAAAGTAGAAGGAAACAAATGAAATATCCTTTTAATTAAAGCATATTCACCCATGAGCAATTTTTTGTGTTTTTTTATTCTTTGTGCATTTAAAAACTTACAATGAAAATAAATGTTACCAAAATTTAATTTTAAGCTATTTACTAAATCACAATAAAGTTACATTAGAAGACCCCTTTTATTTAATATTTTTATTTTCAAATCATTTATTTTAAATTCGCCCGAAAGTGAAATCTCTGTTTATTTACCTTTAACTGTTTATTCTCATCTATATTTTTATTAGTATCTAAATTAAAAAATAATCATTAGCAAAGCAAAAAAATACATAGAAAAAATTTTATTCCAAAAAAAAAAAACTAAAAACTATTTTATCACATTTTATCTTAAACCATAAATAATTTGTAAATAAATATTTAAAATAAATATTTTGTAATATAAAAATAACTTAAAAACTGCAAAGACTAATTCGCTTTCATTCGCCAACTGTTCTTAATCATAGCGGCAGCCTTTTCTGCGATCATTATCACAATCGCATTTGTATGACCAGCTGGTATAGTAGGCATTATAGAGGCATCTGCTACACGCAAATTTTCGATACCATGTACCCTTAACTGGGAATCAACTACAGCCTCTGAATCGGTACTTGGACCCATTTTACAAGTACCCGATTGATGTTGCAAACTTGAACCATACAGACGCAGACAACATTTCCAGTAATCATCGGACGAAAATTTATGATTTTCACAACCCAAAAATGGATTTTGATTAAATTGGGTGTCAATGCTACGCATGGCTTTAGTTTCGGCTAATTTTAAGATCTGTAAAAATATGTATCAGTAATAGCTCCTCACGTAAATTCGCCAATTGTATTACCAATTTTACGCCCTCAATCATGGCTCTTACATCGTCAGGATCTTGCATAAAGTTGGGCTCCATTTTTGGCCAATGGAATGGATTATTACTGCGCAAAGAAATACGCCCTTTACTCTTAGGCCTCAGTAAGACTGGCACCAAGCCAAAAGTTTCCTAAAAGAAAAAAAAAAAGGTTTATTGCCTGCAATTTCTGTAAATAGATGCATATTTTAAATCAAATTTCAAATACTTTATCATGTAGTCCTCTATAAACAGTTTGATAAAATTCATCCGATATACCCAAAAGATCTCTCATCGAACCCATATGATCACCGCTTAGAGAACCAGCTCCCAAAACGATTTCCATATCAGAATAATCCTTATCAAAGGCAGAAGATGGAGTTTTAACAAACGCAAATGCCTCAGCTCCTCCAGGTATAGTATACGGTCCTCTTCCTTGTAAAATATATTGCAAAATATCGGTGGGGTTCATTAATCTGCGATCATTTACTGTACTGTCATTAATGGAGAACACTAAGCCGTTAAGTGTTATATGATCTTGTAAATTGTAGCCCACCTTAAGATCTTTTATCACGGTAATATTATGCATTCTTAAATTTTCTTTGGGTCCTATGCCCGATAACATCAACAGTTGTGGGGAGACTATGGATCCAGCTGACAAAATTATTTCCCTTTTAGCACGTACAACAAATTTCTGGCGATTTTTTATAAACTCAACAGCATGAGCTTTTAGTTTTGGAGTTCGGCCTGAAGAGGGTTCTATTATAATTTTGGTTGCCCACGATTTCATTGATAAGTGAAAGTTAGGACGATGTATAATTGGTCTAATAAATGCTTTACTGGCGCTGCACCTGCGACCATTTTGTAACGTGGCTTGGGATCGACTAAAGCCCAACATGTGTTCACCATTAGGATCCGTAATATTGTATCCCATTTCATTGCTTGATTTTAAAAATGCTTTTAGTAATTTTGATTTATAATCTGTGTAACAAACTGACAGAGGACCTTTAGTACCATGGTATTTAGATTTTCTTAAATCCTCTATTTCTATATGTTCCGATTTCTTAAAAAAGGGTAAGACCTCATCATAACTCCAACCTTTATTGCCAAGACGAGACCAATGATCATAATCCTTACGATGACCTCGCGTGTAAAGCATGAAGTTTATAAGACTAGTACCGCCCACACCTCTGCCTTTGGGCCAATTACACACACCACCCTTTAAGCCCTGGCAGGCATTTGGTGTTGGATCAGCCCTATAACCCCAATTATAACGGGTGATTTGTGTAAGAGCAGCCGTTAGCGGAACATCACTAATAAAAGTTTCCTGATCTCCTGCCTCCAAGAGTAAAACTGTGGCATTATAAATCTCGCTTAAACGATTGGCCACCACACAACCACCAGATCCAGCTCCAATTATAATAAAATCATATTCCGGCATAAATACTTGAGTATCCGGCAAACGGGTATTCAACAACGACGTTTCCAAATCACGTGCCAAATCAACCAAATTTTGTCCCCAGGATAAATTAAGGAGGTTTGACAGAAATTGCAAGATTAATATGGTATAATTTAAATGCGGCATAGTAGAGGCATCTCAACTTCAAGTTAAAATATCTAAAATTGAACAATATTTTAAAATATTCTTAATAATTAGCACTTTAATGTAAATTGAAAATAAAAAGTTCTATTCAAATAAAGAAAAACATTGAGAAAAATTAACACGTTCTAGATATTTATGTATACAGACGAATGCATGTTTGTAGTGGAAAATTAAAATTCACTTTCAATCTCAGTTTGAAACAAATTTTAACAAGACAACGGCAGAGAGATCATTAATTAAATTCTGTTACAAACGTAGTGACATTTGAGACGTTTTTTTCTTCCATATTTGTAGGCAATAAAAATCTTTAATTCTTTATTGTCGTTACTTGTATTTAAATGTGGTAACCTTGAAAATGCCATCAGGTTTCAGTCTTTAAATTTCTAACCTTGACTCCAAAGAATGTTACAAAATTGCAAGTTCAACCACTTGCTGAATTCAAAATCAATGCAACCAGCAACTCTTCTGGTATTCTGTACTCCTTAAAAAACTGGATTCATCTCTTGCAATTTTATTTATTTTAAGTTGTTTTGTTTGTAAAAAAAATTCAACCGCTAAGTTGAAATTTAAGAGCCGGTTATTTTATCACATTTTTTACAAATCAAAACAAAACCCCAGAGTACAAACAATAACAAAATAATCAGAAAATAACAACAACGAATTGAATTAAATTAATAATAGAGACAAAATATTATTGCAACATTTGCTAAAATTCAAATCAATGCCCAATTTTTTTCTTTTCATATAATCTTTGTTACATATTCAAGCAAATTATTAACTTTGACCCACTTATTTGTTCGAATCTTTATAAAATTATTTTCGTTTTTTGTGTATTAATTGGCAAAAGGGTACAAGTGTCAAAACTAAAAAAATTAAGTTGATGCTGCAATCTAAATTTACTACTTATACGAGTACTTGTGTATCTTTCAATGTGCAAAGTTTTCCCTTATCGTCCGAAACTTTATACAAGTTATTAAGCATTTTAGTTTAACAAACTAACGTTAAAGCTAAATTACTTAGAAATTATAATTTGCTTTATAAATTTATCATTGGATCACTTGCTAAACATAAACTCACAATATTATTTAAGTAACGGACTGTATGTTTTTTAAGAAGTATTCCGTTCAGTAATTTTAAAATAAATTATCATTTAAAATTCTAAGCAAATTTATTTTTAACTAATTCTAACATTTATTCAAAAAACAAAGTGCACATTAATGCGGATTTTCGGATGCATTTAATATTGTCCGTTGATTAAAAAAAGTATTCTGTATGTAAAATTAAATGAAAGTCTGACTGTAAATTTACTTCAAAATCGATCTACTTATTTTGCATTTAATTTTAACGAAAAGTTCATTTAATTTTTACTGTCAAAAATTCAACCGCAAAATCCGTAAAAACAAATGAATTTTCAGTTATTTTATATAGTAATTTAGCAACCAAAAAATTAATTTAAGATCTGTGGCAAAAAGTAAAAAAAAAACGATTTGCTTGTTTTGTATAGAAAATTGCCATATTCCATATTTCTTCTTGAGTATCGGTATCGTATCAGCAAAAAGGCGTATCGTTACACCCCTAGTGATAATTTTAGTAAAAAAGTTGCAGAGTAAATATAATAGAATTTATTGAACTTTATAAGAGTCAACCATCTTTGTGGAAAGTGAAGTGTAAAGAAAAGAGATGCTGAGGGCATTTTATAATGTTATTTCCCGCTTGGTTGTGCATTGGATAAGGTCTCCCTCCTTTCTTTGCGATTGCTAAAATTATTCCGGTTTCTATTCCGTGGGAAAGGCGCTTGTGCCCCAGGCTTTACTGATTACTTGGGTAATAGCTTGGGCAATAGGATCTGATACAAACCGGGGCAGTTCCACGGGGATGTTATCCGGACCGGCTGATTTGACATTTTTGGTCGACTTCAGGACTGCTGCAATCACTTTAAAAGCGGATGGGGCCGTCAGACTGGGGGGTTTGCACTGTTTGACTGTGTCTCGTCGGTAATTGATTCTTCAGTACCACAAAATTTTCACCACCGGTCCAATTGCCGTTCGGGATTCGTTAATTCGAATTTGTTTTTGCGCATAGGAGAGCATTGCATATTCGTTTGCGGTGTTTTATTTACTCCAGGGTTTCATTACTTTTCCACGGTATTGGACTTCGATTTATTTTCGAACGCGCAGTTGTTATCTCGGTCTAATGGTTCATGTTATTAATTTGTAATCTATCAGTTAATGCCAATTTATACACGTGTTCAGTTTCTGGATTTTGTAGTTTTTAGGAGGGAGAGAGGAAAATAAATTGCGTTCTCTTTTCCCTTCTCTCCTAAAAGCTCAAGACTTGACAGCTAAGACTTCAACAGTGTGAACCAGCACTAATAAACTTTTATGTCAAATTGTATGGAAAATGTGGTCACGACGCAATTCTGTGTGAACACTTATAATAAAAATAAAGACACATTCGGTCCAAAGCCAGATATTCAAGTTTTTTAACAATTTTTACTTCCTTAAAGTGTATAAATGATTTCAGAAAGAAACAATCTTCAACGTCCCTGCTAGATTTGTTTTGTGTACGTCAATTTTATAATTTATATGCACACAGCACTTTTATTCTCTTAGATAATTTATACTTTGTTTTCTATCAGTCTCATTTAAAAACCAATAAATAAGTCATTTATTCCAGACACATTTAAGACCCGCTCAAATTTTTTAAACTATTTAAATTTTTGCACCGCAACAGTCGTAACTTTTTAAAAGTAGTTTTAGTTTCTAAAAACACAAAAAAATCATTTAAAAGTTTAATAAATAAATTGAAATTTCTTCAATGGATAAAATAAAAACCGGTGCAAAATAACATACTTATCAAAAATTATCATCTTTAATTAGATCGATTATGAAGCAAAATTCTCCGAGAATTACTTTTACAGTGATTTATTTTAAATTTCCAAGTTTAAGAAAAACATAATTCTTTAGAAATTTTCCAATTAAATTCCTTCACAACTTTTCAGTAGAAAATGGTTTTTAGTTCTCTTAATCCAAATAATTGTGGTTAATGTAGAAGATCAGAGATTTACCAGCTGGAAGAAAAAAATTAATAAGTCCAAATAATTAAACATTTGCTGCGAAACATTTGAGTTTAATTGTAAATAAAAAGACTATTTGTTCAATGAGTTTTAAAAGAGAATTGAGGAAAGTTACTGCAGCAAATGTTTCATAATACGGACGAGGGCTAAAAAGTACAGTTTTCTCTTGTCCCTTTTTAGACTTATTTCAATTATAAACGGTGTGTCATTGAAGCAACCCTTAATTGGCCCATTCGCTTATTCTTTAAGGTTTTATAAGAAGTTTTCGGAAGGCTATACGATTCTTACCCCAGGGCTTATATATTCGCTCGTAAAATCTTGTGAATTGACTTTTTAAAGTC
This sequence comes from Pollenia amentaria, assembly GCA_943735925.1. Lineage (NCBI taxonomy): Eukaryota > Metazoa > Arthropoda > Insecta > Diptera > Polleniidae > Pollenia > Pollenia amentaria. Next base: position 4,631,947 of record OX031006.1, on the reverse strand, counting down.
TTGTCCGAAGATAATATTAAGACTATAATTTGGAATAAGATTTAAAAATCTCTCGAAATTCATCGAATTGAATCTCATCATAAACCTGATAATTACTTACAAATTAAGTAAAAAAATTGTTGAGCAAAAAGACCAGTTCTTAATAATAAGTGAATATTTAGGTTAGATTATTCTTATTTTCTCCTAACTTACACTGTGCTAGTCGCAAATTAAAACAATATGAGCACCCAACTGGTAAAGCTTCCTTTTTTATTAAAGTTTTTATTTGTAAAAAAATTTTTATTTAATGACATTGAATGAATTGTAAAGACAAACCTAAAAAAATATTGCATTTAACTAAAATTACAGTTCCTTAAAATTTTTAATCGCGATTCGCGCTTATTTTGAATTCAGCGTACTCGAATTGCCTTTCCAATTAGGGTTCCGATCTTGTAAGTATTCACAGTATTTAATAGAGTTAAGAAAAAAAATGTCTGAACTTTTACGCAAAAAATAAATAAGGAAAAATTGTATTTAGCAGAGTTGGATTGATTTAAGTTGAACAATGGATACTAAAAATATAAAATATATCAATTTGTGGTACATAAGTGTTAAAGTTTTTAATTACTAATACGAGCGCTAGCCCCATTGAATTCAGCGAACTCAAATTAGCTTTATTGGTAGGGTAGATAATTTCAGCCTAAGCCATATTTATTTGTTATTTCCTTTCGTAAAGCAGTAAAAGTGAAGTAGCACACTTGTCAACATCTACCATCAATATGCGAAGATGTTAAAATTTTGCCATAAGAGATACATAGAGCTAAAAAACAACATATTTACAAGATGTTCATATCCCATTGTATTCCATTCTACATCTTTCGATTATTTTAGTATCATCCCTAGAAAAGACGTAATAAATGCTATTGTTATTTCTTTTGAATGCAGCGTTACCATTTGTCAAGTTTTTTCTTTTGCCTTAATTTTTTTTATATTATTAAACGAAATGAATTCCAAATACATTTTAGCGCTTTTGTAGAAAAAAAGTATTTAAAAATAATAAAAGTTTTTTCAGAAATGGTGACATTTTTCATTGATAGTAGATATTTCAGGTGTGAACGCATATTTCACATATTCAACATTTTCCATGCGTTCTTCCGAAATGTATGCAAGTGTACAACGGGTATAAGACAGCTACATGAAAACTCCTAAACAAATCTGGATCTCACCAAACTTTGTACATACTTTTCTTTGTTTTATATTTTTAGAAAATTTTATATACCAGAAATTTTAAATGAACGAATCAAAAATAATGTAGTTTACCTAAAAAAGTATCAGTTTTCGGAGACTGAAGAAATAATCCAATTTATATTACAAATATCAAGAGTTAGCCTGCCCCGATTTTGTTGCGCAAGAAGCCAAATAATTGTATTTAAAATAAACAACAAAATGATGGTAAGCGAAACTTTTACATTTCGACGTTTGAAGATCTAAGTATTTTTGTTTTAAAGTGTTAGCCCTAATATTGCATCAATATTTTTTTTTATATCCAAAATTTTTTTTTAAGATTTTGGCCGAATTTTTAATGGCCAGAAATGGCTAAATTGAAAGCAAGAAAATTGCTTAGCCAGACATAATTGCTAAAATGCATCAATATTAATAAAAATATCAAAATAATATTTTAACAATAAAATATGCATTAGTAGGTCCAACATTTTGCGTATTAAAATGGCTAATGGTAGAACTGGCCACTAAATGGTTAATTGGCAACACTACTCAAACAAAAAATTTTATAATTAGGTGCGTTCGTTTACCCCAAAATTTGCACAAATTTGTGCAAGTTTTTACTGGATTTTACTGAAATGCGTTCGCTTACACAAAAATTTGCAAAAGAGAGCATCTACTGAGAGAGTAAAGTGACAGTTGTAAGCAAAGAGTCTGCAAATTTTTACTGAACAAATTTTTACCAGTAAAAACCAGTAGAAAACAAAAACATATGTTTCATTTAAGTAAACAAACAAAAGTAAGCATACAATTTGTAATAAAAACATTTAAAAGAACAAAAGCTGAATTAAAAGTGCAACAAAAACCAAAAATATTTATTACATCCTAAACAATTTTCTTACCACTTTGTACCTATTAATATTAAGTTTTCTTTTTTTGGCATCCATGGTAAAATTTGTGTTAATTGTTCAATATTACTTATTTTTGTTTTTGTTTACATTAATATTTTAGAGATGTAAATCTAATGAATATATGATTACTTCTTATTGCATATTATTGAGGGTACCAAATATCAAAAATCAAATATTGATGTAGTTTCGTATTCAACTAGAAACAAAATTAAAAGTCATGTACAAAATAAACAAGTCTTAAAACTTGCACAGAAGCTCATTTAATAAATAAATTTGCTACGAATTTATAATCATTACAATGCATTTCATCAAGTACCAAAAACATTATGTACTGGGTAGTCTAAACAACACATATTTTACAACACTAAGCTTTTTAGCGATCAGCTGTTTGAATTAACCTGCAAGTTTTTGCAATTTTTCCGTTCGTTTACTTTTTTGTGCAAGAGCCATTTTTGAGAGTAAAATTTTCATATTGCCCAAAATTTACTCAACTTCTGGATTTTACTGGAAAAGTAAACAAACGCACCTATTATTTGGGATTTCTTATTAACTTAATCATTCCCTCTGTTACTTTGACTGTTACTTTGTAAAAAAAAAACTAGAACTGTGCGCTGGAGTGATTTTTTTACTCACGATCGCGCACGCTCATAAGGAAAGGAAATGTAATTACGCAATGGGAATTTTTAAATTTTCACGATCATTAAATTCGCAAGATCTCTAACAAAATGTTTAGCGTCCGACCGATTAATCGGCCTGGGCTTCGGTAATGGCCAAAAGTTGTTATTCGGCCAATAATCGGTGTTCGGAATTAATTTGGCCGATTTTTGCTTAAGGCCGAACTTTTTTATACCATTTTATGCAAATGTTACAAAACCATGGAAAAATTATTAACATTTTTTCCAATATTCGGTTGTGGTAAATTATATTGTTTAAAAAAAGGTAAATAAGCAAGCAATGTCGGAAAAAGAAAAAAGTGGAAAATGTAAAAACGTATTTATGTAAATAAGCCCATAAGGATTAATATATTTAAGTATTGAAACGTTAGTCCATTTAACAACTTAGCAATGAAATCTTTGTCAGCATCACCAACTAGTGTTGCCAGCGAGCAACTGTTTAGTGCAGCTGGACAGTTTTATTACAATTGCAGAAGTAACCTTATTGGTATCAATGTATGAATACAAAATACTGTGCTGTCATCCAAACATAAAACTTTTAATTTTGTATATTAATCAATTAAACCGTAGTCATATCTCAAAAAAAAAAAAAAAAAAAAAAATTAAGTTTGGCAAAATGCGTATTTAGTTTTCAAAATGTTACTTTATGTACTGATTTAAAAATATATTTTGCTATAACTTCGGCTCGATATAAAACTGTTTTTTTTTTACATATAGAGAATGTAGAGAAGGAGGACTTTTCTTAGCATCTTAAAATTTTTGATTTTTTTTAAGATATGACTACTTATAACTGCTTGTTAATAAAATCATTTTTGCCTGTTTTTTATTACCAAAAATTTATATAAACAAATGGTTTTTTCTGTTTAATAAAATAATTGATCTCAAAAAATTTTTCTTGTTGTGAATTTGGATAAGTAAAGTTCGGTCTCGGATTCGGTTCGGCTGAATTTAGACGATTTGGCCGAAAAAGTGGCTTCTAAAGTGGACACTGAATATTTTATTATCACGAACGCTCAATTTTAAATCAATTTCGTATAGTCTAATCACGCAAACTTGGAAATATTTTATTAAACAAGTAATTTTTTATTCAAACACCAGGCACAAATTCAATTCAATTAATATTAATATATTTATTATTATTTATAAAATATTTAAGTATATATATGTACAATGGTCTCTTAAGAAGAAAGTCTTCGCGAGTGCGTAAGAAATCGTAAAAGCAAATTTTACTCACTCTCTCACGTGTGATTAATATTTAGCGAACGGGCGTCATAATTCAAGTAATAATTATAATTTTTTAATTAATGTTTATACTTTATTTAAAATGTTAAGTATTCGATCATTAAAAAACAAATTTTATATTAATATAAGAAGCGTTTTTTTTTTTTTTTTTGAAAAATATAAATAACTTGTGAATTTATAATTTGTCTTTTAGAATTTTTTTCAACAGATATTTTCATATATTTCCACTTTTTGTTCATTGCACATTGGATAAATATTTATTCGTAAATGTAAATGTAAATTAAGCTATTTCATTGTTTAAAAGTACACAGACGCAAAAATTTGCAAAAAGCGCATAAAAAGATGAAATCATTAGTATTCAAATAGTGAACACAAGTGTTTAATTAGCAATTTAAAGTTTCAAAAAGTAAACTAAATACGCACTTCACTAATAAAATCTAATTCAACGAAGACGAACTAATTTAAAGAAAAAGGTATTTAGCAAATTAAAAAAAAGTTGTTTAAATCTTAACAATTTATACCTTTTTTATAACTTTGATTCAGTTTTTACAACTTTATTGTTTTTCTCACGCTTGTTTGTTTTTTTTTTATCGTTTTTTTTTACTGTCAATTTGAGTTAACTTCTTAATTAAAATTTTGTTTGAAAAAAAAACCGACAAATCCGTGTTACGCTTGTTAACGACGCATGCGTGCGTTTCTTATGACTGCTTATTGACAATTAATCGTCGATGAGATCGATGCTTAAACATGTAACCCCCACACTAATGCTCAAGATACGAAACGCCACAGTGTGCAATTAGTGTGTATAGTTAGTGTAAACACACCGCTGCTACCACACATTGACTAGAGATTTTAACGTTTTAACTGAATTTTAATGACGTGTTCAGGTTAATGTGTTTGTGTGTTAAGATAAGTGTGATATTTAGCAGCAGACTTTAACTACGAACTCCAGCTTCAAGTTTTGTTTGGCCTAATGCTCTGGTTTATGTGCCAAATAGCACAATCGCGCTAAATTCCATCGGATATTTTCAAGTTCAAGTCGATGAACACTTTATGCAAAATGATACAATCGAACACTCATTCGCACATTTGCATAAATTATTTTTGAATTAATTAATTGATAATAATGATAATACCCGGGAATATTTTTTGTTGATGGCTAAAACTATTATGAAACTTTGCATGGTTAAATCCTAAATCGTTAGGGGGGATTTTAACTTTTTTGCGTTTTAATGATATAAATAGAGTAGATTTAAATCCAAATAAATTAAAACTTTTCAATACATCCGGTTAAACTACTTTTTTCACGCAAAATTTATAATTTTTTTTTAGCTAGAGGGTGGTCCAACCATAATGCACGATGTTAATTGTGAGTCACACCTTAATGTCAAGTTTTTGACCCAACTTAATTTGGCATTTCTTTGACAAATTCAACTATGGAGAGGTACACAATTGAGCAGTGCGTTAACATTGTTGAAGCCTTTTACGAAAATGGGCGTTCAAATCAAAATACATTTTGTGCACTTCGTGATTTTTTGGTCAGCACAATCGACCAAATGTGTCCACAATCGGTAGATTTGTGCGCAAATTTCAGCAAACGATGTCTGTAGGAAATTTAAAAACACATGCTCGGCCAGTTCGATTATGGGCTGGGGGCGTCATCGGGTACTTCTTCGAAAATGAGGTTGGCCAAGCAGTTACCGTGAATGGTGTTGGCTATCACGAGATGATAACGAACTTCTTATGGCCAGAAATTGATGAAATGGTCCTGGACGATATGTGGTTCCAACAGGATGGTGTCACTTGCCACATAGCCAACGAAGCAATGGCTCTATTGCGCGAGAAATTTAATGGCTGTTCTATCTAACGTCGTGGCGATATTAATTGGCCGCTACGATCATATGATTTGACACCTTTGAACTTCTTTCTTTGGGGATATTGAAAAGAAAAAGTGTAGTCAATAAGCCAAGAACAATTCAAGAGCTAATAGATGATATAATTTGGTACCTTAACGACATTGAACCTCAATTATGTCTCAGAGTCATTCAAAATATGGATCATTGGATAGAGGTATGCCACCGAAGCCGTGGCGAGCCGATGTTTTGTCCCACACATAATTGCCATAGATCCTTTTATCATATAAAAAAAAATTAAGATAATTCTCGGAACGCTGTTTATTTTATTTACAATTAACATCGTGCGTTTTGGCTTAACCACCTTTTATATCAATTTAATTATTTAGACAACTTCTTTTAAGATCTTTTTTTAACTACAATATATGATTTTTGTTTATTAAAATTAGCAGGGGTGTTCTGAAAATCAAAAAGGCAAGAATTTTTAAGTTCTTTTTAATACACTCTTATATAATATTCTTATAGAATTCTGTTTAATAGAAATATTTGTATTGTATTGTATTTGTATTTCTTTTACTACAAAAATCTTATTAAAAAAGCGACTTTTAAATTCTTGCGTTTTTGATTTCCAGAACACCTCTGTAAGATTATAAATTGTTTAGAAATGCGTTTACAAGAGCGTAACACCTTAGGCTTGTGGGTAGCGAGCTAGTCTATCATCTCCGGAGTTGCGGGTTCGATTCCCGTCAGAGACTCTGGTTTCTTTCCTGCAGACAAGCGTAAAGCTTTGCGGGAATAGCATAGGAAAAAGAAACAAAAAAAGTGTGCCGTTCACTCCATAATATAAAATATTTTTGCAAGGCTGTATCAAGGGCTGTGGCAAACTTATCATCGCAAGACAAAAACTTTGATAAATCATACCTTATGATCCGACTATAAATGACAAAGATATTACGAAAAATTCAAAAAGCCGACCCCTATGTTCGGAAAAAAAAATTGGAACCTGCCTTGCAAAAATACTTTATATTAGGGGGTACATTTCATTCGCTTTAAGCTTGCGTGTTTTTAGGAGCATTTCCCATAACTTTTCTTATTATTACACGTCCCAACGCTTTTCCTTTTTTGCGAATCTTGGCCCTAATATGTCGGATGGTTCTTGGCTAATAAACCTTACTCGGGATCCGTTTTGGCTAGCAAGCACGACGGCCAGTTAATATCAAAAGAAGGCAATGACATTATGTCATAGCCCAAAGTTTCGCGCAGGCAGCGTTGGATTTATATGAATTTGTCAGGTTTTCTAAGCACTGAGAAGTTTTGAAGTTTAAAAAAGAAGTCTCTTTTTGGGAATGGTGTAGATTTTGCAGTTCTTACACTGCAAATTTATTTTTAAATTTTGTTATATTATTTCTTATTTATAAAGGCATAATCGTACATAACAAGCTACAAACTACACAAATGGCATGTCAAACATACACTTTCCGTTTAAGACCCAAATAAACTACACAAACGTTTTCACAAACATATGTTAAAAGTATGGAGCATGTTTGTATGAATATTAACATTTTTTAATATTTATACAAACATCTTGTGTCTCTTATTTGGCCCTTTAATTGTTTCTCAAACATCCCAATTAACAAAGAAAATAGTTTGTTTAAACGTACAATTTTGACATGTTTGCCTAGGCGTTTGTGTAGTTTACTTGGCCTTAATTTGAACATGTTTGTGTGTGATTTTTGTCGCAGATATTTTTTGTTTCAAATATTTTTTTGTTTAATTTTTTGTATAAAAACCACACCACTATAGTGGAGAGGGAATTATCCGTTTGTGCTGATGCTTGAAGCACCTTAAAATAGTTATCCTACTTTTAAGTATACCGAATGACTCAGAATCACTTTCTGAGTCGATCTAACGATGTCGTCTGTCCGGCTGACTGACAGGCTTAATATCTAACTTTATTATTTTTGGTGGCTTATGATGTTATTACATGTAAAAAAATTCTTAAAAATTATTTGTCAATGAATAATAAAGTTAAAAACAATTAATTTTAACTAAGACTAAACTACTTAGCTAACAACTAAAACTTATTAAAAGAAAGAGAAAAAAATTAAATGAATTGATACAACCCAATCATGTATGAATAAAATTTCCCCGGGCTGTAGGCATGGTTTTAAAAGAACATCTTTGAATACCATAAAATATACACAGACAAAAATATCTCTTTTTACAAAGACAGTTTGTTAAAAATTAAATGGTAAGTCAACAAACTTTTTGTTTGATTTAATGAAAAATTTTATCGAAATTGCACTTCAAAGTAAAGACAGTATTTTTACAACTCTTGTTCATTATATAATATCTTTGATATCGTTGAAAATAAGACTTGAGTGTTTGTAATTCTCATTCCCTTTACAGTTTTGTTTGTATAATATCTTTAATTTTGCAAAGTCTTTGGAAAAAGTTTTCCTGATGATCTGGCCTAAGCAACCAGCGAATAGGAACTGGATTATCCTCCCACAAAAAATGTATTTGGCTCAAAATCACTTAGTTTATACTATTGCAAAATGTGTATATTAATAAACTTTGACAAGGCAACGAACACAATCCTACACTTTTTTTCATAATATTGCTTTTTAGTAAATATCTTTCAGAAGCCCATCAATTCGGGAACGTTTTTCTAAGTTTGATAAAATTAACAAAAACAAAAAAAAGTATATAACTTAAGCATCGTTTAATAACATGGGCTTATTATGAATCTATTTTATATAAACATACGAGTAAGTAAAAACAATACACACAAAATCTTCTACAAGCAAAATACGCCAAAAAATTTAAGATGTTGACATTATCGTGTAAAGATTTAAAATATTTCAAAATATTAAAAACTCTTATAACGGAATAACGTTACTCTTATAATGGAATTAACGTAACATGAACAGAATGAAAGAAAGTTCTGTAAACAAACTATGTCTTTTCTAAAAAAAAGCTCAATTTATGCGTATTTAATTGAAAAATATTAATGCTCCCGAAAATGATCAATCGTTCCCGGAATGACAAAGCTGTTACACCTTGGTGATTTTGAGCCATTTATCAATAAATAAAAATTGGGAATTCAGCACATAATAATTGACGAATAAGTATATATAGATCTGATGAACATTTGGTTTGATTTACTCAACATTTCCAAAAATTTATTTTAACAGTTTTTTAAAAAAAAGTTATTTTGAGCAACAACTTTTTTTATTGACTCAATAAACTTGGTTGTTGACTAAAAATTCAATAACTACACCTAAAAATTTTTTTATCAATACCGCAAAAATCTTCATCACAGAAAACTCAAAAATGTTTTTAATCAAATATGCGATTTTCGTATTCAAATATGAAAATATTTTTTTTCTTTGTATGCGATTTAAATGAACGTTTCTATTATTCTATCTAAATGTAATTTCTACAATCCAAGCAGTCATAATAAAATTTTTTGCATATAAACATTTTTTAATTACTTTTAGCTTGCGAAAACCGTCGATCCATGATCTAAGCGGGGTCAAAGGTAAAGAAAAACGAGATTTCGTAAAAATCTCGCTAACGGTAACATTTACCGAAAAAAAACTTAGTAAATTCTCTACGAAAAGATTATATCTAATTTATTATTTAGCGGTTTATGAAAAAATTCGTTTCAAAAAATTGTAACATAGAGTATGCGAACCAACGTCACACAGTGGAAGATTTTGGAAAAAAATGGAAATAAATCTGAATTTTCTTAACGGGACTAAATCATTTTTTTAAAGGATAAATTGTACGCTACTTCAAGTTAACTATGTGATGCAGTTTTTCACTCCAGAAACGTTTTTTATCTGTTATTAATAGTACATGCAATAACAACGTAGCAAAAATAAGTCAAAGTTAGTAAATAAAAATGAGAAGAATCCGGTTTGTGTAAGCGATTTATTTTATACTGGCAGCTGAGTACTTCTTTAGTTTATTTTACAAGAATTGGCTGAAGAAAGTGATAAAAAGTAATATACTTATTCCAAAACACTTCATTATAAAAAAAAATTTATAAAACGACTTAATTCGTGTAAAGTTTTTCTCGCTGTAGCGTATGAAGTGTTGCCGTACTAAGTTTAATACACTGGTCGCTTTAGGTATAATAAAGTGGCATAGTAAATGCCTATTTATATGTCTAATGTTTGTTTTATTTTCAACAAGTGGCTATATATTAACACTCTTAACGTGAAACATTGGTACAAAACGTTTTAACCCATTGTTGCCTATAGGCAACATTGCATACTGGCGCTTAAACCTGCCAAAAAAAACTAATTTTATTTTATAACGGGTTTTTTTGCTTAAGCTATGTTCACACTTATTAAATATTTGACGTCCTACACGTAGCCACTAGTTTTATTAAAAAACTGTTTGCAAAATGTTAACAGTTAACAGTTTCGTAATTGAATTAAACACTTATTTCTTACAAATAAAGGTAAGGAAGTCAATAAAAATTGTTAAAAATAAAGCTCAAGTTTGATCAATTTGCTTGTCATGCTTTTTTGGATTTTTTCGTCAAATGTTTGTTAAGTCTGAACATACCTTTAGTAACCCTGCATCTTGGAGTTGCGTATGCAGAATTGTATACAATAATCTTTGGTAGTAATTATTGCTTACTGTTTGCTTAAGTGTGTACACGTGTAAAAAATTATTTTTGTGGACCGCCTAATAAATCCAATGGCGAACCGAAATACTTGCTAACGCCGAAAAACTATTTTGGGTTAATGGGTTAAGCGAAGATGTATTGGGAAATTTCTGAGTACAGATGTGGATTCAGTGCAACTCAGACCTTTAGAAAAAAAACTCCATTTTTCTGTATTACTCGTATGTGTGTTAAAAAATTAAATAAATTATACGTCACCTAAAATGCAAAAGGGCGTAACAACAAACAATTAATATTATAAATTTTAATTGATTTTTGTTCGTCCCCCCCCCCCACGTTCCAACATGGCGACTTTATTAAAGAAATATAAATGCAAAAGGGCGTAACAACAAACAATTAATATTATAAATTTTAATTGATTTTTGTTCGTTCCCCCCCCCTCCCACGTTCCAACATGGCGACTTTATTAAAGAAATTCAAACGCAAAGTACACATTGTTGCTATTGATTTTGAAAAGTTTTTTGCTTCTCCTTTGAAACAAATAAAAAGTGTGTCGTATATATTTTTGCCTTTTTTATGTTCAGTTTTTTTATAGTTGCTCGAGCTGTGACTGGCATTAAAGGCACTGAATGCCATTCACATTAACCACAACTTGTTCCTCCTTTTAAAAAATAAACATATTGTTGGTCTCATATAGAAAGGCCCCAACTCGATTTTTACTAAATTTATTTAGTTTTTTAATGATTCCTAAACATTTCACACAAATCCACCTCGTCAAAAAAAATTAAATTCAAAATAGTTTTACAAGCAAAAAAAAATTTTTCAAGTGCACGTACATAAAAAACTGAACTGGCAAATTGTTTTTATTTTAATTTCTTGCGATAACAATAAAAGCAATTTGTTATTGTTTTAATATGTTTTTTCTTTACCCACTTACAACTACAATTAATGTTGGGAGAATTGCACCTCATTGTAGTGGGAATGTAAGAAAAGATAAAGTCACTGTTTTATTGTTGGTATTTTGTTTAAGCTTTGATATCATTGCAAATAAGACTTTTTGAGTGTATGTAGGTAATTCTCCTTCTCTCTGTAGTTTTGTTTGCTGATAGCTTTGGCTTTTATAAAATTATTTAGGAGAACGTTTCCTGATGATGATGTGAAATGCGCATAGGAACAGCTTATCCCCAACAATAAATTTCAGTATTTTTTATCAATTATTAAAAAAAGGGAATTAAGCACAACAAACAAAATCTTTTAATTTTAACTCTTAAAAATGGCGACTTGAACAACCCTGCTTTTTTGTTCTGTGTAGAGTCTTTTAATTATAAATTTTTAAAAGTTAATTCTGAAAAAAAAACAACAATTCATATACTAATTAAATCACTTAACTTAACTTATAAACCATTCATTAATTGTTTGTTTAAGTATTTTTTCGACATACAAAGTTACAGAATTAAAAGTCTTGACCTTGACTCGATACAATCTTAATTTCTGGTAATTAATTTTTGTAGTTTAATAGAGGCCCTCTCAAAAATCTAAATCGCCATAATTAATTTGGCAATTAAATTTTACAAATACAGTCTAACATATCTGTTGTTAAAAGTAAATTAAGAAAAAAAAAACGGAATTTTACCACAATCTCAAATCACGAATGTTTTCCAACATCCAGATTCTTATTGAATTAATTAAATCGTTTTTTGGATAATAAAACCATAATGTTACAATATAAAAGTTACTTACTGTAATGTAGATAATAAACAATAATATGGCTCGTAGTGTACGATTTTCAAATGTTATTGCGTACTAAAAATTTTAATTAACCCTTAGAAAATAATTAAAGAAATATACTTCCCATTATGCTTTCTTAAGTTAGTGCTGATTCACACGCATCAAAATTCTGTTATTCTCGGTAGCTAAATCTCCATCGCTAAAAATCTATAATATCGATTCAGCGAAAGAAATAGTCTAGTTAATTGCTCCAATAAGCTACGGCGAAAATATCAGATTTTAGCAAATCGATTAGACTTACAGAATAACAATTTAGTGACATCGCCAAAATTTTTGCCTTAAAATGTGTTCACCATTTAAGCAATCGAGATGCAGCTTAAGCTACGAGAATGCCAGAATAAGCTTTTGTCACATCGTACTTTGGAGACTTCGACAGAACAGAGCTAAAAATCATTATTTCCAAAGACTTGAAACAGATTTTCTCATCCTTTTTCCACTTACACCAGGGTAATTCTACTTCCAAAAATGATCCAGTTTTCAAAATTTAAAAAAAATAAACGCAATAACAGCGATTTTAATTACAACTTAAGAAATGTGAGAAATCATTTCGATTTGCTCTTCGCTCCTGCTTAACCCTCCGCTGCTACATGCAAGTGAAAAAAACTCAATACACTCACACTTTTTTACTAACACCATCACATTTTAAGTACTTGCAGCTCAACTTGCAAGAGAATTTGCTTGCAAGTAAATTTTTGACACTTGCAGCAAGTAAAATGACAAATAAAGAAACAGTGTTACCGTGGATTCCTTTTGTATCAATTTACTAGTACTTAGTGTAATAAAAATTATATTTATAGCTGGGTTTCTGTTTATATTTATAAATATAAAAAAGATATTTATGAAGAATGTTTAGAAATAGCAAAGAGGATAAGTTAAAAGGGAAGTTTTAACATTAATATCACCTTTTTATAAAAAAAAAAAATATATTACCAAATAATGTGTCTACAGGTAACGTTAAATATTGACTACTTGGCAACACTTCGTTAACAATAGAGAAATTGGAGTATTGCTAGAAGTTTAAGCCTATAGTACACGGCATGTAAAAAGACACATGCGCATGTGGCCACAATAAACATTGCGTGTTGTGTGATGACGTCAAAATTACGTCAGAACCACATGCGCATGTGTCTTTTTACATGCCGTGTACTATAGGCTTTAGTTGTTAACGACATTTTAAAAATGAACTTGCACTGTGCTGTGTAGCCACTCAAAAAATTTATGTGTTTTTTTGTTGGCATTTCTCCTGATTTTCGTTAGTAATATGCATACACTACTTGCAGGTAATTACTTGCTTGTGGCAACGTAGGGTAAGAGATGAAATATATACATGTATGGATTTTTTTCCTATTTCTGGCAACACGATTGTTTAACTAACGAACATTTTTAAGAGACCCAGACTTGATACAACTGATTGCTATCAAATTAATGGAAGGAAAAAAGGTTAGTGAAAGAAAGAGTGGATTAAAAATAGAAACATATTTTTTCACACCAAGCAAGTTTTCTATCTGGCTGTTGCTTTTTATTAGTTTCTTATTCAGTTTTGTATTATTTTTTGTCCGTCATTTAAAAGAACCGCACAACTTTAAAATTCGTTGCAAATGTGTTCTGGTTTGAAGACTTAACACAAAACTCCAAAATTTTTTGAAGCGTTGGATGTTAACAATGTTTATGTTTATAGGTAACCAAAATATGGTTAAATATGATCATAATATGGGAAAAATGAACAAAAAAAAATTGCCCGATTTCAAGCAGCATATGGTCAAAATTAAACATATTTATTTTGGTCAATATACACCATAATATAATAAAAATGTTCCATAATTTAGTCAAAAGTAAGCATATTTTGGTCGGAATTAATGTAACTACATAAATGTCTTATTAAGTCAAATTGTAATTTTGTCCTTTTTTACTCCTGTTACAAGTCGAGCTTTTTTTAAATTAATTTTACAGTCCGCGGCGACTTCCAGCAGTAGGCGCGCCAGATTCAAATTTGCAAAATTCTTGACATTCACTACAAAAAATCTTGATTTTGAAAAGTATTCTCGACAATTGAAAACTTTCTTAAATAATCTTTTATAAAAATTGTTAAAGCCAGTTAACAGCAAAACATATAAGCAAATGAACTCACTATTTGCACAAAGTATTTCATTATGCTTTTGTTTTGAGTCATCTGTTTATCGTTGTTAATTACAATATCTATATCTAGTATTACTAAGTTATTGTTATGTACAGACAAGCAAATAATGAAACCCCCCTAAACCCCCTTAAATATAAAATTCCCTCAAATATTCCCCTTCAGAACTTGTACCCCTATATTTGACTCTTAATGAAATAAAACTCCCTCAATCTGGGGGAAACCCCTAATCTGGACACTCTGGAGAGAACCACAACACTCGAAGATGGAAAATTTCGTACAAGATGTTGTATTTATTTCTGAATGTTTGATAGAGAAAATAAAGTATAAAAGGTTTCAGGTTATTTAGGGCATCAACTTTAACAAATTAAAACAAAAACGAAAACTAAAAAATCATGAAAACGCTTAAAAACATGTTAACTAAAATAATTTGAAACCCAAACATATGTCTTAAACTTAATAAAAGTAGTTATAAACTTTAAGCTGATTCTAAAGCTTAACAAGCAACGTCAATATCATGGCTAGAAAATACAAACAGCTTAACGAAAAAGGGTTAATAAAACAAAAACATTCATTGAGGAAATTTCTTCCTAAAGAAAAAGTATTTAAGGTTTATTATAAAGGAATTAAGCCAAATCGTGTTTTGAAAGTTAAAAACGTAATAATATTAATTAATAAATTTTTGCTAGTTTTGTAGGTCAACCATTATTTTTGTTTTTATGGAAAAAATGTTTCCACTTTAAATGCATTCAAACGTCTCTTTTACATTTTTTGTTGACTATTCAAACATTTAACGCTTCAAGCATTCGTTAATCGATATTTCTCTGCATGATTTTGCACATTTTTCCGAATTGTTGTTTTAATTTGAAATTTTGACAATTTGGTTTCTTTCAAACGAAATTGTTTGAATAATAACAGTAGATATTTCTAAATTGCAAAATAAAAGCAAAAAAAAGATTAGTAGTAACTGGGTTCAATGTTAAAAATTGCTGATAAGTTATTACATATTATTATTTTATTATAATTTTTGTTAAACTTGAATTTAGTTAACCAACTCGACAATTTTCAAGCATTCAACGTGCAAGAGTACATGTAACGAGAACCATCGTACTATTCAAATATCTTAAAGATAAAACTAAAAAAGACACCCACAATGCACATTGGGGCTTTTTATTTCCAAGAGTCTGCTCTACAAAAACACCAATTAAACTTGGGAGTTTTTAATATTCCAAAAAACACAAAGTCTGAAAATATATATTTCCAAATAAAAACAAATAATGACACAGAGAGACATTAAAATTTTACAGGCTTCTTTCAATTTTTTTTAGTTAAATTGAGAGTGCTGATTACAATGGCATTGCTAGTCATTCTAGCAGCTCTATTTTCAAAGATACATCGACATTCAATATGTGCATAATTAACACCATTTTTTGTTTTATTCGCTTCATATTTTACGAACGACCTTTTAAATATTTTCTGGATTATGAATCTACACAAAAGTCACATTATTGAGTATATAAGAATATCTAACTTGTATTGCAAAGATGTTCAAAATTGTGTTCTTTAGGTTAGTTCCTAAAACCACTGCCGTAAAAATACAGCCCAGTTTTGGATAACACTATTTAGAACCCTTAATAGTCTTAAATGGAACAATTCATTTTGAAATACTCGAAGTCTGAAGGTTTACGAAACCACGCAAGGATATAGTTACCACAAACAACACAGAAACTATCTGTATTATTTTTACGTCTTTTCTTCGAAGCCATTCTTCTTCTAAATGATAAATTTGGCATACAAACCAAATTATTTGGGATGGAGTTAAAAAAGGAACACAAAAAAAGGTTTGGGGCTTAACCAAAAACACAAGAATTTTAGCATCCTTACAATAGCAGTAAGATAAACTGATATGTTTAATAATATGACTCTTCTCAACTATAAGGGATTTTTGTGTAGATTAATAATTTAAGTATAAAATTGAGTATTTTAAGGTTTGGTGGTTCGTTCGCGAAACACTGACAGGAAAATTTAAAAACTGGTGTAAAGTAGGAAAATAACACATAGACTATAACTTTAAAACTAGGAGTGGCAGGTAAAAAGTAATGATGCAATCGTCAGGATCATCTATTTAAAATAGCTCCATATCTCTATGCTGTGTAATTAATCAAATCTTGTTATAACTCTTAAGCTAATGTGCCTCCAATGCCGGAAGAAAGTTTTTCGCATCACGGCTGTTGTTTACATGTTTAGGTTTTTAGTGCTCTTCTATTTGAATAAGTCACATAAAATATTTCGGACAAGAAATAGTTTAGTACTTAGTATACCCTCATTCACCACAAGTGGTGAAACTTTTTTATTATTCATCTTAGACCCCATAAAATATATATATTTGGTTTCTTGAGTAATTTAAGTCGATTTAGCCATGTACGTCCGTCTGTCCGTCTTTTGAAAATACGCACACTTCCGAAAAACTTAAAAGATAAGAACAATGTTGGTGTCAAATCGTTCTATATGACTAGAAATCATACTGTACGTCTACTACTGTAAAATAAATATTTCTATCATATCATATGTGCTACGTCATAGTTTTATAGGACTGGAAATCACACTGTCAAATTTCGTAAAGATCGGTCCAAAATTTACCATAGACACCATATGAAACCTCCACTCGGAAAACATTTAAGAATATTAAAATACGTCATAAATAATACTATTGTAATACAATTTGGTGCATCAAAGATGTATAGGACTAAAAATCAGACTATAAAATTTCGTGAAGCTCGTTCAATTTGGTTCAATTTTGGTAACAGAAATAAAAGCATGTAATGTTCTGATTATCGGTCCATATTTTCCTTAGACCCATATTAAGTAGCCTTCTGAAAAGCACTTTAAATGCTTAAGCAAATTTCACTGCTGTATTGAAATTTGTTCCATTTCGATTTTTTATCACTCTACAGGACTTCGTGATGATTAGTCCATAATTTACCATGGGTCTAATATAAACTCCTGAAAATCATTTAAGTTCGGTTTAAACTGTTACAAATCATGATATTTCAAGTCAGTTCACATTTCCAGAAATAAAAGCATAACACTTTCTGATTCGTCCAATTGGTTTAAGCCGGAACGAATTTTTATACTGACGTCCAATTTTATAAAGATTAATTTTTTTTTTTTTTTTTCTTGCTGGGACCAGCACTCAGTGGATGACCCCTACTAATGCAATGCATTGTGTTGGAACTAGGAAAATAGGTTATGGGAAGGAGGAAAGAGGGAGTAGTGTTTGTGAGCATTCGACTTAAGCTTATTCATGTTGTAAGTGAGAGGGAAGACTTCAGCAGGAAGGTTATTCCACATACGAACAGTCCGGCCAAAAAACGAATTTTCCCTGTAAAAATGTATAGCTCTCATATATTCTTACTGTCAGTGGAGGGTATCAAAGGTTCGGCACAGCCGAATATAGCACTCTTACTTGTTTTAAAACCTTTTAAATGTTTAAATATAGCAAGAAAATGATTCTTTAAAAATTTCAAATCGATATTTGAAATACTGCATTGCCAATATCGAAGAATTTTTATTTTAAAAAATATTAGAAAATTTTTTATGCCGAAAATTTTGGAGTCGGAGTCGCGATTTTTTGTGGGTACTACTACTCTAACTCTGACTCTTGTACAAAAGCCACAACTCCGATTCCACCGCCCTGGCTTATAAGCACAAACACTATTCCGGAAAGAAGTTTGCATAGGGATTATGTGAAATTATGAACCGATCCCCACCATTTTCAGTAGGATTCGTCCTTATAAATTGAAACCAATGTACAAAATATCATCAAATTAAAATATATACTAGATGTCGAGCGTCTCTTGGCTGAAAAAAGAGTTCGAAGAGAGTGGCAATTGTACAGATCTCCTCAACTTAAAAATTTATTAAAAGAGTGAACAAAAAGCCTAAGAAAGTCACTGCCGTTTTAGAAAACGGCTTCCCTGGAAAAATATCTTCATGAACTTGATGCAACTCCACAATCATACTACTCATTATGGCGTGCAGCTAGAAATCTCAAAAGGCCAGTTATTTCTAAGAAACTTGAATGGAAGTTGGGTAAGAAACGATATTGAAAAAAGGAAACCTGTTTGTTAATAATTTGAAAAACAGATTTACCCCAAACATATCTCACGATACAGCAGTCGAGTTACCACTTGCTATTGTTATAGCAGCTACTCCACTACGATTTGAGATAAGAGAAATAGAAAAGGCTATTTGTGACTTAAACACCAAGAAGGCACCTGGAATTGATAAGATCAGTAACAAAATGCTTTAAGTGCTACCTCGTATAGCAAAGAAAATTATTCTTGTTATTTTAATGCTATTTTACGCCTACAATACTACCCCCCAAGAATGGAAGGTTTCCTTAGTAACCATGATACCAAAGCCAGGAAAGGATCACACAAAAGTTGAGCCATTCAGGCCTATTAGCTTATTATTATTTAATATTTCAAAGCTATTTGAGAAACTACTAGTATCAAAATTAACACCGATTTTAAATGAAAATAGATGTATTCCAAACCATCAATTCGGTTTGTGAAGAAAGCACGGTACAATTGAACAAGCACATCGAATAGTTAATGTCATAAGAAAAACCTTTGAAGAAAAAAAATATTGCTCTGCAAGCTCTTGATAAAGTCTGGCATGAAGGTTTACTACTGAAATTGCAGCAAAACCTACCAGCAAACAGACACAAGCTATTAGAAAGCTACTTAGTCGGTCGTAAATTTATTATTAAAGAAGGCGAATTTTTAAGTTCTCCTCAGCCAATTGCCCTCTATTTTACTTAATTTATAATTCGGACATGCCAACAAACAATTACACCCAAACTTCAACATTTGCGGGTGATACAGCTTTTCTAAGCGTACACGAAAACTGTCATAAAGCATCTCGTTACTTGCATATATTTGAACTGGAAAAGTGGTTAAAACAATGGAGGATAAAGGTCAACGAGCAAAAATGCGTGCATATAACATTCACATTGCTTTGGGAAACCAGAAAGAATCAAATAATACCTCAACATTTGCATGTGAAATACCTCGGTATACATCTAGATCGGCGTTTAACGTGGAAATGGCATAAAAAAGCAAAGGCTTGAGCTTCACCCAAATCCACTAACTCAAAATATTCTTAATTATGGCGGTCACACTCGCTTAAGGAGAAGATACACTGCAGTACTCACCCCAACAGAAGAGCGATAAACACCTACATATCGAGCCATAACCGCAAAAAAGTTTAAGAGACAACATTTTCAATTTTCGTTTTTTTAATAAATGAATTTATTGGCAACACTTGCATCATCTCCCAAAATATAAATGTATCAGGTATATGATGGAAATCGATTTGGAAAACGAAACGATTTGAAAACGATAATATCGTTTTTAGAAGCTTTTACAATTGCTGTCTTATACATATTCCTCTTATTTCCAGTCGCTATTCTTTTAAATGGTGTATTACATGAGTTTATTGTGCTGTATTTTAAACAAAAACTTAAGATTACTATTCAGAAATTGATTTTTAAATCGCTCGAAATTCATCACACCTTTTGAAAATGCTCGTTTTGAAATCGATCGATTTTCATCACATACCCGATAATAAAAAAAAACTTTCTGTAAAATTTTGTTTTTGTCGCTTGAGCTTTTTTGCGGTTATGGCTCGATATGTGAACAGAACTCGGGATGACGAAATTTTTTGTCTGGCACTTGCAGGACATAAAATAAAGTATTAGGATAAGATTTGGTTAATTATATTTTAAATAAATACTGAAAAAAATACCTTCAAAATTGCGACCTGTATTTTGCGCACAAGGTTACATGGACAGACAACCACCCGGCCAGCCCTCCGGATATACCAACATGAACAAAAATCATTAATATGGGAATTTTAGTTCTCATGTTGAGTTTTTCATTTTTATTATATATTTCTATATTAATTCGAATGTGTATTTTAAGTCAAATTACAATTAATAAAGCTTTTACCTTTAATAGTCTTATTTTATCCATATTTTTCAGAAATATTTTCTATGCACTATCAGATTCTATTTGTTGAAATAATTAAGTCAAATACATTAAATTTATAATAAGCACTATCCAGTTGTAAGATACAAAGAATGCTGACGCAGGCCGTAGCGGGCCAGAAAATGCATTACATTCTACTGGTATCTAATAGTTGTATACATTTTCTGTACAATTTACTTCATTGCTAGCCAAAGGATAGCTAAAGTAAACCTCGTAATATAAATATATAAACAAATAAAATTGTGATAGTGCATAGAAAATAATCCTGGAAAATATTGAAGGAATAAGACTATCAAATATAAAAATTTAAAAATCAATAATAACAAAATTTTTTGAAGTTCTGGTCAGGACAGGAGATGTGATTAAAAATTTTATTATTGAAAAGTGAGTTAATCCACCTCAAAGAAATGATAAAAGATGAATTGTACCAGTTTACCAATAAAGTTTCGATTGCACCAAATTTGGTACAATTGTAACACAAATCCCGTCCGTGGTGATGAGTTGAATTTTTTGGATTTTTTTTGTTATCCGCACTAACAGAATTGTAAACAAAAACCGCAAAATGACAACTGAACTAGAGATGTGGTCTAAACAGTTATGTGGGCATAAATTGGCAATCATATAGAAGTTTCAGGATTTTTCAAAATTTCGAAACTCGGGACTTTCTTCCTAGGCTTACGTATTCATTTGGAGGGATAAAATTCTTTTTTTCAAAGTGGAAGTATTTTTGTTAAAGTAAAATTTTTATATCCAATTTAAAACTTTACAGTTATTAAATAAAAAATCAATTTATTATATTTTAAATCTTTTTAAGGAAATTTTATATTTTTCTTGAATTTTATAATTTTTTAAAGAATAAAAATATGTTAAAATGTTAGAGAATAATTAAATATGTTTTGAATGAATGGATGTGTATAAATAGTATTTAAATATATTCTATAATGAACATTTTTAAAATAAAATTAAAAAAAGCAAATAAAATAATTTAAAGTTTAAGTATTCATATAATAAAATTAGTTTTACTTAATACTCCATTAATATTTTTAACGTAAAATAAAATGATTCTTCTCTTAATAAATAAATTATGGAAGTTTTGGTTTTTTTTTATGATAAGTAAAAAAAAATTATTTACTTTTACCTTTTTTTGCAAATTCAATTCTTTTAAAGAAAAAAATAATTATTTGACAAAAAAACAAGATTATTTAAAAATGTTTAAATTTAATAATTGTATGATTAAAAAATGTTTAATTATAAATATTTCAATTTCAAAGTATTAAATAATACACAATTTTATATCATTTTTATGATGATAATATGATTATAATATAATTTTGATTATAATTCTAATGATAGTATGATTATTAATAATAATTTTAAATTCTACGTATGTTAACATCCACTATAAAAAAGCCAATACAATATTTTTCAATTAATTTGTATCTAAAACTATGATCTTTAAAAATTGATTACGTATAGAACTTAATTTTAAAGGAAAATCTAATTTATTAAATTGTTTTTAGTTTTAAAATGTATCAGACATATTTTCCAAAAATATTTTCTATATAATAAATGCCTAAACTACGCACACATTTTGTTTTTAAATAAAAAAAGGTAAAAGTGCTAAAGGAGAGTAAAAGCGGGAGTATGTGTACGAATTGCTTGTAAGTTTTATTACATTGAAATAACAAAAAGGCAACAAAAATCTTATATAGTTTTTTTTACAATATACGTATAGAAAATTAATAGAATCAAGTACATATTTTTTTTTTTTTTTTAAATTAGTCGGGTTTTTAATTTCTACGAAATCAGTTCATTTGTGTTTTTATTTCTTAACCATTTAATAACTAGTAAAAGGACACTAATTTTATAAAGTTTTCTTTTTATTTTTTCTTAAATAAGAGGTTGTGAAATATATTGCGATCTGCTTTAAACAATTTTAGAAATTATAAATTTGGACTTAAAACCAAATCTATTCTTTTGGCAACTTCGCGCTCGAGGCATATGAGGTCTGCAACCAGGACCACGTGTTGAAATTAATTATTTGGTAAGCCTATTGCACAATTTGATGAAATGAAACCGATATTTAGATTGCTTATAGTTATAATTAAGTTAAGTATGTATTTTAAGAAGTAGATCATTCCGAACTTCATTAGTAACGCGTGTCTGTGAATGTGATATAAAATGGTTGCTTTTTATGTTTGCTGTTAATAATGAGATCATTTATATATAGAGAAAATAATCGTTTTGTATTCAAAAATGCTGCTACAATAATGTAATATTTTTCAATTCAATTTAATCTTTCCAAACTCATGCTACAATAAATACTTGAATGGTTGACTAGAATGGCTTTTTTTATAAAAAAAAATATATATGTATGTATGTATATTTTTTAATAAAAAAAAATAAGCAATTATTATGCAGAAATTGTTTGAATAATTCTAAAAAGTTGATAAGGGGTATTTAGTATTTAAAATTTTTTTCTTTTTTGTTTGTTTTTATCACAATAGTTTTAGCAGTTGTTTTTTTTTTTTTTTTTTTTTTAATGTAAATAAGTATGTATTAGGTGTGAACTTAGTTTTTTTTTTTCAAAAAGCCTGAAAGTAGGCGTTACAAATTGTGTTAAATTGTTCAGTTGTGTTTAACTGCAATATTGGTGTAACAGTATGCTTTGTATGTGTATGTTTATTTTTTTGTAAGCTTTTTTAAATTTGTATTATAAAAAAAGCTTTTTGTTTGAATTACTTTAATAAAAAATTAGCTTTTTTCACCAAAATGTTTAGCTTGAATATTATTTTGATTTGTGTATCTAAACTTTGTTGCTGTGAATGTTGATACGATATATATAGAGCATGCATTGTATGTAGTATGTGTAACACTCAACTCCTTGCTTAAACGATGTCTCACATTCTACTCTTGCTAAAAGTTTTTTTTATAAAGTATTTTTCTTAAACATTGTCAACTTTATGTACTTTTTGATTGATGTTCTGTCGAAAATGTCGGTTTTCCGGGTTGGCCAAAACAGATTGAATAAATTCTGAGGTTTCTAATTGTAATTGCGTAAGTCTTTGTTGCAGTAATTGATTACGTTTAACCAATTTTATTGTTTTAATAGCTATAGATAGTAAACCATCTGTGTTTCGTATATTATTGAACGGCTTTGAGTTGCCGGTGTTGTTGTTATTGTAAGTGTTCTTCTTGGCCAAGAGTTTATCTCTCAGTAGGGGATGATTGCCTCTTTTAAGTTTTGCACTTTTCTCCGTATCCAAACTAGTCATGGAATCTGCTTCATCTGTATCCATATCAGTATCGCTGTCAATTCTACTCATGCCACTACTCAGCTCTCTTGCCTCCTCTAAATCATCAATTTCATTGTATTCTTCCTCGGAATCATAATCATTGCAAGTAAAGCAACGTTTTCTTAAGTTACTGGAATGTAATTCATTTGTATCCCTATTCGAATCTGTTTCGTAAAAATCCGTTGCGTCATTATCACTACTAGCTTCTGGATGGTCAGCCACCAATTTTGTGGAATACCTTTTAAATATTCTTTCTTGACATGGTGACGTTGTTTGTTTGTGTGATTGCGATGATGATGATAATGTTGTGTCTGTTAATGATGACGTTGACAGTGATGTGGAGGTTGATGGGTTGGTTGTATAGCTACCATATGTAACTGTTGAATCGTTTGTTAAAGTCTCATTGGCCAATCTTAAATCAAGGGAATTCTCTGTATCCGAATGTGTTGAAGACGTAACCGCATTGTCGGAAATAAAAGAAAACTGCTGACAACGATGATTTGATGCTGATGTGGCACTTGTCTGTGTTAGGTGGCTGTGATTTAGCCCTGCCTCACTATTACTGTTGCGATAGTTATTGTTCAAGGTGTTCATGTTTCTTTCTATTTTACTGTGGGATTGGATTCTTAAAGAAGCCGATACTTTAGGGTTCATTGAGCCTTTAGCAACTGAAATTAAAATTAAAAAAGAACATATTAATAAAAAAAATTTAGCAAACGAAAAATTTAATTTATTTAATTTTAAAATGTATAATGGGGTAATATTTAAAGTGATGTATCTGAAAAATATCTACGCCCATTTATGTCGCTTATCAATACAAAATTAAACATTTTAATATTATAATATAAAAAATTTATTTTATAAAACCTAAAGATAGTGCTAGTACAGAAGCTCGTTTTGTAAAAATTTTTAAATATAGAATATTAATTATAAGTCCTTGATATTCTTTAGTAACGACATTAAATGTTTTAAACTGACTTAAGGTACCCATCGACTACAAATATTATTGTGTACTTTATTGATATTAGTGTTGTCGGTTTGCTACTCACTATTTAATAATTTGCGGAATTTAAAAAAATATGGAACATTTTTTCATTCAATATCTGTAAAACTAAGCTAAGTTGTCAACACCTTACAAAATATTTCATTTTGCACAATGTAATTCAAATGACTTTGCTGATTGTAGCCAAATTTAAATACAAAGTAAATTTGTTTATACAAAATCAATTATTAAACAATAATATTGCAAATGTTTGAGACCTGTAAGCCAAACAGTGTCACACAACTAGTGGCAATTACTTTGGTAACCTGTAACCAGAACTATGCACAATTCCTAAAACTACGCATTTCAGATGTCTAAATAAAAAAAATTATTAAGTGCGACAACATTAAAATAAAACAATAGCAGTAAAAAAATGCAACGAATATTAAAAAAATGTGTTTATTTCTCCTGCACATGTTGCTCTCAGTTGACGTTAAGGTTGGCAACAAAAGTGTGCCGAGAAACGCACACACAATCAAGGTGCGCGCAATTGATGCATGAGTAAAAACGTGACATATAAACGAATGGGTTGAGTAAGCAGACGTACTAATTTCTCTGCTTTATTTTTATTTGCAATTTTAACAGCAGAAACAATAACAACAAAATACGGAAGAGAATTTATAGATTGCAAAGCAAAGAAGAAAAAAGATTATAATTGACATTTCTAAAAACAACTTTGTGTTCATTGCTATTTATTGAAATGCAAATATTTAGAAATATTATATAAAAATGTAATTTATTTACAGGCAAAACTTTAAAGGAATGAATTCTACTTAAAATTAATTTGCTTGAAATATTTTTAAATCATTATCCTATGCTCCTTATAGGATCGATGGGAACATATATATATATATATATCAATAAAGCTTCATTCCTTCTACTTATTATTTTGTCCAATTCCTAATTAAATTTGTTTCATATACACCTAGAGAAAAATTATGATTAGGCATGGTTACGGCTATGCTTATTGCAAGGTTGTATACCGCAACGAATTTCGGTATCGGTATCGGTATTAAATTTTTTTTTCGGTTTAGGTACCGGTATTTTGATTTTATCGGTATCGGTCTACCGGTATAGCAACTTTGTTAACGGTATATATCGGTATTACAATTAAATGAACCAAAACAAAAAAAGTTTAAAGAAAAGAAAAATATTTTTATAGCATATTTATAAATATATTTATATATATATATATATACATATATGTATATATATATATAAACAACACATGCGTATGTATTTTGTTATTCATATACTAGCTGTTATGCCTGCCTCTTCCAGGCAGGAAGAAAAAGAAAATCTGCTTGGCAGGGAAAAAAAGCAAAAAATCTATTTACAAAATCAAGAATTTCTTTTTTTTCCAAATAGGCGAATTTTATAACCCAAAGAAAAGTACAATAAAATGAATTTAATAATTGATTAACGCATAAAATTTTTGTGAAAACTTCATGACAACTTCTACAGTAGTCATTATAACACAAACCCATTCTCCTTGCATGAGTCCCTATCACCCATTGACCCGTCGTGACCGACATCACTGTTCACTGTTCTCATTTAAAGTTAAGAAAATATGTTTAATGTCATCACATTCATTTCATATTAACTCAGCTTACCACGCCCCTTTTTACTTTCGCATCTCCGCCCTAACACCGGATATCAAAAATCTAGATCAGTGTTCATCTTCTCCTTGGTCCGTACCATGCCAATTTTCATCTTCCTAGGTCCTAAAGGGTCTTCCAAATTAGTTAATATTAAAAAAAAATTTCCGACGCCCCTTTTTCCTCTAAATTCGTATTTGGCCATTCAGAAAGCTGACTGTTGTTGTAGAACTTACTGTCCCATTCTATAAACGCAACCATAATATGCTTATGTTGGCTTAAGCAACTGTGCGAATACATGTAAATCATTTGAATCAAACCAAATTGAGCTTAAGCAAACCTTTCGTTAATTTTAATAAAACTGTCATTTGCTTAAAAAAAGTGCAAAACTGATCGCACATCCCGTACGGAATCAAATAATTTTTTATTTTATTTTTATTTTTTTATTTGAATTTGAGAGGCTTTTTGTTAAATTTTGACAATAGGTTAAGCAAGGTTATGCATATTATAGTTTGGCCTTATGAATTAATCATAGTCAGTAAGTACCCATTTTACCATTCAGAACGTCTCCTCTGCAGTTGTCCCGCCTTGAGGACTTCTAGGCGGAAATTTTTCTGGCGGCAAATGATGAGCCCCGAACTGAAATTCATGATCTTTAACCGGGCAGGGTAATGGGCTTTATACGTAGCCTGAACCTGTCATGGTGAGACAGATCCTCTGGGTCGTGGTGCTTATGGCCTTATTTCTACATACATACAAGTGCCCATTTACATTATACGATTTTTATCGTTGAGATTCTTACCTTATGCGCGAGAGGGAAGTGGGGAGGGGTAAACAAGGGGTACGAGTGTACCATTCGATTCGTTTTGTTTCCTCATTCGTTCTCTCATTTAACGAAGAAGAAACAAAGAAGAACGGCAATAATCGCAACTGCAAAAATCGTATAATGTAAATGCACACTAACAAAACAATAACAGTGTTTGAAACGTAGAGTCAAGTTAACAAACATATTTATCATTAGTACAAGAGTTGAAACTTCTAATTTTTTTCTATTTGAAAAATTATATTATTTTTTAATACCGAAACGATTATACCGGTATAATACCGGTATTAAGGCAAACGGTACACGGTATTTTGTATCGGTATCGGTTGTCAACCTTGGCTTATTGTAACACTATATTGTTGTCGTATACAAAAAATTTTTATTTTTATTTAATATCGGCAATATTTTAGTTAATGTAAACATTTCAATGATTATCGCAATTATAAATTTGAATATGGTTCATTGAAAAATAATTAATTTTCTAGCAACTAAATAGTGATAACTTTGAAATGATATTTAATAACCATTACATGATAACTTTGTATACGTGTAGTCATAGTATGCAAATAAAATATTTTTGCTCTTAATAAAATTTTGTTTTCACTATTTGTAAAATAATTTTGCAACATTTTTTTCGTTTGTATTATATCGAATAATTTGTTAGTGTTAACAAAGTGGTAAAACATTTAAAAAAAAACAATACCCATTAAAAAAAAAGACAAAATTATAACAAAATTAAAAAGTATTAATTATAAAAATAAAACAAAATAAAAAATTTGTACATTAAAAAAAATTTTAAGTATCTCAAAAAAAAAAAAATATTATATATACATATATTTTTTAATTGTTGTGAAAGTGCGAAAATATTAGAGGAAAATAATGAAAATTCTACGAAATATATATAATAGTTTTAATTGTAACAACGATATTATAATAACCTACGATTATAATATGATAACAGTAATCATATTTAAGATTTATTTAATGGTGTTCTGAAACTCGTGCGTTTTACTTGCGGTCTGCAATAGTTTCTTAAAAATATTCTAGTTACCTTGTGCATATTTTTTCGATTCGAAGTCGCAAAACTTCTTGCGGTTGCGATTTGCACAACAACTTTTATGCGATGTCAAGTCTGAATCGTAAATGTTAAGCGTTTTGCGATTGTCAGAACATGGCCGATAATATGATTATTTCAAATCATAATATAATTCTAATAATAATCGTAATATGTTTTGACTACAATCATGAATCATTTCACAATATGTTGCTCTTAGAAAACCATGTTTTTTCTCTGCAAGTACTTATGTAGAATAAACAATTCTTATGAAAAAATTTAATTGGAGAAATATGATTCTTAAAGGGGAATTGAATTTGTAGAAGATTAAATTCAAACAAGTTTGAATCATTCAAGGGACGCAACAATTCGTAGAAAAAAAATTATACGTTAATTAATTCTTCCGAATGCAGAGCTTTAGGAATTAAGCATATAACTCATTCCATTGAAATTAAAGTGCAACATTGTGTTAAAAGAATTAATAGAGGAATTCATTCTTTTGAACTTATTTTTGCAACAAAGTAGTCGACATTATCGTTATATATATATAACAGATGTAATTTTTTTGGCAAAATTAACAAGAAATAAAAAAAAAACAAATTAAAATTTAGGGCATTTCGATTCAAAGAAATTTGTAATATGAATTTCTTCAATTTTATTTTAAGCAGTTACGGGGTATGAATTAAATTTTTCACAATTTCGAGCTTAATGCCTGTTAGAATGGCACATGTCCAACACTGACATTTTTTTTTAAATTTAGATACACATGTATGTATTTCCACATGCGACCGTTTAATTGTGAATGTTTGTTCTTAGTTTTATGTGTTTTCTTTATTTTCGCTTTTATCAAAAAACTCATTATAGTCAGTGTAAAGTGGAATTGTATAATGAACATTCAGTTTCTTTATCTGTGTTTTTTTATTTATTTATTTTTTTTTTTTAATTTTTGCTTTTATTGCAAATACCCCAAACACAGGCTGCAAAAAAAGCTGAAAACAAAAAAATAATTAACATTTTATTTCATGTTCCAATGAAATTCTTGTCTGTCGATAAATTTTTCAACGTGAAGTGACATGATTTTAAACTCGCACGCTTCGAAGACAGGCGTCATCAATAACAAGAATTCATTGGAAATGTTTGATAATAAGGCAAAACAACAAATAAATAAAGAAATTTTATAGCCAAGTCAAGTTAAAGGTTTTCAACGGCAACAAATTCACGAAATAATTATCACATGTGCTCACATAAATACTTTACATAAAACGTTACACGTCATTACAAATAGATGAAGGACATGGGATGTTGTACCAACTAGTCTAAACTCATTTTTGTTTTAAGTGTGTTCAAATGAGTCACAGGAGTACAAATAATCTTACCGCCTGCAAAGAAGGTGAAGATTGAAGCCAGGAGTAAAAAAAATTAACTCATTTATTATAAAAATCTGCGTATTTTTAGGAGTTAAAAAAAAATAAATAATAAGGGTCTACGTAAAATCGCTTAAAAATCTCACAATCTGTACAAACTGCACATTGGTACGCCTTGCAAATGAACTGTCAAAAATTTTATGAAAATTCATTAGCACAAGTTTGGCAAATTTGCCTAAAAATTTTGGCTCATAAACTTGCGGTGTATCGACGTTTCTTACAAACTGATATTTATTGTTAAAAATAGCACAAAAGTTGAAAGGGGGCTTTATGAAACAAGGTTTCCAAGTTTGCCCATTTGCCCAAATGACATTTTTAAGCAATTTAATTATTGTTGCGATTTATATATCTTGGTCATGTATTAGACTTTTCCATATCTTTCTAAAACAAAAAAATTTTAAGGAGAAGGGATTTTTAAACAGAAATAAAAATTTGACCTGAAATTTAAACTCGAAGATTTTTATATTCTGTGTTCTTTTAATATTTTTAGTTTCTGGTTAATAAGAAAAAAAAGGTTAATTTTTTCTTACTTTTTATAGAATTTAATTTCAGTTATAAAAGCGTTGGCACATCTACAGGTAAGTTTGTAGTTTTGAGTGATAAATGTTTTTTTTTTAATATATAAAATTTTTGTTCTTTCCCCGACGGTCAAGGAATGAATGAATCTTGTAAACTTGGAAAGTCTTGTTGTCCTCTCTTGTGTGCATTTACGAACAAGCAGAGAAAACACATTTTTCCTAATAATCACCCCTCAAACAAAACTATTGTTATCGACATTTTTTGAAACATATTAACGTATGTAATGAAAACCGATCGTGTTCAAAACGATAGTTTTTAGAAGGTGTGATTAATTTCGGCCGATTTTAAAATCCATTTCTGAATAAGTCTTAATTTTTGTTTTTAATTTAAAAGAATATATACAGAAAAAAGGAATAAAATATATTAAAAATAAATTTATTAAGATACTGAAAACGATATTATCGGTTTCGAATTTCTATATTATCGTTTTCCATCACATACCGGATAACGGTTACTTTAACCATGTTATTGCCACCGGCAACCATATTATGATAAATAATAACATTATGTTTACCAATGACAAAAGTATAGTTATTTTAAAAATACATACAACATGTTGCTTTTAAAAATGAAATGTTAATTGTTTATTTATTAAAAGCCAAACAATAATAAGTGAAATTAGTAAAGTAAAAAAAAAGGTGTAAATATAATTTACTAGCTAAACTTGAATAAGTAGTTTTCATCCAAACGAGTTTTTTGTGCGAAAATAAAAGTTTATCCATTTGAAATTTTCTTTTTTTCCATTAAAAAAATATTTCTACGGCTTTCTGAGCTGAAAAAGAGGCGGATATTCATAATTATAGAGATGGCAGATTACACGATTTCCGTTTTCCAAGGTGCCTTATGTCAAAATTGTTATGATAACGAATGGCTGTCAAGATTTGAAGTAGAAAAGGCTGTCAACCTCAAAATTCAATTGAATTGAATTTTTTCGGCCACGCTGTGTGCCTTCCTGAAACAAATGTGGTTTCCGCAAAAATTGTATTTTAATGAAATGCACGTGTGTCTTGGCCCAAAAATGGCATGAAAATGTGTCCTCTTTCTTTTACATGACGTACAAAGATGTTGTTTGTGTTTTAATTTTTGTGTTTTCTTTGTTTGTTTCGTAACTTAATTTCTTGCTACTCGTAAATACTACTAAAGAAAAGTAAAACAGACATAATACGAGATTTTTTAATACAACTGAGAAAATAAAAACGAAATGTTTTAATACCGAAATTCTATAAATATTCTAAGAAAGATTTAGATTGAATAACAGGATTTTGATATAAATATATTCTGTGCAAAAATATTTAACTTTGGAAAGGTAATATCGCTTTATCTTCTCCACTTGGATCAACAATTTCAGACTTCCATAACTCTGTTTTAAATTTAAAACAAGTTTAGCAAAGAAAATGTTAATTTATATACATTTTGTATTTATTTCTCATCATTTTTTTATCTGGTCTCATAACGTTACTTGTGTTGTATAGTTAATATGTATTTATACATTTTGTTGTTTGTACGTTCGTTAGTTTGTGTCTTCAATTGCTGTTTGTATGTCTGCCTTGATGGCTGCTAGTTGCCTGTCTGTATACTTCATGTGATCTTTAATTTCACTGTACACATTTGCATGCGTGTTTCTGTGTATGTTTCATAAATAAAGGCACATGTCGGTGCTACATGACGTATACGTAACGATTTTGTAAACACTCATACTCAAATACACTCATATTTAATGAAAGAGTGAGGAAAATGTACGTCTACTCTTGCTAATTGTGTTTTAACTTAATAGTTTGCATATGGGCATTTCCACAGAAAGGTCTAATGGGGGTCAAAATTTAAATGTCATTAAAAAACAATATTTTTTTACGATTATAATTAAAAAAAATTTGTTAATTTATTAAAAGCTATGAATGTTCACACCTATGAACTATTTGGCGTCCTATACGTAACCACTAGTGTTATTAAAAAATGGTTTGCTTTTGCAAAACGCGTGATACTTAAATAAAATTACACCTGATATAATATTAACGGTTTATTTTATTAAAACGCTACCAAATTACCTGAATTAACTTTGAAAATCAGTCATCGATTCGTGCAATCTTATAGGCGATGATTTTTATGGCGAACATATTCGTCCAATTGAACGGGTTTATTAATAACCAAGATTCCCTCATATGGAGAGAGGCTAATCCACAACAGACTTTAATCCATCAAGAAAATGCACCGTTTGACGCAGTTTAAACGATGGTGGAATCATCGTAACTTAATTTTGTGCTGCTAAACCATCAACATTTAAAGCCCTGAAGGTCAACATTCTTTGTGTTATTCGTGATATATTGCCAAAAATTATCGAATAAGTGGCCCTTCGATTCGTCAAAGTTTCAAATCTTAATGATAGGTATTGATCTTCAAATTAAACTTATTTTTTTGTTAATAATGTTTTCAATTTCAATTTAATATCCTGCAATAGTTTCCCTACGGCATTGTGTTTCAAAATTCAGTTGTGCAACTGTTAAAAGCAGTAAAAATTCCCCTAACAAAAGCATTTGAAGATGGCAAAATTAAAATAAAATTTATTACTTTTTGGAAAATTGAAAATATATATTTTCTTAAGTTATTTTTTCCAATAAATTTTGTGATCTATATCACTATGAAGCTCGTATTAATTAAATTCTAAGCGTCCATCTGGCGCCATTCATTTTCGTGATTTCGAAAATCTTTATTAAACTTTTGAAATCTTTTCTTAAAAATAAAGCGTGAATTTGACATATTTGGGATCAACAACATGTTAAATGACGTAAATTTTTCACCGAAATCAAATCTTTATATTATTTGTTTTAAATGCGAGAATTTTAAATTACTCCTGATCGAAACCTAAAAGAAATTACGCACGCTCTACTAGGGAGATCGATTATTCGACTTTTTTCAATAACCGGTTTTCGAATACTACGAATAGTTGCTAATTTAAAAAAACCGGTTTTCGGTTAAACATTTTTAAACTAACCGGTTAACCGGCTTTAATTCGAATACATAAAAACACCTACAAAATACATAGATATGACTTAAGGTATAGTCAGACCTAACAAATATTTGACGATATAATCCAAAAAAACGAGACCAGTAAAATGATCAAACTTTAACCGCATTTTTAACAATTTCTATTTATTTACTAATCTGTTTTTGTAAGACGATAATTGTATAATATAATTTAAAAACTATTAAATGATGTTTGATCTAGCCAAACGTTTTGCAAGAGCAAATAAAATATTATAGGAATTTAATAAATTTATTATTTGAGATATTCTCCTAAATTTATTTTAAATGAGTTTTAATTTGTTGGTGATTAAGCCATCTCTATATGAATCAGTAGACTTTAACCATATTTTTGAAAAGTTGTAAACAAAACCTCTTAGCCTGGATTATATATATCAAACGATTTTGTTTCAGCATTATATTAACGATTAGTAAGATGAAAAAAATGCTTTTTGTAAGAAATATTTG
The DNA here is from genome assembly GCA_943735925.1 of Pollenia amentaria. Classification (NCBI taxonomy): domain Eukaryota; kingdom Metazoa; phylum Arthropoda; class Insecta; order Diptera; family Polleniidae; genus Pollenia; species Pollenia amentaria. Next base: position 4,598,148 of record OX031006.1, on the reverse strand, counting down.
TCAATTCGTCGACCACAATTTGAAACCTTCCATGACATTGTTTGATTTCTCAATTTTGTTTTTTAGTTCTTGGTATTTTAAAAAATAAAACTGATGAATTATTTCCATATCGTTGATTCCGCCGGAATGTTAAGCATAAAGAAATGCTGGAACTATTTAAGAGTTTTTAGTACCTTAAGGGGCATTACGTCCTCGGCAACACAACGGGTTTATATTTCACCTAATGATTCATTTTTGGCAGCGTATTTTAGTAAAGTATTATTTGTCGACTCTTAAGACCTACTTCGAACGTGGTTAAGTTTTATTTGGGGCACATTAACGTCAACCATATGGACTAATTAAAGGTGATTAATAAATCGTGACGTGGAAACCCCTTCGCCACTTATCACTTTAGGATACTTCAAGAGCCTTACTTTGTCTGTTTAATCCCGTTCGAAATATCTCTAGAGATAAAATCTATATAAAAATATTTTTAATATTTAGAAAACGGTCGCACAAATTAAATACTATTTACTTTTTAACTGCACACGTTTTTGTAGTATTTTGAAAAGTTTTTGGTTTTTTTCTACAAGAACACACGCATTCATAAGTGGTTTTTATTTACAGTGTTCAAATTTTTTTTTTACTTTAGTTACACTTTGTTTTGACATTGTTCATAAAAAGTATAAATTTGCCTAATATAGAATTAGAAAAATACTTAAATTACGGGTACATCTACAACAAGAGTAAGAAAAATTTATATTAATTACACATTATTAAAATAACCGGTTCATTATACCAAAATAACCGGTTTATTCGATATTCGAAAAATGAACATTTTAAAATAACCGACTTGAGCAAAGCTAAAATAACAGGTTAAAACCGGTCGAATAATAACCGTTCGATCTCCCTACGCTCTACCCATGACAGTAAAGATTACACCAAATTCGGGCAATTACCCACAAAGCAGCACTGCTTTTTACAAATAATTAATAAAAAGAAGAACAAATTCACTATGGCCTGGTGTATTTTTATGGCGGTATTTGACAATAATATTAAATTCTCTTCAAGATTGCTCTTCCTGTAAGGGGAAGGCAGGGAAGGTAAGAATGCTACGACCCAATCTTAAAAAAGAATTTTGTTATAATAACTTAATGAAAGTAATTATAATTTGGGAAATAGAAAAATTATGGATTAGTTTCTTTTTTCTAAACTATGTGCACAACTATTAAATATTTGATGTCCTACACGTAACCCCTAGTTTTATTACAAAAATTATTTCTTTTGCAAAACGTCTGGCTAGATCAAAAATCATTTAACAGTTTCTAAATTACATTAATAAATTATCCTCTTGCAAACATTGTTTAGTAAATCAATAGAAATTATTAAAAATAAAGCCAAAGATTGATCAAATTACTGGTCATGCTTTTTTTGGATTTTTTCGTCAAATATTTGTTAGGCTGAACATACCTTAAGCCTTATGTAGGGAACTGAAATGCTAACAGCAATTTTACTTTATTTAATTAAAATTGTATACCAATATGTTGATTCCTTTTTGTTTAAATTGACTAATTTATTTTAAGGTTGCAAACAGATTCGTGTAGTTGACAAGAGCTCAAAATGATTAGTGTTATTTACAAGTATATTTTAGATTTAATTACACTTCGCTTTTATAGAAATGAAAAATAAAACTAATCTCCAAAATAAATTTTTCCAATAGATACTAAATTTAAATGTTGCTAATTCATACACTGTTTTATATTAGCGAACTAAAAAATATATAAAAATAAGTAGCTTTTAAGAATTTTGTTTTTAAAGTGTCCAAAAAAGTTTGGATACCTGGAAATGCCCATATCTCATATTCGTACTTAAATAATTGATATTCACATAAGTCGCTTTTATAACGTACGAGTAAAAAAAATTTGTATGTTTTATTTAACCAGCCTATATTTCTTATCGTCGTTGTTGTTGTTGGCGGAATTATTTTAGTTCGAAGCAAAATGTGTTTTATTAACACGTTGTTAGAAACACATGTCTGAATTTTATAAATAAATGCCAAGAAATATTTTCAGTTACGTTTTTGTGTGTGGATAGATGTACAATAGCTTGATGAAAAACAAATTGAATTTTAAAAAACTCACCATAATTCACTATATTCGAAAGTGTTTGATTTAATTGATGAGATCCTTGACCATGTCGCCGTATATTAGCGGTTGCAATTGTACGTGTTTGACGTTTTTTTCCTGAACATATTGTTGGTGCCATGGTGTGTAGATGTTTATTAAGATGTCTTGTATTTGTTTGGTATTTTTTAAGCAGATATTTTTTTATGAATCTAAAAAAAAAATATATAAATAAAAAGTTAGATCTATGGCGACACTTAAAGTTGCCAATCAATGCAATTAATAAGTTTACTATTCTTAAATGATTTTCTACGACGTCGAAATAAGAACAGATATTATTTCTGCTTTATTAAACTTAAAACATATAAAAAGAATTCCACTTAAATGTTCTATTCATTTTAGATCAAGCCCATATTCAGAACCCATTACCGACTAAAACATTAAAATTAAAAAAATATATCACCAAGAATCATCTTTCCTAATGAGAAATCTATTTTTTCACGTTGGCAAGACGTTTCAGGAACGATTTTGGTTTTTATATCTCTGATCACACAAGCTTAAAAGGTGTTTAGGACACGGAAGAAAGAAAATTAAATCTTAAAATTAGTTACTCAGTAAAAGAAGTAAAACTACAACTGTGATGTAGTCAAACTAAACATCTTAATTTAATGATAAAAGTCTGGTAACTCTGCTTGATTTAAATTAAATTTTGAAAAAAGCTGAAGGTCCATGCCATGCATTCTATGCGCTGTTCCTTTTTATGCATATTTCAAAAAGTAGAATCAGTCTAATGGTATGTGACAAGTTACACAGCACAAGTTACTGTGATGTAGTCAAACTAAACATCTTAATTTAATGATAAAAGTCTGGTAACTCTGCTTGATTTAAATTAAATTTTGAAAAAAGCTGAAGGTCCATGCCATGCATTCTATGCGCTGTTCCTTTTTATGCATATTTCAAAAAGTAGAATCAGTCTAATGGTATGTGACAAGTTACACAGCAAAATGCATAGAATGCATATACGTATCAACGCATGAAAGTAGGTTTACTTTCTACTTTTATATGCGTCGCATGTAAGGTGAAAAAATGTCAGCTGTTTTTGATGGACATGGACGACAAATCACATTTTATTTTCAATGTTATCGATAAATATGTTTGTGTGGTGAATTCCTTTTTTCTTATTAAAAAAGGTTTTTAATACAAGAAAAAGCTTTCGAAATAAAGATTGAAATAACTTTCTAGAACAAAATACATTGAAATGAATTTTTAGAACAATTTTTTCATTAACAAAATTTGCCATTCTAGTTATCGATTACTTTTATGTTCTGAGTGCCATCTTTATTGTTCTTATTACTTTTTTTTTACAAATGCCTTGAAAGGGAAACTTATTGACCCATGAATAATTACAAATTCTTTTGATAATATATGCTTACTCCTCTATGAATTCTTATAAATAAATTCTATTAAAATATCAGTTACACCTTCCATTTTTGCAAAATTGTTTTTATTTGATAAACATATTAGCCCAACGGATGATAAAAAAAAAACATTTGTCGCATAAAACGCATTGCATGTAACTTGAATTTAGAAACGCATGAAATGCACAAAAAGTCTCATACGCATCTACGCATAAACGCATGGTGTGGACTTTCAGCTTAAGAAGTTTTTCTCCATCTAAAAATAGGAATCAACAAAAAAAAAAAAAGAAGCGGTTTGACCTTTTGTATTGTTTATGGGAATGTTTGCTTGTTTGGGCAAGCACTTTTGAAAAATGTTTGCAGAACATACAAAAATTTTTGATTTTTTGTTTAAGTATGTTGAGTTTGCGCTGCTAAGTTTAATTATTTCAGTGAAAATTTTGCAGAGTTAAGAAGGCACTTCGAACTTTTTCCCTATGTATAAAAAGATTTGAAACTTACACTATTTTTAAGAAATATAATCAATTTTACTTGATTTATTCATGTTTTATTGCAACTCTATGATTTTTTATATAATTCAATGCTTTACAATGGGCACATACTTGATCCATTCTACCAATATCAATATTGTTATGTGAATTATAATCAACTGTTGGTTCGTAGTTAAACGTCAGACGTATTAATGTTATTTGATTAGCGTTTGCTTGCCTGGTTCTTAGACGTTTTCTTCATTTTGAATCTCGCGTTGTTGCTCTGTGTAATTATCTCGTAACCGTTATATTTTAAAAAATTTCATCTTTGACATTCTAACATTTTGACCGATATTTGTCGTTAATATTTCTAAACGAAAAAATTTGTTTATTTTAAATAGAGAGTTAAAAATTCGTTAAAGTAACCGAGATTTATCGTTACTTAACGGTATCGATAATTAAATTCAAAACGTTACAGAATTGTGGTAGACGGCGGATTAGCGACAGAATAGAAGGAAATGAGAAATTGTGAAAACCAAATTTGCTTTATCTGCAGTTTATGTTGGGAAAAAAAATTGGGGCAATCATATTTTTTGTGAAAACGACCAACGCATAACAAAATGGACGAGGATAAAAGTTTTTTAATAGAATTCGTTAAGAAATAATTATTATGTTTGCGTGCTTTATTTGCAAACGGAAATCGTGTTTTTTCCAAGTTGTTTGTGAAGTTTATTTGGTGCTGAAAATCAAACTACCGTAAAAATGGAGAAGGCAAAAAAAAAAAACAAAACTATGAAATTAGATGCGGTTAGAAAGAAAAAAAAACCAAAAGAATAAACAAAAAAAAATACAACAAACACATAAAAAGGGGAAAAAACCCAACAATTTGTACAAAATTTTCGATAACAAAATTTTTTTGTATTTGCTCGTGTGTTTTTTTTTTATGATGTCGTAAATATTTTTTACACGCATTATTCGTTTGCGTGTGCCAGCAGTAGACATTGAGTCATTTATTGTTGCTATTTCTTATTCGATTTTGTGTTTTGCACAGGGTTTCCAGTTTTATTTTATACCTTATTCCCAATTTGCGGTTTTTCATCCTCCAAAATCGCCACAGATCTTTTAAATACAATAATATTGTGTAAAAGGAAACATATGCATACATTTATTTATTTAAAAAAACTCATTTGTGTAATGTTATTAAAACTATTGTTATTTGTACTTTAAGTACTACATATCTTAAACTCAAAAGAAAAATAATTATACGGCAAGTTTATCATTTTAAAAACTTCAGAATCAAAATCTTCTAATTCATCAGCCAATGCAATTTTTTTTTACATGTTGTTTGTATTAAAAAGTGTTTATATTTCAGAAGATGGAAGACATTTTCCAAAGCAGACTGAATTTTTTTAAAGTGTGTATTTAATCTAAGAAGAGCTTCTAATATCTCATACAGTATTTTGTTGCGAATACTGATTGTATTCATTTATAAAAGACTCGTTCAACACAAGCTTTTCTTGTTGGTATAGAAAGCATATTTAAAACTATTTCAGCAATCTATTGAATGGGTTTCCAACCAAATGTGTCTTGGTATGAAAAACACTTAAGACAAACAATTCTTAAGTTTGTATCCACATCTTGACCAAATCGGTATTGCCATTGCACGAATGGCATTACAACAATATATTATATCCAAAAATTCCCAACAAAAAATGCTTTTTCCCCCCCAAAAAAACCCCTTTTTGTGGAAAAATCCCCAAAACTGAGAACGATGTTTTTGAATAAAATTTCACTAGACAAAAAAAGACGCAAAATACGCCATTAGAATATAGGTTTAGTTGTGTGTGTGTGTGTGTGTGTGTTTTTTTTTCTTTTTTTTTAGAAAGAGTTTTGTACATGAGTAATTACAAACATTCCTCATACAACGCAACATCAGCAAAAAAAAAAAAAAAATAACTAAAAAATAAGAAAAAAAAATATGAACGAGAACTTTTTGGCACGTGTATGATCTTTCCGGTTGTTAACACTGTACAAGTACTTGTACGACACTGATGAAAACTTTTGAAAATGGAATAATGACAGGATAAGGAACATTGAAACCCAAACTACCAAAATGAATAGCTACATCCCGTTATGTTGGGTGTTGACAAATTTTTTTTTCTTTGTTTTAGTTAACACTTCCATTAACTTTAAATTTCATTTATTTGTTTTCCATAGAAAATATTGATTACAGTATCTAATCTAATAATTTGTAAATGTTTTGTCGTATTTGTTAATATCACTCGAACTTTTTAAAAAGAAAAAAAATTCTTATCGGGCATTTTATAAATGAGTCAAGCAATACATTTTTTTGTAAGAATTAACCCACGTACTGATATATTTATAACCAGGAGGGTAGGTTTAAAAGTTTTTTGCTAGAAATATATATTTTTGCAACTTTCTTAAGATTTTTGTACATATTTGGCCAACAATATTTAAAAAAAGAAAAATAAGTTTTGTCATTTGAAAACATATTGGGATCATATTGGTCATCTCTGGTAATCAAAATCAAGCGATTATTTCGATACATGTTTAATTTATGATCCTACCTTAATTTTAAATGTGAAAGTTTGTATGTTTGTTAGTTTGTGATTTTGTATGTTTGTGGCGCAATCACGCGAAACAGCTTAATAGATTTGGATAAAATTTGGTAGACGGATTTTATGAGGTAAAAACGGGGAAAAATTGTCACTTCTTACCTTTTCTCTTTTTAATAAATTTGGTATTCAGATTGCATATGGTCCAGACTAGAATAAAGGGTATTTTTTAAGGGGTAAAAACGGGATAAAATTGGAACTTTTTCGTTTTTCGATAAATTTGGTATACATACAGATTAATATACAGATTAATTTGGTATACATACAGATTAATAATATATATTAATATACAGGCCTAAAATTAGGAAAATATGGTACTTTTGGTTCCCTTTTACCTTCCGTCCGTTTTCTATTAGCAATAAATTTGGTATAAAGAAAGCACATGGCCCAGATTAAAATATAGGGTACTCTTTAAGAGTAGAAGAAGTAACTTGCCTACAGAATTGTTCTCGTATGTGAATACTTTACAAAAGTGATGTGTGTTTTTGTAGCCCAAAACAGAATAAAATTCGGTAAATAACAAAATAAAAAAAGAAATATAGCTTAGCATTGCCACTGATTTTTTAAAAAACAGGACAAACTACCATCTAAATATACAAAATAGTTGATACGCAGCGTAAAGTTGACTTAGATTTAAATTTTAAAAGCGGCGCATGCACGTTGAAATTTTTACATTAGTTCACTTTTACGCCTTTCTAATGTATAAATAGAGACCGCTGGTTTATAGGAATTGCAACGTATTTGTAAGAAATTTCACAAAATAAAAGTGATTTTCTGGGGTAAGCCATATACAAATTATTCAATAAAAGATTTTTACTAACTTTTCTCCACAATCTTCGAATTATGTGGCCTGCCATAAAAGTTAAAATTTTTACGGTTAATATTTGCTTATTAAGCGTGTTTCGATATTCTAATAACTGATAAGAGTCCGAAACATTATAATCAAGAGATTAATATGTTTTAACCAGAGTTCAGAAAAATTCATATATGATCGCTCATATTTACCCATTCATGAATTTTTTCATGAATAAGGATTTTTAAACGTGAAATTTTTTTCACAGCCATGAAGGAATTGTGAATTTTTCGCCAATTCATTTATGAGGGTGAGGAAAAATAAATTTTTGCCTTTCTTCAGTCATGAAGAATGAGGAAACAAAAAATTTTCGTAACGCTCCTCACTAGAAATGTTGTTGTGGCTCGACATTATGCATGACCACAGCACGAAATGCCTGTGTGTGTATTTTGTTTTTGTAAGATATTTTTGGTAAAGGCAACCAGCCAAGGTTTGTGTTGAATTTTTCGTAGGCTAATATTATTGAAAAAAAAAAAAACTAAAAGAACTGCACATATCGTCATCTTAAATGCAGAATAATATAACAGCACAGTTTACCTGAGCATCAAAAAACGTTATAAAATGGAAATTAATTGAAATATTAAAGCAATTTTAAATATTTAGGATAAAAATAAGACAACCGATTTATTTTTGGAGGGAAAACTAATTTTTATTTTTATTTATTTAGTTATGTGTGTTGCGTTATTTTAATTTGTAATTCTCTGAAACAAAACGACGGACGTAACATCAACAAAAGTATGATAGTATTAAGTAAAACAAACATATAAAATATTAAATAATTAAATATTTTTGTTAAATTACATTTATAATAGAATATAAAAATAAAGTACATGGTTATAAATGCAATAATGCGTTTAAACAATAAATTTAAATGTGGTTAAATGCACCTAGAAAAATGATAATCACACAATTAATATGTAGCATCATAAGGTTTGCGTTGACATGGTGAAACAACTTTGCTTTTCTGATGCAGCACAGGCAGTGCTGCATTTGAGAACGTAGGGAAATTATATTATTATTGATCTTATGTCATATTATGTATAATTTTTTATTGATTTTGATTTCTAATTAGAAAATTTCTTCATCAAATTTAACTATAAATTTATTTTAAAAAGCTAAATTTCTCTATTATAAATAAAGTGTATTTTGATCTCCTTATAATACATTTTCTCAATTGAATTTTTCTTAACAATAAACAAATTTTGTAAATAAAAAATTTGACTCATATACATATATGCCTATTTGTCTCCATATAAGGAATTATTTAAAAAAAAATCCTGTAGCCCATACTTGCAACGCTATGTACAAGTAAATTTTAAGTAGGTGATTTCTGAAAAAATAAAATAAGAAGAAGGAAAGAATAGTCCAATTAAGAGTAGTATTGATAGCAGCTCTGTATTCAATAAACAAAAATGTTGAAGAGAGTAGTATTTCTCCTAAAAAGAAATATCAGTATTTAATAAAGCTGAAGAGAGGGATAAACACAAAATAAAAAAAATTCAGGTAAACATTTTATATTCCAGCTCTTTTAAAAAAATTAAAATGGCAATTATTCTAAAAATGTAGAATAAATATATTTTTAAGGATATTGATTAAGGCCCCCTTGGAAGGATGTGATCCTAACAAAAATACCAGATTGTTTTAAATAAAAGTGGGAAAGGTATGTATGTCTTTTGTATTATAAATATTCTATATATTTAAGAAATTTTCATATCCCATACAGATTCACTATAGCGAAGTTCGATGGTATTTTAATTTATTAAAAACAATATACAGTACGTCACATCCATTGCAGCCAAATCGTGGACTATATCGCCAATGTGACTACAAGCCTAATCCCCATATATGTCCACATGAGGTATATTAGGGAGTTAGAATATAAGCAATTTATGTGAATAAAGAAAATAAAAAAAAGACTTATTGTTCTGTAAAAAAAATAATAAAATATTTCATCCCTAAAAACTATTTTTTTAGAGTGGAGGGTAGGGATGGGCAATAAATATCGATATATCAAAACATCGATATTTTAAAAATTATAATCGATATATATTGCCGATATTAAAAATACCCACATATCGATTCATCGATATTTATCTACGAGGATCGATTTCGATATTTTTAAGATCTCTTTATAATAAAATTCAACATGTTAACAGTTGCTCAACTGCTTACAATACTGTTGTTTTTTAAGAATTGCATCATGTGTTTTTTAACTTATATTAAGAAAATAACGGCGCTTTTCTATTGTACATTTTCATAGATTATACAGTTCAGTTTTGTCTCGGTTTTTTAAGAGAAGACAAAAAAAAAATAAGTGCGGAAAAAATATTTGGAGAGGGTTCCTAGAATCATGCAAAGAATCGCCTTAATTATGGCGTATTAGCAGCAATAGACTCATGAAAGTTGGAAAGTTTATAATAAAAAAAAAATATTTTTATTAATTTTTTTATTTTTTTTTTTAGATTTCATAAGGCCAAAAAAAAATTTTTTTTTTGTATTCTTTACTTTTTTTGAATTTTTTTTATTGTAGAATTAACTGCCGGTCCCTCGATTTCAAACGAAAACATCGTTCGCTTACCTTAAAAACTAAATTTTAAAATTGGTTTTTGTTTTAAATAAAAGTTAAGCGAATGAAAGTTTCGTTCGAAATCGAGGGACAGGCAGTAAATTTTAAATTAAAAGAAACAATAAAAAGTAAGAATGGAATTACATGTAATATGTTTGTACATATGTAAATATGTTTTGACATAGGTATATTAAGTTTTTAAATTTGGTAATAATTTCAGCTTAACACGTTCGATACACCGATATATCGATATTTTTAATTAATAAATATCTTAAAAAATATCGATACGATATATATCGATATATTTTTTTCAATTTGCCCATCCCTAGTGGAGGGCTGATGACAAAAATCAAACAATTTAATTATTAGGTCCTTTTTTACATTCTTAAGAAAAGTGTGCTCAACAAAAAACCCAACGTTTTGGTTGGTAGTCCAAACATTTATTACAAGAACAAAATATACGTTCTCCGTTCTTGTTGTTATTGTTTTCAATAATTTTCGAGAAAAAAAAACTACTCTTTTTAAAGCACCAAAGCAAAATGTATTAACAATGTATTATTAGTACATTCTGGAATCAAAGATTTTTTTTAAAAAACAAAATACATATCGTTAGCTAAAACGCAAAAACCATTTATCATTGAACAATTTATAATTAACTTTTTATTGACTTCGATTTAATATGAGAGAATTCATTATAAGGAGATAAAAATACACTTTATTTATAATGGAAAAGTTAGCTTTTTAAAATCAATTTATAGTTAAATTTAATGAAGTAAATTTTTTAGTTTAAACCACGTCTAATTAGAAATTAAAATCAAAAAAAAAAATTATATATAATATGTCATAAGATCTATAATATAATTTCCCTACGTTCTTAAATGCAGTACTGCATCAAAAAAGCAAAGTTGTTTCACCATATCAACGCAAACCTTTTGATGCTACATATTAATTGTGTGATTATCATTTTTATAGGTGCATTTAAACACGTTTAAATTAATTGTTTAAACCCAGTATTGTTTATAGCCATGTACTTTATCTTTATATTCTATTATACCTGTAATTTAACAAAAATAATTAATTATTTAATATTTTAAATATTTGTTTTACTTAATACTAACATACTTTCGTTGATGAAAAGTCGTTTTGTTTCAGAGAATTAAAAATTAAAATAACGTAACACACACAACTAAATAGATAACAAAAAAATAATATTTTTTCTTCAAAAATATATCGGTTATCGCATTTTTATCCTAAATATATAAAATTACTCTTATATCTCAAATAATTTTCATTCTACAACGTTTTTTTGCTTCTCATGTAAACTTATGAAATGTGATGTAACAATATTATGCATTTAAGATGACGATATGTGCAGTTATTTTAATTTTTTTTTTTTCAATAATATTTGCCTACAAACAAAAACCAAAGAAATAAAAACAAAACACACACAGGCTAATCATGCTGCCCAGCGGAAAAAATGCAAGCGATTAATTTTTAAGGCCTTTAAGAAGGTTTACAATTGAATTTTTAGTAAACTTTTACTTATTCCACTCTTCCTTCTTTGAAAAGGTTTTTTAGAATGGTAATGGTTTTTACTAAATATTTTACAAAGAGGTCTGTCGAAATCGTTTTATTACTAGTTATGTTGGAACGTGTAGCAAATTTAGATATTAATTTACTCACTTCGTATTATTAGCAACAACAATTAAACTGGGATAAAGCTTTATTCTTAAATCTTTTTAGAAGGCCTTCCAGAAGCCTTTAAAGTAGATGCAAGAGGGCAAGGCGTTGCTCTCTAATTATACACTTTGTTGGAATGCAGCTGGGAGATCTAATGTCTGCAAAAAGGCCTTCTATAAGGGCTCTTAACTACTTTACTTTCCCGCTGGAAATGGTTGGGCAAATCGCATTTTTTTCCTTGTGAAGAATTTTAACGTAAAAAATTCACATGTGAATTTTTTTTTTCTCACTCCTCATGAGTGAGGAAATTCAAAATATTTTTTTTTCTCACCCTCATGAGGATGAATCAGCAGAAAACTTTTGAAGTTTTCACGCTCGCTCATGACTGAAATGAGCGAACGTACTCTGGTCTGGTTGCGCGTGTTGGCTATGTTTTTACACATGTGCCACAAAACTAAATGAAGCAAATTAAAAAAATAATAAAAATTTCACAACCTGAAGGTTTGAATATCGTATTAAAAAAAAATAACATATTGTTTAAGAAATAAGAAATATATTTAACAAAACGTGTTTGCGTTTTTATGCGAGTAATTTTTACAAAAAGATATCTGGGCTCGTCTTCATACCTAACAGTTATCTTTACCTTTTTCAACGTCTATTTGGACAACGTGTTTTTATCTAGATTAGATTTCTATACACAGCTTGATTTATATTCGTAGAAATTACGGGCATTAAAGGAATAAGTTTATTTAAAACAACCAGTCAAGAAAAAAATTGTTAGTTAATTAAAAATTAAAAGAAGAAATGTGGTAACACGTGTTTAACAAAACTGTTGAGACAGAAACGTAATTTTAAGGAAGTTAATCAGACTTGTCAGTATGAAGTGGAGTTCACACTATCGAACTCAAGTGACGTCAAACATTTCACCAGTCACCCATAAAATAATTTATGGTTGACAGTTGACTGACGAAAATTCGCGTTCACAAAACTGTCAATAAATGCAAATTCAAATTAAAAAAAAAATTATAGAATGTTAAGCTGATTAATTTGTTCTATTACTTTGATCAAGTATTCAAATCAACTTTTAATTGATTATAAGTTCTTATCAATCCATAAAATGATCTTGTTGTTCGAGTCTTCTTTAATCTCCATTAATTAATGCATCTAAATCTTTAGATGAATACCGTTGAAGTAACAAGAGGAATTAGATAAGACTTAATAGATTTAAAACGCGACGCACTTTTTATCTGGTTTTATACTTTATAAACTTTGTAAAGTTCAATACGTCTTTTATAACGTTTATTTCCATATGTCCTGCTTAAGAAGATTAAAAAAATTATTAGTAGCATTGCAAGGATTCAATAATTTTTAAACGTTTTCCTTTCTACTGCCGCCACCCAACAAACATTTGAGATATACTTAAAAAAAAATAAAATTAAAAAAGTTACTTTTCTTAAAAATTTCGAGGAACAAGTTTATACAAAATTTAATACGATTTATCCAATAAAAAAATGATTGGGGCATAAAAAAAGTTTGTTAATGGCTTCAATTATGATTTACTGGATTAAGCCTGGTACGCAGGCAGTTCTGTCTGAATTTTAGTTTTCATTTTAATATCTTCTTAATATTACGCCAAATCATGTTTTTTTCATTAAGATGAGCCTTTTTTGTACGTTATTTTCGATTTATTTGTTCGTCTTTTTATATCTTCAGTTTTATAGTTGTATATCCAATTTAGACAAAAATGCGGCAAACCAAATTGTACAATTATGTTTTTACGAAGGTCCGGAAAAAGTTGCCGAACGCCAAACACAGCTTTTCCACAAACGCCGGCAACAAACCCAAATATTCGGTAGGACTCCACATACATATTTGTTTATCACTAGTATCACCGTTATGAATATTTCAGGATTGAGCTTTATATCTTAAAATTATAATTTAATATTTATAAAAACTGACCTCACGTATTAAAGTCTATTTTAAATGAATGCTTTATAGGGGGCCTATGGTAAATTATGACCATTCCTTACGAAATTCAGCACCGGTATTAGCATTATTCGTTACGGTTTTAGGCGAACTGAAGTGATTTTCAGGCGTTAGCTTTATAGGGGACCTAGGGTAAATTATGGACCAATCCTGACGAAATTCTGCAGAATTAAGTAGTATCATTTCTAGTCATATAAAACGAACTTGTGCAAAGTTTAATGAGAATACATTTTTTAGGGAGGTCGTTCCACATTTGCGTTCTTTTCTGTTGAGCTTTTCGAAAGTGAGCGAGCTTTCAACAGACGGACATGGCTAAATCAACTTAAAATTACTCAAGGGCCCAGATAATATATACTTTATGCGGTCTAAGATGAATATTAAAAGGTTTAAATTTAACCATACTATTGTCACCGACAAACATATTATTGTTAAATGTGTCCTCCATCAAGAAGGAACAACCATATTATGGTTGCCTCCGAACATCTTTTGGTTAGTAATAACTAAAATTTGTTTAACATTTATAATAGCATGGTTGATTTTCAACCAAAGCATGTTGCTCTTAGAAAAGAGGAAAATACTATTGTTAATTTAAAAACAAATTATTGTCATATTTAACCATAACATGTTTAGAGGCAACCATAATATGGTTGTGGCTTCTTGATGGAGGACTAATTTAACAATTATATGTTTGTCGGTGACAATAATATGGTTAAATTTAAACATAATATGTTTAAAATTTTGTCTAAAAATAGTTTTGTTGGAGGTGACCAAATTTAAACATATTTTTTCTCTGCGTGTGGGCCTTTTGTACGCTTTGCTGTAGAAATCTCAAACAAACTTTGATGTTGAAAAAATTTGCAAAGAGTTAACATCAGGGTTCAATGCTTTAAAAAAAATTTGTTAATATAAAATTTATTGCTATACCATATTATTACAAAATTGCACTAAATGCTTTTAAACAAGACTTGTGTCACCAATCATTACGACTCTTAAGTAAGAAAAAAAAATCAATTTATATTTTTAAAATTATATCAATTACAAATGCTGCACACACTAGTTACAACAGCTCATCTATACAAAATTTAAAAAATAATAAATATTGCACTAGTATGATTGTATGGTATGTGTTCCGAGCACGATTCTGCATCACTTGTCTGTTCCAGTATGCTGGCATAATGTATGCCCTACTTTAGTATACCCTCATACACTACTCTAGTGGTGAATGGTTAAAAAAGGTTTTTTAAGTATGTATTTTGCTGAATACTTTTAATAAAAAGTTCGTTTTAGATAAAAAATACTTTACTAAATAAATTAATTTTCAGAATTTCAATTACACCTTTAAAGTAATTATAAAGTTATTGGTTCAAAAAAAATTTTTTTAATGGAATTAATGGACAAGAACATTTTTAACTAAAGCCTTGTTACTCTGATCCAATTTGTGAAAAATGTTCAGTAACATCTTTTATTTCATACGAAAAATTTGACATGCGTCACTGTTTTGCGTATGTAAACAAAACCCACATGTATTTTAAAAATTAAATAAAAATGAAAGTAAATGAGAATGAAAAACTGTTGCCGGTAATGTTATTTATGTTTTTCTCTTCTCATTTAGTATTAAGTTTGAAGTTTTTTCATTTGCTTAAAATTCCACGTGAAATAAGTGCAGCTTATATTATTTCGCAGTTGTAAAAAAATTTTGCTAGTTTTCGTAAATTTTTTACAAATTGAACAGAGTACAAATCTATCAACATAATTTCATGGAAATCCCGAACACCAAATATGAAAATCTGAAGCATTTTTAAACTTATAATTATGTGTTTGGTGGGATATTCTTTTAGCCCAACTCACATGTTATCACACACACACTAATTATACGCCATAAAGACAGAGTAATAAATAAACAACAGTTTTGAATCTCTTACACGTGGAGGAAATGACCTAAATATTGGAGAAATATTTTACAGGCACACATACATGCATATCTACATCAGTGTTGCCAGGTAATTTTTTTCTTCCTCCCAAAAAAAATTCAAAAACCCCCCAAACGTATAACGTATTTTGAAAAAATCCCCATAATAAAAAAGTTTAGATAATAATTCCATTTCAATTAATAAAACTTGTCTTAGGTTTAATTTACGTACTTAAACTTATTATTACCTAAATAAGGCAAAAATCGGCAAATCTTTTATTTTACTCAAATTCTTTTAAAAATATTTTTTTTTATAGATTCTTGAATATTTTTATTTAATAAAATATCTAAACCACAATTTCAAACCGCTTAAAAAAGACTGTAACATCTGTTTATGTGTAAATTATATATCGTTACCTAAAACGCAAAAGGCCTTAACTAACCAAAAATTAAAAAACGACTTTTTCATTGATTCTGATATATTGCATCAACGAAAATGTCCACAACAATTTTGGAATCTTTCGACCAAAATTAGCGATTTTATTAACAAAAAACAAAAAGCCCTTTCTACAAAATATTATACGATAAACGCTAATAGACATAACTAACAGTTTGCATTATATGCAACATTGTTATTTGTCAAAACCACTGGTAGGTTTAGCAAGAAAAATATAAGAAAGAATAATTATAAACAGTTTGAGGCAATTTATCAATTTACCATTTTAAATAGTTTTTTGTTTCTCCTGTAAAATTTTCAAAGTGTTAGATAGGGCCTTTTGCGTTTTAGGTAACGATATGTTTTTGATCAGAGTAAAGTTTAATCTAACACAGCATTTCAGGTGTTAGATTAAAGTTGTGTTATTAAATGAATACTTCACGTATAGCGGGAATCTAGCGATGTTTGCTCAACCATCAACAAGCTGCAAAATAAAGTTTTGCTTAGGTACTGTTATGTATGTACAGACAAACAAATAGTGAAATTCTCTAAATTTAAATTAATTCCCACGAAATGTTACTCCTAAATGAAATGAAACCCCCTTAGCTGGCAACTCTAATCTACATTTCAATAATGGGAACATACTACATGTGTGAATTTATTAATATGAAGTATCTTTATGTATATTTTTCTAGCCAATATAGTAGTCTATAAGGGCAAGCACGAGCAGTATATATTTATTACATATTTATTCATGTAAGTATTTGTGCATGTTAATAACTATTATGTACCGAGTTAATGCTTGAATGTTTCGATTGACAAACGCACACCATTTATAAGATTATAATCCAATTTAAACACCTAAATAAATTTCATAGGGATATTTAAGACTGTTTCTCACTCGTTGATTGTTTACACGGGTGTTAGGGAAAACAATAATGTATATGTGTATGTTTGTTGGTAATATTTGTATGAATTCCCGTGTATGCTTAAGATTTTTTGTGTTTAAGTGTGCTCGATTTTTTAAAGTCTTTCAACACATTTTATTTTATACAATCACCAAATTAATATGACTCACGCTGACTTTTTATCGCTTCCAAAAGAAAAAAAAATAATTATTAAATAAAAATGCTGGAAAAAGAAAATTGTATTTCAAACATTAACGAAACTTGTTTCTTTTATTTTTTAATAAATGGCATCATCGAAGCCGTTTTGCTTTTTGACATTGATTTTTTTAAGCTTAAAAATGAATAGCATAGTCATGCAAGTTCTTGTTGAGGATTTTGCTGGGAATTTATAAATTTTTTTCAGGAAGACCAACGGGTTTTACTGGCACATCCTCGACGAATGATTGTATTCCTACGATATTAAAAAATTATTCTTCTTTTGGAGAAAAAATTTGCTCACTCTGTAGGCCACCTCCTGTGAAGTTTTTATTTTTCAAGTTTTGTACAGTCGTTTGCCGTAGAGGGACGTTATTGTCTTAAATCAATTATTTTTAAGAATACGGACACAACCATTCTTGCACTCAGCAACACAATTTCTTAAGGCCCCATGAAGTTAAGCTCGTTTTCAGCATCCCACCAACAATCTTTTATAAACTCCCTTTTGTTTTGTAAGAGATTTTTTTCCCCGCGGAATTTTTATTTGTAAATGGGATGGCTATATTTTTCCCGTCGCTTTTATTAACTTTGGAAACACTGGAAACCGTGACGCGTATCTGATTACATTTTTATATATTTAAATATTAATGGAAAATAAAAATCTGAAAATGATTACGGCCTGTTCAACAATTTCGGAATTAAACGTAAACTTCGTATAGAATTTAATATGAAACATATTTTTAAAACCGCGTGTTTTTCATAGAAATTTTCTTGGTGTTACATTTTGTCGAATTTTTGTAAACTATAGAAACCAATATTCTTAACACAGTAAAAAGTAATTTAAAACTGTACTCGTATTTTAAACGGAAGTTAAAAATTTATTGCTCCATAAAACTTGAAATGACTAAAAGAATTATATTTTCAATATGTGGTAAATATTGCTATTTTTATTTTTATCTGTCATTTGTTCTATTTTTATCAAATCATTATCATCATTTTAAATTATATGTCGTAACATCACTGAATGCTTTTAAAACACGACACTTGACGCTTTATTATAAATTTATAAAGTAGTATTAAATTCACTTTTGTTAACTGACTAAAACAATCTAAGAAAAACTTACTTTCAGAATCTTAAAAAAAAATCTTTTCAAAATTGCACAATTGCAGATGAATATGTTTGCATTAGGTTACAGTTCCTACTAATGCATTTCAACCTTGTGAATTACTAAAGGACCTTGTATTTCACTTCCTTTTTCCCTATTCAACTGAGCTTTCTCTTCTAACCCCCCCAACTACTACCAAATAAAGAACAGCTGCATTACTTCTTAAATGGCTTATTTTACTGTTATTGTTGTAAGTATAGCAGTAGTTCATTTTTTGCTCTCTTTCATTTACTTGCACTCTTTACAATGTATGAGAGCAGTGTAAATAATTTAACTGCACATGTATGAATGACGTCAGTTAAGACTTGCAAACAGTAACAATGTTATGTAACATGACCTTCAATTAGTAATTTTTCTTACTTTAATTTGTAGAAATGTTAATGCAGAATTACAGATATTTTAAAATTTTTTAGCATGCAAAATATTTGTTTGACAAAACATTAAATTATTAAATAATAAAAAAAAATTTTAAATAAATTATAAAATGTTATTTACCTCAACACGCGATTTTATAATATTACGTTCTTCTTGTATGTATGCATACATACGAATCAAATATTAAACACGTGCCCCCATACAAATACGAGTATCGATGAACAGAGAATGAATATGCACTTAATGGAAATTAAGCGCGGAGAGTGTAGTACACATGGTAATAATAAATATTTTCGTGCAAGTATTTTGGAATATGTCATTCAAATGTCGAAAAATTTAGAAAATTAGTGAAAATTTATTGAAAGCTGAATAGCAGCTATTCATGATGGGTGGCAAAAATGGAAGAAATCTGACGTAAATTTTTAAAAATAAAATTAATTTTAAAAATAAGCAGATAGGTATTGGACATTAACATTTTTTCATTACATTTTTTTATTATGGAATTAAAAAAATATATTAAAAGGTTTGTTCCTGTACTTAAAATTGGGATCCCAATGCACCAAAAAGCATACAATTTTCGAGTACGGGAACGCTTTTTGGTAACAATGGGATCCCGATTTTGGGTACGCTAAAAACCCTTATAATAAAAACCACAATGAGAGGAATATTTAAATTCAGCTTTAATACACAGACCATTAAATTTGAATTTAAAAAAAGGATATCAAAGATATGGTAGCAAAATGGGGTATATTTGTTTGTATTTTTTGAATTAACATTTTTTTTCTTTGATTTAGGAGCGATTTTTATTACAATGTTGTCTGTTATCTGTTATCTGTTTATTTTTTTTTTTTTTTTAATTAAAGATTTTTTTTAGATTAAAATATAATTATTGACATTAAACGAAATTTTTTGTGAAGTCGGAATTTTAATCGATTTTTTTAAATAAGAGGTTATTTTCAAGTCTAGATATTTTTTTTAAATTTCTTTTCAATGGCAATTGTAAAATTAATATTTGTTGAGATGTTAAGTTAAAAGCAAATACGTGAATCGACAGATTTTAAAACTTCTCTTCCCTTCAGCTGCATTTAATATTTTTGTGTATAATAAAATGAGACTTCTCGCACCGTTCAAATAATAACTTTGTTGTATTATTTATTTAAGAAATGTTTTTTTTTATATATTTCTTTTAATACTGAGAGTCTAATGATTCAGGAAATGATATAACAGATTGTAAACACACCTTAAGAATAATTAAAAACTAATGGCCTAAGTTTTAAAAAATAAAGCATATTAATAAAGGGTTTATGAAACGGATATTGACATGCTTTATTTTTTATAACTTAGGCCGTAAGAAAACATTTCAAACCTCTACTTTTATCTTGCTCATAAACATGTTAATGTTAATTTGAAAGTAAGTTCTTATGTATCTCGTTCAGTGTTGCCAATTTAGCCATGTAGTGGCTACCCTTTCATCATGTTAATCATGAAAAATACCATTTTTTGTTAATAAAATTTCCTTCAAGTTTTTTAAAAACATGAAACAAAAAAAAATTTAAGAAATGCTGCTATAATTATGATGTAACTTAGAAATTTTCTATAGTTACATATGAAAATTCCATTTAATTCTATTAATGATTAAAATTGTTCGATTTTTTCAAAATTTGACTATTGTATATTTTAGTATATATAGGACATTTTCAAGTATAAAGAAAATAATTTTTTATTTAACAATTTTTTGAAAAAAAATATATTTCTTTTTTTTTTAAATAATATTGATGCGCTTTTTTAACAGAACCTTGCGTAGCCATTTTTCAGCCGCTATTTGGCATTTTTTGTTTATGTCCATAATTTGGGAACTTTTTGGTTAAGAAGCGTTGGCAACACTAATCCCGATTACAACAGAAAATAAAACTTGACACATTAATTTACACGTGTAAAAAAAAATAAAAAGACTTATTCATTGACCAGTGGCAAATGCAGTTGTCTTTTTCTTTGTTTCTTATTTTATACTTGTTTTGTTAAATAGCATTTTGTAAATATTTTGAAAAATAACAAAATAGTCGTAGTTTTAATAGCGGAAGTTCCACAAAATGTTTGTAAATAAAGTAAAAAAAAAACAGAAAAACAAAAACTCGTGTTAGCAATTATTTTTAGGACGATAATTATTTATAATGCAAATGTTTTAATTTTTTCACGCTTATTGTAGTTTTATGTGAGAAATAAGTTTTTTTCTTTTTTTATTTTATGAACGTCATTCCATTCATAAAAATAAACGAGAATAAAGTACAACGCTGGGCAATAAACTAAAAAACCCCACTGATTTAAAACAAGATGTAAGCTTTTATTTAAAGCAACATCAAGAAAAAATTATATGTATATAAATAGAAATGAGACTTATTGCTATTTATGTATATAAATTATTGTTGAAAATATGGAATGACTGTTAGTATTTAATATAGTGCACAATTTATAATATACATATACGCCGGCTTCTAGTTTGTTTATTTTCTTAAAAGCACTTTAAGAGTCAAAAACACTTTTACAAAATAATAATAACAATAATTGTTACAAAATTGTTTTGTTAAGGCAAAGAATAGATAAATATTCTGAAAATACCTAAAAAAAAAAAGAAATATTGGCAGTTCAAATAGCTTTTCGCTGTTTCTTATAAGTAACATTTGGTAAGACTTGTGCAAAGGTTATAGAAAATTGTATTCCAGAACAATACTAACAATCAGTACTCAATATATCGTTCAACTTTTAAAATTTTTGAAAAATAAATCGTTTAGTGGACAATTTTACTTCATTACGAACCGGTATAACTCGGGAACGGTAAGAGCAAATTCAAAAATAGTTTCTCCTAAATTATTTAGAATTAACTGATCTTTTAAACTAAATTGTTAGTTTTATTAATTTTCAAAAAAAAAAAATTTAAAAGTTATAATGCGTTATTTACAAAATTTTTCCTAAATGGGCAAATTCATTGCAAATACTTCTTATTTTGGCACACAAAAATAAAACTTGGACATTTTTCTTTTAAATTATTTCCTCATAAGTGAAGAAAATCATGGGTTTTGACAAAGTTATGAAGAAAACTCAATTAAGACCAGCAAACCAGATTTTTGGCGAAAATTCGACTTGAGCGACCTATAAACCTCTTCCGAAAAATCTGAAAAAAATCTCAAAAATACTTAACCCTATAAGCTTTTAAATTATGCTTGAGCACCCATAAAAATTAAAAATAAGTTGGGACATATTTTTAAACCCTTTAATCCTAAAAATTTAGAAAGAAAAAAAATATTGTGCATATCTACAAAAAAATACCTTTAAAACAATATGTTTCATTAAAATCAGTGGACGATAAGATACTTAAAAATCAACTACAAAAAATTGTTCCCGTATTTATATTTAAGATTTGATCTCCTTATAATAATGAATTTCCATACAGTGAATTTTTCTTTACAATAAACAAATTTTTCGAATTTAAATTTGTCGCTCATGCATTTTTGGCTCCCAACAATAAATTATTTAAATATAATTTCTGTTAAAAGTTTCCGAAAGTTGAAGATTAGAACAACAAAAAGTCTCTGTGATAACAATTTAACACAGCAGTAGCATTTCTCTTGAAAAAATTGTGTAAGCAAATATTTCTCTTACATTTTACTGACAACTTCCTTTGTAAAAATTTTCTAAGCGCCTTATGATTTGCACATATCGCTACTTCCAGCATTACAATACATACATCAATTTATGAAGTATAAATGTATGTGGCAGCCTGTGTTCCATGGCTTAGTTCTGCCAAACTCTTTTTTCTTTATGAAAATATTTCTACTTACAAAATAGTATTTCTGTAGTGAAATAAAAATGCTTTTAAATAGGGGCATCTCTTGTAAAAAGTAATGATGTGATAGAAAGATAAGTATTGTTGAACGAAATTTCCCATAACAATATACCTTAAGAGAATGGCAGCTCTACAGATCCCCTCAACTTAAAAATTAACTGAAAGAATTCACAAGAATGCTTATAAAGTTACTTTAGACTCGAAAAACTACATTCCAGGAAGGAAAATTAAAAACAAAATATAACTAAAGGCTAGATAACATGCTAATATAATGTATTACGATATGTCAAAACATGATGTAGAATGAAAAAATCTCATCATGTAAAAGCAAAACGTATTGAGTAGGGAGAATACGGATACAAAATTTGACAAGCGGTCGGTAAATGCTTATTTTTTTTTTTTTTTTTTTTTTTTTTTTTTTTTTTTTTTTTTGTTATTAACTCATCTGTTTAATATATTTTACTTCTACCATTCATGTCATAATGAAAAATACTTGCACCAGACTTTTATTTTTTCTTTTTTTAACACATTTCATAATATTTTTATTCTACAAAGTCGTAATACTTTGTATTACCATGTAAACATTCCTTAAGCAGTTTGGGGTTATGTCCAGCACTATGAAATATTTAAAAAAAAAAACAATGCAGTTATTTGTTTATTTATAAACAACCTGAATAAAATAGAAGTAACAATTATACAAAACACTGCCATATTCAAAAAGAAAAGTTTAACAATTGGCTTCCCAGCTCAAGAAATTTAAAAAAGGTAGAATACCAGCAATTTACCACTAAACGCAAAAGGCAAAAGGCTTTTAAAAAAGCAATGCTTAAATGGATAACCGCCGCACGCTGAAGAGTTTTATCTAAACAAAAACAACGGATTATTTAAAATAAAAGTTAAAGATATATAATTTCTGTATTATGAAGTTTCTATATAATGATGTGATTTTATGGTTCCATGCAGATTCATTATAGGGAAGTTCGACTGTATGTATGTATATTTTTATTGTTTTATATGATTATGGTGATATTTGTTTCAACAGAAAAAAGTTGTATTGGATTTTTATCATCAAAGCTTTTAAAACAGGATGCATATGTACATGGAATATTCGTGTCAGAGTTAAGAAAATCTTGTAGATTCATAAGGGGTGCTATATCAGGCTTCAAAAAAATAGAGAAAGCCGAACGACATAGCGCTAAGCTAATGCTTTGTATTTGGTCAAAACAGAAAGGTGTTTTTTGTTATAGAACGGTGTCTTATTATATAAACAAATCCAAAGTTCTCTTGTAAACCAAAGATTCAATATTCTCAACTTGACAAAGTTGCTATACCAGTAAAAATAGTGAATTTTATAGTGCATTTACACTTGTAATTTTCAAACTTGTTTATGACCGTAAGCTCCTTTCATAAACTATACCATTTACATCAGCATTTTAGGCAGTTAAGTTGTTAATCTTTGACAAGTCATAACATTTTTAGCCCCCATATAAAAAAAAAAAGTTGATGCACGTACAAACATATAAACATACCTTTTATTTCCGTTGTCCATATTAAAAAAAAACTGTTTTAAAAAAATTAACATATCTTATAAATCTGGAATTTTTTAAACATTTTCTTTGTTTATTTATTTTTCTTATTGTTTTGTTTTTTTTTAATAGATAAAAGAAAATTTTTTTAATAATTTAGTTTTTTTTTTTTAGTTTTGAGGAAATGTCAAATATCACCAGGGTGTGTCCAGAACAAAATTTGAAAAACCAGAGTTGCATTAACAAAAACTGGTTCTTTTAATATTTCATTTAATTCAGTGGCTTTATCACTTTTACTAGCTTCACAAAAAAACAAATTTGAATAACGTGGTAATTAAATATTTCTTAATTTTATTTTATACAATATCTTGACCAGAAAAAAATCGCTTTTTTATGTGCAGGCTGTAGGGTAAAACGTTTGCATAACATTTTACCAACAAAAAGTAAATTTCTACCGAAACTGAAATAACAAAAAAAAAACCACATACATACATATAAAGACAATTAGTAAGAGAAACGAGTCCAGGGTCATTTTTGGCTGACTCGTGTAAAACTATATATATGTCTGTCTTTTCTACTGTAAGTAACAGTGTTCGGTACATAAATCTACAGATACATGTTGTATGTAAGTGTATGTACCTATCAGCGTTGCCACTTTCTAAATAATTATTCAGAAACTGTACCATTTTCAAATATTTGGATAATTTTTGAACTCTAATCAATTTTTGCGTAATTTCTAAAAAAAAATTAATAACAAACATTTTTGAAGTTTCTAGGGTCCCTCTTTAAATTAATTTTGTAAGTTATATAACAATTTTACGATGATTTACAATTGCCCAATTTACTAGCTCTATCGTATGGCTTATATTTAAAAACATACGATTTTTGTTTTCTTCTTCTTTAATAAAAGTTGACAGTCACATTATTCGATACCATGTAATTAAACCAGGTATGGGAGTTTTAATTTGATTTGAAATATGAATAAATATTAATTGATAAGCAATTTGAATTGAATTCGTTTAAAAAATAATTTTAAATGAATTAGACATATATTAATCATCAAGAAGAATAACATTTGTTGTGTTTTTATTACATTCTAAAAAAAATTTACAAATTCAACAAACAATTTCAACTTTTCCAGCCCTGGTATAAATACAATATTTTTCGAAACATGAACATCTGTATTAAAGTTACCAACACCAAAAATACAACATTGCATAATTATTCGATTATACAAGGAATACGAAGAGCTTGTGTATTGGGAAAATATATTTATTAAAAAGAAATCCATTTGTGTCAAGCATTAAATCATGAGCATCCGATGAAAATAAACTATGCACATCTTTAGATTAAAATAATACCGATGCACTATTATTTTAATTATGATATTTATTTGAACATGAATATCATGTTGATGAAAACCATTTTATCAGATAACAAAATTATTTGTATTCTTTTGTGAACTCTATACTGATGTAGGAATTATTATTTGTGGTTCTTACGAATCATTGTTAATGCTTGGTATAACAACGGGATCTACACTTAGAAACGCTTTAAGTGACACTTATTCAAAGATTTTAAGTTAGTAACAGATGACTTAGCCGGATTTTCTCCGTGATGGAAAAACTTTCGACAGCAGTCAAAAAGTTGCAACACTTTTTTTTATATTTTTGTGTAATTTCATATGGTTTTAAATAATTGTTAGCACAAAATTAGTTGAAACCATTGTAATGTTTTCTTTCACTGGTGGCAACACTGTCAATTATGTGACTTTGTGAATCTTGGTGGTGAGTGTGTGTTGTGTTTCTTTTTTTTTTACTTTTCTATTGAATTTATATTTCAATGTACTATTTGTTCATGTTACTATGAAATTGTTTATTATCTTAAGTAGGCACACATGTACAAAATAAAATAAAAAACAATATTTTTGTTTTCTAAACTGTATTTATATTTACAAAGTTGTTCGAAAAAAATAAGAGATAAAATTTCTAGTTGAAACAAAAACAGCGACAAAAAGTAAATAAATGTAATTAAAATCAATTTTTCATTTTATAATTGTTAAAAGTTATTGCTTTTGCTTATTTGTTTATTTAAAATTTTTGATTTTGATTTTTGTTTTTATTTCATGCACAAGTAACTGCTGATAAACAAAGCAAAAAAACCTCAAGAAATAATAAGTTTATGTGAATTTTGTTGTGGTTTTGTTCTTATTAAATGTTTTATTATACACGTGTTACCGCATACATGCCTCCTCAACCTTGTTCATTCTATCTAGAAGATGGTTTAGCGACCCCCGTTTTAATTTCTCAAAAACGAGCAGCGAGCAGCGGTAGAGACAATAGCGGCAGCAACAGAAGAGAAACACCAGCAAAAAAGAAATAAAAATGAATTTAATTTACTGCAAAAACAAAAACTGAAATAACTTAATGAAATTTAACGAACACACACGTGCATACTATAACTGTTTGAATGTTTATAAAAATATACCTAAAACTCACATGATAAAACATATTTTAGTAGACAACAACAATAACAACAACAACCGGTACAAAAAAAATTCAACAATAAGAATAAGATGAAGAAGAACCACAGGAGGAAACATTCACACATAGGTACATATGTATACATATGTTTATGGATTTACCTAAATTGTGATATAAGTATGTACACAACAAACGCGGAGGCTTGATATCAAATTGAGAATGATTTGCAATCAAACCTTTTCTCAAACGACAAACGTTGAAATGAGTTAAAAATCATAGCATTCTTAACAAAAAGAGGAAATTATTTTCAAATTGAGAAATGCATTTATTTTCAACTTTCTTTCAAACGTTATACTCAAATGTTTTTCAAATGAGGATTTTAATACAATGTGGAACATAAATGAAAATTTTTTTTTTTTTTTTTTTTTTCTTTAAATTCATTATTTATTTTAATAAACTGTGTGCTTTACATTCGGCACCAAAGCTAAAAGATAATATACCGGTATGTGATGAAAATCGATCGATTTCAAAACGACCGTTTTTAAAAGGTGTGATGAATTTCAATCGATTTTAAAATCCGTTTCTGAATTATTGTCTTAATATTTTGTTCAGAATACAGCTCAACTAACACATGTAATGAATAATTTTAAAGAAGATAGTGGAGATAAGAAGAAAGTGTACTAGAAACTAGATTTTTATGATGCTGAAAACGATTCTATCGATTTTAAATCGTTTCGTTTTCTAAAACGATTTCCATCACATACCTAATAGTATATTTATCGTTCTCTAATTCTTGCAAAACGAAATACTTGGCTTCTCTTTGTTTTGAGGATTGTTATGGTGTAGCACCGCGAGTTTGCAAAAAATTTAAAATTTATTCACCTTGCCGTTTTATTTTTATTTGCTTTCTTACACTTTGTAATTAATTTTTGACTGACAAATATATTTTATATTTTTTGCAACAAATTAAGGTTTTTAAAGGCGAATTTCCTTCACGTTATATGTAACTAATCATTAATTGTGTAACACATTTAACTTGAATCGCCTTTTTTTAATGTTTACATTCATTTTGTATGTATGAATGTAAACATTGTCGTTTTTTTTTTTTTTTTTTTTTTTTGGTTTAAGAATAACATTTGATAACAATTTGATATTAAATTGATTAAACATTGTATGTTAAATGTTTACATTCAAATCATTATCAATTTGAATTCGAATGTTAAACTCAAACAGTTGAAAAAGGTTTGAAAGTTGTGTTTGATGTCAAATGATAAAGTCATTTAATATCAAATGTTTGATTTCGTGTTTGTTGGGTACCTACCTATATACTATTGTAATATAAGTGCGTATCAGTGTTCACATTTGGTTTAGTAAACTAAATTGATTTTTTTTTTCCCAACAATTAAATTTTTTATATATGTATATTTTTTATGTTCTTTTTTTATTGACGGCTAAAAAAACGAGTTTGCTTGACAATTAGTGATGCTAACATATCGATCTCTTTGTTTTATTTTTTTTTTTTTTCTTTTTATTACGTTTCTTTGTTTTTTTAACGTTTCTATCTTATTTATGTTCTTTGCCGTTATTTTTGTTAGTCTTAAAAATTTACTTGCTGCCTTATTCCAAACATTGAAAAGTTTTTTTTAATACTGACATTTTGCAAGCCAATATTTTTTTGTTAAGAAGTAATTAGTCTTAAAAGGTTTTTAAAGTTGTTGCTAAAAATGCTTAGACAGGTATACACAAGTTTTAGAAATTTTTCTTCCTGATAACACAATTTTTTATTAGTTGTTAACTTTCTTGCAATTCCTGTTTATTCAAATAAAAATGAAAAATTTTACAGATTAACTAGCAAAATATATGAAGCTTCTAGAAATTTTTTTTTTTATTTATTTATTTAATTCTCCAGTCTATAGATTAAAAATCCTTACAGACAAAAGTGCTTAAATTATAGTACATATAATAAATATAGAATAATGATATTAACTAATTTGAATTTAAATAAACAATAATTTTTCTTTTTAAGGCATCATTACTATCAGAAAAGTCAATTAGATTATATAGATTATTAAATTTCAAGCAAATTTGACGAAAGGAGTCGTTGTTAGCGTAAACAGAACGGTAATACGTTAAATTTAACGGCTGAAAATTTCGTGTAGGTCTCACTGGAACATTAAAGTTAATTTTGCTTAACAAGTAACCGGAATCGACATCACCGCGTATTAGACCCATTAAAAACGAAATACTAAGCATTGTTCTTCGGCTTTTTAACGTCGGTAACTTAATAAGACCAAGTCTGCTTTCATATGAAGGTAGTGCAAGCGAATTCCATCCAAGACCTCTTAAACAAAATAAAAGGAACTGTTTCTGTACAGATTCAATGCTGTTGATATATATATTAAAGTATGGATCCCACACAATTGATCCATATTCCAGGATAGGGCGAACCAGAGACGTATATAAGTGTTAAGTTACATATGGATCAGAAAATTCTTTTGACCAACGTTTCAAAAAACCAAGAACTCCATTAGCTTTATTGACCATTAATGAAATGTGATCACAGTATTTTAGTTTGTGATCCAATAAAATACCGAGATCACCAATAGAGTGAACTTTATCCAGCAATGTTCCATTTAGAAAATAGCTAGTGTCAAGTTTAAATGAGCGGAAAAATGACATGTGTTTACTTTTTTTTATATTTAAATCCAATAAGTTGTAATTACACCATTGAGAGAAAAGTTCAATGTCAGACCGCAAAATAGATTGATCAATAATATCGTTAAAAGAATTAAAAATTTTAACATCATCAGCATACATGAGTATGTTAGAGTGCTGAACAACCGATGGCAGATCGTTAATAAATAATGTAAATAAAACAGGACCAAGATGACTTCCTTGAGGCACACCCGAGAGAACATCGATGAATTTTGATGTAGCATTTTTAAATTTTACTTGTTGGGTTCTATCTAAAAGATATGATTTAAGCCATTGTATTGCGTTGTTGCTAAATCCCATACGTGATAACTTGTAAAGTAAAATATCGTGGTTAACTTTATCAAATGCTTTGCTAAAATCCGTGTAAATAACGTCTGTTTGTTTATTATTAACAAAACCTTCATTTACAATAGTTGTTAATTGTAAAATGTTAGTAGCAGTGGAACGTGATTTCCTGAAACCATGTTGACAAGGTGATAAAAGGGAAGAGATTTGATGATATAAACTATCAGTTAATATTTTTTCTAAAAGTTTGGGAATCGCATTCAGCTTTGCAATTCCTCTATAATTCGATATTTCCAGTTTACTTCCACTTTTAAACAACGGAGTAATATAAGATTTTTTCCATTCAGGTGGTAAGTAACCAAGTTCAATAGATTTATTGAAGATAATTGTAAGAGGAACATATAAGGATTCTGCACAATTTTTTAAAATACAATTAGGTACACCATCCGGGCCAGGATTAAGAGAACACCGCAGAGACTTTAAATTTAATAGTACTGTTTCAGTGTCAATAAATGAAAAGTTGATACCTGTAGAATGAGGTATGCTATAGGGATAAGAAGTTTGACTATCAAATGACTTTTTTGAATACGTGGTTGCAAAAAAAATCAGCAAATAAGTTGCTAATACATCATCTTCAGCACTCCGAGATCCAAATTTCAAATAATTAGGATACGCACTTGCACGACGCTTACTGTTGATAAAATTGTAGAACGATCTGGGGTTGGTTTTCATTTTAATTTTCATTCGATTTAAATAGCTTTTATACGCTAGTTGGCTAGCCGTGTTGTAATTAGATCGTATAATGCAATAATTCGTGAAATCAACAGATGAGCCGGATAGCCTATATTTTTTAAAAAGTTTGGTTTTTCTATTTTTCAATTTAGATAAATAACGATTATTCCAGGGAGGGCCTTTATTACTGCGAATAATTTGTTTGGGAACAGCTTCCAACATGCAGTGATGCAATACAGCATACAAATTTGATACGACATTATCCAGATTATCTCCTGAAATAAGAGTATCCCAATCGACTTTCGATAATAAACTATTAAATTTTGTGTAGTCCGTACGGGAGAAACAAAATACCAAATTATTTAAATTTTCTCTTAATTCCTGGGGAAAGATTTTTGTAGAAAGGCAAATATCTAGCTGTATTGTAGGATGGTAACAATCTTCAGGTTGAGAAATAGGTAGCGTGTTCCTCACATGTATGTCTGATGGCTGGTTAACAAAAGCAAGATCAAGAAGTTTCCCAAATGCGTTGGAGACGTAGTTTATCTGAGAAAGTCCACATGACAGCAGTGACTGAATAAATTCATTTAATTGTAATGGAATTAAATAGTTTATTTCTACAGGATTACTCCATACTATGTTTGGAAGGTTGAAGTCACCAAGGGCAATAAACAAATCAGAAGGTTTAGACTGACCAAGAACAAGTTTAATTGCAGAAATGTGGTTATTGTAAATTTCAGCTGGCGAGTTTGGAGGTATATAGGAACAGGAAATGTAAAGATAAGTCGAATACAGCTTAATTTTAACGGCAACAAATTCAGTATCATCACTAGATGTAAGGTTTATATATTCACAAGGAAAATAATCAAGCACTGCGATCAGAACACCGCCACCAGATTTATGTATCCTATCAAATCTAAAAATCTGGTATCTCGGGCATAAAATTTCATAATTGTATATATTTTTTCTGTTATTTAACCAGGTTTCCGTAAAAACAATTATATGAAAGGGAAACCCAAAGCTATTGGCATAAAGGGTGGATAATTTCGTGTTAAGGCCACGCACATTTTGGTACCCAACACTTATTAAGTTTTCAGTCTGCCAAGTATTTAGTTTTTTGGAATATTATCATGAGAAGGTAAGTAAGCAATATCAGAACGAAAAGCATTTCTATATTCATATTCGTGTATAATAGCGTTAGGAGGCCAAAAATAAGTATAGTTATTATGATTTTATATTAATTGGGCTTTTTCAATTCCCACGAACTTATACAAAATTTTTGTTTTCCGAGAAATCCCAAAAATTTTACTTACGGCCGTCCAATTTCACAAAGTTCAGTTATAATCAACTATCAGTTATAACTATCAAAACCATATTAGTAAAATTGGTTAAATAAAACTATTTAAAATCTTATTAAACTTCGATTTGAAGGAAGTGTTTTTTAAGTGAAATCAGTTTTAATATACACAATTTTACATGGTTTTAAAGGTACGGAATTTGAATTTTCATGTCGTTTTTATGGTTGATAAATTTTCAGATGTTGAATAAATTACTTTCTTAGGTTAGGGACCGACGGTCTTAACTAAGCCAATTGGACCAGACCAATTGCTTCAATGTGATGCCAAGTAATTATATTAAGACAGAATAACCACCAACCCGAACGCCGCATCAACATCAGACAGTTTCTCCCAGGCAGCAGATCATTTTATGGCATGTCGATATCTCGCCAACGGACGACAGCTACATCTAACCACTAAACTGTCTATACAGTATAAAATAATATATCAGACAGGAAGATACGAAAATCATTTATTATTGAATTGTGTCGGCTGCATGAATTCAATGAGTTCTGCTTCATTCATTAGTGTATTTTTCATCATAATCTTACGTAATACGTATGGTTTTAAGCGAAAAATTAAATAAAAAACAATTTGAAATTACGCTTGCAAATAGTTGCTTTCAAGTGTCACATCGTCCAAAAAAAAAGGTAATTATATATATTATATTTAAAACATAAGTGATGAAACATAATGAGTCTTCAACTTCAGGAAAAATCGGTGTCAAAATAAAAAGCCCATAGTAAAATCAACTGCAGTAACTTTAAATACGTTCGCATTTTTTTGTTTGACTTTTTGATTTTCTTTTGTTTTTTGTTTAAAAAAGGTATGAAATTGAATAAAAGTGAGAGAATGAGTGTCAATATGAGAGAGCAAAGGAAAAAACGCTGTCAAAAAAAAAACGTGATTCTTATCTCAAATTGTATGAAAAAGGTTGTGTCGACCATTAAGTATGAATAATTTACTTAATAAGACAGAAAAATAGTATCTTACTTGGGTGCACAATTGGTTACTCGTTGAAATAAGTAAACGGCTTGTTTCAAAGCTCGCTCTTAAAAGACGAATGATTCGTTCTGAAAATGATACCGACTTGTTTTCCAAACGAGAACGACTCGTTATAGAATCAGGAAGAATTCGTTTTCAAAATGAGAACCATGCGTTAACAAAATAAATACCGAAGCTTTTGATATTTAAATTAGGCTTAAGTTAATAAAATTTAATTTTCATTACATAATTTTTAGTGACCAATGCTATTGGTTAAAGATTGATGTATAGATTGGCAGGCGAATTCTGATAATGGGAACCCGAGTTCAATACCGTGTTCAGTCAAGAATAAAATGATCAAAAAAGTTATACATTTCATGATGTAAATTCCTTCCTTCACTAAAAATAATTTAATGAAAATTAAAGTTGATGAGGCCTAATTTAAATTTCAAAAACTTCAATGAAAAACCAACAGTTCAATAAAAAAATACACAATTGTTATCAAGATAAAAACTTTTGGTAACAAAATGAGAACGAATTGTTCTTATAATTTTTTGAAAACGTTCTTATCATTTTAATAAAATGAGAAAAAGTCGTGCCTAACTAACAACGAATGTGGTCAATTCAAAATCGTTTTTCTTGAGTGTACACACGTACATAAACAACAAATCCACTTAAAGTAAACATACCTCAAAATGCAATAAGCCATCTAATAAAATAAAATACCTGCAAAATATTTGTTAAGTAGAATGTACATTAGCGCTATAGTTAATTTTCGCTTAACCGCCACCTAAATGTAGTGTGAAAAAGCTTAATTATTTGCAACTTAAGCCTGTAGTACACGGCATGTAAAAAGCCACATCCGCATGTGGTTCTGACGTAATTTTGACGTCATCACACAACACGCAATGCTTATTGTGGCTTTGCATTGACGTCAAAATTACGTCAGAACCACATGCGCATGTGGCTTTTTACATTCCGTGTACTATAGAGGCTTTATTGTATATAATTCCAAATTCTTATATTTTCGGTTCTTAATTTCTGATGCCTGCTCTTACTGAAGAATAAATTCTAAAGGCTGTTGGAATTAAAAACTTAGATTACAACACTATTTTACCATAAAATGCAGTAGTGTTGAAATCGGCATATGTTACGAGCATTTTGTTCATAAAATGAAAATAACTGTAATTT
Source organism: Pollenia amentaria (assembly GCA_943735925.1). Classification (NCBI taxonomy): domain Eukaryota; kingdom Metazoa; phylum Arthropoda; class Insecta; order Diptera; family Polleniidae; genus Pollenia; species Pollenia amentaria. Next base: position 4,564,354 of record OX031006.1, on the reverse strand, counting down.
CAAATTTAAAAAATTGAGCACGAAGTACTCAATGCGTCAAAAGTAACTGATTATTTTAAATAAGTTTTTAGCCTCGAAGAAATATTTATCATAAGTCTACAAAACCATTACCACCTAGAATGTGTGTTGAAGTAAAAATTGTTCCTAGTTTAGCAACCATTATTGCAAATTTTATTAAATAAATAAGTGAGTAATTTGAAAACGTTTGATTTTTATTTAGATTTAATAAAGTCCAAATAAAGAATTATATGTCAATTCACATTTAAGCCAAAAAGTGGCTTAAAACTAAAGCTATAGTCCAATTCGTCTTATAGTCCAGAATCAGAGTGCATTTAAAGCAGTGGAAAATAAGCATATTATACTGTTATTAAAAAGCATACATATGAACATGTTTTTTTAATACATTTTTCACAAAACTCAAGTCATCTTCTTTGTAGTCGTCAAAACATTTCCTGCCGATTTTGAAATTGACTTTAACTCTTTTTCTGAACTCTTCTTTAACCAATCGGGAACTTGAGGCTTGAGGACAGGATAAAGTCGAGTAACATTTATTGTATAACATCAATTAATATGTACATTTATAAATTTATTTTCTTGTTTTAAAAATTTTGGATTTCACACATATAAACACCGATATGAACTTAATTTTAGAAGAGTATTACCGATCATTATTACCGAGAAATAAATTCACAAAATGTTCAATGAATAGTATTTCGAAATTGTGTAAGAAACTTTTTTAGAAATCGTATATTTGAAAAGAAATCTTTTTATTTCGTTAGTGTCAAAAATAGAATATTGAAATTAGCAGTGCACTTTAAAACAAATTTGACATAAAGTAGGATCTTTTACACTTATCCAACTTATTACTTTTCACATGTTGAAGATTAATTGGTAGTGTATTTGTTTAGCTATTCTATTAAATACAGTATAAATACAGAACATTTAATTAAATACAAAACAATTTAAGATTTGTAAATAAAAAATAATTCATACAGAACAAAGCTTTCAAATACGGTACCGTAGTAATAATACACTTTAGATATGCAAATGAAATTAAAAAAAAACTAACTTACATTCTTAATGGAAATTGGATAACAATTTGAACACGAGGCGAATTTAACCAACAGACAGGCAGCAACTTATTTACAATATTGCATTTAAAAATAGAATATCAGCAACACCTACCAGATATTATAAACATACAAAAGTGTAATAAAAAAAAGCATGTGGTTAAATATACAATTTCAAAAATACAAACAACAAATAAGAAAATCCCCAGAATAATGACATTAATACAAGAGAAATAAAATGGACTGAAAAGAATTCAAAATCCAAACAAATAAAAAGTTTATTGACATTACAAAACGGGCAAACTTGTTTTAACTCTTGTATTTTTTTTTTTTTTTTTTTTTTTAATTCTAAGAAAAAGAATAAATATAAAAAAACAAATCACTTACTTATCACTTAAATCATAAAGAAAAGACATCCATACACACATATAGATATATACCCAGCAGGAAAACTCAGAAGACCTTCTTACTTCAGGCCTTATTAAAGGTCTGCTTTAAATTTTTTTTGGTTTAATTACCATTCTTAGCTAAGTGCTAAAGGATGTCTCATAGAGGACCTCGTCTCTTTCGTGTAAAAGATAAGATACACATTCCACAATCGCTTCTATAAGAAGGGAGAAGAGAAGGAATAGCTTTTTTTGTATTGTTTTTTGTCAAAGCAAAAGTAAAAGAATAATTTTTTTATCCAGTTGCCATTCTTATGTACCTGTCAAAGAAGCGAGAGCGGAACGCCTACCCCTCAATGACAACGTGTGTAAAAAAGGAATGGAGCGGGCAGGCCTTGTACATGCAAAAGAAGGAGTACAGAGGCCTTCTAGAAGGCATCCGTACTCCTTCTTTTTCCCGCTGGATATTTGTAAAATAAATGTGGTTGTGCATTGCAAACTTGGCAAATAAGAATTGTTTGATTTTTGTATCGCAAATAAATTTGTGATAAATAGCTCGTGCATCATATGGATTACATTCAAATTGCAATTACTTGTACATTTCATATGCAACTGATAACGGATGAAGTTGGAACATGTATTTTTTAACGACAAAGTTTCTTTTTATATAAACCATTACTTTATTTTATTCTAAAATAAGCCTATTTTTTATAAAAAGAAAAAGTTTTTTTTACCATAGAATATTATCGATAGCTCAAATATCGATTTGAGTTCTTTGAAATACCCTTCTAAGTTTTTAAATTATTCCGAAATTATTTATTTTTATTATTATTGTTAACCAACACTTCCAAAAAAAATTCGAAATTATAAAAATAAAACATGAACACTCCGCGTATGTTTTTAGAAATCTATAATTCTGTAAAATTATAAAGATATCAGTCCAACCTTGTTGGCATCTGCTTAACCTTTTGCTAGTAATTAATGTTAAGTTATTCTCTAATTTTACATATGTATTTAATTTAAAATTTTAAACTTATGACGTAAGTCAAACTTTTTTGACAACTGCCAAACCTCTTACTTGTTAATAACGTCCGATTTTTTCTCCTATTTTTATCTTTTATTGATTTCGTATCAAATTATGTACTTTACAAATCCAAATTTTGGAGATGGGTTATAGCTAATTGTGTATATAGATATTTGTTATATAGTCTATAATGGGAACTTCATATATCCAAAAATATTTAATTAAATTATTAATTAGGTAAAATGTTGTTCCAATACTAAAATATAAAGAGGGCTTTATGTGAGATAAATGTATGGTCAACTATAGACATACCATCCCCAAAATTTCGTGGTAAGAAATTGGCGTATATTAATATTTCTACTTAAAATTTTATTCTAATTTCGATTTGTATTTGTAAAATTTTTGGTAGTTAAAGTGACTAAATCAAAGTGATTGATGTTTGTAAGCATAAAACCACAAAGTTTAAATGGTTTGGTTTTCATTAAGGGAAGAATAGAAACATTTATTTTATTAGACACATTTATGGCAATGAAAGGGATTGTGAAGGCAAGTAGAACTAATATTTACCATTTAAAAAAAGATTCGTCATAGGATCATAAAAGTTTACAAATCAAATTGCATAAAACCAATACTTAAAAATGTGAATTAATTTCAGTTGAAATACTAAATCAAAATTGATTTGGTTGTTCTTTTTTAAGATTTAAAATATCTCAGAATACGTATTTTATTAATAAAACATTTAAAAATGGAATGCTAACACACGCATCCACCCATCAATCAATAAAACTCTTATAAATTTTAGTATGAACATTAAACTTGATTATTTCTTAAAATTTTTGTAATTAAAAATAGTTATGCATTTGTATACTATAAAAATAATTATAGTATACAAAAAATGCATTTAATAAAGCAATTAGAAATAATTAATAGAGCTATATTCGGCTGAGCCGAATTTTATAAACCCTTGTCCATTGTGTTGAAAAGCCAGCTCATATGCTATGGACGCTATTGTGTCAAAATAATTTTTCTGGGAACATATTTAAATGGGCGCTAGGTAAAATAATAGATATATCTCTCTGATTTCAAAAATTAAGCATATATGTATTAGTTTTTATACTTTTTTCGAAATTCCTTCATGAACATCGATTTTCTTTATCTACAATAAAAACCAAGAATTTTGGTGTAAAACTTTTTTCCAAAAAATGACAAAATCTTTATTTAGTAATTTGCCTCAACCTCAAGCAGTTCTGAATGGCTTTGAATATCATTACATCCATAAGAAAGCTTATTAAATTTCCTAAATGTTTCTTAAAGCAGCATTGCCATTTTGTTCGATGATTTTTTATTCATAGCACTACAAATTCAGATTTTCAAATACAAACTTAAAATTTTTTTTTAATTTTGGCTTATTTTTTTATATATAAAAATTGAACGAGGCAAAAATTTTATATTCTGTAAATGCAGTATGGTAGGAAATTTTAAAATAAAGATAAAGTTTTAGTTCAAATGAGTAAAGTTGTTTATTTCTAAATTTGCTTCTATTTCATAAATACATTATAAAGCTTTTTAATTTTTTCAAATTGGCTAAAATTGTGCTTTTGTTGGAGTTTGGATGCGTTTTGTGAAAATGCTCGGTGACTTGAATTAAATCATTTTGGGTGTGGCACTTCCAATACAAAGACGTAATAGGTACAAACATATCGGTTAAAAATACACAGCATCCCACAAAATATGGGCGGGATTGGAAAAGTGGGCATGGTACCTCCCGTACAAAGACATTATTGAAAATACACAAAAATTTTAACGTGTTCATAGTATGACATATGAACACGTTTTATATATCAAAATATCAGAATATATTTCCCGAAAACCCTGCAAGTTTTTTCCCAAAAATGGAAGAGTAATGCACAAAGTAAAATTTTTTTTTAAACATACCGAATTTCGGGAACAATAGATCTTTCCGAGTTCAAGTGTTATAATCTAAGTAAATCCAGGTGTTATAATCTAAGTAATCTAAAGACGTGGGAATATAAATGTCAAATCGGTTAAGAAATGGTTCAGTTATTAGCAAAATACTCCAAAAATGGGCTAAAAAGCATCAAAATTTTTATAAAAACTAAAATTTTAGAGCTGTTATATGACCTATGGGTACGTCTAATATATCAAAAGATCGGAAATTAGTAGAACATATTTGATGAAAAACTCGGAAAAATCGGTTCAGATACAAAAAAGTTATTACCAAAATATAATTTTTTTTTTTATATTTAGAAATAAACAACTTTACTCATTTCAACTAAAACTGCAGTTTTTCTTAACAGAATGCTACTGTTATTTACACCAAAATCTTTATTTTAATTTCCTACCATACTGCATTTACAGAATATAAAAGTTTTGCCTCGTTCCATTTTTATATATGAAAAGGTAAGCAAAAATTAAAAAAAATGTTAAGTTTGTATTTGAAAATCTGAATTTGTAGTGCTATGAATAAAAAACCATCGGACAAAATGGCAATGCTGCTTTAAGAAACATTTAGGAAATTTAATAAGCTTTCTTATGCATGTAATGATGTTCAAATCCATTCAGAACTGTTTGAGTTTGAGGCAATAAATCAAGATTTTTTCAATTTTTGGAAAAAAGGCATTTTGCCTAAAAAATTAAAAACTATTTTAGAGACCACTTCCCGTTCATCAATATTTAAGTGTTTTACACCAAAATTCTTGGTTTTTATAGTAGATGTTCGATGTTCATGAAGGAATTTCGAAAAAAAATGAAAAGTGAGACGGTGTAATATGTATGCAGAATACTTAAGCTTAATTGTTTTACCTATCTTGTTTTTTATGGAACCTGCATGGGATACAGGTAAAATAATGGACCGATTTCGCTTATACTTAATACTATTTAGGAAATATCTGATCCTCTAAGCATATATAATATGGGCGCTATTGTATCAAAAACATTATTATGAGAAGTAATAAGTAGTTATTTGTCAATAACTCGGTCGTTAATAAAACGATTTTGTTAATTTTATGGAGGAGGTTTATATAGGGACTATTTCCAATTCTGGACCTACCAACACAAAATTTTGACACGATGTAGTAGCTATCCTCAAAGCTAGTGTCGCCAATTTTTATGGCATTAAAAGCATTTTTTGGGTATAGTTTTTTTATGGGAGCTATGGTAAATTATAGAATGAATCAAACAAAATTTTGTAATGGTCACAAAGGCTATATTCCGGAAAAAACAATGTGTACAGGATATGTGAAATTATGGACCGATTCTTAACATTTTTAATATGCTTGGTTCATCTAATTGTATTTGTACTTTACGAACAAAGTTTACATTTACAGCCAGCCGGTAGGACGGACGTATACCGTTAGATCAATTGAAAAACTTATTCTGAGTTGATCGGTGTACTAAAAGGTGTAGGACCAATATTTAAAGGTGTTGCAAACATCAGCACAAACGCATGATACCCTCTCCACTATTGTGGTGTGGGTATGAAAATAACCATATGAACTTGAAGTTAGAAAAGTATCAATGATAGATCTGTCGATAATGAAAAAATTATTTTAACGAACTTAGAATGAGATAAGTATTAAAAACTAGTACCCAGCAATAAATTTACATAATTTTCAACGGATATCTTGTAAACTAAAAATCTCGGCTCATATTTTTTTTTTAATTTTGAAATTAATTATGTGTACGTACATATTTTTATTTCGCTGGTGTCAAAAAGAGTGTTAGAATAAATTAGGCATATAGTAAGATTCGTTATACTTTTAAAAGTTATTATTCCTTTTGATTTTCCACAAGAAAAGAAAAAATGTGCAATTTTCGAGCAATGACAAAAGTCAGAGAATTGGAAAGGTATTTTTTTAAGTTATTTCACCAAATACAATACAAATACAGATCATTTATTTAAATACATGACACCTTAAGATTTTTGACTAGAAAATATTTCAGACAGAACAAAATTCTTAAATACAGTACTGTTCTGTATAATACAGAATGGATGGCCACCATATTTATGGGAACAAATTTAAGATTTAATTAATAAAATTAGAAACAGTTGTGGTTTTTGCTCATATATCCGCCATTTATGGCCTGACTTTCAGTAGCAATCTATTCCGCACTATATTTGATATAAATATATGACAGCCTATTCCCCATCATTTGCGGGGGTTTCGGAAACCCCGTTTAAATCAACACAAAGACAGACGGTAAGAGTTCCAGAATATATATGTTTGTATAGTTTTTAGTTTTTAAGATCAATACTGCAGAAGTTATAAACGGAATGACAAACTTTTCTATACCATTTTCGCCAATGGTCAAAAGTTTTAAATAGAATGACAAAGATAAAAAAAAATTTATAAAAACAAAAAAAAACGCACTAAGAATTTTTTTAAGGTGTGTGCATATTATTGTTGTTGGGTTTTAATTTCAAAGCTTAGTATTGTAGGTACTTTCTTCCCACCACATTTGCAGATGTTCATATTCCATTTATCTCTTACATAAGTAATAAAGTAAAGAAACCTAAGTAACTCTGTTCATGCACAGTTCTCCTACATCCTTTTGCAATCGCATTCTTACCTCAACAAACAAACACAATCGCAATTGCTTTTACGCAACAAAAGATACATATTAGCAACAAAAGTTTGTTCCAAAATATATATGTATATGTATATGCATGTCCTATTCGACCTTATGCGTCCTTGAGGAAAGGCATAAAAGACAAGAAACCCAAAAAACATCTTTATATACCATTTGTTAAATTAACACTAAAAATATCGTTAAAACATAAAATACTTATAAGAAACCGAGAGCAATAAAGGAAACAGACATCTGGTAAGAGGCTACATTTCCACCAGAGATGTATAAAATTGGAGTAAAATTATAACCGCTAGACTAAGTGTAGTAAAAACTGCAATTTCGTCTAATCCATGTTTTATCAAATACTACTGTAATTTAAAGGAGAAAATATAAAAGAGAAATTTACTCTCAACCTGTATTTAACAGTTAATATTTCTTTTATTTTTAAACAGACACATCAGTGTTGCCCATTTAACCATTTCGTAACAAGATTTAGCCATTTTTATTTACCAGAATGAATGTAATAAATTCTGCGTAAGTTTTGTTGTAACGTTGAAATTCTTTTAATTAGTTAACGCAAATCACTTTTACGAAAAGAATAAAAAAAAAATGTTTTATTAATTATTTGAGTTTTTCGTTATTTATGTATTTTTCTCATTTAATTTTGTTTTTGTTTGTAAAAAATGTTTCAATATGTGCCATAATTTTGCAGGGTTTTAATAAATGCTGATCCGTTTATGGAACAAAATCTTTTTAAGCTTTTTCTGTTGATGCAGAGTTGACAACAATGACATACATTTACACCCAATCGAACATTTAACATTACAATTTGTATGTTTGCCATAAAATCTATGGAGGAATTGTTCCTACAAACCGTTTGTTTTTTATTTCCTTTTTGTTTTAGATTATTTATTTTAAGGTTATGCGGAGGTTAAAGGTAACTTACTTGAAAAGCAAGCCAACACAATTTAAAATGTTTACTACGGCTGACAATTCGATGCAGAATCAAACAATTGAGGGCAATTCGGGATAAGAACAATTATCACAAGATTTGCTAATATTTTAAATAATATTTTAAAGCACAACTTAATTATTTTTTGTGAAATTTTTTGCAAAAAACCTTAAAATTTTTCTTTTATAATTTTTAATGTATATCAATTTTTTATTTGTATATATTAATATACACTTTTTATTAACATTCTTTAGGACTTTCCTTTTTTTAATTTTAAGAAATATATTCTTTAATTTTGATTAATTTTCTCTTAAAATTTGGCACTTATTTAACGTAATGGTGTTTTTTATTTAATAATTTAAATTTAATTAATTATAATTTATTTTTAATATTTTTTATTTTCAACAACTTCTTTGTTTGAATGTTTTATTTATTTAATATACTTCCGGTTAACCGAGTGTGTGCGCCAAGTTTGAATGTGTTAAACATAGTGATTCTCTGAATTATTTGCAATTTACATTTAAAACCCACCGGCAAATGTTTGCAAAGCTTTTTTCAAAAAAAAAAAAAAACACACAATGAATGAAAACATTTAAAAAAAAACTTAAAATGTTGCTAGGAACAAGACAACAAGATACATGTTGCTAATATGATATTGCACTTAGAAAAATTGTGTCAAAACAATGTATTACAAAGCGAGCAGAGAAATTAAAATACAGGAAGGACAGCAAAAAAAATGCATTTCTTTTATTTCAGTTTTAGCACAAAGGCTTGTCATTAAAACAGATGGGTTAAATAGAGGAAAGGAATGTCCCAGCAAAATCGTAATGTAATATTAACGATGTTTCTTTGAAGAACATAATCAGGCCTGCCACAGAAATTATTCGGAATGGTTTTGAATCCGTGTTTTCATTTCGATCGATTTCGTAATTCCGACAAATTTTAATTTTGTTATTTTTAAGTTAAATGTGGCAATATTGTGCAAACCAAAACAAAAACATTTTTCGATCGAAAAATTAAAAGTGATTTCATTCCGAGAAAATTTATCGGTTTTCTTTCTGAAGAAGCTTTCTCGGAATTAAAAAAAACTTTCGATCGAAATTGATTTCTGTCACAAGCCCGTATATTTATATATATTAATACACACATTGTTATTACAGTGTAAAGCTAGATTTACACGATTGAAAATTTCTTCAAAATTGCTCTTCAAAATGCTTCAAACTCATGTAAACAGCAAAATTTCTTCAAAATTTACGAATGTCACATTACATAAATAAAATTTATCAGTAAATTTTGAAGAAATTTTGCTGTTTACATGAGTTTGAAGCATTTTGAAGAGCAATTTTGAAGAAATTTTCAATCGTGTAAATCTAGCTTAAGAACTATTAATGATTTTGTGCAGCAATATCACTCTTTATTAAACATTTTCTTATATATCGAAAAATGTAATATTGTGTACACTTTTTAACATAATTCTATAAGATTTCAGAGCAATTTTAATTAGTGTATTTTAACCTTTTTGAAAGTTAATTTGAAAGTACATATTTCTTGTCTCTTTTGGTAACTACATATTTTTATACAACTTTTAAGTATAAAATAAAGGTATTATTTTTTAGGTTGTAATTGGCCAAATTATAAAGGATTACTTTTGGGACATCGCGAACAAAAATAAGTACTTTTTCTAGTAGAAAAATAAGTACTCTTTTCCTAAAGTTCTCATTATTTTTCTGCTTATTTTGTAAGCAAAGTTTTTGCTGGGGGTGTTTTAAAAATTTAAATATGTCCATAGTTTTTTGTAAACACTTATGCCTGGTACTCTTTTCCACAATTAATAAGAAAAACTTGACATAAAACAGTAATGCTTTATTGAGCTTTGCCGAATCTTAAATATGGAGCATGGTGCGTTAGGATCAGAAAGTTGTATAAATAAAGCCCCGGTACGCTTTACTACATTTAACTTTTTCTGATCTATTTTATATTATGTATGGGGTGCCACCCTAACTTATCCAATTTATTGACAACCTAGCGATGTGTACGAAATTTGGACAATTTTTCCCCTGCCGTTCTTCAGATATAAATAAATCTATTTTGTACCACGCCCACTTCTCCATTCCCGCCCACATTAAACAAGTTGAAATTTGTCTTATATTAAAAAAAAAATAAACTATTAAATTTTACATTGTCACAATTTTAAATGGCTAAAGTATATCGTAGCTCTTTTAAGAAATCTAACTGCAACTTTTTGTATTTTGTTGTTCAATATAACAACAGAGCTACGATTTTTTACATTTACTCTTTGACAACTTCGCTAATGTAGTAAAAAAAAATATGTGTGCATTTTTAGAAATTGCATTTGGTGCGGAAGGTTTTCTGCTAAAATGACCAGCAAACACGATTTGTATCACTAATTTAGGAACCTTTTTTTACTAAAAAAGAGTCATGACCCTAATATATACCCTTTTACCGCCGGTGACGGGTATAAAAATACTTTTATTAAATGCAGTTGATAGAGTTTTACTGTTCATTTCGTGAAAAAGTTATTAAATGTTTCCGGGAACTTTTTCACAATTGCGAAATACTATGAGTTGCACTTATTCCCCAAGGAGTTTTAACTAACCGCATAACAATGTTGTAAAGTTTTTATGTGTTTTGTAATAAAATTAAACAAAAATGGAAAAAAGTAACAATTCATAATAAAATGAGAAAGAAGAAATGTAATTAACGGTAACAGTTTTTCATAAATTTAATTTTTTTTTTTCTTCAAAAATTACAATTTAGTAAAATATGGAAATTTTTTAAAACTGCAATAATCCTTATTACGAGAGTCGTTGTCGAAATCGTTTGAATTGCTGAACGTCAACATAAAGCACATTGAAAGTTTGATGAATAAATGTCGTTTACGACAATCATAAGCCCAATTTTTAAAAACGACTTGTTTTTGCCTACGACAATATTATAAAACTTATGGGTTTTGTTAACATACGAAAACCAATGTCACATACTATAATAAAAACGTTCAATTTTGTAGACTCGCGATATGAATAACATTTGATACTTGTAAAATTTTTCGTGTAAATAATAAATGTTGCTCAACACTTTTTCATATTTGAAAAGACTACTAGGTAGAGTTGTTAACTTTTCGATATTCTCTAAAACCGGGTTTCGAATAGTTCAAAAAACTCCACTATTTTTTATTTAACAGCCGGATCGATTAACCAAGGGTTTACTTATTAATAAAATAAAAATAGAAAAAATTATTAAATTTCTCCAATCACCAAATTTATTCCAAAATCATAATGTCAAGCAAACAAGTTGTTGATTTTGCACCTATTACCAAAATGATTATATTGATTACTAAACATTTTAAAATTTTGAAAAATATTTTCAATAAATGATATTTTTAATTTTAATTAAAAAATTTAACAAAAAGGTTTGCCATTTCAAACAATGTGTTAATTTATTTAAATAAATATTGGCAATTCCCAACAACAATTCTACATGTTTAAATTATTTTATTTTAAACGAAAAAAGTCAATAAAGATTTTTTGTTATTTAATTAAAAATTTAATTGAAAATTTATTTCAAAATAACTAAAATGTTAATTAAAACAAAATTAAATTTTTAATTTTCTATCAACTAAAAAATAATTCAAACAATTTTTTAATGTCTTTTGTCGCAATTTTCGAGATAATTTGATGAATTTTAGTACAAAGGTTTTACTTGTACCAAAATTCTATAATTTCAAATAGCCCCCATACAAACTTCTTTCCGGAATAGTCTTTGTCCCCATAAACCATCTTATTATGTTGGTATTTAGATTAAATTTGGTCTAAATTTATTTTATGGCAATCTAGATCATATTTCTAAATTTAATTGGAATCGGTCCATATTTGGACATAGCTAACATACAAATACTACTCCCGAAAATAGCTTTTAGTGCCGTAACTTCTTTATAAATGTTGGTATTGATACAAAAATTGGCGATAATATATTTTACAATAGCAACTATTTCAAGATAAAGTGTTGTGCTGTAGGTCCAAAACTAACTACAGGATCCATGTAAAACCCTTTGCTCGTATCACTTAATGGCAAATAAATCTCATACAGATGAAGATATCTAAATGGAAAATAATATTCGGCACAAAGAACATTTACATGTATCATAAGCTCATAACATAATTTTTTTCTGGTGGGTCCCAAATAAGGTACACTCTCGAAAATTTGTTTTTATATGCTGTGAGGTAGGGTATCATATGGTCGTGTTTTATTTACAAAAGTGTATGTCCCATTAAGCAAATTCAAGACAATTATGCTCACAATAAACTTGTAAATTTTATACTACATTAAAAATACGTAGTAAAATATAGTTATAAATAGCAACCAAACTTAAATTTTGTTCTGTGTATACAATGTTTATAAACATTATTTATATTTGCAACAAATCTCTTAAACATCTCACTGTTGCTCTCTTAATGTGCTGAATTGAATCTCTCACTGTAAACAATTCTCTGCAACACTTTTTTTATTTGTTTCTGATGGTTTTTACTCCTCGTTGTAGTTAACGCCGGTTCAGATTAATTTGATGTGTGTCGTAGTGTTGCCATCTTGTGGGTAATTACCCGAATTTGGTATAACTTTTATCCTCGTGGGTAGAGCGTGGATAATTTCTTTGAGGTGTAGATCAGGTGTAATTTGAAATTCTTTCGTTTTAAAACAAATAGAATTTAAGATTTAAGTGATCAAATGTATACCATTTAAGACATTATTGATTTAAAAAGTTTGCAGTATATTCATCAAAGTCACTGTTTATTTAAAAAAGATTTCAGTAGTTTATCAACCAAAAGATTAATAGTGATTGGGGCCTGAAGGACAATTATATTTCGATAAATATGAGCTTCAAAGTGATTCAAAGCCCGAAGTGTATTGGAAAAAGAAGGCATTTATTCTTAAAAAACCCCTGGAGAAATATATGTTTCCAATATTTCAAAAAGTAATAATTTTTTGTGTTTGCTTTAATATTTAAAATGTTTTAGTTAAGAAATATTTAGCGCTCTTAGCATTTGTTTAACTGATTTGAGAAACAGACTGCCATCTGAAACCATTACAGGAATTTTATTTACTTAATATAGTATTCCAAGGATGAACATGAACATTCTGCCCCTTCCTTAGATAAATAGAAGTATAACTTATTATTCTAAGTTTTTATTTAAGTTTTATTAATTTATTCGAGATTCTTAATGTTACTTTTGTTATATTATTTTGAACTAATGTGTAAATCTTAATAGTATAACTAATATTGATTATATCTAAGTGAAAATAGTATTATGGGTTTATGCTGATGTGTGAAACGCATGCAAATATTTGTTGTACTATACCGTTCGACTTAGAATTAGTATCTGAGTCGTCGGTCCTGCTGGCTGGTTGTCTGTCCATGTAGACCTTCGGCTCAATGTACAGGTCGCAATTGTTAAGATAATTTAATGAAATTTGGTTCATAAGTTATTTTTTTTTTTTTTTTTTGAAAATTTTGAGAATCGGTCCATAATTTCACATAGCCCCCATACGAACTTTTTTCCTAATAGAGGGTTTGTGCCCAAAAACCATCTTATTATGTTGGTATTTGGAGAAACTTTGGCCCAAATATATTTTATTTCAACCTAAATTACACAGTACAACATTTTTAAGGTGATTGTTTCGGGACTCAATAATGATAATTGTTTATGAAAGTAGACCCAAAAAGAAGAACTTCTGCATCATTAGTTTGGTCAAGGTACATCAAATAATAATTTAAAAATTAATTTGAAGTTAGTAAGTATCGTATAGGGGAATTTGTCACGTTTTAGGCTCTTTTCCTTGACATAAATGTATGAAGAAAAAAATATTTTTTGCCCAAAAAATTTAAATGTTTTATTTTTAATTCATAAAAAATGCAAACCGGTAAAAAAGTGTAAAGTCCTATTACTTTCACGTAAAGTCGCAAAACCTATGAACAAAATAAGACATAAATCATGAAAAATCGATGAACGCGTTTCGCTTTTATTCACAATTAAGTAAAGGTATGAATTTCAAAAATTTGCTCGAGATATCCACAAAATTCTTTGGAAAAAACATTGATGACTTTTTTTATGATTCTCAGAATTAATAAAAAGGAATAAACAAAATGTTATTTGATTTTTATGATTGCGGTAGCAAAGTAATAAGCGTTAATAAATGTGAGTGGACAATTAAAAGGAAAAAAGGAAAGTGCACTTTTTTAATTATTTGGGTTTTTCCGTTAGTTACCTGCATGATTTTTTTAAAGAAATTTCACCCACATTTATGAGTGCTTATGTTTTGGAACGTTTCGAAAACATATTTCATAAGTACCTGCCAGTAAAATATTGAAATATTTGTAGTATTTATAGGTGCTCTTTGATCGATTTTTGTCATATAACAAGAGTCGACGAACGCGAGAAGTACAAGTGCATTTTTCTCCGGTTTTTAAAAGTGAATAACAAATTGATTACTGAGGAATTCACAACAGCGTATTGTCATTATTTTGATGAAACAGATTTAAGTGGTGCAAATTTTACGCCGAAGACAGTACAAAATTGTTATAATACCCTTATAATGTGGATACATGGAAAACGTGGACAGTTTTCTTTTATGAAGCCAGTAATTTGGGTGGAACACCTAACTGGACATGATAAATCCAGGTGCTACGCATGCATTAACTCTCGTCATGGATAAAACAATTGAAAACAAAACTATACATTGCTGCTTTTACTGCCACACTTCCAGTTAAACGCGCTGCTGGATACTGTGTCCCTGCAAACAGAAACCATTTTCACCAATCCGACCAATTTGAATGATGCTGATTGGACACCCGATATTGAAAATAATGGACCACAACCGCTAACACAAATCGAAATGGATTACATTGTTGCTAAGATGGGACTATAACAACAAAACTCCGAAATGTTGACATCACTTTTGAAAACCAGAAAACTGACACAGCAAAATGTCAGCGCAACATAATACCGACAACGCCAAGCTGATTTTCAGAAATTTTATTCCGTTGACGAAGCAAATACGTTCTCCTACTTCCATGATATCCCAGGTTTAGTGAAAAAATTGGGAATGTATTATATTGATGGCGACTGCCGTTTATTCATCGATGGTTCAGTTTCAAGTTTGAAGGCTGTGCTTTTGCACAAAACGAACAAAAAACCGTCCATTCCATTGGGGTTCAGCACAACTATGAAGGAAACGTATGAAACATTGGGCGAAATTTTGGAGAAAATCAACTACAATGTACACAAATGGAAGATTTGTTGCAATCTAAAGGTTGTCAACATAATACAAGGCATTGTATTAAAGAGTTGTTTTCCAAAATACTTCTGCTTCCTTTGTAATTGGGATTCACGATACACAGGAAATCAATATCAATGTAAAGATTGAAAAGCAAGAACTCCCGAGCTCGAGAAACAATTAAAATTACGGAATAAGCCTTTATATAATAATATAATAAACCTTTGATAAAGGATCTAGATGATATTTTGTTGCTATCGCTCCACATGAAATTAGGAATAGCTGTGATATTCTTCGAAGTGGTAATCAAAGATATTGATGACGCCTATGACTATTTGAAATTCATCTTTCCAAAACTCAGTGAAGCTTAATTTAGAAAAGGTAAGTATCGTTGTCAGTATTTTAATATTGTCATATTTAAATTTGTAAACTTCGATATATTCGCGTTACCAATAATTTTTTCGTAAATGTTTTTTTTTTTATATTTCAAACAGGTATTCTCAATGGACCGGATATACGAAAATTAATGAAAAGCGAATCTTTCACAAATATGCTTTCGAACCATTATAACCACCTATGTATGTGCATGGGACACATTGAAACAAGTCATCGAACGCGTTTTAGGAAAGAACCGTGTACAGCGAGATGACATACAGACACGAGTGGACAATTTGCTGTATTGTTTTAAAAAAATCAATGCATCCATGACGTTAAAATTACATATCTTTCATTTCCACCTTGAAACCTTTTTGGCACAATTACCTCAGGAATCGGACGAACAAGGAGAGAGGTTCCACCAGGTGACCATGCCAATGGAAAAGCTATTCAAAGGCAAAAAATTGGATGCATTGCTTGCGGAGGTTTGTTGGTGGAGTTCTAAAATTATGCAGTTTGAAATTTGTGGACACACTGAACAAAACATGCCCTTGAATATTACGCCTATCTCGGATGATGATGCAGACTCAGAACATGAATATGAACAACCTACGAAGAAAATAAGGTCATCAGAACCACAAGCGTCACTTTAACGAGGATGGATAGTGACAATAATTGAAAATGTTTTAAATTTTGTTTCCATGCATATATAACATAAACAATTCGCATATTTTCTGTGTAAGAATAGCTGTAATATGAATCGGAATGATTATTATCATGCAAAATACAGAATCAATAAAAAAAGTCTTTTATGTTTTTTTCAAAGGATTTTTTATGAATTAGAAATAAAAAATTTAAATTTTTTGGGCAAAAAATATTTTTTTTTCTTCATACATTTATTTATAACTGCGAAACTATTGCTTATGTAGCGAAACGTTGTATGTACAAATTAAAGGAATTGTAATTCTTAATTTTTTTTAAATTTGTTTCAGTTTATTCGGACTAGTGATTCTCGAGAAAAGAGCCTTAAGCGTGACAAATTCCCCTATACGATACTTACTAACTTCAAATTAAGTTTTAAATTATTATTTGATGTACCTTGACCAAACTAATGATGCAGAAGTTCTTCTTTTTGGGTATACTTATAAATAAACAATTATCAGATTTGAGTCCCAAAATCATGTGTTGTACTGTGTTATATTATGAAGTTAATTTTGCAATCAGTCCATATTCGATCATACAAATATTATTCACGAAAATAGCTTGTAGTGCCATAACTGACTTATAAATGTTGGTATGTATTGATAAAAAATAGCTACTATGTCATTTTGTTCTGTTAGGTTTAGGAACGTAGGTCATATATAAACCCCCTCTCTTAAATCACTTTAAGACAAAACAAATCTCAAATAGATGTAGTTACCTAGATAATATTCGGCGTGAAAAATTCTTATATTATCAGTCTTAACCTCATAACATAACACCATTAAAAAAAATTCTGTAGATACCTTCTAATTTGTTCTTTTTTGAAAGTTTTTTTTAGAATTAAACGTTAATTTGATAGCAAGTTTAATTTCAATTAAAGTGGGTAATTTTCCGTCATCTCAAGTGTAGTTTTGAATTTTGCAGGTGGTAACACTGGTGTGTCGTTATTTTTTTTTTTTTTTATCTTTACTTTAAGCAAAGTTGTTTCATATATACAAAATACATACAACAATCGACAAAAGCAGCAGCAGCAACATTTGCCATTGTTATGGCGGTGGTTTAATGTCCGTTGGTTGATGCACGTGTGCGCTATTTAAACACCCGCTTACACACCTCGAGCATTTTGGTGTTCTTCCGTAGACTATAGACAACATACTTACACACATACTAACAAAAAACGAACAAACAAACAAACAAAACATGTATAAATTGATAAAAAAAAATCAAAAAAATGAAAATTGATTGGTTCTATTGAATTGTGAATTTTTAAAAATATGCACATATTTTGTATAAACATGCCATTTTTTCGGTCTGTCTTATATATGTACAATATGAGCACATACGAAACATTCTTATGAACATACATACTAGGGAGATCGAACGGTTATTATTCGACCAGTTTTAACCGGTTATTTTAGCTTTGCCCAAGTCGGTTATTTTAAAATGTCCATTTTTCGAATATCGAATAAACCGGGTATTTTGGTATAATTAACCGGTTATTTTAGTAATGTGTAATTTATAATCATTTTCTTTACTCTTGTTGTAGATGTACCCGTTAATTTAAGTATTTTCTAATTGAATATTGATCAAACTTAAACTTTTTATGAAGAATGTCAAAACAAAATGTAACAAAGGTCAAAAAACATTATGAACACTGTAAATACAAATCGCTTATAAAAGCGTGTGTTCTTGTAGAAAAAAAAAACCAAAAACTATTCAAAATACTACAAAAACGTGTTCAGTTAAAAAGTAAATAGTAATTTGTGCAAGATTATTCTAAATATTAAATATATTTTTATATAAATGATATCTCTAGATATTTTTCGAATGCGATTTAAAAGACAAAGTTAAGTGCTTGAGGTGCCCTAAAATGATAAGTTACAAAAGTTCTTCCATGTCACGACTTATTAATCACGTTTAATTAGTATACATGTTTGACATTAATGTGATCCAAATGAAACTTAACTCCGTTCGTACTAAGAAGACGACAAATAATACTTTACTAAAATACGCTACAAAAAATGAATTATTGGGTGAAATATAAGCCCGTTGTGTTGCCGAGGACGAAATGCCCGATAAGGCACTTAAAACTCTTAAGTAGTTCTAGCATCTCTTCATGCTGAAAACTACAACATTACGGCGGAATCAACGATATGGGAAAACTGTCTACCAGTTCTATTTTTTAAAACACCAAGAATTAAAAAGCAAAAGTGAAGAAATCAAACAATGTCATCGAATGTTTTAAATTGTAGTCGACGAATTGACAAATATTTTACACAAAAAGAATGTTCAGTTCACTTTTCGTTTCTATTATGCTGAAACAAAATAATTTGAAATAGATAATCCTGGCTAAGAGGTTTTGTTTGCAACTTTTGAAAAATTTGGTTGATTTATATAGATACTCGTAGCTTAACCATCAACAAATTAAAACTCATTCAAAATAAATTTGGGATTAACCATCAACAAATTAAAACTCATTCAAAATAAATTTGGGAGAATATTTCAAATAATAACTTTATAAAATTTCTATAATTTATTTGCTTTTGCAAAACGTTTGTCTAGATCAAATATCATTCAACCGTTTCTAAATTACATTATACATATTTGTAAACTTCTTACAAATAAAGTTTAGTAAATCAATAAAAATTTTTTGAAAATTTAGCTAAAGTTTGACCAATTTACTGGTCCCACTTTTCTTGGATTTTATCGTAAAATATTTGTTAGGTCTGATCTTAGTCATATCTATGTATTTTGTTGGTTCCTAACCTTTGCAAATTGTTTTGTTTTTATTCAAAATAAAGTTTTATTTTAAAAACTTATTTGATTTTTGTGTTTTTAAGTATTCGAATTAAAACCGGTTAACCGGTTATTTAAAAATTGCTTAACCGAAAACCGGGTTTTTTAAAATAGCAACTATTCGTAATATTCGAAAACCGGTTATTGAAAAAAGTCGAATAATCGATCTCCCTAATACATACGTACATATCGTTTGTTTAGTCATTTGAAGATGTGACGATGAAGATGAAAAAATAATAAAAATACTTCTACCAAAAAGTATAAATGATTGCCTTTTGTTTTTTGTTTGCACAAAGTAACAAAATCATGAAAAAAAACTTAAGCGAAAATTATACAAGCTCATAATAAATTACTTTAATGTCAAAAAGTATGTATTTTAATTTTTAACGTTTTTTTTAATAATTTTTTAATTTCATAATAAAATTGTTCAACTGATTTTGTGTTTCCGTTCATTGTAGTATTAATTCAAAGCCATTTTTTTTATTTTCCCAAGTTATTAAAGAATGTTTGAAGTATCCAATTACGCTTTTCACATCCCCTACACAGTTTGCGCATAGTTCTCATGAATTATGTGCACAAGGAGTACTCGGTTACCTATACGACAGATAACTTGTCGTTTAAGTTTGACTGTAATTGACAAAATACACTTTTAAAAAATATTGTGTGATATTAATGAAAGTTGTGAAACGAGGATGTCAGCAAAATGACCAAAGCAAGTTCACCCAAAGCAATGTGTGAAAACCCGTCCAAAACTTTTCCATACAAATTTGGGGGATTTTGTATAAGAAATATAACCCTTTTTGCGATTTTTCGTAATTTTTGGGTAATAATTCACTTTTGCCATAGTTGCGATTTTGCGTTTTCTTATTTTGGCTAATTTTCAATGAGATAGTTAAAAAAAACGGTTGTAAGATCTTGTAAAATAACTTTTGTTTTCGGTAACTGATATATAACTCTTCATTAAAATCCTGAATTCAAAATCCCGCATTCGAAAAACCCGAATTTTAAAGTCCAGAATGGCTAACTAAAGCGATAAATCACAGAGAAGTTGGCCAAAAAAAGCTTTGCATGGAATGGGATTTTTATAAGCGAAGCCGCTTTTGATTACGAAATTTGATTGCACAAAGAAAAGAATTAAGCTTCGAATGATAAAACATTACAATTTTCAAGCTTTTATTTATTTTATGCTTTTGGGCGATTTTGTTATTTAATATGTATAAAAAAAAATATTTTTTTTATTGTTTTGTAAACATCATAATTTTTTTAATAAAGGGATTTTGTTTTGAAATACCATGATCACGAAACCCTGAATTTTTTTTCCATTCATAGTTGACAATAATAGCAAAATTATTATTAAATAAAGCCTAGTTCTCTGTTCAAACTTGCGAAAAATGTTAAGCAACATTGATAATTACACACGAAAATTTGACATGTATCAATATTATCTATCTCGCGATTTTTCAAAACTTAACGTTTTTATTAGTTGCAGGTATACAACATTGTTTTGCGAAGGTAAACAAAAATCATGTTTTTTTAATTGTCATCAAAAGTCAAATTTTCAAATCAAACAAAATAATTTTATTATTAATTTTGGCACTTTTCTACATTTTTCTTTGTGAAACGCTTGTTATAAAAACCACTTTACAAATACAAAATAAAAATTAAAAAGTTGCTAAGCTGTTGCTTAAAATTCCGTTGCTAGAAACATTTCGAATGTTTATCGTAATATAAATAGAGTACAACTCTTTCAACATTTTTTCGTTTGTATTTTACAGAAATTTCTTTTATATGGAGTTCGACAACATTTCGCACGAAATACTGAACAGAGTACCAGGCTTAAGAAAAAAAAATCAAACACAATCGGACAAAAACTTCAAACTTAACTTGAAAGGCTTTGGACTAAAATATTAATTAACACAAACAAATATTGGAAACTTTTTCAAATTCTGTTTAAATGAAAATTGTTATTAATAGAACGTGGCAATTTTTTCTTCCTCCAAATATTAATCGAAGCAAAAAGAATATGAATTATTAAGGGAATAGGGCTATTGTAAGAAAGCTGTTTAAATAACTATGTTGTAAATCATAGCCCAATTAGTAGGTCTTCTCGAAACGCCTGCTGAGTTTTTGTAGAGTTGTGTTTTTAATCATAATACATAGGCATAAATGGGCAAAATGTCAAAAGTTAAAATAAAAATCGAATATAATAATTGTGAATAAAAATTTTAAATAACCATAATAAAAAAAAGTGTAATAACATTAAAATGCGTTATTGTGCAGTGTGTAAAAATATTTGAAAAGTGGATGCGGTACGTTATTATCAGTGCCAAAAGATCCAGTGGAAATCGTAAAATGGGGTAAAATTTGTGGCAGGTATTTGGCCCCATCACATGAAATTTGCGCAGACCATTTTTCGGAAGCAAGCATTGTACGCCGAAATTCCGGTCGAAAATTTTCATTAAACAAAATAAAGACATGATAAAAACGAAACAGGTGACAAGTTTTTGACATTTTTACCATTTGTATACACAACCAAAACGCGTGTTGTTTTTTCTATTGTTGCATTGTTGTAGTTGTGCGCACACCTACTAATTGGGCCATGATTGTAAATTAATTCAATATTTTCCTTTAGCATAATTGCCTAAAAATTTCCCGTTTTTTAAATTCTAAGAAAACAATAAGTTTTTTATGCGAATATTTAAAAATCAACGCTCAATTGATAACTCTATAATAAATTGTGCCTTTGTGATTACACATTAAATGCATTGTAGTTGTAATAAATGTATTATTTCGGTTTATTTCTATTTTAGGCCAGCTGTTTAAACACGGCATTATACGGGGTAAAACTCTAATGGAATTAAATATATTATCATGAAATAATTTCCTTACTTTCAACACCTTGTAAAAAATAATTATAAAAAGTAAACCCAAATTATATTAAGATATTTCTATATATATATATAAGTGCATAACTGAGAAAAATCGTGTTTTAGAAAAAATACAAATAATACAAAAATACAAACTTGTTGTCCCTTTAAACGTGAAAAATATATACTTGAGTGGTATTTGAAGCTCATAAGCAATTCAATTTGAAATTGTTTAATATTCAGTATGTTTATTATAAAGGAAAATAAAATTCCTTTTTTACGCCTTTTTACTCATTTTGTCTCATAATTTGCTTACTGCACTCAAATGTTCTTTAATTGTTTGCTGGCTTTGTGTCAAAGGTTGCAACTTTGCGCAAAATAATATAAAAAGCACGAATTTTTACCCTGTTTTGCCCTCAAATGCATTTTTTTAATTGCTGCCTTTAAGGTTAAAGAGAATAGGTTTGAAGTTTGTGTGAAAATATTAAAATAAAATCTGCTTACAAAAATTACGTAAAATTTTTCTAACCCTATAAACCTGGTCATAGTTAGAGCATAAAAAAATTAAACTTTTAAAATTTTACAGTCTAAATGGGGTTGATTAAAAAGTTAAAAATTACAAAAATATGTTTGCTGCCTTTATGTTTAGGAGCAAGTATCAAATTTGCATAAAATTATTTTAAAGAAAAAAATGTTTACAAAAGGTATCAAAAGTACGAATTTTTTACTTTATTTGTTTTCTGTCTTTAGGTTTATAGAAATTACCATGCATGAATTTCCCTAGTAATAGTATGGTCAGAAAAAATAGATAAATTTTTCTTACAGTCTAAATTGTTTCAAAAAACAGACACTCAAAATGTACCTTTTTATCCACTTTTAGCCCCCGAAAGGCCGACTTTTAAAATGTACTTTTTTATGACATGCGGACGTAACTAAAGAAATTCAAACAAACAAAACTTTTTAATTTAGGAACGCAAAATTATATTAAAAAACGTATTTACAAAAAGTACCAAAAGTACGAATGTTTAACCTGTTTTGACCCTAAAGTTAAAAATTTTTAAACGTTAGTCTCCGGTGAAAGTTTAAGCCTAAAAATATATAATCTTTTCAAATTATGGAGTCTTAATGGGGATGAAAAACGTACCCGAAGCTCCCGTTTTTACCAGTTTTATCCCCTAAAAAGCTATTTTCAAAATGTGAAATTTGTTGTGACATGCCGACATTGGTATAGAAATTAACACAAAAAAAATTATTACCTGAGGCTGAAGGGTTACTAAAAAAAAAATTTTTTCATATTTTGCCCATTTTTGATCTTTTTATCTTTGTCCGAAATTCCGAGAAAACTACAGCCTGTAGTAATTTCGCTATGCCATTCTATTCTCCTACCGAATTTCGTAAAAATCGGTTGAGCCGTATGGGCTTGAAAGCGGAACAAAAATAAAAAACAAATAAAAAAAACCCGTGGAATATCTATCAAAATAAATGCTTTGTAACTCAAGACAAGGGTTTTTCAATTATTAGCATATCACTATTTTATTTTTTCGAAAGATTGATTAAATATCTATCTAAGCTACTTGGGACAAGAACAATGCTAAGAACAATAGGTAATAAGTTACATGATAAGAACAAACACCTGTTGGACCAAAATCTAAAATGTTGACCCCCTTTAAATCAGAGAGTTCTTTACCGATCTTGTTGAAAAATTGTGTCCAAGCTACTATCTAATAGGACTTACCTTGGTGCAAATTCATCCCAATCGGAAGACATCGGTTTCAAAAGTTGTGTCACTTGATATGAAATCCCCCTTATGTAAAGGGTGGTTAAATTTTAAGGGCCGATGTTGAATGTGAACCACACCTAAACGTCAAGTTTTTTTCTGCATTTCATTTGACATTTCTCAATTTCAGACTTACTCAGCGCGTTAAAGTTACTCAAGCTTATTATGAAAATGGGCGTTCAAATTAAAATGCATATCGTTAAAATCATTTTCAGTGATGAGGCACATTTTCACCTCAGTGGATTCGTCAATAAGCAGAATTGCCGCATTTGGGCGAATGATTATCCAAGAGTGATTGTCGAAAAACCAATGCACCCACAAAGAGTGTCTGTTTAGTGCGGTTTATGGGCTGCCGGTATCATCGGCCGTATTTTTTCCAAAATGAGGCCGGTCAGGCAGTAACTGTGAATGGTGTTCGCTATCGTGAGATGATAACGAACTTTTTATGGCCCGAACTGGAAGATATTGATGTGGACGATATGTGGTTTCAACAGTACGGTGCCACTTGCTCACGTGGTGGCGATGTCAATTGGCCGCAAGATCATGTGATTTGACAACGTTGGACTTCCTTATTTGGGGTTATTTGAAAGAAAAGGTGTACCTCAATAAGCCAGCCACAATTCAAGAGCTTAAGGATGCGATAATTCGGCACATTAACGGCATAGAACCTCAATAATGCCTTAGCGTCATCGAACATTTGGACCATCGGATTGAGGTGTGCCGATTTTGGCCGATATTATGTTCCATACATAATTGAACCGTACCAATATTATCATAATAATAATAAATGACAATAATTTCCTAAATAATTTGTATTTTATTCAAAATCAACATCGGCCCTTAAAATTTAACCACCCTTTATTTATATTAAGATTTCTTCATGATTTTTTTGCAATGCTACTACCGACACTTAAAACGATTTTCAGGTAAAAGATAAAACCAACTTAAAAAGATTTTTTTATATGTACATATATACATATGTATGTACATAACAACGCATGTACACTCATACAGAAGACAGACAAACCAGCTTGAAAACAAAAATAAAATCGAAAAAAGCAGAAAGATATCGAGAAGAAGCAAACAATAGTTTACACGTGCTGTTTAGTGGCCTTAAAAAACTCAGGCATATGCAGACACACACACACGAACGTATTTATATAAACAGAATTCAGCTATTGAAGTAAAATCACTAACAAACCAAATAAAGCTGGCCGTCTGGGTGTCTGACAGACTTACTGACTGACTGAATAATGACTTGCTGTGAGTTTCAACTCTTCAAGTTAATACTTTTAGTTTGCTCTTGCCTTTTGACAGCGTGTTTGAATAAGCAATAAAATAGTTTAAAAAAAACCACTTAATCAGCCAGCCATAAAGATTTTGAACACGGCGATGGTCATGTTTCTGCACATGCCTGTCTTTATTATTTACTATTCCAAATTGTAAATGAATCTTAACTTTTGAATTTCATGTGATTTCATCAAATAGCATTTAAGGAGATTTTTAACGGTTTTCTACTAGAGTGACTTATGTTAATATTATGTATGTATAGTTTTTTGAGTTTCTCCATTGTGAGTAGGGTTTCTGATATCTCAAAATTTTTTAATTCACGCGTAAACTTGAAAATATTATTTAAAGAACAATCCATTGTGATCCCATGGATTTCGCTTAAGGCAGCATACCCGCGATAGAACCTACCCGAACGAAGTTTTAAAAGCAGATGACAACAATAACAGAAAGTTCTTTAAAGGCATCAGATCCCATTTGTGCTGGATCTGGCAGGGCAACTTTTGTTGCCCAATCCTTAAGTTTATAGAATGAGGGGAATAAAAAGGAAAACATAATTGTCAGTACTCGGTTAATTCATTTTGTTCTACCATTTGCTTTTTTCAGAAGATTAATGTTTGCCATTTTATTTTATTCGTTGTTTCGCTTTTTAAAATCAATAGTGCCATTCACAATATTGTGTGTATCGTAGCATTTGCAAAATGGTATAATATATTTTAACTTAACACCAACATAATACTTAAAACCAATAGTTTGTACTTACTCGAGGTATGTAACACTAACACTTAATTGCAAGCCGACAGCTGACACTCAGCTGTGAATTTCGTGTTCTACAGCAAGCATAGCAAACTAAACCAAAGAGGTCATTCACAATTGATAGAAATAATTTACAATTGCTTAAATTTGCAATCTCAAATGCACATTATTATGAATAGGGCTAATATAAAAAGCCTTGGTAAAAAAAAAAAAAAGTGTTAACCATTTCAATTTGTAATGTGGTATTTACATAGAAAATATTAAAAATGGTTTCTTATTCAAAATTCATAGAACCAACCAAACAATTTGTTTGATTACTTAAAATTGTAGAAATTGAAAATTGTGAATTTTATATTTTTTATTAAATGATATTTTTAATTTTAATTAAAAAATGATCAAAAAACTTTGCCGTTGCAAACAATTGGGGGATTCACAAGGTGTGCTATCAAGTCATATCGTCATAATGTCCTAAATAATATTTTACAATTGTTTAAAAAAATATTGTTGTGTTTCAAACAAAATAAAAATTTTAATGCTGTGTTCATTGATTCGTCATAACTGTACAGTTAAATTATAAGCAAATTTTTTTGTATCCGCACAATTCATAAATTGGTGTTCTCAAGTCCGCATATTTTTGTGTATTCGCAGTTTTTTTTTTTTTTTCGAAAAAAAATTTAAACGTCAATAACATAAAATATTCATCGTTTTATTAGCTGGTTAAAAAAAATTAAATCTTGTTTTCTTGATTGTTTCAAAAATTATTTCTGAACAATAAAGTTTTTACATAAAAATGCCAGAAGCTTTTGACTTTTATGTTTTTACACAAGTGATATTTAAAAAAAATAGTTGGGTAATTCCATGTCAAATCAACCAAGAGTGGAAACCGACCCCCTTCGATTGAAATTTGGTGTGAAGGTTCCTTTTATCCTATAAGGAACATATATTAACAAAAAAAAATTTTAACATTTTTTTTTGCAAAAGTTACGTCATATTCAAAATGTCATAATTTCGCCGAATTAGCCGAATGTGTTGAGTTTATTTTTTCAATATCTCAAAACATACGAAGATGATTTGTATGTCATTTTAAAGAGAATACTTGGGGTTACAAACAATATATTAAAAACAATTTTTTTTTTAATAAAATTTAATATCTACAAAATATTAAATTTTAAAAATGGACTAAGTCAAAAACCTAATTTTTTTTTTTTTTTTTTGCTGATTTTTTTATGTAATTCCTCAAACTGTTCTTTAAAAATCCTGAAATTTTGAAGGTGTTTTTTTTAAGATATGATTTTTTTTCTTCTGCAACCTGTAAAAAATAATACTAAAATAAAATTTTAATATTGTAATTTTGAGAAATAAGTATTTTTTAAATCTGATTTGTTTGATTTAACGTGTTAAAAAAAGTAACGACATTGAAACAGTTTTTTATGTTTATTTGTTGCATTTTTTGTTTGAGCTCAATGTGGGCACTTTTTCAATTTTTCTTTGGCTCTACTTCTACCGATTGTGTCATGCAGCCATTCCTATTTCGAATGAATATATTAAAATAAAAGCTTCATCTTCTTCAAGCGAAGGAAAGGATGTTAAATTAAAAAATACTCATATAGACAAGTTTCTAAATGAAGTAGGCGTTAAAAATAGGTACAAGATAACGTTTTAAATGCAAATATTGGATTCACATTTAATTATGCTTCAATGGTCATATAATTTTAAGTAAAAGCAACCAGACATCAACGGTAGGAAAAGAGGCAAAGAAAAAACGACTTCGCTAATATCTATATATACATTAAACAGCCTATCTAATCGCGTCACGTAAGAACGACTGGAGCGATTTCGCTGATCTGGAGATGTAAAGAAACATTAATTTTGGTTAAACTCAGAAAATTTAAGTTTTAATATATTGATTACTATTCACTTCTCGGTTTTTTAAGCATAAGCTAATTTAAGGGGAGAAATTAAATATTTAATATTTTTCTAAGTATGAAAGATGTTTAGGAGAAACTTGAAGAACACAACACACTACCTCCTTTTAATTTCTCATTAGTTAATTGTTTCCGAATGAAGCCAAATAATATACAAAACTCAAATAAGTGTAAGAAAAATAAAATATTTATGTGAACAATTTTTAAATTTTAGAATAAAAGTCAATTCATTTTACTTTAACCAACACCATATTACTCTAATTACAAACGAATAACACATGTGGATGTGAATTGCAGAACACCGAAAATGCTAAAGTAATCCACAAAAATAAAAAAGTATATTTTAACACATTAAAAAAAATAATAAGTCATAGCAAAATTATTTTCCAGTTCTAGTTTTAAAGAATATAGTTTTAAATAGTTTTAAACAAATAAAAATCGACATAAATAAGAAAGCGAAAATTAAAAATTCCAACACAAACAAAAACTACCCTGGTATCAAGCGTCTTCAAGTCGCCACATTTGCCAACTATTAGGGCGACTTTTTGAAAAAACAAGATATTTTTGACAGTTATAAAGCTTGAATAAGTAAAAAGGATGCAACAGTTTAAAGTGAAAAGTCGATTTTTTTAATTAAATAATTATAAATTCCTTTAATAAAAACAAAATGTTTGCCAGTATTTAGATTTAATTAACTGCATTATCCACTAATATTATTAAAATGCACTAGTGAACCTATGGTTCCAAAGTCTTTATATGGTCCCACAACTACCTGTTCAATAGTTCAAAGGTCAGTAGTGGATTTATAATGAGAAGCATGTGCTAAATGTCTAAAGAGCAAGGCATTATCTGGTCTACAGTTGGTCAGTAGTAGGTTCTCCAATTAATATGCTTTTTTTTTTTTTTGTTCGATTAAACAGTTAAGCGATATTTGGCATTTTTGTCTTATTCGATTAAACGAATAATATGTAAAATTAATCGATTAATAGAATAAATCAAAATCCAAAAATGTTATAAATAAAGAGATTTTTTTTTCGATAATTTTAAAAAAATTGGTACTTGAGTAATTAAATATTATTAATTACAAGTATTTTAATATTTAATTAACAAAAAAACAAAACAAACGTAACAATTCATACTAATTGATAAAGCCTTTACAACGATAAAAAAATATAAAACATGAATTGAGATCATATCATTTTATATTTACAAACAGTTAAAAAAATCTTCTAAAAATAAAATGTTGTTTAAATGTTTTGCTTTATTTGGAAGCCACAGGATCAAGTTTTGTCTTTCCTTTTAATTTGCTATACTCTCTCACTTTTTTTACCAACCCACTCACACTTTTTAAATTGACCACGAGATTGCTCTCAACTTTACCTTTCCATTTGTTTGCCAATTTTACGTTCAATTTAACAACTGACCACAAATTAACTTTTGCGATTGTTTCTTCGTCGGGGGCATTTTTAAAATGAAATGACAAGCAGTTTTTGTGAACAACTTGAAAGTGATTTATTAAACGTGTGACTCCAGGGTTAAAAATATTTTATTGCATTTGTTTCAATAATAAGTATAAATTAACGGATTACTGCATTATTTCAGTAATCTGTAAAAATTTACTGGTTACTGAAATTTTTTTCAATAAGCAGTACACCCATATATGTGAATTAATCACTAAACACGACTATTTTTTTTATTCCAACGGACAAATACATTCGGTTTATTTATTTGACTTAAAACTTTGAAAAATTATACATTTGACAGAAAACCCATATATGTATTGTTATTCGATTAATCGGCATAAATTCTTCGTTTAATCCTTTAATCGGAATCAGCAGTTTTAAATTAATCGAACAATTAATCGTCTAAAATTGTGCGATTAATCGAACAAGAATTAATCGGCTGAACACCCTAGTCAGTAGTACTGGTGACTAAGTCAACAGGGAATTGTTACAGTTTGCTAGAAATGAAAGTTGTTTCTTTAGTTTTTTTGTTTTTTGGAACACTGAACGCGAATCTGCCTTCCGTTTTCTCCATCAGCTCCATCAGTTTTTGCGATATAGCGTTCTGTAAAAAATAAAGCCACTTCCATCGCATATAAAAGGATAACTAGAGAAGGTATTTCCCTATTAAGTAGTGTCCGACCGAACGATCAGATTCGGTTACGGAGTTCGGCAACAAATGATGAGGGCTGAGTTCGGTGTTCGGCGAAATTTTTACCGAACTTTACCTTAAACCGAACTTTTTTATGAAATTATATAGTTATTATCATGTGTGTGAATAAAAATAACACGAAAGCAATACATGTAGAACTCCAAGGAGAACAGAACGAAAATATTGTTGAAAGAGAAATCAATATGTATTTGGCTGAACCCTTAAGTCCTCGAAATATAAATATATTTCAATAATGGTACTCTAGTCCATTAATAAATCTTAAAACCGTGCCCAGAAAGAGCCTTTCAGTTATTTATTGCTGCTTTTCAGTCCGAAGAAATAATCTACATAGCATGGAAGCAATAAAATTGCTTTTTAGCCATTATAACATCAAAATATAAAATTTTGGTACTATGATGTATTCTATATTAAACTCCTGAACTATAATAACATGGTTTTTCTGCGTAAATTAAACTTTTTATATTTTCTACTAAATTTTTATATTTTCTACTACATATATTTTTAACTACATATAATTTTTAATGCTTTAAAGTGCAATTGTTCTTTTCAGTTTGCATATGATATTCTAAAATTTTATTTTGTTTTAACTAAATAATTAAAAAAAATATTATTGTTCAGGTTTAATGACAGAAAGTGCGGGTTCGGCCGAACTTTGCAAAATTTACGGAAGTTCGGCTTCGGGTTCGGGTTCAGTCTGAAAAAGTGCGTTCTACACTACTATTCAGCAAAAAAAAAAAATCCGAGTTTCGACCACAATTGCAAACGTTCAAACATACCCAGGAAAAACTTTTTGAATTTTGGTAATAGGTCGTAGTTATTTCATACGTTACCTGGTAAGCAGTTGTCATTATTCTGAAAAGCTCAATAAGTACTTGCTAGTAATTACCTCAGTAAGTACTTTTCACTACTATTATTTTCAGTTATGAATATTTGCTTACTATTAATCAGCTAAATAACTACTTATTAGTTGTCTTGTTTTCAGACCTGAATATTTACTAACTGGTAACTAGCTCCATAACTACTTATTAGGTCTATTAACTAGCGCCAATTAAATAAAAACTAGTTATTTTTTGGCTTCTAGTAAGTATATTGTAAGTACTTACAATTCAACTTACTGGTAGTTAAATAATAACTAGATATTTTGTGACTTCTAGTGAGTGCATTGTAAGTACTGAATTCTGTGGACACCTCGAACTAAAATAAGTAGTTATTCAGCCGAAAAATAAGTAGTGTTTATTTTTCTCCAACGTTACTTGCTTAGGTAGTTTCAGAGATATCATTAAAGTTTGATCTTAAATATATAAAATTCATAAAAAAATTTAAGTTTTTTTTTTAAGAATTCATAAAAAATAAAAATACAACAACGAGCTTGTTTTTTGCCCAGTAGCATGTAGCTTAATATATTCCAAAGGAATAAAGAACTTTTTCATTGAAATTGGTGCACAACTTTTAAATTTATTCACAATTTAGTGACAGAGCAAAACTGATAGAAATTCCCATACAACAGTAACACACAAACACAAAAAGTTTTACAGTATACAACACATCTATTGCTACAAAGTTTTCAGCTGTTGTCACAAAACTTATTTAGTGAGAGAACACCAAAATACATATTTATACAACATTAACATCTACATACATTTTTATATAAGAAACTCTTTATTTTAAAATTGCTAATTAATTTTATAAGATTCTAAGTATGTTAATTTGCAAACGAGCAAACCGGCTTTTACGGTTTAAGTAAAATAGTTTTATTTTATTCATGTATTGGTGTGAAAATTAAAGCCAGTTTCATTATCTAAAAAGTTTCCAAAAAAGATAAACGCGTAACAGGCAATTACTGACCGGCCTATTTTCAATAAAGTTTATTGATACGATTTTATGGCTTTGACGTCATCTCAAATCTTAATCTTTTCAGTGTTGCCAAGACCAAAAAAAAAAATATGTAACCAAAATGTAAAAAAAGTAACCAAAAGCTATTAAAAGTACCCAACACTATTTTATATTAAGTCCCTAATCATTTAAAACGCAACGCAACGCCAGAGAATTACATTGAAAGCGCAAACAATATCATAAATATTTTGAAATTTTGTTGTTGCTTTCTACAGAAATTCACATTGCTTTTTAAAATTTTAAACGCTGCACAGCTTTTGGCGTTGAAAATTTTATAACGTTACATGAATTTCTGACATTATGACATTGTTTACGCTTCAATGTAATTCGTTTGCGTTGCGTTTTACATGATAAGGGCCTAAAAGTTCCAATTTGTGAAAAATGTTCAGGAACATTTCATACGAAAAATAAAAATTCAAGTAAATATGAGTGAAAAACTGTTACTAGTTATGTCGTTTATGTTTTTAGTTTCTCATTTAATATTAAGTTTAAACTTTTTTCCATTTGCTTAAAATTTCACGTGAATTTCACGCAGTTGTAAAAAAGCCATAAAAGGCCCTAAGGCTAAGGCTCGGTTATGTAATTGAAAAAAAAAAAAATAAATTCCAAATTTTTAGTGAACGCGGCTCTTCCAATACAAAGTTAATACGTATTTTCGTCTATTTGAAAACTTTATGAGCTAGAACTTTCAACCTTTTTATATAAAAAACTATTTCAAATAAACCTTTTTAAGATGTCTTTTATAAATATATATTAAGATGCTTTTAGCCTAGTAGAAATAGTAAAAATTATTTTAATCGGGATGGAATTGGAAAGGCACCATTAACCTTATCGTTTAAAAATTCCGATACTTCCGGCGAAGCCGCTTGTGCTTACAAAATAGTCAAAAAGTACAAAATATCCAAAAAGTTCACATATAAACTGGGTAATTTGAGGTAATTTTTAGGTAATTTAAAAAATGATCAAACCCAAGAATTTTTGCCATTATTTATTCATGTTTTTGGTTTATTTTCTTGAGTGATTATTTCTAATTGTCAATGTCAAGATATTTAATTTTGAGAAAATTTAAATTAAGGTTTTTTAAGAAGAGTTCTTAGTGAAATTGGCTAGTATGAGAGAGAAAGAAACTACATCTAAAGCTTCGATTGACTCAAAACAGTAAAATAATGACATTGCCGCCTTTAGCACTAAACCACTGATTTGTGCACCCAGTTTATATGTATGTTTTACATATATAATTTATTTTTAATTAAAGCCATATTTTGACGATTTTAAGTCCCAGGATCTCGAAATAGGGAGACGAGGATTTGAAAAAGTCCCAGGAAGCGGTTGGCATTCCTTATTTCAATATATGAACATATGTAGTATGTGGTACCAGACAATCGAAAAAAAATTAATGGAATGCAGGGAAACGCGATACCAAACTTAAAGACGACATCTACTTTTTTATTTATACTCAATACGATTTTTGTCGAATGAACTGATGGCAATGTCAAGGTTACTACTCGAATCAAACGCCAAATATAAGAAAAAACTTAAAATACTAAATTCAAAAATACATCACAATAATCTCCATTTCTCTAAAACGCTGCGAAGATCCAACAATAAAAAAAAGTTGATCATAAAAATAATAAATGTCTGTTTCGTGTTTTTTCACTTTAAGTAGGCACTTCTTAAGGCGGAACGTTAAACAATAAATATATACGAGCAAGATATTCAAAAATATTTAACGTACAAAAATATAAGTAAGTGAAAAAATTCATTATAAAAATAAACAAATAAAAAATAATCATAAATTAGGAAAGAAATAAAAGGCTCGTGCACAATATAAAAAAATTTTCTAATTATAGCACAAACAGTGAACGACAAATTTATCCAGATGAATGATTTGTATGACCAGCAACTGAAGCATTAACTTTGGTTTTTTTTTTTAAAAAAGATATTTTATATGTATGTAGCGGGGGAATCCAAGATAATGCTATTAAAGTTTGCCGCCCAAAATGACATTATACAAATTTTTTCTTCAACGGAAAAAATGTGTTCTTCATTATGTATAGAATTAACCAGTTTATGGAAAAATATCAGTAACCAGTTAAATTTTACTGGTCGCTGAAACAATTTTCAGTAAAGGTGCCCGTAAACGACATGTTTTTTAAATCTGACTTGTCAACTTTTCCAGTCATATGTAATTGTGAATGTCTGTCAAAATTGCTGGTTTACAGAAGGTTAATAACATTTGGTCACAAACGTACATGTAATTTGCTTCTGACATTGTCTATGTTCTTTCTCTGTAGTTATGGAATAAACCAAAGTAGTTCTTGGTTTAAATAAAAATTTGCTGCCGCCACAAAAATTTTTATTTGCGCCGTAAAAAAGTTCAGCCATTTAAACATTTTTTTTTTTCTTCTTTAAATTCGAAGATACCAATTTAGGTTATTATATTGATGAGTTTTTTATTTATATATGTACATAATTTCTATTCAATTGTGAAATAATTATACATATATCAATATTGTAAAATATTTACTTAAGCCGGCTAATGATTCCGTCAACAATGCACCGCCGCTGCGGGCTTCTTCCCGGCATATATTTCTGACACAGCTGATGTCAGATGGTTTGTCAGTAGAAAATAGAGCACGCTCTAATTGAAATTTTGTTAGATGACTTTGCGTCTGACTTTTACAGATGCAATGTTTTAAAGGTAACACACGACATGTATGTATTTTGCAGTGGGAAAATTGACAAGTCAGATGTAAAAAACATGTCGTGTACATGCAACTTAAGCAGTAAAATGTCAAAGTGATTTCATATCTCGCAAAAGGTGTTCTGCGCAGAAAAAATACTGAAATCGCAAGATTTTATAGGGGTCAGCTAATTGACTGATGATCTGAAATCACTTGCCATTTTTGTGTTGCTTTTTTAATTTTCTATAACCAATGGGCATATAATTGTAAAGAAAACAAATCAGCTGTTTACTCGTAGCTTCTAAGAACGAAAACAAGTTGAAAAATTTTACATCGGGTAATTTGCAAAAAAGTGTTGTTTTAAAAATGTTCCTGGTATAAAATCACCGTGATTTCAGAACAGCCCTGTATATGAGATTTTTTTGTCTTTAAGTGTTTTTAGGGAGAGGGTTTATATAGGACCTATGTTCAGTTCTAGGTCTACCAACACAACATTTTTACACGACATAGTATATGTATATCGTGAAAGCTAGTATCGCCAAATTTTATGGCATTACCAACATTTATAAGGAATGACATTATAAGCTATATTTATTTTTTGAATTTTACTTTTCGAGCAAACATAAAAGTTATTCTTTAAAGAAATGTACTTGTTATAATTATTTAGTTGACTTTAAATATTTATTTTAATGCGCATAAGTAATCCCAATGATGCTCACATATTTGAAAAAATATTTAAAGACAACTCAATAATTATAACACGTACATTTATTTAAAGAATAACTTTTATTTTTGCTCGAAAAAATAAATATCAAAAAAATAATTGTTATTTTTGTTCAAAAAAGTAAAGATCTTAAAATAACTGTTATTTTTGATTGAAAAAATAAAAATCAAAAAATAACTGTTATTTTTGTTAAAAAAAAAATAAAAAATAACTGTTACTTTTGTCCAAAAAAAAAAAATATAAATCAAAAAATAACTGTAATATTTGTTCGAAAAAATAAAAATCAAAACTTTAAAAACCATTAATAGTTCAATAAAATAACCACAATACTAATTATTGTTAACAGCTAAGGCACGAGCTATGTTTACATTTGTCCTTCAAGTTGTGCTGAAAAAGGTCAACGAGAAAAAAAAAACAAAAACATGAAAAACAAAAATGTACTTTGGATTTTAAGAAGAATTCTTGACAATAAGTACGAAAAAACAGAAGTTAGGAAGAACATGTAAATCAATTAAAATAGATAATCATTCATTCAAAAGCAAATTTCGATCTACCAAAGTGAAATACCATTTGGTTTAAGAATTGATGTTTGACTTTTGACGTCATCCGGCTTCAATAGCCGAGTGAGTAAAACGGCACACCCCACTGACGAGATTGTGTGGTTACAATCGAAACTAATATGGGCAACCTGTCCGTGAAAGCCTGGGTTCAAATCTCAGCGCAGTCAAGAATGAAAAATTATCAATAAAATTTTAATTAATTTCATGTTGTAAAAATTTCTGTCTTCATAAAAATGATTTACTGAAAATTAAATTCAATGAACTTAAGCGTAATCAAAAATATCTAAATCATAATATATTGTCATAGAAAAGTTCACTTGAATAAGTTTGCCGGCATTTACTTCTATATGCTTTTGTTGTTTTTAAATTTCAAAATAACTGTTATTTTCAGTCCCTGAATTTAAGAGGTCCTGAATTGAAAAAAGTGTTTAAAGTCAAATAACGACCAGTCTCATATACATTTAGCATTAATGTAAGAGTAGGAGTCGGAGTCAGACTTAAAAAATTTCAGAGGCTGGAGTCGGAGTTAGAACTATTTTTTGACGGCTTCCCCACAGCCCTGATAAAAATAATGCCGTACTTTTCAAGTACCATTTAGCTTAATGTGAATGCGTACATTTTGGGACTTTCGTACTAAAATTCATTAGTTATTTTTGTAGAATTGTAAGTGGTCTTTTTGCTTTTTTCTGATTACTCAATACACTATTTTTTAAGCTTAGTTTTAACTGGGTTATAATAAATCACTTACACACTTATCTAAAAAAATATATACATAT
Organism: Pollenia amentaria; assembly: GCA_943735925.1. NCBI lineage: Eukaryota > Metazoa > Arthropoda > Insecta > Diptera > Polleniidae > Pollenia > Pollenia amentaria. The sequence goes on along the minus strand of OX031006.1, from coordinate 4,527,745 downwards.
ATGCTACTAAAAAAGCTAACCCACAAAGTTATTGTATATAGATATTGCTATAATTAAATACTGAAAACTTCAAAAATCAAACAAAGTGGAAATATGTGATTGACTTCTTTCATGATTTTAACTTCCATAGATGCAACAAAGTTTCATGAAAAAAAAATTAAACGCAGTCATGTGAAGCAGAAAAGGTGCGGACTGTCAAAATTTACCATTATAAAAAAAAAATATTTTTTTTTTTGGTCTCACTGTAGTGCGAATTTATTACAAACGACAAAAGCTAATGTCAAGAATTTTATTCCTACAAATCATATGTACGACTATAAAACCCCATTAAAATAATATTACATTGTTGACCCGATTTTATTATATAGCCCTTCCAAAAACACATGTATTTATAAAATCCAAGCAAAAAAATTTCAAAAAGGTAATCGAGTTTAGAATTAATCATTTTAGGCGGAATGTCTTCTAAATTGGATTACCATTATAATTATTTTAAGAAGACATGAGACTTTTACAGTAAATATTTTCAGTTATTCTGATATTACTTAAAAAATTAGTTCTTTTACTAATTCGTATTTTTATGATCTAATGTAAAGAGTGTGGTAATCGAGTGATTAAGCTTGGCAACCAAAAAAATAAGTCATTATATGGCAATCCATTCTTTTGGTAATGCGTTATTTTTTGCTGGAATGTAGAACTAAAAACAAAAAAATGTAGAGCTAAAAATTCTCATCTTTAAAGAGCTGAATCTACCAATCTATTGGGTGCGTCTTCTTAAAAACATATTCATTTGTTGTTCTATTTTCACACGTTTAGTTTAACCATTAGTGGGCATATCAAAAAGATATGCTGAGTCTATTGGTTTATATACTTGTTGTCTCACTATTATGGTGTGGGTACAATTACAAATGTAGAGTTCGATAGTTGTTAAATTCGTAGTTCGTTAAAACTTGTTATCCTGATTTTGTTATAATTAAATGAAATGTATTATATTTAATTTCCTGACGATGCTAACCAAAGGTTAGCGAAATATTAAAAATAAAAAAATAAATATTAAAAAGACCTAGAGCTTAAATAAATATAAACATTTATTAAATTAAATAAGGTCAAATAAAAAACTAAATATAAATAAATGAAATGTCACAAAACTATTCTTTTTTTAAAAATACATATTATAAACTTACCAACTGCCGAAAAACCACCAATCTCAGGATTTTTTTTTGGTGATTTTAAACATTTTTAATATATTTCCATTTTTTTAATTATTAACGCTTATTTTTCTTTGTCCCGTATATAAAATATAAAAAAAGTTCCAAACTATTTTAGAAGATCAACAAAAAAAATTTGTTTTAACCAAATTTTAAACAAAATATGAAAAGTGAAACTAAAAAAAGCCAATTAATTAATTTCATGTAATTTTTTACTTCACTCTTGCTGCTAATTTCACGATGTCGAAAGCCAAACAACATTTTTGAAATTTGTTTAAAAGGTGAAAAGTACAGGATAAGTAACGTTATGATTTAATAAATGAAGACATTTTTTGTTTATGTTTTTTTTTTGTTTTTTTTTTTTTTTTTTTAATAATAAACTTTGAAACGCTTGGGAACTTTACGATGAAAAACTCAGCTCAAAACAAAGAATCGAATTAGTATGAAAGCCAGCATTATGCAGACACAAGAATCATAGCGAATAATGAGCGATGAGGCCTATTTTCACCTCGAGCGTCACGCAGAATATGGGGCACTCAAGATCTAAGAAAAATGTACCCATTTGTAACCATACTTTTTGAAAACGACGAACAAGTTGCGGTAAATGTGAATGGCACTCAATATCGGGCAATGATTAATCATTTTTTAAGGCCCGAGGTAAAGAACAATCCAGAATTATAGTTCCAGCAAGATAGAGTCACAGATCGTGCAACTATGGTTCTCCTGCGCGAAATTTTTGGCGATTTTAACGGGAAACCGCGTTCAGCCGATTTAACGGCTTCCGATTTATTTTCTTTGGGAAATGCTCTGGAAAGTGTTCTTTCGCATTAAGTGATATAGGCAGTAGTTTTTTTTTATTTGTTCGTCTTTAATAAAATTTGCCAATCACATAAATACCATTGTCTAATTCACAAGTTCCGTCGTATGGCTTATCGTTTAAAAAAAGTACGATTTTTGTTTATGCAATTATGAACAATCAAATGGTAATAAAAATTAATTGATAGGGGAGACTAGTCAGCACTTTCTTAAGTTCTGAAGCTAAGAAGGTATTCGAAAGATTTAAGAATTTTATCGCTTGCTATTGCCCTTGGATATTGGAAAATAAAATATTTGTACAAAATTTTATGGACACTAAGTATTGGTTATTAATGTTTGATACAATAAAAGCTTCTTTACATGATTTTTTCTTTTTTTGTGAAAAAAAAATCACAAAGATGTAATTTAAGCTCTAGATTAAGGAAAAAATATTTAAAAAATTTTAATTTTCAATAAAAAGTATTAAATATGTAAAAAATAGTATGATGGAAATTTCCATCACCAGGCAAATTCGCATGTCTTGCTCAGTACTACATAAATGGAAATCAATCATAATAGCTTTGTATCATTTTTATTCCAGATGCTAATTAAAAACCAATTCTTATTGAGGCACAAATTTACTCCATATTTGATACAAATTATTGTTGAGTAACCTTTGCCTTTCGGGTATTTGCATCTAAAAGATCCGCCTACTTTTGGCCAATGATCGGAACCTTCTTTCCTTATGCCTTTCGGGGGTGCAGGAGTTGCAAAACCTTTTCCACTTTTTGACTTCAGTTCCTGTTCAAGGAAACTGCTGCTTGGACGTCCGCGCCTAGCATCTTTAGTTGCTCCTTTGTTGCGAAAAACAAATACCAATTCATTCCTAAATTGGCTCATTGTAGGTCCTTTGGTGACACATTTCTTTTCTGAGCATTTTTTTTTTAACTATCCAAGAATTTATGACTGCTTAATCAAAATAATGGAAAAAATACGCACATACCACTTTTTTGACCTCAATATTATGTGGTTTCTTCGCAAGAAGCTATCCATGAGGTCCACACCTCACATGTATTTGTTGTATTCTTGGACTTGTCGAATCTCTTGAATTCAACCACGGGTAACGCTCCAGCATACGTTGATAAGAGGGTCACTAGCCTGTTGTGGAAACTCCTTCTGGGTACGGATTTTTTCAAAAAATCTTTTTATCCGGAAATTTATTGTTTGGTATTCTTTTTTGTTGCACAGTTCCTACAGTTTTAATACCTTTCGTAGCTAAAAAAAAGTATACAAATGGTAGCAATGTATTAAAATTGTCGAAATATATAATATGGTTCTGCATTTTTGGAACTTCCCGCAGCAACAGAACTACAACATTTCCCGTAGTACGAAGATCTGGTTCATTTGGATTATTAATATATTAATCTTTTTGTCTCCAGTTGTGAAACTTCGTTTGAAGAGCTTTTCAGGAAAGTAATAAGATATTTATTGTACGCCATATTCCATTTCTTCCAAACTAATTGTCTTTTGTCAAAAGGGGAAGTGGACGAGCTGTGTGGAGTAAGTGAGTGCCTATAACGTCCTCTTCTACTAGAGGAGAATCAGATTCGCCAATTATATCTTTTCCATCATCGTCACCATTTTTCTCCTGCAACACCCGTATAATTTCAGCATCTCTCTTTTCGACATCAATGTCATCTTCTGATAGCCAACCGTCTTCCAATTGAGCCAATTTCGCTTCAATATCTTTTAAATCCATATTTGTCTAAAAAGCGAACAAAAATCACGTTTACTATAAATACATTTTCACCGTACTTTTCAACTGAATCTATTGCATAATGATCTAAATTTTTATCACATATTTTTTTATGATTTCTTTAGGTATTTCGAAATCAGTTGAGCATAATATTACTATTACACTAAAAACAAAAATTTTTTCCACTCTGTAAGACTTTTATATCAAAAAAAATTTTAAATCAGCTTTCAAAAAATTCAAGAATTATGCAAGTTTTCTTTAACTTAGCAAACAGTGGAGTAACGAGATTAAACCAATAAATTTAAATATTAAGCTTCTTCTTTTTTTTACTGCTATTATTAATTGTGTACAATAGTGATAAGAAATGTTGTTAACAGCAACCAATTTACATTAGACCTGTTTGTGTGCGTTTTCTTCCTCAATAAATTTTATGATGGAAATTTCCATCACCATGCAAAGAAGGGTTAAATTTTGTTCAAATAAATATATAGAAAGTTCGTGGAACTTGGAACTAGTGAAATATCTTTATTTTCAGGCTTAACAAATATAGATGAAAAGAGATCAAGTTTCCGAAAGAAACTTATTGTAAAGGTGTATGCGCTAAGAGTTTCAGCAATCTCGGTAACGTAATAAATTGGTTTTATTGCTTTTTTGGTATATTCTGCTCTAATTGATAACACTGAATAACACCAAATCAAATAGAAAATAGAATCAAAATATTGAAATAACTTTTGCAAATAATAAAACACGTGTAGCTACTTCAGTACGGAGATATTTATTTTGATTTTCGATAAATTAACACTGGGTTCATTATATCGAAAACGCCGAAGTTTCCTCTAAGCAGTTTGACTTAAAATGGTTAGAAAGATATATATTAAATTGAATTAAACACTTTAATATATGTAAAATATAAAACTCAATCCTATAATGAGACAATACTTTTGTATGAAATTTACCAACAACAAAAATACAACTGTGTATAATTAGACGATTAGACAACGAATATGACGTTAATTGTGTTTTGGACAAATAATGTATACGTAAAATTGTTCGAGGCAAAATATGCAAATGTTTTTTTAAGAAAATGTATTTTAAATTTATCAATTTAACAAGTGAAAAGTTACTGCGAAAAATTTATCGCAGCAACTTTTAACAGTTTATCGATGCAAAGTTTGCTTATTGTGTACGCGTCGATAACTTTTTTGGTGCACTTTAGGACAAAAAAAATTTAACTCTGATCGCATAGTCGGCTTTTCAAAAAAATCTGTCACTTTATTGATTTTTTTCATACTTTATGAGCATACACGATTTTTTTTTTTTTTTTTTGGATTATCGTACGACTAAATAAGTCAGTAAATACCGGCCTTTAGAGAAGAAAAAAACTTTCATGTAGGGCTATTTCCCTACTTCTGACGACACTGTTATGCAAGTTCTTGCTTTTCCTTGCATATTTTCTTACATATAAAAACTTGCCTTGCGTGTATTATTCTGGAAGGCTGATTTATCTGAAACTTAGCAAAAATAATTTTTGAGCAATATGGGACATTTTACATTTTTTGAGATTTAAAGTAGCTTTGCATGTTTGTTTGTTTATTAAATTATCGAGGGTTAAGCTAGTTTAAAATAGGTAGTCGTAATTTATAAAAAAAAAATCCATAAAGCACTTTCTGATTATGATAAAAACTTTGTCACTGTATAATTTTTTTGATCAAAACAATAAATATGCGATTAAGCATTTGGAATATTTTTCAATTCTTGCAAATAGAATAGATTTGTTTTCCTTAGAAGTAAAAAAGAAACAACAGAACTGAGTACAAGTGACAAAAACAACAAAGACAGCAAAAAATTGGCTCACGTTTGATCTTTTACACCCAATTAAAATGTCCATAAAAATTTTCTGTTTTTTTTCCATTAATTTTTGTACTTATTTAAAATTAAGTTTCAAAATTGGTCTCAAACGACCGATTGCTTCTATTTGTACAATACACGACTCTTTAATTATTCATATTTATGCGAGTGATTGTGTGTGCGTCCATTGTACAATAAACTGATTAAAAATTCTAATAAAAGGCATAAACTCAAGCTATAAAAAAAAGATAGACGGACTAATAACAATCAACAACAATGTTTAGACATGTGCAAAAAAACACTTATTCATGCACGTTGATACAAACCAGCGTTACCACCACTGACCAAAAAATTACATGGCTGTTTAGTCAAAAATTTTCAAAGTCCTATGAAATTACACAAACAAATTTGTTTCAGTTATCTGTATTGATACTGATATGGATGGATGGTATTGATGGAGAGATGGTTCCAGAAAAAAATTTTAAATTCATAGAAATTTGTGACACCAACATTTTACTGCTAAGTATTTTACTAAGATTTAAGATTTTGAGACTGTAAAATGTCTAACAATTTAATCGGATCATCGGATGTTAATGCTAATTATTAAAAATATAAAAAAAACTATCAAATTTGTCAAAAAAAATCTATGTGAGCAGATTTTTGACATAATGAATGTTAAAAACAATGGCCTGCAAAAACATAAGAAAATATTTAACATAAAAAAAAAAACTAAAGCTATGGTCTTTCAAACTTGATAAATATTTGACCAAATAAGCATAAGCACTACTTTTGTTTATAGTAAGTGTGATTTAGCGTGGTCTTTATATCACAGCATACAACTTACAACTGGTCACGTTTTTTTTCGTCATATATTTACCAAGTGTGAACGGGGCTTAAGGTTCCTCAAAAAATGTTGAACAATATTTTCCTTATATCTGAAGGGATACCAAATAACAATCACTCAGTTTTTTCAATTGTTTTTTTTCTCAAATACAGGAAATTCTCAACAATAAAGATTAAATACAGAAACGAGAACTACATAATAAATTCTAGGTAAAAAATTAATGGTGTTATCAATATTGTCCATAACAAGCGACCCGGAAACAAAGTATAGGACAGCGTTTTAAAAATAATATGACAAAAGTTAAAAATGTTTTCAATCGAGTCCGATTTTAATTTGGATCCATATAAATGTTCCTTTGGACTAGATTTTATTTCTTAGTACATACCCATATTGCTACACATAAACTAGCTTTAAAAATAAATTATCCCTAATTAACTCTTAAAATTTTCGTGCGATAGGAGCATAATTGTAAAATATAAATAATTGTATACTGAAATTCACACTCACTCCCTAAAATCTCTTATTAAAATTGATATAGAGATGCAAAGACGTTAGTGACAATAAGTTTTTATAAGAAGAAAAAGCTGTCTAATGTGTCGAAAGTAAATATTGGGAGAACTTTTAACAAAAATTGGCTTTATATAGAATTAATTTCTGTATTAGGTAAAAACACACTAACTTTTTAAAAACTATCCGAAGAATTTAAAACAGTACAGATATTGAATAATTATTATGAAAGTGGCAACGCTGGTACAAAGCGACATTGTTGTAGAAAAAAAAATTTTTAAAAATGCTTTTTAACAGAAAGACACTTAGAGGGAGAAAGCAAAGTAAAATATTTGCATGAGTATCTGTATCTGTACATTCGTTTATAACACAAGTTCACACACGTGACTACTTACGCCGAACAATACAACACTTTGGTCGATTGTTGTAAATATACTGTAGACTGTGATTAGTGTTGTTGGACTTTTAAAGCAATGAAATAACAAAACAAAGGAATAAAAGCAGTGCTGTCAATTTAGCCATTTTGTATGTTATTTTGCCATGAAAAAAAATAATATTGCATCGTCATTAGCAAAATTTCCTTCAAGTGTTTTTCCAAATTTTAGACAAAAAATGTGATAAAAAAACGTAATAGTTTTATTGGAACGTTGAAATTGCCTTTTAGAAGCCCTCTTTTTTACTAATATTTTTCTTCCTGCTAGGTGCCAGTATAAAATTAATAAGAAAATTTTGTAAAACAGACGTAACTGTCATTTTTTAATATTAAAAAATAAATTTTGTGTCTGTGCCAATTTTCTTCTAAAGTTAAAAATAAAAAAATTTATTTTTGCGTTTTTTAAAGAATCTTTGGAAAATTATAAATTTCATTGTTAACCATTTTTAATGAAAATGTTTGCACAAAATTTTCTGGGTTTAATGTAGGAGACATTTTTGGAGTATAGGGCAAAATCGGATTTTTTTAATATAAAGGTATTTTTAAATAAAATTTTCTGGCAACACCGGTTTATATAATTATTAAAAATATGGTGAACAAATTCAGGATTTTAAATTTAAGGGGGGATTACATAATTTATTTTTAGGACAGCAGCCAAAAGTTTTCCGACAACACTGATTCCTAAGTACACTTTTTTCTAAAACATTTACTGTTTGTCTCTAGAATATACTCCAAAACTGTACCTTTTATAAAGGTTTTTTTTATGAGAAGATGTTGCAAAAGGCAGCTTCCTATATATTTTTTAAAAGATCCCATTTGCAAACAACGTTTTATAACCTTCACCACAGGTGGAAAGGAAACTAACACTTAAGTTTTTCATTTCGTTTGTAGTTTCTAATAGTATATAGATCTAAGGCCCTATAAAGCCGAAGGTCCATGCAATGCATTCTGTGCGTTGTTCCTTTTTATGCATATTTTAAAAAGTAAAATCAGTGTAATGGTATGTGACAAGTTACACAGAAAAAGGCAAAGAATGTCTACTTTTGTTTGCGTCGCATGTGTGATGAAAAAATGTCAGCTGTTTTTGATGCCTATGGATGACAAATCATATTTTATTTTCAATGTTATCGATAAATATGTTTGTGTGGTGGATTCCTATTTTCTGTTTCTTGTATTAAAAAAGGTTTTTAATAAAAGAAAAAGCAATCAACCCCTCCAGTAATATATCAGCAAGAGTTCAATTCCATTCGTTTTTCTCCCACCTATAATACCTGGAAGTTTATATTCACAGATGGCTCTAAAACACATTTATATACTTCTTTTGGCATAGTGAATGAAAATGAAACACCTATACTCAAGGGCCTTCTAGAACCACATTGTAGTATATTTACTGCTGAAGCACTAGCAATTAAACTTGCTACTGAATATTCCTCAAAACAAAAAGGTCGTTACGTTATATGCACAGACAGCAATTCCACAATCTCAGCTATCTTAAATACCAAATATTCGGAACCATCTGTTACATTTATACTTAACTTTTTAATTAAATACCCAAATAAATTGCGCATAATGTGGGTACCAGGGCACGCTGGCATTTCAGGTAACGAAGCAGCCGACAAAACTGCATGTCTTGCCGCTAAATCTCCAACATATACCTTCACCACTCATGTTGTAAAAGATCTAAATAGACTTATATCCGTACACCTTAAAGGACACAAATTAAATCTATGGGTAAACTACAACCATCGTTACAAACTTATTAATCCAAATGGAGTCACCCCCACCTTGCCAAAATCGAACACCAGACTAGAACTACGGGTTTTTTACTAGATTAAGGTTGGGCCATACCAAAATTACTCACAAACACTTGCTGAAAAATGAAGCTACCCCCATCTGCCGTAGATGCAACTTACATCAGTCGACTAACCACATACTTGATCAATGCCAAGAATATTCCACAGAAAGAGTACAAATTTTTGACACGACGCCTCCCAGCTCATGTCTAAAGGATCCAAGTCAAAATAACATCTCAAAAATTTTTAACTTTATTAAAAATTGTAATTTATTGAACCAAATTTAAATAAGTATCTATATTGACTATAACCATTGGAGTCGAAGGCCATAGTAGCTAGCACTCCCAACGCATTGCATGTAACGTGAATTTAGGAACGCATGAAATCCATAAAAATATTCACACGCATCTACGCATATATTTTCTGTCTCCTTTTGAGAAGCGAAGTTCGACTGACCGTCTGCCTGTTTAAATGGGTTTTCCGAAGACCCTAGAAATTAGGTTGTTATATATTAATGTAGCATATGTATGCGTAGTTAAAGTTTGCTATAGAAATTCAGCCAGATCGGTGTGGAAATGACTGAAGTATGATAAAAAACCTCGATTGTCTCTACTTTTTGTAAATAAAATCCCCTGTTGTTTTTTACATTTATTTATTTTTTTACTTTATTTTATTACGAGTATTTACATGATTTTAAATAGATAAATGTGTTTCAAATGAAAACGGAAACACTTAAGCACCCCATCACGCGACATAAAAACATCATAATAAAAATATTTGGCACACACATTAACATCTTCTAGAGGTATAGTTTTGCCAAATTTAAAGGAAGTTCGTAATTTTTTTTTCTTTTTTTTTTTTTTTTTTTTGTACGTTCGCTTTATTTACGAATTATGTTACATTTTCTAAAAAAAAAACGCTAAAAGGTTAGTTTTTTATTTTCTTATTCAGAGTTTATAATTAAACAAAACACGCGAAGACATACATTTTTAAAATATAAAAAAACGTACATACCTCAAAATATAGTATAATGCTAGATCTGGGACGAACTAAGAAATATTTGCAACGAGTATTCGCAGTTAGAAATAGAATATACACACAATTATTGTGTAGACCAAAATTCGTCGTGCGTAACGAACTCTGCGATAGGTTTATTTCTATTTCTTACGCAGACGAACCACGAATAAGGGCGACCGTGTTTTAGTCAATAATGTTGGTTTTTCATTAAAAATTGTTTATATTTTTTTTGTTCATATTAATACCATTCAAATTAAATTTCCACGTTTTAATTATATATGTACAGGCCTGTTCTTAAAATTGCGTACTTTTAAAAACACACGTGTGATTTTGTGGTGTTCAGAAAATTATACCGTTTCTGTGCGCAATTGAAAATCACACCGAAAAACACCAAAACGGAACACCATAATATCACACGTGTGATTTTAAATGTGATTTGAAATCAAGTGATTTTAACAGGCCTGATAATATTGTTTTAAACTATTTTTTGTATATTTATAATATGTATATATATATTATTTTTTTTTTAATTAACAAAGAAATTTTTAAAAAATTTATAAAGAGAAAATGGAAAGCAGTGAAATAATTATAGAAGAAGTTAAGAAAAACGAATGCTTATACAATCTGGCGTCCAAGGTATTATTTGTATAAATTAAAAACAATTTTAAATGACATTATCATATTATGACATTATTATGTTCTTTACGCACTTATTGTGTCTCATTTGACGAATTTACGCCACGAATTCTTTCCGACGAATTCTTCGTGCTATGCGGAGTTCGCTGTTCGACCCAGTTATGTTTATACCATAAGCCTAAATACTGAGGTAGACAATTAGTTACTAAACTATTATTTAGTTACATTTGAAAATTGTGATTAACAATCTTGCCTTGTCATATTCGGCTTTGCCGAATCTTATAATTATATTTTTTATTTATTTTTAAATATATTTAATCAATGGACATTATCCTTACTGACTAATAACATGATTGACTTAAAATTAAAGTATTGCATGAGGGATTTAAAAATGTACATAAAAAATTACTAGTTAAGATAAACAATTATTTTATGCTTTATAACATTTAAATTTAAAGAAAAATCAACAAATTGAGACAAAGAATTAAATTGTCGACATAACCTTGAAAAAGGATCAGCAATAGCGTAATTTACTCTACAAAACTTTACAAAAAGCAGATTATAATGACGAGTATTGCGACAAGGTATATTAAATTTAACAGAATTTAACAGAAATTCACAACAAATATTACCATTAATAAGATTAACTATAAAAGATACATTTAACATTGTACGACGACTTTTGAGCGATGGTAGTTTTATTAAAGCCAGTCTGCTAGAATAGGAAGGAAATCTTGTCGAGTGAGTCCATTGAAGACCACGTAAACAGAACAACAAAAATTGTTTTTGGACAGATTCAATATGAGAATTATGAATGTTGTAATATGGATCCCAAATGATTGACCCGTATTCTAAGATAGGTCTAACGAGTGACACGTAAAGTTGCTTCGTTATGTATGGATCGGTGAACTCTTTAGCCCAGCGTTTTATAAAGCCAAGAATACCTCTAGCTTTATTTACAGTTAACTTTATATGTGAAACAAAGTTTAATTTATGATCCAGTAGGACTCCGAGATCAAGAAATGAATCAGCCAACTCCAATTGATGACCACCCAAAGCATAGTTAACAGCAATACAGTTATTTCTATAAAAACGCATGCATTTGCATTTCAATAGATTCAACTCCAACATATTATGATTACACCATAACAAAAAGTTATTAAGATCCGATTGAAGATAAAAATGATCAACAAAGCAATTAAAAGAATGGAAAATTTTTACATCATCAGCATACATCAATATATTGGCGAAGTTGATAACATTGGGCAGATCATTAATAAACAGCGTAAATAAAAGTGGGCCAAGATGACTGCCCTGAGGAACACCGGACGAAACATATATGTACTTGGATATACAATTATTGAATTGTACTTTTTGCTTTCTGCCAATTAAATAAGAACTTAACCAGCTTAAACTTCTACGGGATAAACCTAACAAATCCAACTTAGTAAGAAGAAGTTGATGGTTAACTTTATCAAATGCTTTACTGAAGTCAGTATAAACAGCATCAGTTTGTTTCCTTTGTGTAAATGCAGAGTTGATCAAAGTTGTTAAATGAAGTATATTGGTTGTAGTTGAACAGCCTTCACAGAAAATATTAAAAATTGACTTTAATCACCAAATTCGTAGAATCAAGTAAACAATTTGTTGATTTTGCACCTATTACTAAAATAATTATATTGATTACCAAAAACTGTAAAAATTGAAAATTCTGATTTTTCTTTCAATAAATGATATTTTTGATTTTAATAAAAAATATGATCAAAAACCTGTACGATTTTAAACAATGTGTTGATTGTTTTAATTAAAAAAATAATTTTCAAAAAATTAGTATTTTATTCAATTATTTCAGTTAATTCATAATAAATAAATAAATAAATAATATAGTAATTGAATTAAGCAATTAATTAATTAAATTTTTTGTTGGATTCAATCAAAATTTTTATTGAATGAAAAATTATGCTAATGAGATTACAAAATAAACTGATATAGAAAAAAACAACAGATTTAGCTGCCACTTGCATTTATATTGGTTTTAAGGCTTGGAGAAAATAAGTGATGCAAATACCACAAGACCGTAGGGGTTTTAGATTCTATAAATACAAATAACAATAAAAGGTAAAAAAATAGTTAAAAGTATGGTTCTTAGGTTTTTTATATTTACTTACTTTTATTATGTTTTTCGAGTTCTTATAAGCTTTGGACTTTTTGTTCAAGTAATAACAGCAGTTGATCTCTTGGTTGACCCTATCACTCAAATAAGTTTGTTGTGGTTGAAAACTTTAACTTGCAGACAATATCAATCTGTAAGATATTGAAATTTAAAAATACATTACATAGCCAATAGATTGTTATTTAATTATGTTGCGGATGTGCGATTAATAAGTTTAATTAAATTTTGATTATTCGGATTGTTATATAATTAGCATCTCGATTTATCGGTTTAATAATTAAATAAAATTAATCGAATATATAAGAATTTAAATGAAATTAAGATTTAATCAGTAACCATAATTTTGATACGTCGATGACTAAAAAATACATACATATCGCAGTTAATCAAGAGCTTACTCAAAATTTTCATTTTTTTACTTTTACGAAAAACTCGACACGTTATATTCATATCGTCCCGCTGTAAATATATCGTGCTATTTTGTCTACTTTTGGTTAATGAAACGGGTGTTTTTCATATGCCTTCAATGTTAAATTAAAATTGTTTTGTTTCTACTGAAAATTTTTCAATTAAAGTTAATACCCTCTTGTTGATTAGATGCGATATATTTTTTTTAAATAATAAAAAAACTTACTAGCTGCCATGAAGAGGGTGATTTTAAATCAGGCCAAAGGTGAAAGATATTGATATGTTGTTTACCGAAGACGCGCAGCAATTTTTACCTTGAAAACAAATAAAATATTAGAAGCTTGTATGTAACTTTATTTTCAGTTAGAAATGTTTTATGGTTGTATTGGAAAACTTACAACTTTCAGTTTTGATCCAAAGACGGCAGAAAAATGATTGGTCACTTTGTTGGATATAGGTATATAAAAAACACAGTTTTTTTGTCTTTTCTGAAAATTTAAAACTTTTGAGTTACCCTCCTTTTGAAGAGCCACAGCGATATGTCAATATTTATGGACATATGGGCATTCCCAGCGAAAAGTCTACTTTTTTAACATAACGCCAGCAAGTAATTAAAATTGTTTCTCAAAAAGTGATATGTATAATATACTTTTTTTATATTTTGGTGTTTAGCGCAACATGGGCCTAAAATACAAACTTATTTTCTTGCTGGCGTTACGTTACAAGTAGTAGATTTTTCGCTGGAAATGTCCATATGTACCAGAGCTGTAAAAACTGCAATCAATTGTGATTGCAATTAAAATAAATTCAATGAAACTGATTTCTTTCTTTGATTTTAAAATGATTTCAGATTTACAAAAATTATAATCGAAAGAATGCAATACTTTGTGATTGTAATCATTTTGAAATAATTCTTTTTTTAAGTCATTGAATACAATCAATTTATTTGCAATCATTTCGATTGCAATCAAACTTTAATTAAAATCATGTATTTTCAATCAATTCCCTTTACAATTGCAACTATAGTTTAAGGCCAACGAAATAATATGAAGAAAGTATAAAATAATGAAAATATACATAAATATAACGTTGTTGGCAAATCACAGTTATGAGAGTCAGCTTTTTTCTAGAAGAAGGAACTTTATTTGCAGAGAATGATTCTTATTTAATTTACTTGAAATCACTGGATTTGATTGCAACTATTGATTTTAAAAAATGGATTTCATTCAAGATCAGAAAATTGATGGTATCATTTAAAATTGAAACCTTACAATAAATTTTCCGATTTGGAATGCAATCAAACACTTAGCAATTACCGAACAATTATGTAATTGCAATGAAATCGATTGCAATTGTTAACACCTCTGATATATACATACATACATACATAACTAATTTACTTCTTTTATATAATACGATCTCATACTTACCTTTTCATACATAAGACGCTTGAATTCCGTTTTAGGAGCAATAAATTAGTGTTTGTCTCACGATTATTTTGGTTGTATATATTATTTTTGTACAATTATTTTTTAAATTTTGTTAATTTATTTATTTATTAGAAAATTTTTTTTGACACCACAAAGAATATGTACATGAAAAAAGTGTTGTCACCTGCTTACTTTCAAAATCACTAAAACAAAAAATATGTTTTTATAATGAATGTAAAGTTTTCCCCCCTTAAAATACGGCTGTCAGCTAAATAGCCCAACGTTATATATGAAAAATCGCCCAACAATTTTCCATACGATTTGTGTTTTCCGATTTTTCGTTAATATTGGATAATAATTCGTTTTTAACATAACTGAGAAACATTTTTGGGCTATTTTTGTCTTTCTTATTTTGACCAAATTCAAAATCCGGAATCGCTATGGAATGACAATCATCGGCCTCGTAACTAAAGCTTGTGAATTCAGCCTTGCATCCGGGCGAAAGTAGGCTATGTAGAGAAGCTTAAGTTAGCGAAAGCGGTGTTTTTTATGCCATAGAGGAGAAAATCCTTGGGCCCGGTCTAAGGCCGTCTATGAAGAAAAGCTTAAGTTAGGTAGGCGGGATTTTGGGTTTTTAAGTTTCGGACATATGACCCAAGCCCAAATAAGTATGAAAGTTTAAGACTACTTTGTAAAAATTATTAAATAAAAATTCGAAAATAAAAATTGGGTTAATTTTCATTAATTATTGGGCCTCTTTTCACCATTTTTGGATATAATTTCCATTTATATTTTTTTGGACCATATTTCGTTTACGTTGAATCATTTTTTCGTTTGGTCAATTTTTCTTTGGGCAATATTGCTTGCAGCCCTAAAATACAAGCAAATTTTGTTTCTATTTTGTTGGCTTAATATATTATTGAAGTTCAATTACATTTAAGAATAAACATGAAAAATTGCAATAGAAAAAACCAAGAATGAATTTATAAATACACAAAGCAAATCTAAATTGACACATAAATTCTATAACGTTTAAAATTTAATCGTATACTATTAACAAAAAAATCGTGTTATTTTTTTAAGTTGAAAAGATGAAAACAAAATTCGGAACTTTTTTTTTACCAATTTTCAAAATTAAAACCAACAAAAGGTTTGAAAAGCTTTCACAATAATAAGTTTCAACAAAATACAAAATAAATTGAAATATTAGACAATACGCAAAATTAAGCACAATAAATTTGAAATATTAGACAATACGCAAATTTAAGCACAATTATTTTCCTCTTTACTAAGCGTTTTTTTTCAGTTTTACACGTTGGCATTATTTTAGTTTAAACGAAATAAACAATAAAGTTTTTGATTAATCTAATTATTGTTTTTATTATATATTAATTTAAAAACAATCAAAATATTAATTGAATGAAAATCAAATTTTTAATTTTTGTTCAACAAAAAAATTAATTCATTTAATTACCACATTTATTAAATTTTTATATATTTTAACAATTCTATTTAATTGATAAAAAACCAATGAAAATTTTTTCTGTGTTTCCGAAAACCATGCTGGCATGCTGCCAGCAATGACGATGTGTGATGGCATAGGAAATCAGCAACAAGTTTTTCAAATAGTTTTGGAATAGCACTTAATTTGGCAATCCCTCTATAGTTTGTTATATCCGATCTATTACCAGATTTAAATAAGGGTTTTATATAAGAGTCTTTCCATAATACAGGAAAATAACCACATATAATCGAAGCTTTAAACATTAAAGTTAATGGCGTAACTAATGATTCAGCACATTGATTTAAAATACATGTTGGAACAAGATCAGGACCATGATTAAAAGACATCTTTAACCTTTTTAAGCTAACCAAAATATCATTGCTATTAAATGAAGGGAAAGATATTGCCTGGTTTGATGAGAGCAGATATGGATAACCATTACTATCATCGTATACAGCATCAGAATAAGTTGTTGCAAAAAAATCGGCAAACATATCACAAATGACATCAGCATCTCCAGATTCTTGGCAACGAAATTTCATAACGGATGGGTATCCATTAGATTTTCTTTTAGAATTTACAAATGCAAAAAACGATTTTGGATCACGAACGAAATTGTTTTTCACCTTATTTATGTATTGATTATATAAAGCATGATTCAGCAGATTATATTCAGAACGACTGACGGAATATTTTCCATAATCAATAAATGATCCAGACTTTTTGAATTTCTTATAATTTTTATTCTTTAGATTTTTTAGCCTAGTCAGCTGTTTAGAGTTCCATGGTGGACCAACTGGAGTATAAACAGTTTTTTTAGGTACACAAATATCAAAAAATGAGTAAATTTTATTATAAAATGTAGAAATCATTACATCAATATCCAAGCTGTTTAAAGGAACAGGTAAGACGCTTCTCCAGCAAGTATTTCTTATTAATTGGTTTAATAAGACATAATTAGTCCGTTTGAAAATAAAAACTTTATCAACAATTAAGGGCTTTAATTTCACTTCAGATGGAATCGAAAAACTGACTTCAATAGTTGGATGATATCGATCTTCAGGCAACGTTATAGGATCAGAACGGGTAATAATGCAATCATCAACATTATTCACAAACACCAAGTCAAGCAGTTTACCAAAGTCATTGTATACATCATTCATTTGATAAAGAGATAAGCCAAGAATTTCATTTAAGAAGTCTTCATGACAATATTTATTTTTGAAAGGGATTAAATAAGGCGTATCAGACGTATGCATCCATGATATTGAGGGCAAGTTGAAATCACCAACAGCAAAAAAAGAGTCATCATTATAAACATTTAGCATAACAGAATTAATGGCTTGAACATGTTTTAAATAAATAGAACTTTCAGAATCCGGAGGAATGTATGAACAGGTGAAGTAAATTTTTTTATTTTTCAATTTAACCACAACAGCAATAAATTCAATACCAAGGGTATCAGTAACTACAACTTCAGATGGATATAAACAAGAGACCGCAATCAGAACTCCACCACCTCTACGTGCATTTCGATTATATCTAAATATTTGGTATTTATTAGAAAGAATTTCAGCATTATAAATATCATCATTTAGCCAAGTTTCAGTAAAGATAATAACATCATAGGTAAAGTCATAACTGTTAACCAGAAGAGTAGACAATTTAGTATTCAATCCACGAACGTTTTGATACATAATATTCATACAATTCTTAGAGTCCATTAGTTTTTTGAAACTAATGAATTTCTAGGTGGCAAACGAGCAATATTTTTAGATCTTGGATTTTCTTTAAAGATATATTCACGAACAATGATATTAGCAGGCCAAAAACTTGTATCAATAATCTGATCATAGACACAAGCAGTAACAGCAATTTTAAACGATGTTATACTTCTGGGTTGAGAATACGAAAATTTGTTTATAACAATATCAACATTAGTACCGATTTTCGATTTAATGTAATAATTAATGTCATCTACGGTTGTATCGGATGCCAAACGGGAAATAAATACTGTACGTTTTGGAGGCACTACAATTAATGGCTTAGGGCCGGTATACAAAAGTATACACTGCACTTTTGTATAGTAGAATAATTTTTTAAAGTTTTAAAATGTATTATTATTTTAAATTACTTTAATTTAATGCTGTGTTTTTTAAAGTGGATATTTTTCAAAAGTTCTAAAAACTGACTGTCGAATTTTAGGCAAACATATTTTGTAATTTATATTTAAACCGTAAAAATTAGATTTTTGCAATTAAAGCTATTTAAAAATAGCTAAAAAACATTTTTCATCCAATCGTACACAAAATAATTTAGTAAGATATATATAAACTCCTTGAAATGGACAGTTTTATGAGGAGGTTCTCTTGGACCCATTGTAATTACCAAAGAAGTTAAATATGGCACCTTTATTTGGAACAGTAGACTTGTATGCGGACTAAGTATAATAATTGATAGATTTGGCTTATTTTTAGTCTGTTCCCGGGATTTTTCGTCCCGGGAATTTTTAATTGTATATTCAATTGTTTTCGATTACCACTTTTTTAAACTTTTTTAAGTCTTTATTGGACTCAAGTCTTTGGTTGTTCTATCCTTCCAAATTTTTTAATCAATATTTGTTGCGGTTTAATTATTGACCAATCTTCTCGAAATTTGACGACATACAAAACGAATTTGTTGAAATTAAATGGCAATCGGTTCATTCTGCCAACAATTTCTGTTCTGCCAACAATTTATATCTGCTGGATCATAATCCCAAGCTGCTTAGGCGAACTAGAAACAACTTGACACCCGAATTGCTTTTTTCTGCTGCGTTGTTTGGAAATAAGCGTGTATTTTGAACAGACGGTCATGACTAAATCGACTTTTCAGAATATCCTGAAAAAAGGACATGAATGATCGTCCTTGGACAAATTGTATATACAGTTGGACGCGCCTTGTATATGTTGGTAAGGAAACAGATTCTCAAATTAACAAAACATGCTTAAATTGAAATATTTTCAATGTCATCTTAGAAAAGTCCAAGGTTAATTTTGAGGGGGGTACACCTTGCACAAATTTTGCTTTCATACAACTTGAATCGCTCTAATATATATACATATATATATATATATATATACTTTATGGTGTCTTAGATGAATATTAGAAATGATTCACATGGAATGGCAAACTTAGTATACCTTTATACACCACTGCAGATTAAAGCTTAAAACTTAAAATAATAATGTTATTAAATATTGTAAATATAATTTCTTTTCATGCTGAATTTGTTTAACGTTAAATTGTTTTAAAATTCCTACTTGTAATGTTAATTCTGACATTACCTAAAATTGGTCACAACAGCAAGTTATATACTGATTTATATTTCTAAAGGTGGCATCAAGTTTTTGGGCAACTTAATTTGACATTTCTTTGTTTCAGTGTTTGACAAATTCAACTATGGAGAGGTACACAATTGAGCAGCGCGTTAAGATTGTTGAAGCCTTTTACGAAAATGGGGGTTCAATTCAAAATGCATTTTGTGGACTTCGTGATTTTTTGGTCAGCATAATCGACCAAATGTGTTCACAATCGGGAGAATTGTGCGTAAATTTCAGCAAACCGGGTATGTATGAAATGTGAAAACACCTGTGCACGCTCCCCCAGTTCGTTCAGCGGCGGCGGCGTCATCGACTATGAGGTCGGCCAAGCAGTTACCGTGAATGGTGTTCGCTATCGCGAGATGATAACGGACTTCTTGTGGCCAGAAGTTGAGGATATGAACCTGAAAGATATGTGGTTCCAACAGGATGGTGCCTCTTGCTACACAGCCAACGAAACAATGGGTCTTTTGCGCAACACCGTTGGACTTCTTTCTTTGGGGATATTTAAAGGAAAAAGTGTACAAGTACTATTCCAGAGCTAAAGGATGAGATAATTTGGCACATTAACAACATTGAACCTCAATTATATCTCAGAGTCAGTGGTGGTGGGAAATCTGACAGTTACACTGCTAAATACAGTGTAAACATCCAGAATTTATATACAATATGTACAAGCTTTATGGGGTCTTATATCAATATTGCATAAATTAGAAACGGAACGAAAAACTATATGTAAGTACATACATATGCTGTTCTTTTCCACCTGTAGTGAGAGGTATACAAACTTATGACAGTAAGTGTGAAATATAAATTCCTGCTAATTAAAAATTGCTACGAGTAAGCTTATCAATAAATAGTTGGGCTTTTCTGCTTACACAACAACTAATATTTGTATTTTTAATAAAAAAAAAGTCTGAAAATATTTGCTATCTTTATGGTATTGTAGAAACTTATTTTTTTTTAATAATTTAAAAAATTAATTGTTAATTAAATTGAATAAAAAAACTGCAAACTTTTTTTGAGTTTACATTTTTTAAAAGCATAAACGTAGTTTTCTTTTGTAGTTGATCTTGTTTAAATTCCAATAATCGTAAAATTCCAAAATAAATGTTTTGCAAGCTTGTTTGCTTTTAATGATATTCTACTTTAAGCAGATTTTCTTTAATTTTTATACCCACCCTTCAGCAGGTGAAGAGTAGATAATGTGATTACAAAATGGTCAGAATCGCTCCATAATATCAAATATCCTCCATACAAATTGTTTGGCAGAATAGAGTATTGGCTAACAAATATTTTATTACTTGCCAAATTTTATTGGAATCGCTCCATACTTAAAATACCACTTCCGAAAATAGCTTTTAATGCCAAAGCATTTTTTTTTTAATTTTGTTTTTTTTTTTTTCTTCCTATCCTCTTACAACTACAATTCGTGTTGGAAAAAACCAGCCAATTGTAGGGGAATGTAAGAAAGAAAAATTTACGGTTTATTGTTGTGTCTTTGTTGAAGCTTTGATATTGTTACATGTAAGACCTGAGTGTTTTAAAATTCTTATTCACTTTATGGTCTTACTTGTATAATATTTTTAGCTTTTCTAAAGTATTTGGAAAACGTTTCCTGACGAGCTGGCCTAAGCAACCAACGAAATGCGCTTAGAAACGAGCTTTCCCACAACAATAAATTTCAGTGTTTTCATTCAAAAATTGGGATTATTAGCACATCATTAATAGATGAATTAATTAATGCATTATTATAAATATTAGTATTAATATCAAATGTCAAAAATTGTACTGGTTGTTCTCGAATTGCCCGTATAAATACACGGTGACACAAATATTTGATGTTTATATTGATGCACATTGGCTTTGATGCGATGCGTTAACCACAAATTTAGGCTCTTTTATAACCAAAATTATATCTAAAACTTTCGAAAATTGCAAACTTATTTCTTGTTTTCTAAAAATTTCGTATTTAAACAAAAAAAATACAACCTTATAGACATGAAGTTAGAAAAGTATCAAGGAGGGAATAGAAGGAGATATTTGAAAACAGGGACCGTTTTAAGTTTTATTTTAAAAATGACTTTTTAATTCTTATTTCTTGAATTTTATTTTAGAAAACAAAAGTTATTTTCTGGGTTTTTTATGCCCCAGAAATAATAGTTAATTGTAGAGATTTATTTATTCCTAAATAATAAAAGTTATTTCTTGATTTTATTTATTCTAAGGAAATAAAAATTATTTTTGAGTTTTATTTTTTGCTTAGAAAATAAAAATTAGTTTTAGTTTTATTTTTTGCTTAGAAAATAGTAACTGTTATTTTTAAATTTTTTTTTTTTTTTGCTTTCAAAAAAACTTTTTTCTGCACTATTATTATTAATCTTCGCCTTACCAAAGATTTTTATGTACATCGTTCACCAATGCTCAACCGGGTGTTACTGCATATTTATTAGCGATGAGTACAAGTTTTCGTCATACAAATTTATTTTTTTTTTCAGTTTTTTTTTTTTAAAGAAAACAATTTGTTTAGCAACTTAAAATTTAATTTCAACTGATGTAAGTCTAAGAAGTTATTAAAGAAATAAAACCGAAATGGTCACCCGGGTGGGTATTGGTAAGGCGAGTGTTAACCGATTTAAGGATGAATTTATCCGTGCAAGAACTTTTATATTTAAATTAAATTAATTTTTTATATTTTATTCAATTTAAAAACGAATTTTTCTAAGCAAAAAAGTAAAATTCAAATAATAATTTTTATTTTTAAGGAATAAACAAAACTCAAAAAATAATTTTTATTTCCTATTCTAAGGAAAAATTAAAACTCGAAAATAATTTTATTTCCTGAGGAATAAATAAACTTTTTAATTAAGCTTAAAAAAAAATTAATGAATAAAATAAAAATAATGAATGGTAGTCCATGTAACAAGGACTATCTTAGTGTTTTCCTTATGCAAGTACCACTTGTCTTTTAAAAATTATATACATATTTCGCAAGTATATTTAAAACTTTTTTGGAAACTAAAAATCTCTGTATTTTTTTTTAATTTTTTTATTTTGTAAGTATCGAAGAGACTTTTTATGAGCTTCTTAGAATAAATAAGGCATAAATTTGTTGTGTTTTTTTTTCTTTTTTTTTTTTTTGTTCTAAAAATACCACCCTGTCTTTAACACCTGATAAAAAGCTTGTTCTTCATCTTTATAGCTAATTTTTTTAAAGCTTTTTATATTATTTTGTTTTTGTTAGCCGATTTAGCGATTTCATTTAAATTTTAGGTTTTGTTGCTAGTTTATTAATTTTTCGCGAACTTTCGCGATTTTTCCTGTAAGTTTTCAGTTTCTTTATAGCTTAAACGATTTTGAATAAATATAAGACTTTGCCATCCAACCTCTGGAAATTTGCAAATTTCCGCTAATTCTTCAATTTTTACCCACTTTATATTTTAAAGTTATATAAACATACCACATTAAGATCTTATAAAAAGTGAACTTAGCACATCTGCTGACTAGGCCTATATGCTATATATGCACATTTTAGTTATATAACAAATATTCGTATTCGAAATGCCTAGTATTCGGCTATTTTATGACATTCGTTTTCGTATTCGCAAAATCCATTCGAATGTTTTACGAATATTTTGTTAATACATTCCAAAAGGAAAAAAATACAAGTGTAAAAAATACATAAAATTAAATAAAAAATATTAGTTTTAAAACTTTGTATTAAACGGAAAATTAAATCTGCTTTTAATGAAGTAAAAAACAAAAAAAGCATTTGAAGTATTCACCTTTTTCAATATTTTTGGCCCATAGCTGGCAAACTGTGGAAAATTAAGTAAAGTAATCTTTAGAAAAAAATATTTCTACATAATACACAGAAAAAATTAAAAATTTTCTCTAATCACCAAATTTATACCAAATTCATAATTGTTATAAAAAGACTTGTGTTTTCTTCTGTGTCTTTACGTATAATAAAGATACATATTTATTACAAACTACAAAGTAACAAATACAAGGTACTTAATACCGAATACCAAATATGTAGAGTTGCCATT
Organism: Pollenia amentaria; assembly: GCA_943735925.1. Lineage (NCBI taxonomy): Eukaryota > Metazoa > Arthropoda > Insecta > Diptera > Polleniidae > Pollenia > Pollenia amentaria. The sequence goes on along the minus strand of OX031006.1, from coordinate 4,503,982 downwards.
GAGGATTAAGAACATGATACTATAACAATAATATCAAGCAAACAAGTCGTTGATTTTGCAACTATTACCAAAATGATTATATTGATTACTAAAAATTGTAAGCTTGTGAAAATTTTTTTTCAATAAATGATATTTTTAATTTTAATTGAAAAAATGATCAAAAAACTTTGCCATTTCAAACAATGTGTTATTTATTTAAATAAATATTGACAATTCCCAACAATAATTCCACAAGTTTAAATTATTTATTTTAAACGAAAAAGTCAATTAATATTTTTTGATATTTAAATTGTGTAATGTAATTTCTAGTCTAATCGAACTATGAGAGGCTAAATTTTACTTCAATAGCATAATTCGTTACGCTTTTAGTTGTACTAAAGTGTTTTCCGAGAGTGGGCACCATATAGGGCCTATTGCAAATTTTGAACTCAAATTCTTAAAATTTGGGGTTGTGATTTTTACTCTTATGAAACTATGACGGACCGAATTTAACTGTAATATCATAAGTAATCACGTATTATACTTTATATGGGGCCCATGGAAAATTATGGACCGATCTTTACGAAACATTGTTGTGTGATTTCTAGTCTTATTAAACTATAGCATACCAAATTTTTTATAATAGATTAATTCGTTACGATTTTAGTCGTACTAAAGTGTATTACGAAACTTTGCTTAATTTGGGGCCAATGGTAAATTATGGAACGAACTCCACGATATTATGTGGTATGATGTCTTCTATCAGAATTGTGGCATCAATGTTATTACAAATGGCATCAATGAAGCAAAAAGTGACATCAATCCAATGACGAACGCCATCCTAAAATTTTGTCATATTTTATGCGTCATCTCCGCTATGACTAAAGTGACATCAATTTGATGCCACATTTTGTGTGCACTGATAGAAAAGGCGTCATAACGCTGATGTATTTTGACATCAGTACAGACAAACTGTCATCAGTGCGATGACAATAAATATTATGTCATAATATATTATTAACATTATTTTCATATTTAAAAGGTAAAGTTAGAAGCAAAAATTCTCAAATTCGATTTTTTTTAATTATTTATTTAAATGCATCATATTTTTAAAGTAGAATTATTACGAAAACAATATTCGGCATGCTGCTGGTGTCTTATTATTTAGGGTTCTTCAGTTAACAAAGGGCGGAATACAACATAAGTAAAACAAACACGTGTAACGGGTAAGTAAATAATGATATTGTCTCAATTGGACTTAAAATCAATTACAATGACTCAATTTGATGAAAGTTTGTCATCGCACTGATGACATGCTTTTAAATTTTTGATACTGATGACAATTTGGCCAAATGATGTTAACGGTGACATCACAATGATTAAAAGTTTCATGGGGTCAAAAACGAACACACTTGTTTGTCATAGTACTGATGTCAAAATACACCATTGTTATGATGCCTTTTCTATCAGAACAAATTTTGCTACAATAGCATTATGTTTTAAAGTTTTAGGCATATGAAAGTGTTTTCCGATAGTGGGCTTTATATGGGACCTAAGGTAAATAATAATAGACCGTTCTTCACGAACTTAAGTTGTATGATTTCTACACTCAAAATATTATCTAGGTTAATCCCACAGAATATTCATTAAAAACCACTAAAAATTTATTTAAAAATGGATCATTTACATTTCATTTAAAATATATGAATTTTACATTAATTTTTGAATTAATTTTTTTAACAGAATATTCCGTAAAATTTAACAAACTACACAACAGTATTAGTACGGAAAAATAGCGTAAAATTTAAAAAATAAATGGATTCGTAAAATAACTATATTTTCTTTAAATTTTAACAGTACGGAAAACGAAATTAATAACATACAATCAGTTACTGTAATAATTTTATGGGTGTAGTCATATAAAACCAAATTGTCCAAAATGTAATGACAATCGGTGCATTTCGCACGCATTTTAGTTAAGTTTTTTTTTCTAGTAAAGATATCCCTTACAAACCTGCTTCGTAGGAAGATAATGCCGTGTTATTATACCCACACCACAATAGTGGAGAGGCTATTATGCATTTGTGCCTGTGTTTGTAAAACATTGAAATTTTGGCCCTATATCATTCAGAATCACTTTCTGGGTCCAAAATTAAACATAGATCCCACATAAACCCCCTTCCTTAAATCACTCAAGACAAACAAATTTAATTTAAATGATGTTATCTAAAACTTTAATATGAGATTTGAGGCTGGTTGTTCCCCATTTGGGTCGATAATTTTTTCCAAATAAATCGATTGTACTGGATTTTAAACCCAAACTGCTTTAGAGAACTATAAACAAATTGACACGAAAATTATTTTATGTTGGGTTTTTTGGAAGTGAGCGTAATTTTTTTCAAGTCTTTGGTTGTTCTATCCTTCCAAATTTTTTAATCAATATTTGTTGCGGTTTAATTATTGACCAATCTTCTCGAAATTTGACGACATACAAAACGAATTTGTTGAAATTAAATGGCAATCGGTTCATTCTGCCAACAATTTCTGTTCTGCGAACTAGAAACAACTTGACACCCGAATTGCTTTTTTCTGCTGCGTTGTTTGGAAATAAGCGTGTATTTTGAACAGACGGTCATGACTAAATCGACTTTTCAGAATATCCTGAAAAAAGGACATGAATGATCGTCCTTGGACAAATTGTATATACAGTTGGACGCGCCTTGTATATGTTGGTAAGGAAACAGATTCTCAAATTAACAAAACATGCTTAAATTGAAATATTTTCAATGTCATCTTAGAAAAGTCCAAGGTTAATTTTGAGGGGGTTACACCTTGCACAAATTTTGCTTTCATACAACTTGAATCGCTCTAATATATATACATATATATATATATATATATATACTTTATGGTGTCTTAGATGAATATTAGAAATGATTCACATGGAATGGCAAACTTAGTATACCTTTATACACCACTGCAGATTAAAGCTTAAAACTTAAAATAATAATGTTATTAAATATTGTAAATATAATTTCTTTTCATGCTGAATTTGTTTAACGTTAAATTGTTTTAAAATTCCTACTTGTAATGTTAATTCTGACATTACCTAAAATTGGTCACAACAGCAAGTTATATACTGATTTATATTTCTAAAGGTGGCATCAAGTTTTTGGGCAACTTAATTTGACATTTCTTTGTTTCAGTGTTTGACAAATTCAACTATGGAGAGGTACACAATTGAGCAGCGCGTTAAGATTGTTGAAGCCTTTTACGAAAATGGGGGTTCAATTCAAAATGCATTTTGTGGACTTCGTGATTTTTTGGTCAGCATAATCGACCAAATGTGTTCACAATCGGGAGAATTGTGCGTAAATTTCAGCAAACCGGGTATGTATGAAATGTGAAAACACCTGTGCACGCTCCCCCAGTTCGTTCAGCGGCGGCGGCGTCATCGAAAATGAGGTCGGCCAAGCAGTTACCGTGAATGGTGTTCGCTATCGCGAGATGATAACGGACTTCTTGTGGCCAGAAGTTGAGGATATGAACCTGAAAGATATGTGGTTCCAACAGGATGGTGCCTCTTGCTACACAGCCAACGAAACAATGGGTCTTTTGCGCAACACCGTTGGACTTCTTTCTTTGGGGATATTTAAAGGAAAAAGTGTACAAGTACTATTCCAGAGCTAAAGGATGAGATAATTTGGCACATTAACAACATTGAACCTCAATTATATCTCAGAGTCAGTGGTGGTGGGAAATCTGACAGTTACACTGCTAAATACAGTGTAAACATCCAGAATTTATATACAATATGTACAAGCTTTATGGGGTCTTATATCAATATTGCATAAATTAGAAACGGAACGAAAAACTATATGTAAGTACATACATATGCTGTTCTTTTCCACCTGTAGTGAGAGGTATACAAACTTATGACAGTAAGTGTGAAATATAAATTCCTGCTAATTAAAAATTGCTACGAGTAAGCTTATCAATAAATAGTTGGGCTTTTCTGCTTACACAACAACTAATATTTGTATTTTTAATAAAAAAAAAGTCTGAAAATATTTGCTATCTTTATGGTATTGTAGAAACTTATTTTTTTTTAATAATTTAAAAAATTAATTGTTAATTAAATTGAATAAAAAAACTGCAAACTTTTTTTGAGTTTACATTTTTTAAAAGCATAAACGTAGTTTTCTTTTGTAGTTGATCTTGTTTAAATTCCAATAATCGTAAAATTCCAAAATAAATGTTTTGCAAGCTTGTTTGCTTTTAATGATATTCTACTTTAAGCAGATTTTCTTTAATTTTTATACCCACCCTTCAGCAGGTGAAGAGTAGATAATGTGATTACAAAATGGTCAGAATCGCTCCATAATATCAAATATCCTCCATACAAATTGTTTGGCAGAATAGAGTATTGGCTAACAAATATTTTATTACTTGCCAAATTTTATTGGAATCGCTCCATACTTAAAATACCACTTCCGAAAATAGCTTTTAATGCCAAAGCATTTTTTTTTTAATTTTGTTTTTTTTTTTTTTCTTCCTATCCTCTTACAACTACAATTCGTGTTGGAAAAAACCAGCCAATTGTAGGGGAATGTAAGAAAGAAAAATTTACGGTTTATTGTTGTGTCTTTGTTGAAGCTTTGATATTGTTACATGTAAGACCTGAGTGTTTTAAAATTCTTATTCACTTTATGGTCTTACTTGTATAATATTTTTAGCTTTTCTAAAGTATTTGGAAAACGTTTCCTGACGAGCTGGCCTGAGCAACCAACGAAATGCGCTTAGAAACGAGCTTTCCCACAACAATAAATTTCAGTGTTTTCATTCAAAAATTGGGATTATTAGCACATCATTAATAGATGAATTAATTAATGCATTATTATAAATATTAGTATTAATATCAAATGTCAAAAATTGTACTGGTTGTTCTCGAATTGCCCGTATAAATACACGGTGACACAAATATTTGATGTTTATATTGATGCACATTGGCTTTGATGCGATGCGTTAACCACAAATTTAGGCTCTTTTATAACCAAAATTATATCTAAAACTTTCGAAAATTGCAAACTTATTTCTTGTTTTCTAAAAATTTCGTATTTAAACAAAAAAAATACAACCTTATAGACATGAAGTTAGAAAAGTATCAAGGAGGGAATAGAAGGAGATATTTGAAAACAGGGACCGTTTTAAGTTTTATTTTAAAAATGACTTTTTAATTCTTATTTCTTGAATTTTATTTTAGAAAACAAAAGTTATTTTCTGGGTTTTTTATGCCCCAGAAATAATAGTTATTTGTAGAGATTTATTTATTCCTAAATAATAAAAGTTATTTCTTGATTTTATTTATTCTAAGGAAATAAAAATTATTTTTGAGTTTTATTTTTTGCTTAGAAAATAAAAATTAGTTTTAGTTTTATTTTTTGCTTAGAAAATAGTAACTGTTATTTTTAAATTTTTTTTTTTTTTGCTTTCAAAAAAACTTTTTTCTGCACTATTATTATTAATCTTCGCCTTACCAAAGATTTTTATGTACATCGTTCACCAATGCTCAACCGGGTGTTACTGCATATTTATTAGCGATGAGTACAAGTTTTCGTCATACAAATTTATTTTTTTTTTCAGTTTTTTTTTTTTAAAGAAAACAATTTGTTTAGCAACTTAAAATTTAATTTCAACTGATGTAAGTCTAAGAAGTTATTAAAGAAATAAAACCGAAATGGTCACCCGGGTGGGTATTGGTAAGGCGAGTGTTAACCGATTTAAGGATGAATTTATCCGTGCAAGAACTTTTATATTTAAATTAAATTAATTTTTTATATTTTATTCAATTTAAAAACGAATTTTTCTAAGCAAAAAAGTAAAATTCAAATAATAATTTTTATTTTTAAGGAATAAACAAAACTCAAAAAATAATTTTTATTTCCTATTCTAAGGAAAAATTAAAACTCGAAAATAATTTTATTTCCTGAGGAATAAATAAACTTTTTAATTAAGCTTAAAAAAAAATTAATGAATAAAATAAAAATAATGAATGGTAGTCCATGTAACAAGGACTATCTTAGTGTTTTCCTTATGCAAGTACCACTTGTCTTTTAAAAATTATATACATATTTCGCAAGTATATTTAAAACTTTTTTGGAAACTAAAAATCTCTGTATTTTTTTTTAATTTTTTTATTTTGTAAGTATCGAAGAGACTTTTTATGAGCTTCTTAGAATAAATAAGGCATAAATTTGTTGTGTTTTTTTTTCTTTTTTTTTTTTTTGTTCTAAAAATACCACCCTGTCTTTAACACCTGATAAAAAGCTTGTTCTTCATCTTTATAGCTAATTTTTTTAAAGCTTTTTATATTATTTTGTTTTTGTTAGCCGATTTAGCGATTTCATTTAAATTTTAGGTTTTGTTGCTAGTTTATTAATTTTTCGCGAACTTTCGCGATTTTTTCTGTAAGTTTTCAGTTTCTTTATAGCTTAAACGATTTTGAATAAATATAAGACTTTGCCATCCAACCTCTGGAAATTTGCAAATTTCCGCTAATTCTTCAATTTTTACCCACTTTATATTTTAAAGTTATATAAACATACCACATTAAGATCTTATAAAAAGTGAACTTGGCACATCTGCTGACTAGGCCTATATGCTATATATGCACATTTTAGTTATATAACAAATATTCGTATTCGAAATGCCTAGTATTCGGCTATTTTATGACATTCGTTTTCGTATTCGCAAAATCCATTCGAATGTTTTACGAATATTTTGTTAATACATTCCAAAAGGAAAAAAATACAAGTGTAAAAAATACATAAAATTAAATAAAAAATATTAGTTTTAAAACTTTGTATTAAACGGAAAATTAAATCTGCTTTTAATGAAGTAAAAAACAAAAAAAGCATTTGAAGTATTCACCTTTTTCAATATTTTTGGCCCATAGCTGGCAAACTGTGGAAAATTAAGTAAAGTAATCTTTAGAAAAAAATATTTCTACATAATACACAGAAAAAATTAAAAATTTTCTCTAATCACCAAATTTATACCAAATTCATAATTGTTATAAAAAGACTTGTGTTTTCTTCTGTGTCTTTACGTATAATAAAGATACATATTTATTACAAACTACAAAGTAACAAATACAAGGTACTTAATACCGAATACCAAATATGTAGAGTTGCCATTGAGGATTAAGAACATGATACTATAACAATAATATCAAGCAAACAAGTCGTTGATTTTGCAACTATTACCAAAATGATTATATTGATTACTAAAAATTGTAAGCTTGTGAAAATTTTTTTTCAATAAATGATATTTTTAATTTTAATTGAAAAAATGATCAAAAAACTTTGCCATTTCAAACAATGTGTTATTTATTTAAATAAATATTGACAATTCCCAACAATAATTCCACAAGTTTAAATTATTTATTTTAAACGAAAAAGTCAATTAATATTTTTTGATATTTAAATTGTGTAATGTAATTTCTAGTCTAATCGAACTATGAGAGGCTAAATTTTACTTCAATAGCATAATTCGTTACGCTTTTAGTTGTACTAAAGTGTTTTCCGAGAGTGGGCACCATATAGGGCCTATTGCAAATTTTGAACTCAAATTCTTAAAATTTGGGGTTGTGATTTTTACTCTTATGAAACTATGACGGACCGAATTTAACTGTAATATCATAAGTAATCACGTATTATACTTTATATGGGGCCCATGGAAAATTATGGACCGATCTTTACGAAACATTGTTGTGTGATTTCTAGTCTTATTAAACTATAGCATACCAAATTTTTTATAATAGATTAATTCGTTACGATTTTAGTCGTACTAAAGTGTATTACGAAACTTTGCTTAATTTGGGGCCAATGGTAAATTATGGAACGAACTCCACGATATTATGTGGTATGATGTCTTCTATCAGAATTGTGGCATCAATGTTATTACAAATGGCATCAATGAAGCAAAAAGTGACATCAATCCAATGACGAACGCCATCCTAAAATTTTGTCATATTTTATGCGTCATCTCCGCTATGACTAAAGTGACATCAATTTGATGCCACATTTTGTGTGCACTGATAGAAAAGGCGTCATAACGCTGATGTATTTTGACATCAGTACAGACAAACTGTCATCAGTGCGATGACAATAAATATTATGTCATAATATATTATTAACATTATTTTCATATTTAAAAGGTAAAGTTAGAAGCAAAAATTCTCAAATTCGATTTTTTTTAATTATTTATTTAAATGCATCATATTTTTAAAGTAGAATTATTACGAAAACAATATTCGGCATGCTGCTGGTGTCTTATTATTTAGGGTTCTTCAGTTAACAAAGGGCGGAATACAACATAAGTAAAACAAACACGTGTAACGGGTAAGTAAATAATGATATTGTCTCAATTAGACTTAAAATCAATTACAATGACTCAATTTGATGAAAGTTTGTCATCGCACTGATGACATGCTTTTAAATTTTTGATACTGATGACAATTTGGCCAAATGATGTTAACGGTGACATCACAATGATTAAAAGTTTCATGGGGTCAAAAACGAACACACTTGTTTGTCATAGTACTGATGTCAAAATACACCATTGTTATGATGCCTTTTCTATCAGAACAAATTTTGCTACAATAGCATTATGTTTTAAAGTTTTAGGCATATGAAAGTGTTTTCCGATAGTGGGCTTTATATGGGACCTAAGGTAAATAATAATAGACCGTTCTTCACGAACTTAAGTTGTATGATTTCTACACTCAAAATATTATCTAGGTTAATCCCACAGAATATTCATTAAAAACCACTAAAAATTTATTTAAAAATGGATCATTTACATTTCATTTAAAATATATGAATTTTACATTAATTTTTGAATTAATTTTTTTAACAGAATATTCCGTAAAATTTAACAAACTACACAACAGTATTAGTACGGAAAAATAGCGTAAAATTTAAAAAATAAATGGATTCGTAAAATAACTATATTTTCTTTAAATTTTAACAGTACGGAAAACGAAATTAATAACATACAATCAGTTACTGTAATAATTTTATGGGTGTAGTCATATAAAACCAAATTGTCCAAAATGTAATGACAATCGGTGCATTTCGCACGCATTTTAGTTAAGTTTTTTTTTCTAGTAAAGATATCCCTTACAAACCTGCTTCGTAGGAAGATAATGCCGTGTTATTATACCCACACCACAATAGTGGAGAGGCTATTATGCATTTGTGCCTGTGTTTGTAAAACATTGAAATTTTGGCCCTATATCATTCAGAATCACTTTCTGGGTCCAAAATTAAACATAGATCCCACATAAACCCCCTTCCTTAAATCACTCAAGACAAACAAATTTAATTTAAATGATGATATCTAAAACTTTAATATGAGATTTGAGGCTGGTTGTTCCCCATTTGGGTCGATAATTTTTTCCAAATAAATCGATTGTACTGGATTTTAAACCCAAACTGCTTTAGAGAACTATAAACAAATTGACACGAAAATTATTTTATGTTGGGTTTTTTGGAAGTGAGCGTAATTTTACTGGATTTTAAACCCAAACTGCTTTAGAGAACTATAAACAAATTAACACGAAAATTATTTTCTGTTGGGTTTTTTGGAAGCGAGCGTATTTTTAACAGACGGGCAGATAGACCAACATGGCTAAATCGACTTTGAATTACTTTATGTGGTCTTAGGAACAGACAGTGAAACGCAACTGAAACAAAACAATTTTTAAATTATCGATTTGAAACCAGTTTTAATCATTTTCCACACACCCCGCAATCTAATTGTTTCATAACTTGATAAAAATATCACAATCTTTTCGGTTTTCTTCGAGAGAACAGATGAAACGCAAGCACGTGTTACCTGAACGCCGTTTTCAATGCAACTGATTTCCAATGCGTTTAAAGCCGGATTCAAAATGGTCGCTTCATGTGCGGTCTCTCAAAGGAGTCTATAGCTATTTTTACCTAAGATGAAGATTACAAAGGTTTCGCACGGAATGCCAAACTTAGTACATAATCTCTCATTTACTACTTGCGGTGTAGGGTATAATAAATGATGATGTTATATTTGTTCAAGTTTATTACATTTTTACAAGGTTTTTTTAAACACTAGATTGCAAATATTGTTGCTAACGAGAATTCAATATATAAAGTGAACTAAATAAAATGTATGTATGTATATCTTCCGCTTTAATGTTTAATTGCTGTTAAAATTAGTTGCTAATATTAAATGAAACGTGTATTCAGAGTACAAATCGTTTAAACGTGATAATTTTAAATTTTTCATGACTACTCCTAAAACTAAACAAATAAACATACAATTCAATATTAACTTAATAATGTTTTATTATGGGACCTAAGATGTTTGCCCTGAATTAAAAATAAAATTAACTATTTAATATTTTTTTGTTCTCAAAATACTTGAAATAATTTTAAAAAAATATAAATAACACACACAGGTGATTAAAACATTCATGTGGCTTTAATCTGTTTCAATAGTTCAAAAAAAAACAGCAAACAAAGTATAAAAAAATATAACAAATAAATAAGTAGTTGGAATACATATGTATATATAAACATGCATATGTATTAAATAAAACCACCCATCAGCCAATTTAAAGTTCATTGGTCTTTGGTTTTATTACAAGTTTTTTTTTTTTTTTGCAACGTGAGATATTTTGTGGTGCACATTTTGAGTGCACAAAAACATTGTGAAATACACACGGTCACTGGTCGTCATCGGACAGTAGCTCGTTTTAACTTTTCCGTTGCAAGAATCATAATTGTTGATGTAATGAAGATATTTTAAAAATTTAAAAAGAAAATGAAACAGACATTTTTGTTACAGGGTTCTACAAAAATAACAGTCAAATTTTTAAAATATTTTAGGTTCAAATTTTATCTGTTTTACTTATGAAAGATTTTTTATTATTATCGCAGATGCATGTTTTTTAAATATTTTAAAAGCTTTTATTTATCTTGCAATTTATTTAAATATGTATGTAACGATGTACGTTGGTTCGGGTGGAATCTAGCATCTCGATTTTGAGGCAGATATCTTCAACCGATTGGCTGAAATTTTGTATACACGTTCAGTTTGAATGACAATTCATGGTTAACTATGTTACGTCATTCTAAATCCAACATGGCGGCATACCCAATATAGCGGTTTAGCTATTTTTAATGCAGTCCTACAATATGGGTTTGCCAAGAATAGCTCGAAAAATAAAGTAACGTCACTCTAAATTCAATATAGCGGACTGAGTTGTTAATGCATTTTTACAATACAGGTATCAAATGAAAGGACTTACTGAGAATACGAATGCGAGTTTTGAATAAATTGACGTTTTTTAAAAAACAAGATTCAATGTGCTAAAAAAAATAAATTAAAAGTAAAAAACCTTTTTAAAACACATGCTTTTATTTATATGCGCTAAAAAGACAAGAAATAAAATAACGTTTACTATTAACTTATAACGTCATTACATAATTTATATGATATAAAAGCTTTAGCAACTTCAAAGAATTATATTATAAAAATAAAAAAAGAATCCAATACAGTTAGATTTACAATATAGCGAAACTATATAATATTATAGCATTTTCTGTTTAAATAAAACCTTTTTTAAATTAATCCCTTTTTGAAATTAAACGAAACCCTTTTCAAAATAAACGAAACTTTGTTCAAATACAGTTAAACATTTTTCAAACTAAATTACACCATTTTTAAAATTTTGTAGGGAATTTGTTTTTTAAATTTGCTTTGCATTACTGATTAATAAAGAGCTTGTTCACTCGCCGCTTCAGGCGACACTAACTATGTTACGAACAGTGGTAAAATAACTAAATAGTGACTATCTGGCTCAGCATAATAAAGCCTGGTAATCTGTTCAACATTTCACGTGAAATGCTGTCAAAACTCATATGAAAAAAACTTTTGCGGAATTTCTATGAAATTATGTTAATAGACTTTTTCGTACTTTTTGTCAAGAATTCTTCTTGAAGTCCAAAGTACATTTTTATGTTTGATGTTTTTGTCTTTCAAAATATAAGCTTTTTTCAAAAATAAAAAAAAAATAAATGTACTTTGGACTTCAAGAAGAATTCTTGACAAAAAGTACGAAAAAACAGAAGTTAGGAAGAACATGTAAATCAATTAAAATAGATAATCATTCATTAAAAAAGCAAATTTCGATCTACCAAAGTGAAATACCATTTGGTTTAAGGATTGATGTTTGACTATTGACGTCGCCCGGCCTCAATAGCCGAGTGAGTAAAACGGCAAACCCCACCGACGAGATTGTGTGGTTACAATCGAAACTAGTCTGGGCAACCTGTCCGTGAACGCCTGGGTTCAAATCTCAGCGCAGTCAAGAATGAAAAATTATCAATAAAAAAATTTTAATTAATTTCATGTTGTAAGATTCCTGTCTTCATAAAAATAATTTAATGAAAATTAAATTCAATGAACTTAAGCCTAATTAAAAATATCTAAATTTGGATTAAAAACCATTAACAGTTCAATAAAATAACCACAATACTAATTATTGTTTAATCTAAATATTAAAATGAGAACTGAAAAACATAAATAACACAACCGGTAGCAGTTTTTCATCCATATTTACTTTCATTTTTACTTAATTTTTTATTAAAAAAAAATACTTTTTAGTAAAATACATGTGGGTTTTGTTTACATATGCAAAATAATGTCGCATACTTTGAAAGATTAAAAACGTCAAATTGTGCAAACTGTCGAGATAGGTAACATTGATACATATCAAATTTTTCGCATTAAATAACAGATGTTGCCGAACATTTTTCTCAAGTTGGAACAAAGTACTAGGCTTAAGAGAATAAGGTGATAAAATTTTAATGTACATTCACTATCGTCCACCATTTGTCATAGTACTTGGGATTTATAGATCCTGGCATTATCCATAATTAAATACGAGTTTTTGGCTGCTTTCAATTTTAAAAAAGGTTTCGTCAATGACATACAGGGTACACACAAAATGTATTGTTTATTTTCGTTCATGTCTTTTGTTGCAAAAATATTGATATGCTTTAAGCATCAATAACATTTTAATTGCGTTTTAACTACATGGTTTCGATGGCGGTATAACATACTAGTATGAATTTCCTATTTTTACTCACCAATAGTTAACAAACATATTTTGAACACCCCTAGAAAATATGTAATAAAATTTTTGTTCGAGAATAAAGAACAAAAATTAAAAGATGCTTTGAAACGTTGCAAAAAATGGCAGCCTCCAAAAGGTTAAAATTAATAAATTTCTAGAAAGTATATGGACATACATTTCCATTTATTTTAATATGAAAAGTAATTACTTTTTAATTTGTTAAGCAAAGTTTTATAATTTTAATATTAAAAAAAATTAATATTTAATTTTTTTATATATTTGTTTTTTTATATTTTTCTATTTTTCAAAATAAAAATAAAAATATGTTATATAAAAAAAATACCATAATGGTTAATAAAGTACTCTTTTGCTTGGTGGTCGGTACCATCTTAAATTTTCAATTTTCCATCACTGAAAGGGAGGCAAGTTTTTAATCGGACTTTATTTCGTTGTTAAATTAAGGTTTTAAAGTTAATTTTAGTTGTTATAAAAATGTGATACTTTAAAAAAATGAAAAAAATATTATTTAACTGACACCAGCAATTTTTCAAAATCTAGCTCCTAAAATAAAGTGCATTCATACTTGCATACCACTTATTTAAAAAAATATAAAATGCTCGTAATAAACTTTGAATAAACTGATAAAAACAACGAACTGTAGCACAAACATTCAGTCTATAGTAATATCACTAGTATCGATAGTGGAATCTGAACTGTCTATAGATATCGATAGTAGAAAATATCGATAGCATCCCAGCACTAGTGTATATAACAATATTTTTAAGTTATACTCTATTAAATTGCCAAAAGCGACCCGAATATAGGGTATCCAAAAAATGCGCCTACCATTTAAAAAAACACACTTTTCTAATGAAATAAAAAAATAATAATCACAGTGTCCACCCTGTAATATGCAGCTCAACATTGCACACATTTTAAACGAATGCTCCGCTTACTATAATTTCAGAATATTCCTACAGAATTATTGAAAGGTACATCCAACAACAATATTTATCTAATTTGTAAATTTTTGCTTGAAAATAATTTAAAAAAGCTTATAATTTTTAAATGAGATTTCTGTAATTAAAGGATTTTAAGACAAATATTTCTCTATTAGATAGAATTTTATAACAAAAATTATAAAACGTAGATTAAGGCCCTAATCATGTAAAACGCAACGCCACGCCAAAAAATTCGTGTACTGTAATACAATTTTCAACGCCACAAGCTACCTATGCAACTTTTGAAAATTACGAAATATTTATGACATTGTTTGTGCTTTCATTGTAATTCTTTGGCGTTGTGTTGCGTTTTACATGATTAGGGCCTTTAAGTGCATTAAAAGGAACTTCCAACTTCCTTAGCGATTACCAACTTTAAGCGGCTCTAACACCACAACATTACCCGATTTAAGAACGGGTGTTAGGATTATAGCAAATGTTTACAGAAATTAATTTCGATAAACATTAGACTATTATAATTCTTTCTTACAATTTGTCTACAATTTTCGGAAAGTAGTCTGGGGGGTTGCTGGGTATTTCGATTTGAAAGAAATAATATACGAGTTTGAACAATTTGTACTGTGTTCTTAGATTTTCGTACTCATTCGAAACGATGGCAATGTTGTATTTTTGAACGGTGGCTTTTTATAATGTCCTTGGACATAATGTAATTTTTAAAAGTGCCATAAGGACATTATGACATTTTTTGGTGTTTTTCACTTTGAAATGTGCCGCAATGTCCACTCTTTAATAAACAAAAAAAAAAGTTATATTTTTATTGGTATATATTTTAAAAAAATTTTTTTGGAATATTTATAATATAAGGAAAAATTATGATTTTTTGGATTTGCTGTTAAAATTTTGTAAACAGGTGGAGCAAATTTTATGGGGAGCAATATCCTGCTATGGGTCCTGTGAGTTGCAGTTTTTAACATCGCGTATGAAAGCGGATAACTACATAAGCGTTTTGAAAACGGCTTTTCCCCACTTTCAAAACTTATTTGAAAATGTTAAGTGGAATTTCCAGCACGATAATGCACCAATCCACACTGCCTGATCCGTGAAATCGTGGATACAGAGCCAAAAAGTTAACGTCCTTGAATGGCTACCATACTCGCTCGACCTAAATATCATCGAAAATGTCTGGGGATGGCTAGCTAGAAAAGTGTGTTCGGAAAACAATATAGCACAAAAGCCGCTTGGTCCAACATTTCGTTGAATTACATTGAACAACTATACAATTCAATTCCTAATCGAATATTTGAAGAAATTTCTAACAAAGGCGGGACCACACATTACTAATTAGCTTTAAAACTATTAAAAATATAATATATACATATGTATGTAATAAAAAGTTATATAGTAGCCCAAAATATCAAATTGAAATTATCGCAAATGGCGCTATCCTGTTGACCAATTTTCATTATATTTTTTTATGTATACGGGCCTGTTCTGAAAATCACGTGATTTCAAATCACGTGCTTTTAAAATCACACGTGTGATTTTGTGGAGTTCTGAAAATCATTGCGCTTTTATGTTTCTCGGTATGCTTTCGGCTATTGAAAATCACACCAAAACACATAAAAAACGGAACACAAAAATATCACACGTGTGGTTTTAAAAGACACATGTGATTTTAATAAGTGATTTTCAGAACAGGCCGGATAGTTTTTGTAAAAAATATATTAAATTATTTGCATGAAAATTACAACAGTCATTGTTGCTTTATTTTAAAGAGAACTGATAGGAGTTTACTGTAAAAAACTATAAGGTTATATCTTGACTCGCCGGCTTTGCATACTAAGCTTTAACTAAAGGATTGAGGATTGGATATCGGAATTTTTTATGGAATTTAAAATTCGGGATTATAAAGTTCAGGATTTTCAGATTTAGAATTCCAAAAAGGGGGGTTTAAAAAAATCTGGATTTTTACATTTCGAGATTTTAATACTATCCCAAATAATTAATTTATTATTTGTTAAGTCTTTAGTCTCAGAGCTTGACAATAATGGAACCAACAATTAATTGATTATAACATACCATAAATAACATAAATTCCATGGACCATTTGACATTCCGTACATGGAATTTATGACCATTTAGAAGTGGCATTACGTTCATGACATCATTACACTTTTTGGTGTGGCATAATGTGCTTGTCCTTATCACCTTTTTAAACAAATGGGAAATTAAATAAAGAGTTATTGTTCGTAATAGAGAGTTGCTGTTTTAAAAGGTATTTTAAGTTTTCGATAAAGTATAACAAGCTTCCGTTCATTCGAAACAAATAGTATGAAAATCCGTATACACAGTACAAATTGTTTGAGCTCGTAAGTTATTTCTTTCGTGTCAAAATACGCGGTAAGCCCCTGAACTTTCTTCAACTTTAACCAAACCATACGAAGTAAGTCTGAGTTTTTCAACTAATAAATATTCAAGAATAGTTTTGAAAGTTAACATTTTTTTTTTAATTTATGTTTGCTGGGTTACTCACACATATGCACTTGCATACATATTTAAGTGAATTTTGGGCTGGTTTAAATAAAGTCTAGATAATTATGTTTTAACCTTATTTTGTGGTTAAAATAGGTAAATAGATTAATAGGTATATATATTTTTTTTAAGAAAAAATCAAAGTATTAATGAAAAATATTTGTGGTTGACGGCTGACTGAAGAAAATTAGCGGCCACACTTTCATGATCAATAGTGTGTACATTTCGTCCGTTAAACTGCTCTGGTCAGGGAAGCATCCTGCTCTAGTTGTCATTTTTAAGGCCAATCTTGTTCTTGTTTGTCTGTCTTTCGTGAGTTTTGCGTTTCACAGCATTGGTTGAGGGCGTGGGGTCGTATAACTATAATAATTTACTGTTTTTTACATTACATTTATCGCGCGAATTCGATTTTAGACTTAAATTGATTATACATATACTGGTGGAGGACCAATTAACATATTTTTGTTTACTGGTGGAGGACCGTTTAAAACTATTTTATGATTACTTGTGAAGTAAACTTGAGGATTTCCATTTTCCTTTACGACGGTATAGGTCGTTCTGTACATTTCTTGGAGCACCTTCTTTTTTGTGTGATACCCCAGCAATACGACTAGTGTATTTTGCCTTTCGCTTCTATTGTTATGAACTTTATATAAAAAAATATATAAAAAAATAATCTTTAATATAATCAGTAATGTCCGACCGATTAATCGGCTTCGGTATCGGCCAAAAATTGCTCTTCGGTATTCACTTGGGCGATTTTTGCCGAAGGCCGAACTTTGTATGCAATTATATGCAAATGTTACAAAACCGTGCAAAAATGATAAACCTAAACATTTTTTCCAAAATTCGATTGTGGTGAATTATGTTGTTTTTAAAAAAGGTAAACAAGCAAATTTTTTTTTTTTTTTTGAGGTACGGTCTAAAGGGCGGTATTCACTATCCTATTTAGTCGCACGATATTTCAAAAAAATCGTGTGTGCTCATAATGTATGACAGTGCGGCTTAAAAATGAATTGAGTGACAGATTTTTTTGACAAGTCTGTCCGACTTGGAAATGTTTTAAAAATTTTCATAAAATGATTGATTATATGCGATCAGAGTTGCATTTTCTTGTAAAGTTGATGAGTCATTTGAGTTTGCATCTTTTTTGTGGGATAGTGTGGCATTGACAGCAGATTTTGCAGACATTTTTTTATGTCGGATAGAATTCCGTCAGATTTTCTTGTGAATGAATCGTACGATTATGTGAATAGTGAATACCGGCCTTAATGTACATACATATATACATATATAACACAAAAAATACTTTACCTATGTAAGATATATGACTCTATGTTTATCTTACTATAAAACCATCCAACCGATGGTCTCGAAACGGGTTTTAGTAGAATGGCAATTTTGTGAAGAACTACGACCACGAGTCACCACCTGTATTACAACCTGCCGAGATGTTACTAGTTTGTTCCATGAAGCAGTGAGGAACTTCTCACCACTGTACTAATCATAAACGAAAAATCTCAAAGGTCTTCGCAACTAACTGTTATCCCATCCTCTTGTAATTTGACTTAGAATACACATTCGAATTATTATAAAAAAATTATAATAAAAATTAAACTCAACATGAGAACTATAATTCCCAGATTCTATTTGTTAAAATAATTAATTTAAATACATAAAATTTACAATAAGCACTATCCAGTTATAAGATACAATGAATGTTGACAAAGGCCGTAGCGGATCAGAAAAGGCATAATATTCTGCTGGTATCTAACATAGCGTTTACATTTTCCAGTACTGGCAAGACAGTAAGAAGGCAGTAGTTAAGACAGCTCACTTTTAAAAAAAATTCTAGCGTGAATGTCGCAGTGCAAGTTCCAGCTATACTTGTTTTATATGATGTTAACAAATAAAAAATAGCATTTAACAACTATTTCGAGTTAACATAGATAAAACTTAAGTAAAACATAAAAAATCAAAGCATGATTTATTAATTTTCTTTAAACTGTTGATTTTTTTTTTACTTTTGAGAACAAAACTTCAAATTACTGTCAGCAAATGTCATATCACTGTCCAATTTTACTGTCTGCAAAATTTGCAAGACAGTAGACAAGACAGTTGGAAAAGTGTACATGTATTAGTGAGAAAGTTTGCATGTATTGCAACTGTCTTGCCAGTACTGGCAAATGTAAACACAGTGTAATAGTTGTATAAATTTTCTGTACAATTTACTTCATTGCTAACCAAAGGATAGCTAAAGTAAACCTCGTAATATAAATACACAAACCAAAAATTATAATAGTGCATAGAAAACATTCCTGGCATATATTGAAGAAATAAGACTTAAAGTCTGACATCGAATCTATTTGAAACCGAAAATATTCTCTTCAGTATCTTTTAAAATGGATTTTTAATACATATTCCTTTTATTTTATGTCTTTGTTCTTTTAAATTTAATATTAAATATGTTAACTGTTATGTTAATATGTTAATTCATCACACCTTTTAAAAATGTTCGCTTTGAAATGGATCGATTTTCATCACATGCCTTTAAATTAATTTTTTTAAGCTTGAGGTCTTTTTTATATAAAAAAAATTAATAATATAAAATACATAACTGAAATTTAACTCATAGAATAAATTCGAAAAAATAAAAAATGTTGAATATAAAAACAAATATGTTTATTAAAATAAATATTTTTATTTAAAAAAGACCTCAAGCTTAAGAAATTAATATATGAACATTTCAATAATAAAGGTCGAATACGAAAAAATTTATGTTGTTAAAAAAAATGATTACAAGATGGTGCACTTTTTACATTGCATCTTCTTCCTTGATTTTTTAAATTATGAATTGACATATATACGTTAAAGACCTGCACGAGTGCACCATAAAGTATTGTCAAAACAGATACACCAGATATGTACCTGTTACTATTGATATCAATGAGAGAATGAGTGTAACTGATATTGTATGGTTTTGCTTTTGTCCACTCACCATATCCAAAAAACCAAAACAGTTGCTTATGGTATTGGATTGAATATATCATAACCTTTTTTTTTGCTCAGAAATATCTATTGTCACCATGGTATTTTAACAATACTTATAGTTATCTGTTGTATTTTCAAATATTGTTGGAGAGTTGATGCAAATAACAGAGCTTATAAAAATTTATATACGATCTCAACCAGGGGTGCCAGATGGTTTTGGTAAGAAATCTGCATATCATCAAAAATAAATCGGCAATTTAATTTAAAAAAATATTGTGTTTAAAAATACCTTTTTTAAACACAATAAAACATATTTTAATGACAAAAAATAACATAGCAACAATTTACCATTACCTAATGCTTTTAACATAAAAATCAATACAAATAAACGTTTTATAAATAAATATTAGTTAATTAAAAATTTATATGAATTTTCCATATTAGAGCCAACGGAGACATACTGTCATATAACAATAGATTCGTATTAAAGTGCTCTTTCAGAATCTTTGGTGATCTAGAAAAAACCATCTCTAACTCCACAGTTAAGACTAATTTTTCAACGAAAATATAAAAGTTCGGATTAAACAATAAAAGTAGAGTTTTCTCTCTAAAAAAATAAAACTTGAGGAGCTTTCAGCCTAAAATAAAACTCACTTGGCTGTCAACAAATAAAACTCTTTTAAGGATTAATATTTTTACGTCTTTAATAACCAGTGATGCCATTAGGATACGAAAGAAAAATTTTCGTATCTTTTGATGACTTCAGGTACTATGTATAATCCTGATATTTTTCGTATCTTTTGAATCTGTGCGCAAAATGTACAGAGATCCAATTTTAAACTTTCCTACTCTAACAAAGTTTATAAAAGTTATCATTTTGTTATGAATACTAAAAAAAAACAATGACAACTAAATACGAAAATAAAATGTATTTTGTTGTTAGGTTTTCTAAGTTCTTCTGTCGCTTGCTTATTCTTGTGTATGTCTGTTAAGATGAAATTTTAAAAGAAAAATTTATATTAACTTTTTGATATAATCGCCTTAGTATAAACGCCTTAACTCGTATATTAATTTTTACAAATAATTTGTTTTGATAACATTAAAATGGATTTTCAAATGTTTTCCAAAATGTCTCATTTTGGAAAAAAACGTATCTATTTGGAAACTAAAATGTATCCTTCTCGAAATTTCACTGGCAACACTGATAATAACACTCATTTTGTTTTTCTTCTTTTTTTAATGACAATTTAATTGCAGCACAAGCTGATTAGATAATACTGCTATACAAATTGTAAAGATCTGACCAGCGCACAGTGGCGCCATTTGAGTTTTTTCGTTGCAAAAATCATATCTTTTGAACCGAATAAGATAATTGAACAGTTTAAACAGCATATGATAGATTTCCGTCCGATATTGTAGCGTCATCCGGATGATCCATCGCAGCCTCATTTGCTGATCAATGTCAACTTCTCAGGAAGAATTTTCACTTCCGTGAAAAACTTTGGTGTGGTTGACTTTCTAAACAGTTCAAATAATTTTAAATTGTACAACGCCATGTTTTCAGTACTTAAATTGTTAAATGGTTTCAGTAATTGTTGCGCCAACTTTCAGGCGTAGACTAATCCAGGCATTATGCTTATTTTGCAATATATAGGCTTATGCTACCATGCCTAAAAATTTACCTCTTCCCTGCATACATATGGATTTAGGCTGAATAATGCAATTTTGATATTATGCACGTGTCCAAATAAGATTTGTGCCTACCTGTAGGGACCATAAGTCAATATTGTTCCTGACCATTTGTACGGCAAAGTATTGTTTATGTGAGGTACGTACCTGCTAATTTCAATGAGTAGTTTTTTTCAAACTATTAGATCAAACTACTGTCAGTCAAAACATATAAGGGATGGACGCCATACAATTTCTGCAACCATGTCTTTTTAAACTTTTTTACCTCTAGAAGCCAAACGGGCACGTACGGGCAGATAAAACCTTTTGAATTATGTAAAGAAATAATCAAAGAACAGGTTTTGCAAATATGGCAAATATAGAAAAATATAGTTTTTTTTTATTTTCCGTCAAAGTTTAAAAATATTGAAAAAACGGATAGTTTTTAAATAGTGATTTACCAGGAGAAACACAAAGCAAACAGTTAATTTTTTTTTATCATTATACATTTAATAAATACATCAATCAATACAAACAAAAAATAAGGCGATTCGTTACCTATTTTTCGTGATATTACACCTGAAATCGCAACAAATTGACTAAAAATTGTGTGTTTTTTTGAAAACCGAAAGTCGGTCAACTTTGAACGGTTATATCTTCTAAACTAAAAATGTGATATTATTAAGAGTGGCATATTTGAAATCGTTGAAAAGTTTCCTATAACATGGGTTTATTCAAAACTTCGTCGGCATTCATGAAAATTTTGATTTTTGCAACCTCGCTTGCTCTACGGGCGCCACTGTGCAGCGGCAAGCTTTGAGTGTCGATCTTTTATTCCTCAACTGAGTTTTAATTTATGACGGCTAAATCGAACTCCCTTTTTAGGAGTTTAATTTGACCTTTTATATTTACGTTAAATAGGTAACTGTTTAAAAAGGACTTTTTTGTTTTTAATTCACAAAATAACTCCGGGACTGAAAATAATAATTAATATTATTTTGTCGCTACATATGTTTTATTTGAGTAATCGTAGCCAATTAAAGTAACAATTTTTTTTTTTGTTATTGATAACCATTATTTCAACCACAAAAATTTTCGGTTAAAAATATGTATTGTAAAAAAGCATTTATTTTTCCATTATAAACAAATAATTTATTTTTTTGGTTGCAATTATCCATTACAAACAAATAAGAAAGTAGCCTGCATGCCCGACCCTACGATGCTCCACACCACAATATTTAGAGATTACTTTTCAAGAGTGTAGCTTAGGGACCCTTGGGCAATCATGGACCACGCCATTATTTTGTGAAGTTAAGATTCATGTCAAAGTTCTCACCATTGACAATATGCTTGTTCCTTAGGACAATTAGAAACTTTGTATCAAATTTCAGCAATTTATCTTCAAAACTGCGACCTGAACTTTACGTACAATTTTTACATAGACAGACATTTTTTCTATGATTTTTTTTTGTCGCTTATTTTATAACTGTTACGATCCTTGAAATAACTGTTATTAAAGAACTTTTTTGATACCAGTTATAACTGCCACCGTTCCTGGTTAATTGTTTTTATGGATATAAGAAGTTTGTGTTTTAATTTTTTTATTATTATACATTAGACCTAGCGCAGCTAATATGGAGTTTTTTATTTTTTGGTAGTTTTTCAAAATTTTGACCTTTGACCTCATTGTTGCACGGGTTGGCACCATCCGATCAGCCTGAATATTTGCTATATCAATTTTGGCATCAAATCGCATATTTTCATCACTACCCACATTCAAGTTTAAAAAAAAAGTTTTTAACGCCAGGTCTATTATACATATATGAGTTTGACACTTTTATTAAATAACTTTAAATATAACCATAAAAATCGAACTATTAAATTTGAAATAATCTTTAAAAAAAATAATTGCTTGCAAAGATTAATTTTTCAGTGGATATCGAAATTTGATTTTAAGGTTGAAGAATTCTCGCATCTTAAATCTGATTTTCTTTTTGCAAAAAAACTTGAATATTTACGTTACTTTCTTAAATTAAATTGCCTACCGGAGGTAGAAGCCTTATCCTCAATAGCATATAATCCTATAAAATTAAATATTTACATTGACAGTGAATATAAATTAAGCTTAACTTTACTCTTTTGTAAGTAATAACCCCTTTTTCCTTTAGAAAAATAAATTATCTCTTCTTTTAGCTTTGGTCAAAAAATCGTATAGTTTTTTTTCTTTCATTTGGAGTTAATTCTTTTATTCTTTATACCTAGTTGAATATTTTTCAAAATGTGTGTGTGTGATGGGTTAGACAACACTACATATGTACATTTATGGAATAAATCTAACCCATTTTCCTTAAGTATAAGCGCTGAATTAATAACAGTTGTCGCTTTGTAACGTTAAAAGTTACCCAAAATTAAAAATGTATATAACACAAACCAAAAGCTACCGTGTTTTAAGTTTTTATCAAAAAATCGGTAAATAGGCTCTTTGATAATTTAGAGAAAAAAATCGGCAAAATACCGATAAATCGGTAAATATGGCAGGCCTGATCGCAACGCTTCTTGCTAGTTTTGTTGTTGTTGCTCGGCAATTTTCACTACCACAGCACGAAAAACCCCATCCTTTTAAGGAATTGGTTACAAAAACAAAATACATGTGTTGTTTTTTTGGTAATTTTTTTTTATTATATTTTCCAATAATTTTTGTCTACATGTCTTTTGAACGAATAAACGCCATCCTTTTAAGGGCATCGAAGAATTTGTTAAAAAAAATAAAATACATGAGGTTTTTTTTTTGGTAATTTTTTTTCAATAATTTTTGTATACATGTCTCTTGAACGAAAAGACCCCATCCTTTTAAGGGCATCAAAGAATTTGTTACAAAAATAAAATACATGTGGTTTTTTTTTGGTAATTTTTTTCAATAATTTTTGTCTACATGTCTGTTGAACGAAAACAAAAACAAAATATTTTCGTTGAAAGACAATTGAAAATAACGGCATCGTACAATAAGTAACTCATTGTATTCGATCAGTATCAACTAGTATCTGCTTTTGTAAAACAGATATAAACAGATATGTTACTCTCATTCTCTTTTTATCAACTCATATCCACTATGTTACAAAAAATATCCATATCAACTTATATCAGAAACAATCGACAACTTATCCATACACACTCACTTTAGTAAACATACAGAAACTTGTACAAACAGATATATCCGTGCACGTCTTTAATTACGTTTTCCCATGCCTTTTACATAAGCTGAGCAATAAGAAATATTGCTCTTTTATTCTGGCGACGTTATTGCCAAATTGCAGATATTTATCTTTGGTGTAGACCTGGGATTATTTAACATACGGCAGCATTTCAATCAGCGTTGCCGTTGAAAATTTTCTTAAAGAGCCACAAAAAGGGTATGACTTCCAAAACGTCAATTGCTTTGTATTAGAACAGAGCATATTGTTTTATAACGCCGCAGTACAAAATATATACAATGCAAACCCTTTCAAGACATCACTGTTAAGTATTAGTAACGCAGCAAAAAAAGCAATCGGTTTTAAACAATACATGCTCATTTTTAATATTATGCATTACATCACTTGCATTTCAAAACGTTTAAATCAATAGAACATACATATAGTTGATTAGGTTCGTTACTTTGTACATATACATGGGTAAAATACAGTAGTATAACTGTATACAAGCTTTCTATTAAGTCTCCTTTTACAATGTGGCAAGTGAAAGGCAGACAGACGAAGTTTGTTGGTAAGGGGCGACGCTGTATGCGTGGCACACTTTACTCTTTTCCTCTCTTGCCACATTGTAAAAGGGGACTAAGCTTCGTACAGATGGTGGTCAGATCATAGAATATTGTAAGCAGGTGTTGCCAATAAAAATATTTTTTTGACAACGGTGTCCTTGTCAGATGCATTAATTTTACACGCCTGCCAAATATAAATGAGCTTACAATGTTCACACAGTAGCCAGACATTTTTAGTCAATTTTAATGCAATTTAAGCAACGCTGTTTACCAATATTATAAGACAGGGTTTAAAACATTTTTATCCGACCAAAATTGTCTGCAAAACCTACCATATTTCTATGAAACCGACCAAATTTTTAATCGTCAGGAGTGATAAGAAACTTAATAAAAAGCTAACTGTTTTTTTCTGGAAATTATAATTAGTTCATAATTTGTTAACGATATTAACCAGAAAAGTTGTTATAATCACAATCAGGGTGTCATAGAATCCAAGTCGGTTTTACTAATATTGGTTTCATTTGGTGTCATAAAAACAAGTCGGTGTTCTTATTGTCGAATACAAATAAAACTGATATTGGAATCAGCTGTTTTATATTTTGGCTTATGTGTTTACAGCTTTAAATGCAATTTTTGTTTGATAATTATCAAAATTATGATTTTTGCGCTAAAATATTGTTAAAATTTTTTTTAATAAAAGGAAAATTGTAGAAAAGAAAATGAGAATGGTAATACACTTAACATATGAAATAAATGGCATCGTTGCATTACATGCATTTGTAGTTTACATTTGTGTAATTTTATTGTTTTGTAAAAATATAAAGCGAATTTATTAAAATTACAAAAGAAAATTTTTGTTTATAAATAAATAGAATAAATGCTGTTGTTGCAGATATTCTTTTGGCAGAAAAAGTGAGAAGACTTTGGCCAGTTTGCAGCAACCCGCTGCCGGAGACTACCAGAGACATGCAAAAATACTATTTAACTAAGTTTCTTTACTTCCATCTATGCAAAAAAAAACTAACTGTTGAAAAAAATAAAATGAAAAATTTAACTTTAGCCAACCATATTTATTTCCACTTAAAAGCAGCTTGGTTTATTTTCAGTAAAAAAACAGATAATATTGGATTCTGTGACTCCTAAAACCGACACTAATTTCAGTTCAAAGAAAAGACCCATAACATTGGATTTCATGGCACCAATGTATTTTTTCGGTTTCTATTCCAATTCCAAAAAATGTTGAATCTATGACACCCCTGAATAGTAAACTTTTTATTAAGTTTTTTATGTCTCCTGAAAATTTTTTTATAATGATGATACCCCTTTTGCATTTTATATGACGATATGTATGTTTATGTGCTTTTTATATAAAGTATCATTTTTGGTGGATAAAGCCATTTTTCTATTTTTTGTAATAAGCAATTTATAATAAAAACAAAAAATTAACAAAAACAAAGGGTATATAACAATTCATTTAATAATGCTTATAAAATAGATTTATTCATTGAACATATGCAGTTTTACATATAAAAAACAAATAATAAAAAACTATTCTCAATTTGTAAGCTTAAGTTTGTACAATCTTTCAAAAATAGTATTTAATTTTATAAGACAAAGGCTGAGCTCCAAAACATCGTAATAATTTAGAGACAACGTAAGAAATGTATCGAAGAGTTTAACAATGCATAGTTTGCTTATTGCTTCTGCACGGTTGCATTGTAGTCGCTCTGTGACGCTTTGAAACTCACCCATTCTCTCTGCAAGTTCTGCGGTTCTTTAACTATTTACTTTATAAAAACATGATGCAAAATACAGTATCAAAACATCCCAATAAAAAATTTTCTTATTTTGCGAGGCACTAATGGTACATTTTAAAAAGTAAGCACACATTTATGCGCTACGCAATAAGACATATAGAGATGCAGTAACGTAAGTATACAAATGCTTAAGAAATTAAAAAATATATATAACATTTGAAGTGCCACGACATTCCCTTACTACGAAGCAGTTTAGTATGGAAGCATATAAAAGAATAACGGTAACAAAAAATTCAGTGTGCCAAGCTGTAAAATCCCTTCTATGTCAAAAATGGGTTGCATCAAACTGGGAACTCGCCATATAAAATTCATGTCTTCCGTAAGCGATATGGTAAGCGAAACTTTTACGTTTCTCCCTTACAAAACTGCTTCGTTGGAAGCTCCATTTTTATTGGGATTCCACTTCTATAATTCTTACAATATCTCTCCAAAGAATTCTACCTGTATAATAAACACCTAATATATTTTGGGTTGGTACAATTATTTTATTAAAGTTATTCTTTTAGGACTTTGCAAAAAAAAAACTTTAAAATTTACCACAAAGAACCTCAATATTTTGTCATTGCTGAGTAAGATTTAAACTTACCAACATTACCATCATACATATGTAACTGTCATTTGTTGCCAATCCGATAAAAAAATTTAAAGGAATATTGTTGATACAAAGTTTTTTATAAGAACAATTTAAACGGCATCTGACCTGATAAGCTCAAATAAGCTGACAAAACATTCCTTTATAAAACTAACACCGTCAAAGTAACTTGCTACTAAAGTTATACATTTTATTTCCATACGGCATCCATAGTTTCATCAACAATCAAAATCAATTTTGCGTTATTGAAAAAGATATAAGATTTACACTTGTCTTTTTTGGGAAGAGAGTTTTAATTTTGTTAAAATAAATACTCGTATATTATATTTGGCCTACCATCCGACCAAATTTGGTCGGAAAAGACCAAGTTCGGCAACCCTGTTATAAGATATAACCACCGTCTATACGAAGCTTTAGTACGTTTTGGAAGTCAACCTATATTCCAAAACAAGTGATACCAAAAGAGGTATTTCAAAGTATAAAGGGTCAGGTTTTTTGTAAGCAGTATTTACCAATAAAGCGGTTGCAAAAAAAAATTTTAACCCTTCGTTTCATGATTTTATTTGCTTCAAAATAAAAATATCAGATCTTAATATAGTACCTAGTAAAAAATGGAGCTTACTGGTACGCAGTTTTCTAAGGGAGAGAACCCCCCTTACAAACCTGCTTGGAGGCACTAATTTTTTTTCTCACTTCAAAAAAAACAATTTGATGACTGATTGCGTATTGAAAAAAATTTAATTTCTGTGTTCTGAAATATTTCGGAAATAATCGTGCACATTTCAAAATCATTGCCTTACAACCTGCTTTCATGTTAGGGATTAACAGAAGCACTTAGAACTTTGTTAGTGAATTTTTTCTTTACAATAATAACAAATACTCACTTACAACCTGCTTACTAGAGATGAGCGATCCCGTGATTAGTGAATGTGATTTAAAAATCACTGCTCCTTTAAACTGTGATTGTAATCACGGTTTATCAGTTTTCTGTTCTTTTATAGCAATTGCGGCCAAGCTATATGTACAATGCGCGAGCTTTTGTAAGCACTTTACAAAGATACAACAACAAATTGTAAGAGCTTTCAAATCTGTTTACTTCATATACATACATACTTGAACAAATAAATTTTGGCATAAAAAAATTCTTTTTTTTTTTTTTTTTTTTTGGCTTTTCTTAAAAACTAAAGTTTTTGGCTGACTATTAAAGTCATATTGCCAGGGTATCCCACGAATTTTTGGAGCTTCAACCACAAGACCTCGTTCGACCTAAACCATCGTATAGGAAGACGAGAGCTCCCAGAATCCACTCCAGAGTATTATTGGTCTCCACCAGTAAAAGTCTGAGTTTTTTATGGTTCTCCACCAGTCACTTTGAGTTATTATTGGTTCTCCACCAGAAAACAAGTTAAAAAGTTGAGGTTACAAACGATTGCACAAAGTTTATGCCAACAACCGCAAAAACTGTAACTCGGTACAGTTATACGACGCCACGCCATTAACCAATGCGAGGTGACAACGCAAAACGCACGAAAAGCAGACAAACAAGAACGACCTGATTGCCCTTAAGAAATAATGACAAC
Organism: Pollenia amentaria; assembly: GCA_943735925.1. Classification (NCBI taxonomy): domain Eukaryota; kingdom Metazoa; phylum Arthropoda; class Insecta; order Diptera; family Polleniidae; genus Pollenia; species Pollenia amentaria. The sequence goes on along the minus strand of OX031006.1, from coordinate 4,474,924 downwards.
GAGCGCGAGTTGCTTCTCCACTCAGAGCAGTTTTACGAGTGTGAAAAAAATTTCTAATAAGATAGAACACAGAATGAATGGAACAGCAATATCATTCGACATTTCATTCAAAAAACGCTATTACCCACACAAACAGTGAAATATCATAAATTTGTATATGTAACAAAAGACAAAAAGAACGACTTAGAAAGTACCTGTTACTAGAAAAATTTGGTCACAACTGTGATTCGTGATTTTTCAGTAACAGTGATTAAATCACAGGTACAGAAATATCGCTCATCTCTACTGCTTACTTATAAGGGATAATACGAAGTTGTTAAATCATTTTTATTTACTTAAATTAAAAATTCACTTTAATGGTTTGCACTTCTTTGCTGCTTCTAAAGGCTAGATTACACTATTATACTTAATACATGTCAAAAACTCAAGTAATATGAAAAAGTGTGATAGTGTGAATGCAATGTGTCACAAGTATTACGAAAAAAGTTTGACATCCCATACGACTTTAGGCCCAACCATAATATGCATAGCCTAGCTTAACCTACTGTCAAAAATTTACAAAAAGTCTCTCAAATGTATTTAAAAAACAAAAACAAGCGATCAGTTTCGCACTTTGCTTAAGCAAATGACAATTTCATAAAACTTAACAAAACGTTTCCTTAAGTTCAATATGGTTTGCCTCATATGATTTACATGTTTTTTGAAAAATTTCTAAACGCTAATACTTTTCATTGGATCAGGGATGCATTTTAACAAAAGCATGTTCATGTGTGATAGTGTGACTACAAACTGTAATGTTACATTAGATTTTTTGACAGTCACAACAAAACTCATTAGATTTCCATCTCACAAAGTATTATGGAATACGTATGAAATGTGTGATAGTGTAAACTAGCCTTAAGTAGTATGTAATAGCCAGTGCATACTATATCAGCGCTCTTGTACTTTTATTGCTTCCGGAAACCTTAAAATTGTTTCCTTTATACTTATTTTGCAACGAAGGGTTAAAGAAACAAATCAAACCAAGTTCTTGATAAGCAAACAAAAAAGGCAGGTAGTGCTCAAAAAAACTTAAGTTTATTTATTTATTATTATTTTATTTAAGTTATTTAATAAATAAAAAATGTTTTTAAAAAATAACAAATATACATACATATATGAGTTAAGTTATTGGGAAAATTTTATTATTATTTTTTAGGAACATGTATTCTATATTTTGTTATTAAATCTTTACTTGAATGTCATCCTTACTAATCCGTTTCGAACAGATTTAGAGACCAAAGTTTATTTTTAAGCAAAGCTTATTTCGAAAAATCTTGTTTAGCTGAAGCTACTACTTTGGTGTGAATTAAATAAATGCAGCGAATTTATTTAAATTCGAGTAAATTTTTTCGTTATATCAATTTTTTAATTTCCGACCTCAAACTAAAGCTTTTCCGCATTTGGCTTCATATTGTTTGCCATTTATCTTTCTTTCTTATAACTTAAATTCATTAACAAAAGCCTCTGCTTTAAAAATTATGTGTTGAATCCGGAAACAATTTCAAGATAATATTAATCTTAAGATCTTAAAAATATTAGTTCTCATATCTTTTTCATTTATTCTGAATACAATTTCAAAAGAATCAAAAAGTAGAACGAATTGATTTAAAGTGATACATAAGTGTACTTAAAAAAGGTGCATAAAAGTAGTAATGGCTTGAAAAAGGTCAACTTTTGCCACTTTAGGGGCACAATTTAAAAATGATACAAGTGTTATTTAAAAGAGGATAATAAAGGGGTATCAAGTGTCGAAAAAGGATCATACGGATAATTAAGTATAACAGCGGTAGCACTGATTTAAATTTACAAATAATGTTGCCATATTAATATCATAACTATTGTGAATTATTAAAGCTACAGTATTGTCATAATCAAAAAACTATTTTATTTCACTCGTTCCCTTTCACACAACAACTTTAAATATTTGTTTTTATTTGGAATACAGATGAATTCAACATTTTTAACAAATTTACTAGTTTAACACATAATACTTTGCATCTAAGTTTGACTAAAACACATTTTGAAAATGTAATAATCGTTTAAAAGAAGTAATAAATTAACTTTTGTTGACAAAAATTTCTTTAGCTTCAATGCAAGCGGATTTTGATGTCGTTCATTGAAATGTAAGGAACAAGGAAATGCTGCACTTGGAAGAAATAGTTGCCGGTAAAGGTAATAATATTAGAAGACTTTGTATTTTTCGTGAGGGAAGTATATAAGTATGTATAATTTTTATTTGATAAAATTTAATTAACTTTTTGTTAAATGGTTGTTTTTAAGGTACAAAATTTTTGGATTCCAATTTAATACACCTACTCCAGGATTTTTTTCTTCGTAACAGGTTTGCTGTTGTTCCTGGGGAAAAAACTTTCGGTTGATACAACTGTTGCTCTGTTGGTCATGGTTCAGACTTGCAATTTTTGTTGCAGCAATTCTTGGTTTTATTGGTAAGAGAGGTGAGAAAATTTGGGAGTGGTACTCATCTCACCAATAAAATCAAGAATTGCTGCAACAAAAATCCATGACTTAACATCCTCTGGCCGAGTGAGAATTAGGTCGAATATCCAATTATCGTGGGAACGTTTTGTCTCCAGGGTAATAGGTACTAATTGATTAAAACCATTTCTAATTTTTCTTTTTTTTTATTTTAGTGTTACAGAAGTCAAAGTACGTACATATATGTACAGATTAGAGCGTACCACCTTACAAGCAAAAAAAGTGCGTCGTACACCCACTAACATAAAGTATTTCACCTATTAAAATGTTTCTTTTTATCTTTGGAATTTACAGTCGGAGCTTAAAGAATGATATATCAAAGTTTTTTTGTTGAGATGATTGATTTGCCAGATTTATAAGATTAGAAATTACACTATCAAATTTCGTGAAGATCGGTTCATAATTTACCATATGCCCCATATAAAGCTCACTCTCGGAAAACACTTTAGTATGCCTAAAGCCGTAACGAATAGTTATATTGCAATGCAACTTGTTCTCTTACATTGGCCTTCCCGACACAAAAACTTTGATATATCATACCTTAAAATCCGGCTATAAATGCCAAAGATATAACGAAAAAAAATTAATTTTGTTGTCAAAAGTATGTATTAGAGAAATTTGCAGATGAAAAGTTTTAAAGTTATAAAAGAACTACAGTCTACAGATCTGGGGCTACCCTCAATTGCGATGCGAATACAATTTCGATGCGAAAGCTAAATGCCAACTTGGTACTCTCTATCACTTTCGAAAAATTGTTTAAAAATTAAGCAATACTGGTAATAAAAATCAAAAATGTAATTAAATGACAAAATATGTAAAAAAAATTCGAAGTTAATAAGTTTAAATAAGAGAAATAATGATGATTTGCGAAAAGAAAAAATTAAAAAGATGCAAACGCATTAAAGAGTACCAATCACCAGATTTGCTACAATTTTCTTTCGCATCGCAGTAGAGTAGACCCCGTGTAATCATGATGCAGTTACTGGATAATGACATTTAGTTATCAAGACAAAGTGTACTAGCTGATGTAAGGAAGAACATTATACTTTGTTAAGAACTTTATAAATTTATTGCTGAACAAATCAAAGTTTGAACATAAATTACAATATTCAACCCAATTATGAATAAAAATTCCCCGGCAATTTTTTTTCCTTTTCCTATTTATACACGAATATGTTAAATATAAACATAAAATCAAGGTTTTATTTCTCTATTTTAAACCCGTGTAATGCCAAACAAAATAAGAACAAAAATTGAGTCAATAAAATCAAACGCAAAACGTAAGATTTTTGTAGTACATAAAAGAAATAGAAATACATATTGTACAATACAATACAAATATCAAGGCGAATTCATACAGGTGACCGCACCATGATATAGAGCAGGGGTTTCCATTTCTTTGCACAATTGTGCGCACCACTACTAACACATATTTTTATACTCTTCAATTCAGTCGTCGATGTGACTTCGACAAGTGTGCATGTCTAGCGGATGCTATATTATTTTGTTTCAGCTTACACTCAAAAAATATTGTGCGGTCAAAAATGCTTTTGGAGTTTAAATTTTAAGACTTAAATGTAGAATTATGTAACATTTCATAAGTTTACATGGAAAGCAAAGAACTTTAGAAAATGGTAATTATTTGAGATTTAAAAGCAATTTTTAAAATTTAGATAAAAAATTTCAAAATGTCTAACAGTCCTATGTGGAAGAAGCTGATAGTCACATTTATTATAGGTTTTATTTTACATACGTTTATGGATTCGGTTCTTATAATTTTACAACACTTTTTTATTTTTTCTTATGCAATACTAAAAATTATTATTATAAATTATTATCTGATCACTAATTCCACTAACACCGTGGTAATAGTTATAAAACAGATTACCCAGTTTTGGTGTTTAAAAATATTAATGTGTTCTTATAAAAAGAATTAAAAACTCTGCTAATTTTTTTATTGAGTGTGATTATACATTATGCTGTTAAAAAATTATATATTTATTTGATGATACGTCATTTATAATTTTGTAAATAACTTAAAATTATATAAAAATACATATGTAACGTGAATCCAAATCAACAAAACTTTAAAATTTTCAAATAATATCTACATTGTTTTGCATTTAAGCTAACGATATGTGTTTTGTTTGTGAAAAAAAATCTTTGATTCCTGTAAAAGGGTCCATTTTTCTTTCGTAAAAAAGACGTACCTAAATGCAGAAATTATTAAGAAAAAAATAGCCACAAGAATTTGTTGGTATTTTGTGCTTGTAAAAATATTTTTGTTTCTGTACCAATCGCGTCGGCAGGTGTTTTCCTTTGAAAACACTTTTCTTAAGTAAAAATATTTAAAAAACAAGTTAAAAAAGCCTTGTTTTCCTATAATTTATGTGTAAACCTATACATATAAAAGCAAATGTGACAGCAGGTAAAATTTTTGGGTAAGAAGATGTGTTTTATTGATGTATTAATGAAACTTTATTGTTTAGCACTATTTTTATTGCTTACTTTTTTATGCTACAATTATATGACCGAGTCCAAAGAGTTAACCTTACTAATTTATGGTATTTATTTAACGTAACTTTGACCTGTTACAATGACTATACATTTTTGCAGGCAAACTCAGGTGCGCATTTGGTATTTTGTAAAAAGTTATGATATACTATTAGCTAGAATTAAAATGTATGCACAGATGTTTGAAGTATGAGTAACCCAACAACGTGAATACCCTTTCTATTTTACTTACCACTATGAACACCCTAACTTTTTACTAAAATAACTTTTTCACGTTATAATTCTCATGTAATTTATTTTATTTTTGAAAAAATAGACCAGGGAAATCCATTTCTATGCACAATTGTGTATACCACTACTAAAGGTACGTTCAGACTGGTGAAATATTTGAAAGCAAACATCAAATATTTCATTAACGTAGTCTGAACACAAAATATTTTTGAGTATCAAATAAAATAACAGCTGATTTTGAGGAAATAAAAGTATTTGCCGGCAAACAAATATTTGTCCAATGTGAACATAGTGTGAACACAAAAAATCAAATATTTTAGTAATTTTTGAGCAAACATTTATTTGATATTACAAAAAAATTGTAAGAGCAAACAACGACAAATAATTTTAGCCATGTTCCGGATAGAAGCAATTTTTCCTGTAAGTTTTCGGATTCTTACCGCTAATTTAGCAATTTTTATAGAATTTTTGCCATTCTTTATAGTTTTAGGCACTTTTAATAAATTTTATGGCTTGTTTGAAATATCTAAATTTTTCGCGAATTTTCGCTATTTTTGCAAAAAAAAATTTTTCCCGACATTTTGTTTTTTAACTGATTTAGAGACTTCAAATATATTTAAGGGTTTATATCCAAGTTTGCAATTTTTCGCAAATTTTAGCCATGTTCCCGTTACCCATTGTCTTCCAGTTTTTTTCATATTTAACATTCTCCTGTTCTAACACTATAAAAGATGCTGCTCCAAACAATAAAAAAAATAAATTAGCTTTTGCGCTCATTTTTACTATTTGTGAAATATATTACTATTTTTGAACACTTTCATTAAATAATTATTTGATGCAAATATTTATTTTAGTCTGAACGCATGGCAAACATGAATTAATTTATTTTATTTAACACTTTTTGCCAACTGTTTCATCAAACAAAAATTGTCAAATGTTTGAGCTTAGTTTGAACATTAAACAAAATATATTTTTGTTTTACACAGTTTGAAGCAAATATCAGAACAAATATTTTCGTCAAATATTTCATTAGTCTGAACGTACCTCAATACATATTTTTGTTTCAGGTTAACAGAAAAAACTTTATGATGGCACTTAAAAAATATTGTGCTGTCAAAAACGCTTTTGGTAACATCCAATGCCTTATATGGTATGCAACATTTAAGGAAGGAACGGAATATGTTATTAAACGTGTGATTTGCGTGCAATATTTATTTTTTATGAATTTTTAAAACATAAAAATCTTTAATTTTTTTACAATTGTTTGATAAGATATTTAAAACTGATTTAGAGTCAAAAAGCTTCCGAATGACAAAAAAGTGCAGTTTTAAAATCAGCGACATTGAATTGGTAAAGAATTGCTAAAAATTTTTTATCAACACAAAAAATTTTTAATTTTGTACCTTTGTGTTATACAACTTATAAAATATATTACTAACATTTTATTTCGGCTGTAAATGAATGCATTCTCTCAATTTGTTTACTCTCTGGTACTCACTAATACACAACCAAAAAATTTTTGGAAATCCCTGATATAGAGTTATGCTAGCTATCCCTTTTTTTAAAAAAATACTTTGTATTTTGTTTTTGTGAAAAGTTAGAGTGAATGTCAAAACTATTTCTTGAAAACATAAACAAGGGATTTTTTTGTTTATAAAATATACACAATTGCTTTAGAAGGTTTGTTCTTTTTCCTGTATTGCAAATTTATTGTGGCTCCACTTATTCCTTACGATTTAGATTTTTATTGAATTTTAAATTTTAACTAATTTTTTCACAAAATTTAAACAAAGCTTGACATTCAGTATACACACAAATAAGTAAACAATAAACAGATGGCTCGAAAATGTCACCTGTATGAATTCGCCTTGACAAATATTTTTCTATTGGTACGGAATTCTCTAAGAATATTATAAAAATTGGATTAAGAGCCTTTTAAAAAGAACTTGAAAATTCTTGCGTTTGGCGTTTTCGATTTTTAGAACACCCCTGTTGTTGAAAAACTGTTCTGAAAATCTAGAGAAACAAAACAAAAATCTAATTTGGATTAAGAAACCATGAACAGTTCACTTAACAACAAAACAAACTGAACGAAAAATGCGTAACTCAATAGCGGTTTTTTATTCTGGTAGAAAAATGACAAATGCATTTCCTTTAAAGCCTTAAGGGGCTACAGTATCAAATTCGTTGCATCTTTTTATTGAAAATTACATTAAAGCTTTTTTATGTTTTGAATTTAACGGATTTTATTAAGTTTTTTTGCTTTCCCTGTAACCTTGTAAAAAGTTGTTTTATGCCTTTCCTTGTAAAAAGTTGTGTTAACCATCGATTAATAGAGAACAAGAGTATAGTGTATAAGAAATCAATTTTAAAAGGTACTGAAAACGAAATTTTCGGGTTTAAGTCGTTTCGTTTTCAAAATAGATTTTCATCACTTACCTAAGAAGATATCTCGGTATCAAAACATCAACTTGAAGGAGCTAACTCTGATCAGGGGAATAATCGCTTAAATATTTCGATACGAACGAAATTATTTACGAGTTCGAATAGAGGAGTGTTGTTTTGCTTAATCGAAAACCAAAAATCCTCTTCAAATCAGCAACTCCCTATTATGAACTATAACTTTTCATAAAATTTCCTATTTGTTTATAAGTAAAACTCTGCTAAAGTTTCAACCGGGGTGCCCCGGTAGGCTAGCTGGTAGTGAGCTAGTCTATCAGTACCGGGGTTGCGGGTTCGATTCCCGCCAGAGACTCTGGTCTCCTGCAGACAAGCAAAAGGCTTCGCGGGATTTAGTGTAGGAATAATGAAAAAAAAAAAAATCGTAATACAAAGTAAAAATTGTGCGAACTAAATTATTTGTATCGAATCTAAATACATACTTTTTAACCCCAGCACTTAAAATATATTTTATGTTGTGAATTTTGTAAGAATACAATTGCCTGCAACAAGATCACTTACAAAGCATTTAAATTCATTGAAAGAGGTATTTTTTTTTTATTTTCAAATCATTCGTGTTGGTGTTTTTTTATTATTATTTCCACAAGCAAAATTTTAATGAGTTGTAGAATAAGCTTATCATAAGAAATTTCCTACAATTGATTGAAAATTACTTATTATCGCTATAGTTTTGTAAGTGTTTTGAGAATGATGTCCCCTCATTTGACGCGTGCCTAAATTTTGTATTATTTTGTTCGAAAAGTGAAGTGTTTTAAAGTGGTTTAAGCAGTGCACAATTTAAAAAACTAATTGTAAATATGCCATATAAATTAAACAGAGTTTTCCTAAAGTATTCTTGTGTAAGTTCGAAAAGTATTTTTCTGTAAGATTATTCTATCATTAGACTTCTTAGCTTACATTACATTATAGACAAGTAATATTATCGCAAGGGTTTAGTTTTCATTATTAAACAATTTTTAATAAGCCTTTTATAATAGTAATCACAAGATTTTTCTAAGCTTATGTTACTAAGCATGCTATAAGTTCTTTCTAAACCATTTTGGTTTGTTGGGATGTATCTTATTTCAAATTGTCAAAAGTGAGTTTTATTTAATTTGTAAGAGCCAAAAAATGTGCAATTTTCTTTATTTTATATGGAGAAATTGGATATTTCCTGTAAACACAAAAAATTAAGAGAGCAACTACCCAGCGGGAAAAAGGAGTACGAATGCCTTCTAGAAGGCGTCTGTACCCATTTTTTGAATGTACAAGTCCTGCTAGCTCCATTCCAATTTTACACACGTTGTCATTGCGGGGAAGGCCTTCCGCTCTCGCTTCTTTGACAGGTATATAAGAATGCGAACTGGAAAAAAAAATATTCTTTTACTTTTGCTTTGGCAAAAAACAAAACAAAAAATGCTACTCCTATCGCATCGCAATAGCAATGAGCCCGCCAGCACTTTCAGCCAAAGTTTTAGTGTTATAAACTCCACCATCACCAATGGTGAATGAGGATATAGAGAAGCCGAAGCCCTATAGACCTTTAACCCTCACATCATTTCCGCTTAAGACTATAAGGCTACTAGACCTGCAAATTTCCGAACCACTGCATGGGACGCAGTTTGCATATCAAAAGGGCAAGTCGACGGAAGTAGCATTGCAACATTTGGTTGCGCAAATAGAGAAGCCACAACATAACAACGACATAGCACTGTGTGCATTTCTTGAAGTAGAGGGTGCCTTTGATAACACGAACTACGACTCGTCAAGCTCGAGGGATATGGCGTGCGGGCCATTGGCAATGCGGACGACCTGGCCATCATTGTGACCGGGAAGATCGAGATTACAATCACTGAGGTAATGCAGGGTGCTCTCGACAAGGTTCTCAAATGGTACCATGAGTGATGGCTGAATATCAACCCCCAAAAGGCGGTCGTGGTTCCGTTCACGAGAAGGTATAGCTACAGGCTTGGTAGGCTTTTAGTAAATGGGACGGAAATCGAGTACTCCAAAGAAGTCGGGTACCTGGTAATTGTTTTGGACAAACGGCTAAATTGGAACTCGCACCTGGATCAGACTCTTAAGAATGCACTTAGACCCTTCTGTGCCTGCAAGATCTTGGAAAGACCTGGGGCTTTGGCCTCAGCATGATTAAATGGCTGCAATTTATGATGATCAGACGGATAATCACCTATGCATCATTGGTATGGTGGCCAAAGATCCAGCAGGTGTCGGCGATCCGAAAGTGCAGTAGGCTACAAAGAATGGTCTGTGTGGCCCTGACGGGGGTGATACACACATGGCCACTGGCGGCACTTGAGACTATCTTGGGCATTTTGCCATTACACATCCATATAAGGAGGACCGCGATATCGAGTCTCCTTAGGATCCAGATAACACCTGGACTGACAGATGGTGTCTGCTGACACGCTGGTTTGATGAAATTAGCCCCTGGCCTATCGGTATGCTCAAGGGCGGACATTAAGACCACGGAGCTTGCATTTAATAGAAGGTTTAGCACGATCCTCCCTAACGGGGGAGCCGGGCCAGTAGAAATCCCTGTGATGAAAACCAGGGACTACACTGGTATACTGATGGGTCCAAATCGGAGCATGGGGGGTGCTGGGGTATTTGGACCTAACACGCGGATCGCAATAACCATTGGAAGATCACCTAGTGTATTCCAGGCCGAGATCCACGCTATTGATGTGTGCTGTAAAAACATTCTTAGTAAGGGAATGGTTGGAAACAGCATGTGATATTTACTGATAGCCAAGCGGCCTTTATAGCACTCTCTCCCTGGAAATTGTCCGAAGTTGGTGGCGGAATGCCGAGGAAGGCTACAGGAACTGGGCGTAAGGAACAGAGTGACACCCTGTTTGGTGCCGGGAAACGATAGGTCTGATGAGCTGGATAGGGCTTGTGGGCTAAGTTGGGCCACTAAAAGGAACTGGGCTCTCAGGGAACACAGGAGATACTGGGTATCGCTCCCGGGAATGCGTCAGGAAAAGGAACAGATATTTCCCGGAAGCACAATAGAGACGAGGTGTCTCAATAGGCGGGAACTACGACTGTTGGCGGCTTATCGGATGGGCCTGGCAGAGGACCAGAATGCGTCCCGAGTTGGTGTAACACCGGCAAAAGACCTACTTAGGTTGCTCTGGGAAGCAGAGGGTATTTTGGCCAACTAAAGGGGGGTGTTTAAAATAGACCTGGTTTGGTCGCGGTACCGTCGCCGTTGGGAGGAATCTCATTGCTCTCTCTCAAAAAAAGATCCCATAAAGTATATACATATATTCTGGGTCCTTGAGTAATTACAAGTGGATTTAGCCATGTCCGTCTGTTGACAACACGCTCACTTTTGAAAGACTGAACAGAAAAGCGCAATATTGGTGTCAAATTTTTTTTAGTTCTCCTAGCAATTTGGGATTTAAATCCAGGACAAACGGTTCAGTAGGAAAAGAGTTATGAACCAAAGTGTGGAACAACCATGTTATAAAATTTAATATTAACTAGTGATAAAATGCACCATTTTTATTCAATTTGGCACAAATTCATTTTAATTGGCTGAAAGTCATACTACACAATTTTGTGACGATCCCTCCATAATTTATCAAAGGCCCTATATAAAGCAAAACAATAACGCTATTGCAGCAAAATTCAGATTATCATAATTTCATAAGATTAAAAAGCACCATGCCAAATTTCGTTAAGTTCAGTCCGTAATTTACCTTAGCCCACTCTCGGAAAACACCTTAGTTCGCCTACAGCCGTAACGAATAATGATACTGGAGTAAAATTACGTCTCTCATAGTTTTATTAGATAAGAAATCACTCTGCCAAATTTCATTAAGATCGGTCAATAGTAAGCTAAAGGCGCCATATAAAGCCCACTCTAGAAAATAATTTAAATACGACTAAAATCGTAACAAATATAGATTTATGGTAAAAGTTGGGCCAATTAAGCACTATTTTTCTAGAGACATGATATAATTTTGTGATAATCGGTCCATAATTCAAGCGGACTTCCGAAAAGCATTTTAAGAAACATAAAATTCTAAAAAAATGTTATTACTGTATTGAAATTTGGTCTAATTTAGGCTTTTTTAATACTAGAAATCATTACCGAATTAAGTGATAAAAGAAACGATACCGATAGATTTACGATAGGCCCATTAAAAAATACCCTCCGAAAATCACTTTAAAACGCCTAGAAAACATTTCTGTGGGGTCAGGTTTTATTAAGATTGGCTTATAATTTATGGATCCCATATAAGGCCCACTCCTGAAATATTCGAACTCTCGGTGGAGGATATTAAATATTCGGCACAGCCAAATCTACCACACTTGTTTTCATATGACTTAAAAGATTTAACAACAACAAAGATCTATATTTTCTTTTAATTGAGAAAATTCAAATAAAAAAGTTTAGTTATTTTTGTATTTTCGCGGACACCCCTGGAAATCTTTCAAGGAGGAACATCGAACCAACTTCTGCAGATTGAGAACGTTGCTTAGCTACTTTACAAAATCGTAATCCCTTTTCCTAAAATTTTGAAAACATTTTTAGAATTAGGACATTTTTGATTTACACAGCTTATAAATAAGTTTCTTTGGTTAAAAAACTATTGCCACTTATAATGTGTCAATTATGTATGGCAACCGAAATATAGTGGAGTTGCTAGTCTCCGAAAACATATTACAAATGGCAACTGATTTAGATTTCAGTTGCCAAAAATAAATGTATATTGAGGCAACCGTAAAGTTTTTGTTGCTGTCTTGATTTTTTAAGCAAAGCTCCAAAAGTTAAAAATTAGTAGTTTTACTTAATATTGGACATTTTATTTCTTTTTGGTTAACAAAATGGATGACATTTGCCCGGCACAACAGTTTGCCTTACTATTGCAACAAATCCATGTACATATTGAAAACTTTAAATAGTGGAGATATTGCTGCTGACTGATAATTTCTGTTCAGTCTGTATAGTCTCTACTAAATACGTCATAGCTTTTTGAGAAGACGAAAATGTGCCCTAAAGCAGAAAAATAAGTTAATTAGTACAGCGGGTGATTGTTGCGGATTAGACTTCAAGTGATCATTGAAAATATAAATGCACGAACTCGTCATAATTCGTTTTTGTCATTTGACAACGCAACGGAAGTTCGGTTGCCATACATAATCCAGGAGGCTTATTCTGTAGCTCGTTTCTGTATTTCTCGCATCGCAAATTTTCTTATATTAAGTGTGAAACAAAAAATTCCATCGTTTCTCGATTTGTGAGAAAAAAGTGTTTCTGTATTTAAATGCGAGAACAGACAACACAGATTCTGTTTTAACTGGAATACTTCCAATAATTAAGTGTCAAATGCAAGCGAAACGTCAACGAAAGAAATATATATAATAAAAATAAGGCTGCCAGATTTAAAGATTTATCGACATTTTGACGATTTTTTTTGTTCCAAAATTGGCAAAGTGACAATTTACTGATTTTTTTCTAGTGACGATTCAGTCTTTGAAATAAAACAATTTTAAATAGTTTTATATGTTTGTGTATTAGGCACCACAGAAAACCGATATCTTTAAAAACAAGGCAGATTAAAAAAATGTATCGGCAAAATGGATTATTTAATACATTTGTTTGTGTGATCAAAAGATTAAACTATTACCCCATTTTTCAGTCAATGCACTTTAGGAAATTTTTGCCTTTTACTTTGTCCAAATGTGTTTATTTTATTTCAAAATGATATTTTGTCACTCCTTTGTGTGATTTCTGCAGGGAAAAATAACAATCTGAAATTTTAAACTCTTATCGGATTAAGGAAAATAAAATAAATAATTTTATTTTAATAGACCTCAAGCTTATGTATGTATAAAATATGTATTTTACCCATGAACTTAATGTTTTTTTTTTTTGATTATGTGTTTATATGATAAAAATTTGTGATTATATGATAAAAATCGAACAAAATTCGTCAAAATTAATTTTAAATTGTCCGAAAAAAATAGACGATTGTTTTATTTTTTCTTAGGATATTGACGTTTTTTTCACAAATTTATCTGGCAGCCCTGCATAAAACAAACACAATGAAAGGCCAAAAAAATTTAAAAACCAAAATATAACAATTGTATTTTATATACTTATTTTCATCATTTAAATTCTTTCTTTTAAAATAAAATAAAATAATACACATTCTTGTGTACATACATACATAATTTGGGCACCATTTTTTTAAATTTTGTTTTCTCGCATCAATTTCAAATATGACTTATTTTGACAGTTCTTGTGAGAAACTTTTTGCAAAATATTGTTACAGAAACACTTGTTCTCACATCCTTCCAATAATTGCTGGAAAATTATTTAAATGACAGATAATTCTCGCAAAGTAAACGTACAGAAACACTTATGTGAGAAAAACCATTTTTTGTTTCATATTGCACTGTTTTTGTCATAATTCACTTGTTTCATGCGGGAAATTTTACGATGCGAGAAATACAGAAACGGGCTACTGAATTGCGATGCGAAAACACATAAATGCGAACAATTGCTATTATGTATTGCCATACTCGCAAAGTGGCAAGTCGGTATTCTACATTGCGAAAACAAATGTCAAATTCGCAAAATTTATTCGACAACAAAATAGCATTCGCAAAGTACAAACATGTAAGTTAAAGATAATATTTTATTTATTTATTCATCATATATTTATTATTTAATTCAGGGAAGCAAGCAATAAGACCATCAAACGGCGTCAATTTGAAATATTGATAGAATTTATGATTAAGCACAGCCAATTGAGAAGAGGCCACTTGAAAACACCAAATGCACGTGCCACAGAATCCATTTTAATTTTTTTTTTTTTTTTCTTACAGAATGACCGAAATAAATTTTATAAAAAATTTTCACAGCCAAACACAAACAATTTATTTATTTTTAATTTGATGTTTGTTGACACTGACGTTTATTTGAGCAGCGTTGCCACGATTTTAAATAAATAGTGTTAAACAGAACAGTTTAGCATTAATTAATGCTGAATCGTTTAAAAATAAACGGGATTCTTATAGTAGAAAACACGCTTTTTCTAATGAGGCAGCCGCACAGTGGCTGAAAATTTTATTTCATTGGCCAAAAGTCTAATTTTTGTTTGTCAACGATTTCAAAATACTGGCAATTTTTTTTTTTTTTTTTTTTTTTTTGCCAAAAAGTTTTCAAATTTACTTCACTTCCTTACATTAAATTGACAATCGGATGTAGAGGGATCATCCTCAATTGCGAATAATCATATAAGAAAAACTTTTTGATTTAAATTATTTTCATTGATAGTGAATATAAATTTAGCTAACCTTTACTATTTTGTATCACCCGTATTCAAAACAAAAATTTGTGTACTGCGACTATACTCCTCTCATCGAGTGAGCAACTAAAATGTTGATTAAGCTTAATCACTATTTAGTCATGAGTTTATTCAAAACTCTTTTAAATCGCCCGGTGAACAAAAATTTGTACATCTCTGTTTTAGTTAAATTCAAAGCAAATTGACAGCAGTTAATTGGGAGTTAAAAAGTTTTTGATCATTCGATAATCATAGTTTATTAATAAGTGTTTTGAATAAGAAATCCTTAATCAGGAGATATGCAGTAACTAAATTTTTGTTTTGAATACGGGTGTAAGTGTCTATTAATTTTCAAACTGAAATATGAGGTATTTTACATTTTTCTTATAAAAAAATAAATTGTTATTTGATTGTTTAAGGTTTAAAAATGATTTTTTCTTTAAGCTTTGGTCAAAAAAACGTTGGCTTTTTTCCTTTTATTTGAACTTAATTCTTTCATTCTTTATAGTTGTATTCAGTTTTATTGTCACAAGTATTTCATTATTATTTAAAAATTATACTTGAACAAAAAGTTGAGGTGTTTATCGAAAAGTGGCATTTTTTCAGCAAAATTCAGCAAATCGGCACTTTGATAATTTAGAGGCAAAAAATCGGCAAATATGGCAGGCCTGATTACCTTATCAATGTGACTTGGTCATAACGGGGTAATCAACAATGTTTTGAAAATCTATTTTAAAAACGAAACAAATTCATATGAACTTTAATATTTAAAATTATTTTTAAGTATTTGTCTTAATTATTTCTAATTGTGAAATTGATAAGAAATTAATTAAAAAAAATAAATATATATGTTATGGATGCGCGGTTAATCGATAATAAAAGCTTGTTAAATCAGAAATTTGATGAATCAATATCTTGATTAATCGATTAATTCCTATTTTGATTAAGCAAAACCATGATTAATGAATAAATTAGAAATTGGAGTTATTAAAATTTGAAAGAATTGAAGCAAAGCGCCTCTTACAGTGTTCAAACATCATTTAACCCAGAATTTTGCACCTTATCGCCGTCAAAATGCAATAACAAACAGTTAGATACTGGAAGAAAGTTGTAAGTTACTTTCAAAATGATAACTGCAAACGAACAAAAATAAAAGTTTATGTGGAAAATCCAAAAGACAATGAAAATAAATGTTGAAAATTCGCAGAAATGCATATAAAACAAGTAAAAATAAGAGCATCCCACTAAAAATAAATCTAGAGCAGGTTATGTGGAAAAACGTTTTAAGTTTTTCTGTTGTGAACCGTGGAATAACGTATTAAAATCCACTAGTCATGATGTTCTGCTAAGTGAAAAAGCGTTTAAACTGACATCGCAATTTTGGATAAGAAACGTTATCCACAAAAAAACCATACTAAACAGTTAATTTACATGTCATTTAAATTTCTTGATTTTTTGCACAAAAACATTATTTATAATAAACTAAAAAAAAAAATTTAAAAAAAATAATCTTGCGTTTTAAAAGCGTTTTTTTGCTCTCCTGAAAAATAGTTATTTTATAATTTTACAAAATCTATCTTAGTTTTATAAGTTCTTTATGTGTTATTCACATATGGTTGGAGGTAACCATATTCTAATCGCAACATACTATTTTAACAATGCTTTTGTTTGCAGGTAACCAAATTATGGTTAAATATGAATATAATATATTTAAGATTAAACATAATTTAGGAGAAATTAACCATATTTTTCTCATTATTGAACATAATTTGATCAAAAGTAAGTAACCATATTATGGTCAGAATTAACAATATTATTGTCAATGTTAACCATACTATGGTTGGTTATTTATTTCAACCATTTTTTCAATTTGCTTATTGAGTCAAGTTGTTATTTTATTTCGTTTTTACTCCTGTTAAATATTATGTACCACTTTTATAAACGGCCTGTGAATTCATTTGTCAGCCCGCGACGACCTTCATATCAGCATATTTTCCCTTTTACTGGATGGTACTACTACACAAATTGTATGTATTTAAATTAGCAATTAAAAGAAAAAGAATGTAAGAAGTTTAAGCTAAACAAGTAATGGAGCAAACAATCAATGCTTAAAAATATTATAACTGTGTTACACTTATGGTTATAGCAAAATTTTATTAAAAATTATATTAACTGAAATAACTCCTCGTTGCACATTTGCAATTTTATTATGTTTTTCTGTTATAAAGCGTGAGTGTATTTTACAAATACGTTCGCAAAAAAATACATATAATGAGACAAAAAATATTAATTTTTCATAATTTTTATAAAAAAAAACAAAACGTAAAATAAATCGTATTTTAGGAAAGTAAAAAAAAACAAACAACTTTTGTTTGAAGCAATTGTCTAACTATCGTAAGAAAATTATCGACAACTGGAATTGGTCAATTAAATATCAAGATCAAATTGTCGAAAAGTTTTTATCTTTTATATCTTTTATCAATATTTTTGGTCCATAGCTGCATTCAGTAAAGCAATCTTCAGAAAAAATTATATAGATCGTAATACTTCAGAACTTTATAATAGTGGAAAATGCTTTTTTCACATTATTTTTTTGGCTGTAAATATTTTATCGAGAAATTTATGAAAAATTTATCAAAAGGCAAAAAAAATTAATTCATCAGTAATATGTCGTTTTATTAAATTTGATAAATACTTCGTGAAAATCCATACGAAAAGGAGTTCGCCTTCGATGGCTTCAAATATGTTGCACAGTGTAACTATACAGTAATTAAGGGTGGGAGCTAAACAATTTGATATTCATTATTAATTATTGTGAAAAACAAACTTAAGAAAAATAAAGAAAAACCCATAAATTAAATATGTAAAAAACCACCGACATAGAATCTGAGAATACATTTTCTCTCAAACCATACTAAATTTATAAGTGAAAGCGCAAAACGAGTTAGTATAACGAAATCAGCAAGTATGTAAGTTTTGGTATGCAAGCAGAATGAGGTTCCTTGGAGTTATCTTAAAGATTAAAGGTGAAGTATACAATCTCTTACCTTGTAGATTAATTGCCGTTATTTGTGGTCTTAATCTACTTCAGTAAATACTTGGGCTGCACAAAAGATCCTTTTGATCGCGGTGATTTTGGCTTTTATATACACGCAAAGAAAAAATATGTTTAGATATGGTCACCTCCCACAAAACTATTTTTAGACAAAATTTTAAACATATTATGTTTAAATTTAACCATATTATTGTCACCGACAAACATATAATTGTTAAATTAGTCCTCCATCAAGAAGCCACAACCATATTATGGTTGCCTCTAAACATGTTATGGTTAAATATGACAATAATTTGTTTTTAAATTAACAATAGTATTTTCCTCTTTTCCAAGAGCAACATCCTATTGTTGAAAACCAACCATGCTATTATAAGTGTTAAACATATTGTAGTTATTATTTACCAAAATATGTTCGGAGGCAACCATAATATGGTTGTGCCTTCTTGATGGAGGACTAATTAAACAATAATATGTTTGTCGGTGACAATAGTATGGTTAAATTTAAACATAATATGTTTGCAATTCTCTTTAAAAATAGTTTTGTTGGAGGTGACCAAATTTAAACATATTTTTTCTCTGGGTGTAGCAATAATAATAATGTGTAAGTGTAAAAATTGATAAATGTTCAGTAATGAATTGCATTCAAGTGCGAAGTGGATAATTTTAAATTTAGTCATCGGAATGTCTTAATAACTTTAAAAACATTTAGTAGTGTGACAGGTTTTTGTACAATTTATTGTCATCGACGCAAGCGGGGATTTTTTTCAATTAAATCTGAAATATCGAGTGGCGCTAAAATTAATATTTTATATTCGTATTTGGCGAATATTGGCCCAGATATTCGTATTCACGAATATTAAATATATATCTAGCTATCTAAAGAGAAAATTAAATACCTAGATTTTTATTTAAGTATTTATTTATTGAATCTTCATACATTAAATATGAACTAACAGTAATTAATCAAATCTTAGCCTAATATTTACTTTATGTCCTGCCAGTGTCAGACAAAAAATTTCGTCATTACGGTTCACACATGTAGGTGTTTATCGCTTATCTGATTGGGTGAGTGCTGCAGTGGCTCTTCTCCTTAAGCGAGAGTGGCCGCCATAATTAAAAATATTTTGAGCTAGTGGATTTGGGTGCAGTTCCATATTTTACTCCATGTTTCGTAATCATCGTTTTTACTAAGGGCACATCGAGATCCTTGTGGATATTTGAGTTTTTAACATAACAGGTAGCGGCTGTGATTATTCGAAGAAGTTAATTTTGGCACCTTTGCATTTTTTCGTTATTATACTTAAGATAAAATCATAATTTTTTTGCATCAAGTTCCTTTCCCTTTGAAGTTTTACTAATTTTCTTGAATTAAAACAATGTTCGACGCCAGTTACATCTCGCGCGTTTTTTTTTTATTTACATTGAACAAAGACGAAGAAGAAGCCAATTCAAAAGTAAACAAAAGTAACAAAGTAGTCAAATAAAAAATGTAAAATTTTTATTGAAATTGATCAAAATTTGTATTTTTTTAATAGACATTAAATAAAAACACATTAAATTTTTATTCTGCTGCATGATATTCAATTTGTATAATAAATACAAGTTCACTTTTAAGTCACTTTGGTCTTTGCTTGCGAGTTGAAATTGCGATTGTTAACACACCAATTTAGTGACTTCAAATCGTAGTCGAATTTCTTTTTGCGAAATGTGACTCTCAGCATATGGACGATAATTATAAACAATTTCACAAGTAGAAACGTTAAACACAAACAAAATTATAACATTGTTTTAATGGATTGTTTATTTTAAATGCTTAACTCTAACCGATTACAACTACACACATGGTTGAGAAGTATACGAATTGTCATTTCAAATAAATTAAGCTCAAACAATTTAATTAAATATCGAAGTAAGGTTTGAAGCCCAAAATTAAACAAGTACCACTTAAAAGAGTCAGATAAAATGTAAGCCATGAAGACTTTTTGACTGAAGTTTGTATTATACCAATCTACAGATACCTAAATATCGCTCTTGACCACGAAGGGTATTAATTCAAAATTTAAAAAATTTGAATAGAAGCAAAACCATATTTAATTTCACATTGAAGGCCTATAAAAAGTAATTATTAAACCAACCATTTCATTACCACAGAGTCGACAAAATAGCACGATATTTTTACATACGATACCTGCCAGAGGTGTTCTGGAAATCGAAAACGCACAACGCAAGAATTTAAAAGTCGTTTTTTTAATAAGATTATTATAGTAAATTTGTATTTCATTTAATACAATACAAATATTTCTCTTTTGACAGAATTCTGTTAGAAAATTATAAGAAATTGAATTAAGAGTGCATTAAAAACCACTTAAAAATTTTTGCGGTTTGAGTTTTCGATTTCCAGAACACCCCTGTATATTACGTGTCGATTTGTTCCAAAGAGAAAAAAAATTTTTTAAGCTAATACCCTCTTTATGATCAAGTGCGATATGTATATCACTCATTTACTTTAATAGTGTAACAACTTAAAAAGCACGATTTTTTTTTGCTAAGTATGCAGAAATGTGCGCAATATAATTTTTGAAATCGTTTAAAAAAATTTTTTCTGAATCTTTAGAAATAAGTCGCTATTGATAAAAAAGTGCCGTTATACTACTTTTTATTACGCGTTTCTAATTGTGACAATGACACATTCGCAAGGATCATCATAAGGTTACGATCGTAGGTTTTCAGAATAAGAGTAATATGTATGTATGTATGCATTTTGTGTTAGAGCGAAATTTAATAATTAAGTAATATCAAGAACTTTATGCATGTCAATTTATGACTTCAAATAATAATTTAAACATTTACCCCCTCATGCAAAAAAAAGCTAAAGTTCACGTTAGTTAACCAACATTTTAAGCCCAGCAAGTGTGTGGGCTTTAACTTTTTTGCATAAGGTGGTTACGCTTTAAATATAAAGGCATGTTCACACTTAACAAATATTTGACGAAAAAATGCGAAAAAAAAGTGACAGCTAAATGATGAACCTTTAACAATGTTTTCAACAATTTTTGGTAATTCACTAAACTTGTATGTATCTAAAAAAAATTATTGTGAAATTTAAATAAAAATTTGTTAAAATCTGTCCGATCTAGAACACGTTATGCAAAATCGAACAAATGTTTAGTTTAAATAGTGGTTACGTGTGGGAAGTCGAATACATATTAGTTTAGTCTTCAAAATTGAAACTGGGACAAAAACTCTTAAATATACCTATGCATACATCAGTATTAGGTACCTATATTAACTATAATAATAAGGATTCAAATCACAAATTACGTCATATAGTTTTCGGAAAAACCCTGTACCTCTATAAATCAGTTTAAAAATATAACGGTTTATAATTTTTAAATATGTAAGCAAAGATTTTCTTTGTCTTTTTCTGTTTGGCCTGTCAAACCTTCTTTCCCAAAGAACAAAACTCTTGAAAAAAAATTCAATGATCGCTAAATAAATTTTTTGCCTATATTTTCTCCTACAATGTTCTTCTCATAACATAAAATTTGTGTCTTCCTCTAAACTTTCACGAATATTCATTTTCAATATTAAAGACTTGGAAAAAAAACTACAAAACTCTACTGAGTATTCATATTAAAGTGAATTTATATTTCGAAACCTTAACTCGAACAGAAAACAAAAAAAAAATATGTAGGTATATAAAAAAAAGTACCAAAAACAACAACAACGACAGCTAAACGAGCACAAAATAATACAAATGGAAAAAATAAACTCTGTACACTTTTCAATATACAAACACACACACTCAGATACTTATATTCATGAATGCACACACACACACATACATACATTATAGAAAATAAAAGAAAGAATGAAATAAACACAAAATTACTGCCAGCCAACGTCGTCGAAAGAAACTACAAAATACAAACAAGCACAGCCAGCACTCAGCTCAACCAACGAACCAACCATCCATCCATCCGTCCATACACACTGCCTGCATCATGGTTGGTTATAGGGGAGGGCTACAGTACGACGGAACAAGCACACAAGTTAAAGCACAAAGCAAAACAAAAATACGATTCGACTCTACTTCTCGAAATATACAAACATCCACACTCAGATACAAATGTACATTTATAAATTCAAATATACAAACAGATACAGATAGAAGGCATTCGTACGAACGTTCATTAATACATGCATACATACAATCTACAATATGTATGTAAGTTTGAACGCTGAAAATGGAAACGAACTGCGCTAAACTGAAGTGAACTGAATGTAACAGAGAATCTACAATACCCACAATAACAGCAACAACGGCAATGGCAACAAAAACTACGATTATTAAAACTAAGCAAACAAAAAGTCGATCAAGACCGATAACAGAATCAACACTACACATTCTCCGATTTCAATACACACACACGCAGCTGATAATAAATATCAGCTTCTATTTTTTAGGGGAATTAAAATTTTGAGTTTTGTTGAAAACGAAAATCTATTTTCTAAATAGAACTTGAATTGAGGCGAAAAGAACTCTAAGGCTGGAGGTTCACACCATGCATTGCTCAAATCTTTTTCGCTGCGTACGCTGCTGTCAAAAAAGTAGAATCTGTGTTGTTTTACGTAGCAAGTTACAAATGAAATTTTGTTTTTACTTGTGGTGATGCCGTATAAAGAGCTTTGCATGTAACTAGAAACGTAAAACGCAAGAAAGGCATTAAAATCATGCAATGCGCGGAGGTGAAAACGTGGAGTGTGGACCTTCCACCATAAAAATTAAAGTAATTTAAAATTGCCTATTTTGCTGTAAAGTTTAAGGAAATATTATTATATTGCGACAATTAATTTACATAAATTTTTGTTAAAATTTGGGCAACTAATAGGTTATAATCAGACTTGGGCATTGCAAACTTCTTTTTAACCCCTGGATTACCGTCTTGGTCTGGCCAGACCAAATTTGTATTTTGCTTGTAATATTTTTCGCATATTTCAAAAAATCAAAAAAACAGGGACGTAAATTCTATAAATGATATGTTCTGAATCGAATGAAACTAATTTGGATTCGATTGGAGCAAATAAGTAGGGTTAAATTCTATTTTTATGTTAAAGTCTCTTGGCATGGCCAGACCAAATTTTTTTTTTTCTTGAAAGATATTTTAAATAGGACAAAATATTAAAAAAACTGATACGTGAATTCAAGAAATGATATGTTCTAAATCGAATGAATCACGTTTGAATCAAATCAAACCATTATGCGCTTAGTTCAATCTAACTACAAAAACCTGACGCAAAACTCGTTTCAGCTGTGCTTGATGCTATTTCAATGTGCGAATGGAATCAAATAATGAAATAATAAAATTATATTATAAACTTGTCTAATCTGAAGTAATTAGCATACGTTCAATAAAAAATATATTTATTTACTTTTTATTTAATTGGGGTTTTTAGCTGTAAAAATTGTGGTCTGGCCAGATAAAGAGGAGAATTAAGTGGTAAAGAGTTACCGAGCATCTTAGGGTTAGCTGTCAATTACATGTAATTGCATATACATTTTGTAATTGGAAGCTCGCAATTATCAATCGCAAGTAATTATATCAGTGTGGCCTAATTTTAATACGGATCGAGCATTTTGCCTTACACATACTCTTTTAGCCAGTGTAATTGCAAAACCGTTACTTCAAATGGATATTTGTATAGAGACTAAGTCAAATAATGAGTCGGTTTGCTCCATTTTCAATACTGAACAATCCGTTAATATAAAACAGAAAAATGTGCTCTAAAACATGCAAAAAATCATTAATATGCATACTTAAATCGTCGTTATTAAGCAACAGGGGGTTTGGTTTGTTGCTTAATAACAATAAAATGTTGACCCTTTATACGGAAGTGAAGGGGAATGTAAGAAAGAAAAAATTGACGGTTTATTGTTGTGTCTTTGTTAAAGCTTTGATATTGTTGCATGTAAGACCTGAGTGTTTTAAAATATTTATTCACTTTATGGTCTTACTTGTATAATATTTTAAGCTTTTCTAAAGTATTTGGAAAAAGTTTCCTGACGAGCTGGCCTAAGCAACCAACGAAATGCGCTTAGAAACGAGCTTTCCCACAACAATAAATTTCAGTGTTTTCATTCAAAAATTGGGATTATTAGCACATCATTAATAAATGAATTAATTAATAAGTGTCTCTATTTTATTAAAATTTTTCCTATTTTTTGTATATTGTGTAACGTACGAGTTTTGTAATAATTACATTGTTGGGAATAAATATTTAAAAAGTAATCTTTGGATATCACCAATTACACGTAATTGGTAATTTGACGTAATTAATAACAAAATGTAATTGATGTATGTAATTAGACACACCCCATAGTGTGTCCAATCCACGTTGGAGTCAAATTTTGCGTTTACCAACATCCCCCGTGTGTGCACGGATACTTTACACACATGTAGCAATTTTGAGTGCATAATCCGGCCCTTGTTTAGGAACCGGAGCTATCTCACCTTCACTGGAATATTAAAATCCAGCAGCTTCTGTTTAACAGCACCTAGGGTTAGCACTCCCTCGGGCCGAACTTTCCTACAAGTAGGATTAATCAGTGCTATCCCTTTCCGCGGTTTTGGGTATTGACCACAGCCACCATTTGATCAGTATTCCTACGGCAAAATAGCTACTCTTCGGGGACTCAACCAGTTGTCAGACCAGTGCCTTGCAACCACGAAGGGCAACTGACTTCGGTGGCACCAGAGATAAGTACAACACTCAAGACATGTGAAAACTTCATGAGCCCTGTCATTTGGATGTTTGTCGCATCCCAGATTGCATATACCTGGGGGCTACTCTCTATTGCGATGCGAATTGAATTTCGATACGAAAGCTAAATGCCACTTTGTTACTCTCTATCATTTTCGCAACCTTTTTTGTAAAGTTTAGAAATCAAGCAATACTGGCAACAAAAATTAAATATTGCGCAGATTAACAGTAATGAAATGTCACAATATGTAAAAAAAAAATTTTAAAATGCGAAAAGAAAAAGATGCGCAAAACAAATGCGCAAACGCATTAAAGAGTATTTATTAACCACTAGATTGGGTGCAATATTCTTTCGCATCGCAATAGAGAGTAGCCCCCTGACCAAAAGGAGAAAAATGCTTTCGATAATTTCTGCATCCCCCGCGGGATGTTATTGACTATGCCCGAGTCTGTGTTTAATGCTATATAAATTAATTGATTAAATAAAATAATTTAATTTTATTAAAAACAATACATTTTACCGCTTAATCGTGCGATTTCAATAACATCGATATATCGAAACGGGGCTTGGTAAATACCTTAACCTTGGGGATATAAGCATCGTGCAAGTAGTAGATTCATTTGCAGACCTTGTCAGTATCCTAAACAACAGAGTCTTAAGGTAATTTACAAACCAATTAGTTCAAATCAGAGTTAGTTTCCCTTAATTTGAATTTACACAACTAATAGAACTACTTATGTATGTATGTATGTTAGAAAAAATAGACAATTAAGCACACTCGTAAAATTATATAACCATTAAAACCAAAATTCAGATCACAAAATTCTGATGTGTTAATTGATCATATTGATATACGTTCATTGACTTCGCCGTAATTTGTCAATCACGAGTTTATTTTTCAAATTTCGCTCGTTTTATAACCAAAATTATTGTTGAAAACATTCGAAAATGACAATTAAATTTTTTGTTTTAAAAATTTCGAGTTGAATAATGGACGATGCAAAGAAAACAGCAGTCATTTTAAAGTCGGTGTTAAATATAAATTATTTCATACAGGACCAGATGATGACACTCAAAGAATATCGGCAAAGACTTAAAAAAAATAATACTGACCTCGAGCTCGAAATAAAACCATTTTTATTTAAAAAAAATATGTAAATAAAAACATATTTAATCAATATCAGTGTTTTTAAAATATGATAGGCATTTCAAAAATAATGCAATAAATTTACATATTGTTCAATAGGTATTTTTTCAAAATTATGTTTAAAGCATTCTTGCAAACTAAAAACCTCAGCTGATGATTTTTTTTTTTTTTTTTTTTAATTAAAATTATTTATTTTTGTTTGGTTGGTTTCAAAAAGAGTGTTTATAAATTGGGAATGTATTTCATTTAATTATTTTATTAAAAACAATAAAAATACAGAACATTTAATTAAATACAGAACAATTTAAGGGGTTTTCACTAGAAAATAATTCACACAGAACAAATCTCTAATACGGTACTCTTCTCAATAAAACAGAACGGATGGAAGTTATAGACCTTATTGAGTAGATAATTTTGTAATTTTAATTACACCTTCAAAATCTGAAGTTATCTTAAAAAACGATTTGCAATATTTCCTGCACTAAAAGACTAAGTTAAGTGTTTTATTAGATTTTTTTTAATATATTTGGTGCATCGAAAATTTCGTCTTATAGAAATATACATAATTATAGTGGGACTTCCCAACTCTGACTACTGAAAAATTCGTAAATATTTTCATTATAGAAACTTCAATGAAGAAACAAATAACGAAATAAATGACACTTTCGGTCGTAAGCGAATTCTTATATGTATAACATATGGCTTAACAGATCTTTATCAATAGCTAAATATATGTATGTCCACATATTTAGAAAGTTTAAGTTTCATCTGTGAACATCAACTAACAATACTCTGCACTGCATTGTGGTGTAGGGTATAAAAAATTACCAACCAAAAATATATAAAAACTCTGAAAACAACATAAGCCAGCAAAAAATGTAATAAAAGCAGCTCAACGTTGAGTAAAGCTACAACACAACCAACGACATCGAGCGAATGAAAAACGTAGTACTAACCAGCAAAACAGGATTGCCAGGTTTTGAATAGAACTTTAGAAAGTTACTAGCCTTTGAAACTCTTATTTATTTTTCATAAAATTCTGTCAGCTTTTTCAACCAAAATTCTTTTATAAAATAAAATTTTTAGAAATTTTTTAAAACTTCGAAAATTAATTACAGATACATATATATTAGAGGTAACCCTGTAAATAACAACATTGAATATATGAACAAATATGAGACTAAGGGAACGAACAAACTTAACTAACATACCAACCATCGAGGCAACCATCTCGCAATCCATTCATTGCTATTTACGTAGTACATACAAAACGTACGTACGTCAGCCGACCCCAGTTTCACAGATAGAACGTCGGTCGCATCAACCAAGTAAGCCAACCAGGCAGTCATGCCAGCCAAGCAAACAACTTACAGAGCAATGTACAAACGAGCAATAATGTTGATTTTTTTTTTCATTATTATTTTCTGTTCTTATTTTTTTTAATCAGAATAAAATGAAAACTCACTTAAGCCGAGCACAGTGGGTGTAAAAAATTTAATATTGCGTATTAATAATTTTTAAGTTTATGAATAATTTTTGTTTGAAAAGCAACAGATCTAAAGGATTATTCATAGGTTAATGTAGCGCACACTATTCGATTTTAGAATGTAGGTGGGCAAAACCCCCAAAATGAGTTCTAAAAAAAGGAAACTATCCAATTAATTTATTTCCTTGCTTATTTCTGTAGGAACATAATTTTATAGGCTTATACAGGTAAAATGTTTAACGTGTAAAGTAAACAATAGAAAACAAGTTTATTTTGGTCAAAATAAATTCCAACTTTGAACATCAATAAAAACCCTTCTACGGTATACTTTTCAGTAATGTTTTTTTTTTTTTGAAGTGGATTTTAAAGGGAAAGAGATTTTTTATTCAATGATTTACAAAATAGCCGTAGTTTTTCTTGGTTTTAAGAGTTATTCTTGTAAAGATATTTGGTACTTAAAGAATGAAGTATATAAAAAGGAATATTTTTATGAGCTTTCGTTACAGTTAAATCCACTTCATTTTAATTTCTAGAACAAGCCCGTATGATTGCTTCTTAGTACCCGCCATGCATTTTGTATATTTTTTAACGAAGGAAATTTAGGCTACCTATAGATATCATAGATAATTTTTTTTTAACGGTCCAACGTTTGATAATTATGTGAGCCTGGGATCTTTGTTTAAAAGAAACTAAAAAAATGTTTGCCTGAAACTGCCTCCGGTGAACAATTTTTACAAAATGTTGATAGCATCACCACCCCACCATTGACTTCGAGCAAACTTGAACTAAAAAAATTATTAAGTTATTTTTAATTCTCAAGCCCGGCCGAATAGCTTTTTGCGTCATTTTGTTCCGTTATCAATTAAATTTTTTAGATCTAATTTTGCTAATGGTGACCCGTTAAGAAGAATGTGTAGCGAGTTCAACAAGTTTTATAAATGTATTGACTATTCTTCTAGTTCCACTGATATTAAAACTAATTTATTAATTAGTATTGTGGTTATTTTGTTGAACTGTTTATGGTTTTTAATCCAAATTTTTAATATTTTATTCAGACTTAAGTTCACTAAATTTAATTTTTCATTAAATTATTTTCATGAAGAAAGGAATTTTGGAATATGAAATTAATTAAAATTTATTGATAATTTTTCATTCTTGACTGAGCTGGGAATTGAACCCAGGTTTTCACGGACAGATTGCAATGACATGTTTCAATTGTAACCACACAATCTCTTCAGAAGGATTTGTCGTTTAACACTTGCGGCCATCGAAGGCAGCTGGCAGTCAATAGCCAAACATCAATCTTTAAACCAAATTGGTAGATCGAAATTTGTTTTTTTAATGATTATCCATTTTAATTGATTTACATGTTGCTCCTTACTTCTGTTTTTCATACTTTTTGTCAAGAATTCTTCTTGAAGTCCAAAGTACATTGTTCTGTTTTTTCACGTTTTTTTTTTTGTCTTTCTTTTTTCTCGTTTTTCCTAATTTATTCAAACCCGTAATTTTTTGTTTCACTTTTGTATATATTTTGTAAAATTTATTTATATTTATTTAAGAAGTCTGTAAGGATTATATTCCATAGACAAATAAATCAAAAAATAAATGAATAAATTAAAAATACTATTTTATTTGCACTTCAGTTCAAAAATATTATATACAAATATGTATATATACACCTAAAGCTCGGAATCAATTTTTGAAAAATTTTGACAGTATATTACTGATGGTCTGGAAAGTACAATAGGCTTTATAATTTATCGAAGTGGAATTGGCACATCCAAAACCAAGCTAGCACTTATTTTCGTCTATTTAGAAAAATGTATGAGTGAAAGCTTTCAAACTTTTGAAGAATCAATAGACTATAAATTGTTATACATTATAAGGTTCCATATTGCCTCTATAGGAGTAGAGAAAAGGATACCCCAGATAGTGGTTTTTTTATTCTCTAAAGTATATATAACTTATATGGCTTAATTGATAATTGGTTACATAAAAAATAGGTTTAACGTGAATGAAATATAGTATAAATGTTGAATGTATCAGTATCATACAAAATTAATTATGTCCAAAAAACCGGAGCGGGAAATGGTAGTACTAACCCTGCAGCCACACGATCAAGTGCTGCTTTCAAGTTTTTTTACACATACTGCTTGTCAAAATTCACAAAATCTGAAAACTGTGACGTAGACTAAACGCAATTTTTAAGCAATTTATTTTCAAGATGCCACCAGGGAAACAAAAAGATGCTCATTGATATAGAGTAAAAAAAATAGAGTAAAAATTTTATACACATACTTTTGTTTATTTCGCCAATACTTACACCACTGTGCTTTAAAAATAAAATATCGTAACTTAACTAAACGTAAATGTCAAGACAGACCAGAATAAAAAGAAGAAGCATAAAAAATAATAGTAAGAAGAAGAAAAATAAATAAAAGTATACGAATAAGTACAACACTGTAATATTCCCCCCAATTTTTATTATTGTAGTACTCGAATGCTCGAATGTATTTTAGGAGGAAATACCATTCTATACAGAACAGAACACATATTTTATGGAGCCGACCGAACGAACAACCAACCAACCTAAGCACAGGCACAAACAAATGGTAACCAAAACGCTAGAAGTGGAAGAAGGGATTTTTCTTACACTCATTTATTTTTCCATACTGAAATTTTATTTAAAAAACCAGCAGTATTCAACGACAACTACGACGGCAACGAACGAACGATGATGGCTGACGGGTAGAAATCGAGAAAACAACACATTGTGGCATTAGCAAAGCAAGCATACCAATTCTTCACCATTGAACGAAACAACAAATGGTTGAATCACTGTTTGGCATGGAGTCAGTCTCAATAGCGGAATGACTGACTCGCTGCCTGTTGTTTTGTTTGTGTTTCCACTGTATACTCATACTTATTTTCGAATCGTATTTTACTACAGAACACAGAATAATTTTGTATTTTTCCTTCTTTCTTTTATGTTGAATTTTATATTGATGCGCAGTTTACTTCGTCCCCATTTTAGTTTGTTATTTTTTTGTTTTTATTATTTTGTTTTTGTTTATTAGACGACGATGATGATGATGTTTCATGGCTGTTTCATAGAACAGGCAGTTGATTTTTATTTTTTGTTCGTAGAGCTTTTTGCTACAAAAGCGTATTTAAAAGCACTGCGGCAAAAAAAGGAACTTTTTCGATCGATACGAAAAAGGTCGTTTTGCAACATGGATGACAGGTTGGTTGGTCGGATAATTGTACTGTTAGTTGACCAACTATGTATGTCGATAATGGCGTTTAATGATATTTTTGTTTAGTGCATGTGTGTGTATTTGTATAAACATACTCGTATGTACGTATACTGACTTTTGATAAAAGCTAAGCTAATATATCTTTTAAATTTTAAGGAAATAATGAGTGACTGAACACATAATAAAATAATAAAATATATGGCCTTAAGATTTGTGCTACGACAACAAATTAAAACCGGCGTTAATATTCCTTTGATTTCAGGGATAATTCTATCGTATAGTACTTTAACTTCCTGAATATAAGTACTACAGTATAGAAGAACTAGTAAAACGTTAGACCAGAGCAGAGTTGTATTTACATAATTGGTCCATAAAATAACTTCTATTAAACAAATTGTTTGTAAGTATAGTACTTTAAAAGCTAAGAAACCCATGTTCCACATACTTGTGTAAATAAGAACGTTCAATAAGAAACGTTTATTGTAAACGATGTTAACATTTTTATGAATGATTCATGTTACTGTGAATCATTTTAAAACTCATTTAACTTTCGCTTTATAAAATCTTATTAAAAACAACGTTTTATAGTATTCCTTTCTTTTTTCAATAAAAAAAATCTCTAACCATAAGATTAAATGAAGTATTCATAAAAATATTTTTAATTCAATAAAGGCTTACAAAACAACTTTTCTATGAACATTTTACTAAAGTTACTTTTGTAAAATTATTTTAAATATAAAGCTTAAAAGACACAAAAGTCTTTCTTATTTTAAGAAACTATATTTCCATTACTTTATTTAAAAGTTGTTATCCATTTAAATAAAAGTTTAATAAAAAAAAAAATGGTAAGGGATGTGCGATTAATCGATTAATCAAAGATTTTGATTATTTACACTGCTAGAATTTGTCTATTTTTTGTGACAAGAGGGGCATCTGGCGTTTTAGCCTGATTCGGACACCCCGAATCCAGTGGTGCTAACCGTTTTTTAGGTAAGATCTTGTTTTCGAGATAGACTGTTATTTAAAAAATGGAGGAGGTTGCACAGCATATATTCGCGCAACTCAAAAACGATAAGTTTATTGAATAAACTTCGCAATAAAATTACCTTTAAAGTCTAGTACTCTGTTCAACATTTCACGTGAAATGCTGTCAAAAATCATATGAAAAAAACTTGTGCGGAATTTCTATGAAAAAATGTTGATAGAGTTGTACTCTGTTTAATTTGTGAAAAAGTTGCGAAATGTTTCTAGCAACATTTTTTTACAACTGCGAAATAATATAAGCTGCACTTATTTCACGTGGAATTTTAAGCAACTGAAAAAAGTTTAAACTTAATATTAAAATGAGAACTGCAAAACATAAATAACACAACCGGTAATAGTTTTTAATCAATATTTACTTTCATTTTTACTTAATTTTTTATTTAAAAAAATACTTTTTAGTAAAATACATGTGGGTTTTGTTTACATATCCAAAACAATGTCGCATACTTTGAAAGATTAAAAACGTCAAATTGTGCAAACTCTCGAGATAGGTAACATTGATACATGTCAAATTTTTCGCATGAAATAATAGATGTTGCTGAACATTTTTCACAAATTGGAACAGAGTACTAGGCTTAAGTGAGCTTAAACTTTTTTCTAATATGCGCAGTCGTTATAGAAACAGGTTTTTTTTTTAGCAAAATTTCGAAATTAATGTAAAGGGCAAGTATGTTTTAAGAAAATGTTAAGGATAAGAAACTAATTGAGGTCGGTCATACATTTTATCCCCCTAGGGGCAGCTGTGGGACTTTTTCTTCAATATATTCCTAGTCTGTATTGAAAATTTTGTATGGGAGCCCCCTTAAGGAATGGGAATGCAGGTAGGTATTTTAGAATTAAATGATGGAGATGAAAAATAAAGTGCGGTTAGTCATACATTTGGCCCGTCTATGAGCTCCTAGCAGGGTAAAACGTATGACAAACCCCACTTCATTTTTCTTCTCCATCATTTACATATTTAAATTTAAAAATTTTGCAAGGGAATTTAATTTTTTTTTTTTTTTTTTTTTTGCCAAAACAATATGTTTCTAAAACGACTGCGCATATTAGAAAAAGTTAAACCTAACTCAAGCTAACATTATGTGTATTTGTCATGTGGAATGTCACTTTTCTACACTAATGTAATTTTATTTACACATACGTCAAAATTTGAGTAATACATAAGGTTTATAATTTTCATGTTGGTATGTAAGGTACATAAGGACATAACCTATCAAGAAAAACAATCTTAAAACAGCTGAGTGGTTATATGTATAAATAACAATAACTTTTTGTGTATTTTTTATTATTTATTTACTATTATTATTTATATTTGACAAAATTTCAATTAATTTTTGCCGCCATATACAATTTTGTTATTACTAGAGTTATGTCGTTCCGGAACGTCCTAGTTCCATTGATCGATTCCCTAAAATGAACGGTGCGGACTTTTTTAACAGTTCCTTATTTATCGTTCCTCTTTCCGCAATTGCAATCCGTTAGATCATCATATATGTTTCGTTCACATATTTCTGTAGGTTGATTTCGTTCACATATTTCTGTGTAGGTATGACATATAAAAAAATTTAGGAATTGAATTGAAAAAGCAATGAATTTTATCAATATATCATTCCTTCACCACCAGCAACGGCATGCAGGTACGGTTAGATTAAAATATGTACACATTTACGAAATTCTTAAAACGTTTGCAATTTAGTAAAAAAAGTTATTATTTTTAACAAATATCATACAAATTAAATACATAATAATCCTTCTTTAGTTCTAACGCCACAATATGAAAGAAAACAATAACAAATGTTTGTTCGTTGACGTTTTTACGAACAACGGAGAAGTTTTCTCGTTCATTCATTATTCAAAATAAAAAACAGGAACGATGAACGAAATGAACAATCTAGTTCCTAAAATCTTTGGGATCGGTCGGAACGATTCCACAAAAGGAACGATTTTTCCCAACTCTAGTTAATACGAACCAGCTGATGCCAGATGCTTGAAAATGTCATATGTACTGTACACAGAGATCCAAAAATAATGGCTAAATTAAAAAATGATATTAGAGAAACTTAAATCTGGCGTAATTTAAAATGTTTTGACGAATCGCATGCCAAAATCGGAATCGTGGTTCCAAAGTTACGATAAGATTTAAGGAGCAGCCTTTTAAAAAAAACCTTACCATAGAATTTGAAATAATGATGATTTTTGTAGTTAGATGACTATAGCGGATCAAAAAAATATAGTGGTTATTCAAGGAAAAAAAAACTTCCCATTTGTTGCATAGTGTTATTTTTTAAAACTATTATCTAAAACTGATGTCAAATTACGGCATGCCGCAGCATTCGGATTTTTATAAGGTGACCGCAGTGGCGAATTCATAAAAATGCGAATTCGACACTGTCAAATCCGAATGTAAACCAGGGATGTTAAAGTTGGTACAGTTGTACTTTTTTTTGTGTATTTTGACCTTCTAAGCTACCGTGGTACTACCGTCACTCATTTGGTACAATTCAAAAGTTTATCATAGTTCACCCTTTTTGAATTTTTAGTATAGCAAACAAATTATTGAGTCCTTTTTTTGCATTTATTTTTTCATTAGGATTTCAATATCCTTCTTTTAAATTGCAATTTTTATTTATTTAATATGCACTTAAAATTATTAACATTGTTCATTTAGAAATGCGATCATAAGATGCTCGAATGCATGCATTTATACAAATGCTAACTTCTTTGTTCCGCCAAATAGCACGTAATATCATGAATAAAAATTTCACGTAATTTCATGAATATAAATGTTTTTGATGAATGTAATATCTCTATCGTAGACCTTTACAAAAATCGCATGCCCTTGGAGAAATTTATTGCGGAACATAAGTGGATTTATATATCTCTACAAATAATATCAATATTGATACTGTTAAAGAAGTGAAAGAAATGGCAAAACAATTTTATGTAAAATTTTGCGAAGTTTTGAGAACCAAAGTTAACATTGATAATGAAATTTGAATGTGGTTCTACAAATTTACTCCCGAAAATGTTTTTTCAGGTAAAACAAATAAAACAAGAAGTATTGTACCTCTTCTAATAAAAATGTTCCCGAATGAAATTGCAAATTTTGATTCAATCAATAATCCTTTTTGAGCTTTAGCTGATGTCGAGCAACTGCCGTCGTTAAAAACTTAAATTATTTGTAGTTTTTGGTCGGTAGCAGCTAATTTACAAAATGAGCTGAATGTCCATATGTTTCCTGACATTTCTAGACTCGTTGCTGGAGTTTTATCCATTCCACATTCGTCTGCAAATGTGGAAAGTTTTTTCTTTTTAAAATATAAAAAACACTAGGGAAAGAAACAGACTACATGTGCCAACATTATCAAGTCTCATACAAACAAAAGATTGGGAAAGATCGACAAATTCATGCTGCTATGATGATGTAAAAATTCCAAATAGATTGTTAACTAAACAAATAAGTGCCTGATTTTGATCTCTTATATTTATGACTTTTATGTACCTTGTTTTATTCATACATATAATGTATATTAATGTTAAGTTTTGTTTTTTTGTGTACAATTGAATTTTGATGTACGTTTTTTTTTTTGGTTGTTTTAATAAATTAAAAAAAATGGTACCGTGAAGGTTCAAAAAGTACATTTTTTTGTAAGTTGGTACAAAATTTAAAACCCCATTTGGTTTTCGCTTTGTTCCCATTAAAATTGTATTGTAATTTCGTTAAATTTAAATGCCATAATTTGGACTCAGATATTCAAAAACAACTTTTAACTATAAAAATGATTTATGATTTATGTTTCAACACTTTTTAAGAAATGTCCTAATTATTCACCCTTATCGTGGTTGGCGGAGGCGTATTTAGAAATTTAGAAAATTTGTACACTTCTCAACTCAACGACATTTTGTGCAACAAATACGCCAACATCGAAACCCTTTTTCGTAATAGATTTGTAAACAGAGTCGTATTTATTGTCGTTTTTGGTAACCACGATCAGTGTTGTCATATCGTAACATTTATCTTTTTTGCAAGTTTTTTGAGAAGCAACAATGTGCAAAAAAGTTTTATTCAAAAAAAAATTTTTTCGGAAATTTAAGTAGCTCACATAAACTTAGTTATAATTTGTAAAAAATTAATCTTCACTCAGCTAAGTTCATTTAAAAATATAAAAATTTAGTACGTGATATAAAACAAATGGATGAATTAAATTTTTATTTATATATATTTTATATATATTTATAAGGCCCTATATATATATATTTAAGTATATATGTATATTTCTATATTGTGTTTTTTACTAAATAGATTCAAACCACATGCTGTGTAAGTGATTCTTTTTAACGATTTGTAAAAACAAATTTTTTAGGTCGAAAAAAAACCATGAAAACACTGACCACGATACCATTTTTTAAAAAAGCCTAACTTTCGCCAAAAAAAAAACGCCATCTACGATAAGGGTGATTATTTAAATTTCTATTAGTTTTTTTTCGAAATAATTTTTAATGCATTTTTATATATGTACAGTATGAAATTATTATTAACCATTTTTTATATATAAAAGGAAACATCTCAAACATAATTGAGATTTTTGAACTATATTTGGGGATATTTCGAAAAATTAACTATAAGAAAAAATTTTTAAAATATGTACAATACCATATGGTGTTAAATGTAAAAACTGGCGAACAATAAATTTTACGAGGATCTAAAATTTGTAAATGATTTTTTTCTCTGGGCGTAAGTTTATACTAATGACTTGCATACCCTGTACTAGGGTTGGCAAAAAAAAAATTTTTTTTTTTTGGTACTACATATTTAAATCAAATTTAGTATTTTCATATGACAACTCGATATTTCAGTCATATTACTGCAAATGCATGCATACATACATACATGTGTATGTTAGAAGGAGAACACATCGCACAAAAATTTTCAATTTTCACTTTATGCAAAAAACTATGTACAGTGGTCATATCTACCCACTGTAATAATCTTACATCATTTTCTCTAGTATTTTGGCAAGAAAAAATGCAATTGTGTCCCCCTTTGTGATATAAGAGTACATATAAAAAGAAACCAGTTGTTTGTCTCTACTGAACCAGGAACCAGTGCGATATGTGTACGTACTTCTTATTTTCTCTATTTATACATTATATATCGGCATCTATAATGAAGAAGTAATGGTGTAATTAATTAGAAGGTAACCTCGATAAGCCAGTGTTAATAAAGTGTATCGAAATTGGTATATTATGCACGTCAATATGGTATGGCGAAACTGCATATAAAAAATACACATAATGTTTTTTGTAATATCGACGCCACCTTAAGTTAATACACCATGGAAGAAGTTATACCCGCCTGTCAAAACTCGTTTGTAGTTTTTGTTGCGCTTCAATTTTTAGGTAATTGTTATAGAGATGAACATGAATTAAACCCGGAATACAAAAAAAATCTTTTAGTACAATTAAGTTAAAAAAAGTAAAATTTGTAAAGATTGTTGGTACAATTCCAATGTCATCCCCGCCATATACTAGTGATGTTATAGTGCATTTACACTTGTAGTTTTCAAACTAGTTTATGATCGTAAACTACTTTCATAAACTATATCGTTTACATCAGCAGTTTTGACAGTTAACAGTTTAACAGCCGTGTCACAAAACAGCTGACTTCAGTAAAAAAAAACTTAAAAAAGTTGGTGCACATACATTTATACATACGATAAACATACCTTTTATTTTCGTTATCCATATTCAGCCATGTCACAGAGCACAATTCCGTTCGGAATGATTCCGTTCAGAACTAAAGAAAACACATTTTTTTATTGATAGAAAGTATATTTTTATAGTTTTTTGGGCTCTAAGATACAGAAAACTCCCATTCCGTTCATGAAAACAAAAATGGTTTCATTCCGCAAAGTTTTTTCGTAATTTTCTAAAGCACAAAAATACGGAATGAATTCCGTTTCCGAACGGAATTGTACTCTGTGACATGGCTGATTATATAAAACAATTTTCAATTAATTTTTTTAAACTTTTTCTTGATGTGTTCCTTTTTTTAACGCAAACTTTTTTAACTTAATTTTTTTTTTTTTTTTATGAAATGTCAAATATCACTAGCGTTGCCAGAGCAAAATTTGAAAAGAACAGAGTTGCATTAACAAAAACTGGTTGTTTGCAACTTGTTTATCTCAAAAGCTAGTTACAAACGTGTTTATAATTTGTATGGATAAACAAGTTTCTTAAAATAGTTTATCATCATAAACAACTTATAACGTGTTTATGGTGTAGGTGTAAATGCACTATTACGAATATTCGTATTGGCGAATATTTACCTACACAGAAAAAAGTGTTTTATCAATTAAAAAAATGGTTTAAAAAGTATTCAAATTTAATTAATGTGATAATTGAATCAATTATTTTTTTTATTGAAAGAAAATTATATATTAAATTTTGATTTAATTATCATTTTAGTTGTTTTGAAATAAATTTTCAATTAAAATTTTAATTATATATGAAAAAATCTTAATTGACTTTTTTCGTTTAAAATAAAATAATTTAAGCATGTAAAGTTGTTGTTGGGAATTATCAATATTTATTTAAATAAATTAACACATTGTTTGAAATGGCAAAGTTTTTTGATCACTTTTTTAATTAAAATTAAAAATATCATTTATTGAAAATATTTTTTCAAAATTTTTAAATTTTTAGTAATCAATATAATCATTTTGGTAATAGGAACCAAATCAACAACTTGTTTGCTTGATATTATGAATTTAGAACAAATTTGGTGATTGGAGAAATTTAATAATTTTTTCTGTGTAGGTCATGACATTCGTCCTCAGATTGTCATAATAATGTTAAATACATTGAGAAGTGTGACAGTTTTTATACCTATTCCATTTATTGTTTTCGCCACAAATGGTATATTTTTTCAATTAATTTTTACATATAGAGTGGCGCAAAATTTCAGATTGGATATTCGTATTCGGCGAATATTAAAAATTAATATTCCTAACATCACTAGCATGTACCAGCCAATATCCCTTAAATATTTATCTCGAAATATCAAATACATTTCAGAATTGCTGATCTGCGATTATTTAACAAAAGTTTACTGTAAATTTATGTTTGTTTGTGTGTTCACCTATTTTCAGGTAAATTTACACTTGTAACTAATAATTAAGTGCACATGCAAAACAAAAAATATAGAAAACGCGCAAAATTAAAAATACAATTTTTATTTACGTTCATAACAAGCGAAATATAAGAAAAAACAAAAGTTTAAAATGTAAAAGGTAATAAACGAAAATGGGTTATACCCTACGTCTGTAATACAAGCTTTAACTTTTAAATTTTGCATGTACGTAATGAATACTTAATAGTAATAGTATTGCGGTAAAACTAGTTATTTATTGGCGTATTCATAAAAAATATTTTGAATATAATAAAGGTTTACAAAATAAATTTTTTCCCTAATAACCGTTTGTTAAATTAAATAATCGTTAATGACAACGGGGGTAAAGTATTATTAACCGATTTCTAATGGCAAAATTCCTCTAACCTAAATCTGAATGTTGTATAATTATCTATTCATCATCCAAAAATTTTAGAAGTACTCTATTGTTGACTTTAGCGTAGGGTATTTCAAAACCAGTGGGTGTATGATTGGTTTTGAGCACAATAAAAGACCATTACTTTTTAGCGACAGTGTTGCCACAGCGCCTCCACAACAAGGCAAATTAAAAAAAAACGCACACACACACATACACAATACCAACCATGAATTTTATAAAACAACACTCAGCGCCAGAGCAACAGTAAAAAAACTTCAAAACGGGCAAAATACTCGTATAAAACAACAAAAACCACGGCAGTAACAACAACAAAAATAATTTATGCGTCATGCAATGAAACATATTCAATATTTATTTACCATGAACGTATTCGTCAGAGTGCTATTTTAAGTGTTCGAAAAAAAAACATCACACACGCACACTAACACACAAATACACATTCACAGAACACACTCATAAACTATTAAAAAAATAAAGACAATCGCAGCAAAATATTACTGCGATGTTTAAACACATCTGGTCGAAATTGTGTACAGTGAAGTGAAATGTTCTAACATTTCGTACAGATCAACCAAGTGGATGGACGGCTAAATTGTTTACAAAGCAAAACAAGAATTGAAACTGTGAAGGGCACAAACAACAATTCATTACTGAGTTAAAAATATTGCCTTGAAAAAAACTTTAAAAATTAGGAAACTAACTGACGAGCTGAATGAAAGTAATGTCGTTTAATACTTTTAAAAGAAATTATTATGAAATTTTGAATTTCATTAAAGTGACCATCTTCTGCGCGGCCCATAGTTAGTTAGGGGGATTAATTAGTCGTCGATTTTTTTTAACCTTCCGGTTTGGCAACTAGAAATTAATACTATACTTCACCAAATAAAAAGTTTGGCAAAATCATTTTCAAACTTCTTAGCACCCATAAGCGCATTGGAATATTATGTAATCCAATGTATGAATAAATGAAATCTCATTTTGCCACAGGAAATAAACTTTTGAATTAAGACAATGGTCGGTATCACAAGTGTGTAGCTATTTCCGAAAAAAATTATTAATTGGCATAACAGTTCTATGCGCTTTCTTTGGTTAAAGTAGCCATAATATGTTTAATAATTTGTGATAAAACTTGTTTTGTTGGAGGTGACCATATCAAAACATTTGTTTTATCTGCGTGTGTGCGCATCATTAGGAAAATCATAGACTCAAAACCACCCACATTAAGTAGATAAACTTTATGTAAGTTCAAGTGCTTAACACGTTTAACACTTTTAAAAATAATGCTTCCAAATTCACAACATTTAAAAATTCGAAAACATTTCCCACTTCTGTATATCATTTACAGATTAAAGCAAGTAAATCAAAAGGTCCAAGTTAATCAAAAGATGTCACCAGCTATAATGGTGATTGTGTTTTCTGACAAAAAAGTTCCATGTATGCTACCATTCATTCGGGTTTTTTCCATTCTAAAAATATATGCAAAAATGCACGAAATTGTCGTTTTCCTTTCTAAAAATGTTGCTTAAATTAATAGTAAATTTTTTTCATATCTAACACTTAATAATATTTGAGGGTGAGTAACCCATACATTTCCAATATTATTGCTCAATATTGGATACTGTACAATTACATTGTTGGCGTCTATATCACATTAGTAGGTTGCACAATATATTGGAAAAACCACAAGTCTTTTGATTTATATTGCGCAAAAAGAAATAAATGTGTTGACAGCATTGTACAATACGGACGAGCGTGCGTTTGTTTTTTTTTTTTTACTTTTTTATGTATTCAAAAAAAAAATTTTTTTTATATTGCCCAATTTATTAAATAATTCATACCATCAATAACAACAGCAATAAAGTACTTAATAATATTGTAAATAAATGGGTACCTTTAATTACACTCATAGAAAAATGTATCTTCATATTGATGATGACCTAACATCAGAATTGTGACATCAAACTTATTACAAATGGCATCAATGGAGCAAAAAGTAACATCAATCCAATGACGAACGTTATCCTAAAATGTTCGCATATTTTATGCGTCATCTACTCTATGACTACAGTGACATCAATTCGATTTCACATTTTGTGTACACTGATAGAAAAGCCATCATAACGCTGATGTATTTTGACATCAGTACCGACAAACTGTCATCAGTGCGATGGTATAAAATATCATGTCATCAGTGGGATGACAAACTGTCATCAGTGTGATGACAAAATACATCATGCCATCAGTGCGATGACATAATATATCATGTCATCAGTGCGATGACAAACTTTTATAAGTGAGATGACATAATATAGCATGTCATAATATATTATTAACATTATTTTCATGCTTAAAAAGTAAAATTAGAAGCAAAAATTCCCACATTCTATTTTTTAAATTATATATTTAAATGCATCTAATTTTTAAAGTAGAATTGTATCGAAAGCCATATCGGTCATGCTGCTGGTATCTTATAATTGAGAGTTATTCTGTTAACAAAGGGCGGAGTACAACAAAAGTGAAACAAACATGTGTAACGGGTAAGTATATAATGATATTCTCTCAATTTGACTTAAGGTCAATTACAGTGACTCAATTTGATGACAGTTTGTCATCACACTGATGACATGTATATTATGTCCTCGTACCGACTCCGATTCGTCATTGTTGTGATGCCAATGTGTCATCCCATTTATGACATAATTGAAATTTTTGACCCTGATGACAATTTGGCTAAGTGATGTTAAGGCTGATATCACAGTGATGTAAAGTGTCATATGATCAAAAACGAAGACACTAGTCATAGTACTAAGGTCAAAATACATAAGCATTCTATCAGTGTAGTTTATTCTTTAAACATTTTAAAACTGTGTTTGCGTTCAATTTGTTTTATAATGTGAAAATGTAACTAGCCAAAATGGTTTTAAAAATTGTTGTTTCACTTTTATTAAAAAAGTTTTCTATTAAAAATCATTGTTGTTGAGGCTTTAGCCGTGGTGAATATCGCTTATTAGTATAAACTTTGCATTCAAAGTTTGGCACGCTGAATATACATCAGTGTTGAAATATAGAAAAATTTACCACTTTGTAAGGGCGTGTGTAGTTCAAAAAATTGTTCAATATTTTAAGCTACTCCATCTTAGTACACATATAATATAAACATTTAACTACATACATAATTATAACTTGAAATTTTTAACATTAAAAATTGTTGAATTATTTCCTAATATTGAAAAGAAGCAAACCTCCTCAATAAAAAAATACGACTCGTAGAAATAATCAAATTTTATTTTTATAGAATTTAAGTTATAATTTCTCTTTTAGATATGTAGCAGTAGAAGCAGCATTGAGTTTTTCTACAGAATTTTATAATTTTAATAACAACTCTGGGCTTCAAGTACATCCTTGGATTTGTGCAAATAGTGTTGCCACGTTTTTAGCTTTAAACAATAATTTCATTTCTTGTTGAATTTTTTTTTTTTTATTTAATTTTTTTTCTGTTTTGTTTCACCACTCGTTTATATTGGGTTAACAATTTCATCATCATTTATAAAAGCAGTACAACAAAAATAAAAATGGAAAATACAAACAACTACAACAAAAACGTAAAATACTGTAAGTGCTATAATCAACCAACGTGGGTTCGTTATAAAGTTGACTTATACAGGGTGCTAAACTGTATGTTACTTATATAAGTACATCGCCCTTATTATATACTCATATTACAAGGCAAAAAACAGAATGTAAGGAAGATGCGCTGAAAACACAAGTGGGTTCTTGATATATATCGAACATAAATATCTCTGATTGTTGGACTAGCTACTAACTTAACATTTGGAGCTCTTAAGGAAATGTGTCTAAGGAGTTTGTTTGTTTAATATATCTAAAATGATATTAAAGATATTTATACTCTTAAATATATATACAAAACACGATTAGGAATAAGTCACATATAAATCGTTTTAACGCTGCATTTATCACGACATTATTAAAAAAGTGCAAACAATTATGCGATAAAACAGTCTCAAAAAACTGATCTTGGAATAGCATAATCATGAAAAATCATTTCATGATCATATTATATATAAGCATTATAAATTGG
This sequence comes from Pollenia amentaria, assembly GCA_943735925.1. Lineage (NCBI taxonomy): Eukaryota > Metazoa > Arthropoda > Insecta > Diptera > Polleniidae > Pollenia > Pollenia amentaria. The sequence goes on along the minus strand of OX031006.1, from coordinate 4,431,449 downwards.
TCTAAGGTGTTCTGTACAGTAGAAACATAAAAAAAAGTAAATAAATTTCGTTAAAAAAACGTTTCTCTGTTTGTGATCTTCGTAAACAATAAAAACACTGTACTAATCCAACTCAACATAAAGATAGAAACTTCGTTGTGCTCGGTTTAGCACATTAATGTTCGTTCGTTTCAGTTGTGCTCAGCGCCCTTTTTGCTGGTAAGCACAACAAAAATTTTTTAAAAAAAAAAACTAGCTTTCCCTCAACAATAAATTTCAGTGTTTTTATCAAAAATAAAAATTGGGAATTTAGCACGTCACAGAGAAATCTTGTTAATAATAAATTTTGTATTCCCGAAAATAACTTTTGATAATATATATTTGTTTTTAACGAAAAAAACAAACAACCAAAATAAAAGTTTACAAAAACAAAACATGTATACAATACACACACAGGCTATTTGAGCTGAGGTCGTATATATTGGCAAGCAACAACAACAATACTAGTGAAATGCTTTGCTAAAATTGTCTTTGCTCATTCCTTCACCGATGTAAAAAAAACACTATAGAGCATTAAAATATAATGTATGTCACTACAATTGTTCTGTTTTATATCGAAAAACCGAACACTAAATAATATTTCTTACTTTCGTGAAAATAGTAATGAATGGTAGTAAAATTGTGTGCTACTACGTAAACCATGAAAAAATTAATATATGTCTTCTGGGTATTTACCCGGAACACTGATTTAAACGATAAACAAACTACGCATTTTGTTTTGACATTTCTTGAATAGAAGTGAAGTTGGCTTGCGAATTTATCAGCAGTTCGAAACGCAAGTCTATGCTATTTAAACATGGAGAGCTACACGGTTCAAGGAATTTTGCAAAGTATTCATTCCTTTTATTCTTTTATTAATCAAAGTTCACATTTAACACGCCTAACACAAGACGGACTTTTGGATGTATGAGCAACCTGAGGGGATGTACGAGACACAACTTTATCTGAATTAGTATAGAGTGCTATTTTCGGCTGCAACTAATCTTTGATGCCCTCCACCGACAGTTAGAATATTTCAGGAGTGGGCTTTATATGGGACCTATGGAAAATTTTGAGCGATCTTCATGAAATTCGACAATATGATTTCTAGTCATATAAAACGTTGACAGGTCAAAAGTTATTACAAAAGCATTATTCGTTACGGATTTACGCGTACTAATATAATATGGGGCCTATGGTAAATTATTGGCCGATCATCACCAATTTTTGTGGTATGATTTCTAGTCGTATAAAACGAATTTGTGCAAAATCTTATACGATTATGTGCATTTTGCCACCATTTTTGTTACAAAATTATCAATTTCTTTGGATGGTTGTTCCACATTTTGATTCATGACTCTTGTCCTACTGAACCGATTCTGCTGGATCCAAGCTGTTTAGGTACAATTTGACACCAATATCGTTCTTTTCATTTGAGTTACTTTTTCAAAATAAATAGTTTCTTTCACTCATTATTTAGTAGCTTTCTTCTATAACAATTTCTATAACTACTTTTTTTTCAGATTTATGTAGGTAAAAAATAATGACTTGCTTTTAAATGCTTTTATTTTGGGGCATCCATTGCAGAATTCATTGGTTCTTTCAGATGAATTTTAAGTAGTATTTTTACTTTTTCTGATTACTCGCATTATTTTGAAGGCGAAGTTTTTACTGGCATGTTTTGAAACGACGGATCGACGGACGGACATGGATTAATCGACTTAATCGAATGGATAAATCGAATTATTTAAGGACTCAGAATATATCGCTCATTTGCTGCAACGTCGTCACAACTCAAAAAATTAAATTTTAGAGTAAGTACAAAATTCATCTTAAAATCTTTTATGCTTTCCCCGTGTCGTTATTTTTTCTAAGTAGTTCGAGCAAATCAAAAGCTTTAAAAACGTTTATTTCAAAATCCCCCCTATTGCTAATGTCAATGTCGACTTAAATGGCGTCGACACCGCAGTCATGGCATTACCGCCGTCAATATTTACGATAACCGATTACTATTGACAAAGAATTTGTATTAATAAAGACGATTTAACGCCGACGTCGACACGAATTGGCTTTGATTTTGTCAACAAAGTTTTTACCGTCGTCAAGTGAAATTGTGACAAAGTTCTTACAATATATTTAAAAAAAATTAAAAAAAATATATTAATAATATTTAAATGGAAAAAAAAATTAAAGTAACAACTTTAAAACAATTTGAAACCCTTATTGCAGAACTTGAAAATAAGCCCAGTTTGGCAAAAGGATTTCAACGCAGCTCAACTCCTAACAATTTCAAAAAAGAATGGGAGGAAATAACAACAAAATTAAATTCAGTGGGACCACCAATTAGAGACAGCGAGGGTTGGCAAAAGGTTTGGCTAGAAAATTTTTTAAAAATATAAATGTTTAAATTTTGACCATTTCAAGGTGTGGAGGGATTTTAAATGTAAGTTAAAAAAAAAACTAACTCACAACAAGGCGGAAATCAACGCAACTGGTGGTGGTACATATAAGCAATTACCGCTTTCGCATCTGGAAGAAGCTGCAGCAAATTTTTTACAATTTGAGAAACAATTGAGTCCTGCAGGTAAATTACAAGGAATAGCTTCTGCTGATGATATTCAAATAGAAAATAATATATCTGATTTGGATGTTACAATTTTGGAGGATGATGAAAACGTGCCATCAACTTCGACAAATGTAAGAAAAAGGAAACGGACGATGGATGAACGGAAAGAATTGTTTGAAAAGCATAATGCCATTCATAAAGAAGCTTTTCATGAGATTTCTGAAACAATAACGGAAATAAAAACTGTTTTGAAAGATAATAATCGGAACCAAGAAAAACTCTGCGAGACTCAAGAAAATACGTTAATAGAAATAAAAACAATTTTAAAAGAGACAAACCGCTACCAGCGAAAACTCTATGAAGTTGAAGAAAAAAAGTTAAAAGTAATGGAAAAGCAATCGAAAAGAGAAGAAACGCTTTTTGAATCAGAAATTAAATTAAAAAATATAAAAATGGAGATTAAAAAAAAAGAATTGGAAGTTCTCCGAAACCAATATGATTAAAAGACAAAATTTTTAACTAATTTTTATATGCTTTTTACTTTTTATATTTACTTTTTTGTGCCATTTTTTATTAGTTTAAATGAATTTAATTGTTGTTTTTTTTTTTTTTGTTACAGAATTAATCCTGTGCCTTAATCGTTTTTATTTTATTAAAATGAATTGTTTTATCTAGTTTTTAAAAAATATATCGCTAGCTTAATATAGAAATGACCAAACGAAAATATATTTAAAGACTGAATTACAAAAAACTGTTTTTTATTTGATCTCTTATTTGTGAAGCTTCATTATTTTGTAAATTTTCTGTATTATCAAGACTATTGTTGTTGTTTTCTAAATTCATTGGGGCATCATAGTTATCAATAACGCTGCGATATTCAATGCAAATGTTATGCAATGCAGCACAGACGTTTACGATTTTAGTCACTTTATCAGGTTTGTAATGGAGCTGACGAGCACCTAGTAAACAGCGGAAGCGATTTTTCAGTACACCAATCGTTCTTTCAATTATATTTCGTGCCGTTGCATGTTTGCTATTGAAAATTGCTTCTGGACTTCTTTCTTGAGCAGACCGATATGGTGTCATTAAATAAGGTTCAAGCGGATAACCAGCGTCACCTGTATAAAAAAATATATAAACAATTATACTTAAATATACAGTTCCAATCTTACCTAAAAGCCAGCAATTCCTCTCACCCGTTTCGTAACGCTCTCGCTAAACTTGTCTTAAGGGGCTCACTTTCCAAATAAGGGAGTCATGAGACGAGCCTGCATAACGAGCATCTACATATCTGATTCTCATTTTATGGTCACATACCTGAAAATTAATTAATGAAATAAACGTTCACTAATGATTTTGTTTTTCTATATTACAAGCATGGCATTCAAACTAAAAAATCCTTTTCGATTATAGTACATATTTTGTACTTCTTGTTTAGGGGCTAGAATCTTTATATGCGAACCGTCTACGCAACCTATAACGCCAGGAAACCCCGTCTTTTCAAAGAAATGCAATTTGCATTCAGCCATCTCTTCTTCTGTCATTTCATATTTAATAAACAGAGGACAAATAACTCTTTCCAAAGCATCGAGTGTTTCTTCTAAAATTAGAGACACAGTGGGCTGTGAGAGTCCAAGATTAAAATCGTTGCCAACACTCGTTTGGTATGAGCCTTGGGCCAAGAATCGTAATGTTGTTGCCAATTTTATCGTGTTAGAGATTGATGCTGAGCGAGTTATACTCCTCATTGACGGCTCAATTTTTTTCAAAACAAACTGAAATGCCTGTTTGTTTAATCGAAAATACTCAATGAATCTATATAAAAAAACAAATTTACAAATTGCTCGTATAAATTTTCACAAATACAAACCAAATTGTTTTATTACTCACGTGTTGTCCGGCAAATTGAAAATGGATGATCTTTGTCTTATAACTTTCCTCTGAAGCTTAAGCATTTCTTTATTTTCTTCATCACTACTTTCAGAGTCAAACAAAAATAACATTTTATACGAAAATTTAAAAAATAAATTAATTTACTGTCAAAATACATAGGGATGAGCAATTTTTTTTTTTTAAATATCGATAACATGTCGACATCAATATATGCATGCAAATTAATACCGATTTAATGTCGAGTTGACGTCGGCGTCGACTAAATGTGACGTGAGCTTAAAATTAATGACGCCGTCGACAACGAGTTTAGTAATAGAGGGGAATGTATTTTTCTGAGTTATGACGACATGCAAAAATGAGCGATATTATTTTTGGGGTCTTAGATGAATACTAATAAAGTTTCACGCGGAACAACCAACTTAGTATACCCTCATACATTAAAAATGGTGGAGGGTATACAAATTATATTAAATCGATAGTCTTTGCCAAAAAAAAAAAAAAAAAAAAAAAAAAATCAAAGAAAGCTTTATCAGAGAAGAGTTAAATTCGTCCGAGTTTTTAAACTTTTATTGTTTATTTATTGAAATATTCCCCTGATGATGGTCAGAGATTTTGACCGAAATATTAAAAATATAAAAATAAATAAAAATAAAATAAAAAGTTTTTTGAATTTTATTTATTATTTATATAGGACCTCAAGCCAAAATAAAAAAACAACACAAAAAAAAAAAAAAAACAACGTCAGAAGAACTGTAGGGCAACATCCAATGCAAAACTCGTATTATTTCGAACGATTTGTGCGCTCGAGTTATAGAAAATTAGACCTATCGCATTCACTCGTATCCAATCGTTTCGATAACTAACCCACAATTTTTCGATTAAAAAACCAATATCCTTATAATAAAACTATTTAAATTTCTGTAGGATCAATGACATTAAGTATCTTAAAGCTTAAAATAGTACGAAAATGCATTGATATAAGATTTTCAATTTCAATTATCATACCCTGTATATTTACATTAAAAACACATACTTGTACACAATGAAATACGTACAAACACATTTTGTTCAATTTGAAAAGCACAAAAACCTAGTACATCAGCCCAACTGACTGCTTGCATGCCAGTCTGACTGACTACGAAACCACCATTATGCCTCCACCGCTGCCGACTTTCATCCAACTAAAAATACACATTTAACCCGCCAGCCAACAAACCAACCACCCACCCAACCCACCACCCATAAACCCAACATCAGCAACTGTCATACAAACTATGTACACTTGTGAGAAATAATGATTACGACTATGAGTCGAGTCGAGTTGGCGAAGTTAACCTATTCACCATCGGAAGGTAAATAAAATGCACACATACACTCACTCTGAAACCCTTACTTACACACTGACGCACACACACAGACACAGTTACAATGGCATACAGAAAACAAAGGCAACATTTACAGGCGAATTCATCGAACCGAAAATCAACCCACCAACAACATCCATCCACCCACCCAACCTCTTTAGTACGAACAAAGTGAATATAACGTCAAGCCATAATACGAAAGGACGGTTGTTCTGTCGGAAGCAACGACTTAAACGACGAACTGACAAACCGAAACCAAAAACCATACAAAACTGAATATAGGAGATATGAATGTATTCACTTTGTTATGTGTATCTGTGAGTTAGTGTTATGTAGTGTGTACGTGAGGAGGTCGCAAATGGCTGTGACTCACTCACTGAAGGATACAGATGCGACTGCAGATATACAACAAGGGCAACAACAGCAACTTCAGTATCAAAATCATATAATAAACCAACATCAACCTTATACACAACACATACAACCATAGATAGATTACGAATGTTTGTGTGTGTGTGTATTTACAGCATCAGCAGCAAGGACTCGTTAAACGAAAAATACAAAAACTGAAGATATTTATTCATCAGTAAAATACACATTCTACAGTGTAGAGTAATACTTACTATTGCGTTGTACGTTATTCATTCTACTCCAAGAATCTCAATCGCCTTCCGATGCTGCAGCTTCTTCTCGTATTTTTTCATCTAAACAGTTTGCAGAAAAAAGAACGATGACAATATAACTAGGATAAGAGGCGCCCAAAATAACAACCCACTCCATTCGCTACCAGCCAACAAACAACAAACCAACCAACCTCCCAAGTCATCGTCAACATCGCCTCCCGCCATCCCTCTAACAAACTTTCTTAGGACGAACATTCGATATCTTTTCGTTACAATATACATACATCCATACATACATAAAATATATATGTATAAGCACACTCACATACATATTAATTTATCCATTTAGAAACAGAGTTCACAATGTATGAGATTTACAGTTTTAAATAGAGGAAAAATATGATGAATTGACACACCTTTGCAATAATTACAATTGATATTGTACAATAAAATGGCATGTGTGTATATCACTTAAGTAGGTGGTACGTCTATTTACTATGTATCTCATAAAGAGCGTTTTTGATCACCGATGACCGCATTTTTTAATCGTAGAAAATTCCCCGCACGGGAGAAACAGTTACACAAGCTGATTCCTCTGTGAGATACTTTTACAACACAGATCGTAGAAAGAATCGTTTATATATATATGTTCCCATCGATCCTATAAGGAGCATATGGCCTCGCGTTTGCAGATTAAGTCTAGCACCACGAGTTTTTGCTCTTTTAAGGTCAGCATTTACCAACTTGCGTTGTTCGATTATGCGCCACGTCTCATCTGATATCCACTCTTTCCTCAGGTTTTCTTTATAGCCAAGAATGTCTATAGTAGGGTCCATAAAAACTGACTTCACTTTTTCCCAACTGCTTAAGTCGTTCTCAAGTGATGCAAGAAGATTCTGGCTTAATGCTTCGGAATATGCAGAGGCTACTAAAGGATTTTTTAAATTATGGATGTTGACTGGTCTCGTATTGCTGTTGTTGTTGTTGTTTCGTATTGCCGCTAGTTTTATACGTATTTCTGCAACTATTAGGTGGTGATCGGTTGCCATATCGGTGCCTCTACGATTACGTACATCCAAACGGGACCCTCGCCACTTGCTACTTATTGTCACGTGGTCGCTTTGATTCTCCGTTCTTTGGTCAGGAGATACCCAGGTTACCTTGTGTATCCTTTTGTGCGGAAATACGAACCTTCCTACAACTAAGTTGTTAGATGCACACATTTCCAAAAAGAGTTCGCCATTTTCTGTCTTACGTCCAAGTCCATGAGTGCCCATGGTTGATTTTAAGTTGTTGTTTTCAGGCCCAGTTTGAGCGTAAAAATCCCCCATTACGACCAGTATGTCGCCGCGATTACTTTCGCTTATTGCCTTGTCAAGGATATTGTAAAACTCCTCCTTGCTAACGCATTCAGCAGCATTTGTCAGGGTGTAGCACTGGATGCCAGTAAAATTTCGTGCGCGGGTGCGGAACCTGACAGATATTACTCTGTCAGAGAACGGTTTCCAAGTAATTTCCAAGTAAAAGGCACTTTTTCGCTCTCTTTGTCAAGAGAAATCCAACACTACTTGATCTGGAAAGGCTTTCAGGTTTTCCCGAGTATAAAAAGGTGAGACCGTCAGATATTATGTGCTCGCCTACTCCAGGCCAACGAGTTTCGCATACTCCCACAAATAGGAGGCTGTAGTTATCTACTTCTTTACAGAGCTGTTCTAGGCGTGATGGTTCCAAAAGCGTTCGTACATTCCAGGATCCAAATCGTGTCCTTGTTTTCATGCTAAATGTCGTCAACGGTAGATCGGATAGTTCATTCATGTTGAATCAGAATCGTTTAAGATGTGTATTAAGATTATCCAAAAAGTCTTTCAAAAAGCATGTCAAGAATTTTATGAGACTCATGTATTATCTTACAACTCGTGAAATGCTCAGCCGTATACCTGAGAGCGTCAAGCGTTTTTACGTCAAAACTTCTCGTTTTTATACAATTTAAACGAAAAAACCTTCAGAACGCGAACTCAACACCACTCGGTTTGTTTTATTGAAAATGTATTGGCAATAGAATTATCATGTTTAAAAAAACTCTTTTATTTAGGTAGCTCAGTAATTGTTATATAATCCATACAGAGGATCGTGAAAGGTTCATTCAATTATAGTTTGACGAAAGATAAGCAAAATGTAACATTGTTGTTATTGTACCCTTGAAATCACAACTAGAAGATTCTTTTAGACTTTGCATGATAGATATTCCAATATTAAAAGTCTAGGAGTTGTATATTAAATACCATCAGCTTTTTCTAGTTGGGTTGTAACGTGTTGACAACATTGTACTTTTACGAATAAGTTATTTTAGTTTAGAAAATGAAAAATTAATATAAAAAATTTGAAAAAGAATTAATTCTTTTGAAGCCGATTCGTGAGGGGTTCGACTCATCTCAAACATCTTTAAACAGTTAAAGTTGAAACAGAAACTAAAAAGATTGAAAACGTTTCAACAGTCTTATGCGAAATGCAAGCGCCTTACGCAATGGATTTATTGATGATACTTTGATATTCACAAGCTAAAGATTTAGACTTGTTTTAAGTGCAATTATTGAGACGACTTGATTTGTATTAAAATTAGTTACTTTTGTAGAATAAACTTTTTTAAATTATCTTTAAAAGGTGGTAGATCTTATTAAGAACATTTTATATTTACTATATAGTTACGGCCTAAGTTATAAAAAATAAAAAAAGGTGTTTTAATTTTTATAACTTAGGCGGTTAGTGTTTAACAATCAAAAAAAATGATAATAATACCTACTGTAGCATGTTCGAAAGAAACATTTTTTTTTTAACCATATCCACCCAAAACTACAATAGTGCTGTAGCACGAATTCTATCAGTAAATGACTATAATGCAAAGACTTGAACTGTCAGAGGATGTCACAGGGAGTTTGGGATGAAGGGAAGGCATTGTTGATTAAATTTCTTGTGCGATGCTACACAAAAATTGATGAAAATGGAAGAATATCTTTTCTATTCCATACTATACCATGAGCATATCTACTATTCTCTTATCCTCTGTGTGTTCTAAGGCTCGTACGTCTACACAAGTCTGTTGGACAAATGTAAACATCGTAAAAGAAAGTACAAAATACGAAAAAGTATCTTTCACACACAAGCACTCAGAAAAAACTTATACAACAGCAACAAAAGATACCAGAGTGTACAAGGAGTTCTGTTGGATACCAGAAACATGGTAAAAATATCAAACGACAAGATATTTAATATGAACACTCTGGTACTAAGTATATATGTATGTGTGTGTATGTATTATTTAAAAATATATTTACGTATATGTATGTATGTGTATGTATTGTTAAGGATGTTCGTCAGAGATGTTTTATTATTTTACTGTAATTTTTTTTCTCGTTCGTTCATAGTTCCTTTTTGTTCTTATTTGCTTCTGTACTCCGGCATTAGAAATGAAAAATAACGGAGAAAGACAAAAGATCTTTAAAAAGAACGTTAGAAATTTAACAATTTAAATGATTTTAGGTAACAGTTACTCATGTTTTTAAAGTTAAATATTGGGAGCTAAATTTAGGAAAAGCGAAAACTTTTTTTTTAAATTTACGATTTTTAAAATGTATATGTATTTAAATTTTTACTAAATGGCTTAAACAAATTTTTTATAGTTAAGAGAAATAAGCAAATTTAGGCCCTAATCATGTAAACCGCAACGCCAAAAAATAACATTGAAAGCACAAACAATGTCATAAATATTTTGTAATTTTGTTGTTGCTTTCTACAGAAATGCATGTGCCGTTATAAAATTTTCAACGCCAAAAGCTGTGCAGTGTTTGAAATTTTAAAACGCAATGTGAATTTCTGTAGAAAGCAAAAAAACAACAAAATTACAATATATTTATGACATCGTTTGTGCTTTCAATGTTATTCTTTGGCGTTGCGTTGCATTTTACATGATTAGGGCCTTAATGAAAATTAAAATTTTTTTAAAATGGCATAATGTTAAATGAAGATTTTTAAAAACTAACGAAACACATACATATGTAGAAAATTTTAACTTATATTTTTTTAACATACCAATTTTCAGAGATAAAACACTTTTATTCCAAAAAACTTTCTTCAAATATCTCGATATAAAATTTTTTGTCACACAATATTTTAAATATTTTTCTTTTCCATGACAAAAATATCGTAATTTTCGTTAACAAGTTTAGCTCTTGGGAATTCAAAAATAGAGCAAAAGAGAACCGATCATGGAAAAATTAACTTCGTAAGCAAACAAATCATTATCAAAGTTCTAACTTCTAAACTCCACTGATCTAATGTTAACCATCCGATGTGTGAGAAGGTACCTGGGGAACTTTTGAATTTTCAAACTGAAATTACTCCTTGATGGTCAAACTGAAATCACTCACTCCTTGTGCGGAAAGTATACCCTGCGGGAAGTAGACCATGTATTCCAAGGACATTTTATCCAGAATCGTTTAAAAAAAGTTCAAGGCGTTCCAAAAGATTGTATTGTTTCTATTGAGATTTAAGGGTGTTTAGAACGGGAACGTGTGATAAGGTCCGCTGGGATCTTGTGCTAAAATTTCAAGAAATCATTAATAAATGCACTTTATTTTGGCTTGTTTTATTGTTTGAATACATCACAAACGTGTTGTTTGAATTTTAGTTACTTTTTGGATTATTTTATTGTACCTTTCATTGAAAAAATTTGCAAAGCATTCAACACTTATGCATCGATGCTACACCTGCACACAAAATATGTTGGACAAAGGACAATCTACACAACAATAGTGTTTTATGCTTTTTTTCATATAAAATTAATAAAAAATTAATAATGTTATTAAATAAAAAAAAAATGTTTCTTAAAATTCCTTATACATGTATAATTGGTAAATAATAATAAGCAAAACAAAAAAAATGGCGGTTTCATATAATATTCCATACAAGTAGAAATAGGTCCCTGTGGGGAACGGGAAACGGATGACTCACTCATTCGGAGGGTTAAGTTAAATTTATAAGATTTTGGTAAACGTATGAAAAATAAACACATCCCAGATGTTACAGATTTTGCAGTGATAGCTGTGTCATAAAATTTTTACGCGGTCTACAGGAGGAACCATTTATATTGGGAGGTTAGTTTGGTTTAGCAATTCATCACGAAGACGCTCTTGTCAGAGCAACATTTGCAAATTTTTGAAATTGTTTTCAGTGATAAGGCACACTTTGGTTAAAATGAATATGCCAAGAAACAGAATTGCGACATAACAAACATTATAACTCTACATAAGCCATTATCCAGACACCATTTCATTTCCAAAAACTCAATATTTCGTGAGTTTTTTAGGCCGGTTGAATTAATGGTGCAAATGTTTTCACAAATAACGATAGTGAAATTGTTACATTAGCTGGCATTAAGCTTGCTTACATGTGGTTCCAATAGGACGTTGCCACATGCCACACAGCGCTTGCTACAATTAATTTACTCAAAAAACTTTTGATGAATCTAATGGTCCTGTTAATTGGGCACCAAGATCGTCTAATTAAAAGTCACTCGTATATGCCGATAAATCAGAGAAAATTAACCACCGCAAATGCTGCGAAAAGTGAGGGAAAAATTGAAGTTCCTGATTGCGCCATGTACACACCAGCCATGGCGGCCACATAGCCCAAATCATATTCAAACAATAATGGCACTAAATTATCCAACAGTGCTGACACTGTAAAATTTAAACAAACTAAAACAGCGTTCCTAAAAATACAGCGTTTTCCTTAATTTGTAAATTTCAAGGTTATTCTGTGTATTCATTAATTTTACTGCAATAACAAATAAAGAACTAATCATTTTTAATGAATGTGATCATTTTATTATAGATTTCAAACAAAAATACTTAAAATAACTTCAAGTGAATAAATAAAAATTTATTTAAAATTGGAAAGGTCGAATAATAACAAATTTTAATAACTTCAAGTGATTTGAAATCGTCTTGCTGTATGTATGTTGATCGGTTTAAAATCACGAGATTTTAAACATCTTTGTGAGCAGAACATCTTTTTAGTGATTTCAAATCACTTTCCGAAAAAGTGATTTTCAGAACGTGCCTGTGTCTTTCATTTATAGGCTTTTATGGTTCAAATATTTTTACATTTTAAGTCGGGTGTCCCGCTAGGCAAGCTGGTATTGATCTAGTCTATCAATGCCGGGGTTGCGGGTTCGATTCCCGCCAAAGAGCCTGGTCCTGCAGACCAGAGCTTCGCTGGATTTGCATAGGCCGGAACTAAAAAAAATTCCAAATAGGGATTTTTATTGATTATGACGTATATACAAAAATACATTTTGCCATAAAATTTTACTTGAATATGTTTAAAAATTACGATTTTATTAACGGAATTCAAAAGATCGTAACAACTTTGTCAACAAATTTAATAAAACAAAGTCGGCCGCTGTTTTTTTTTTTTATGTTGTTTTCTAAGTTGGAAATTTGTTATTTTCCAAAAGGTTTTATTATTTGGGGTAACTTTTTATAAACACCTAACACATTTGTACAGACAAAATGTTGATTCTGAATTACAGATGGAAAAACTGGCGATCCAACTGTTAATATGATTCGCGTCTTGGGATATGATCCTTCGGGAAAAATTTATTATAAAACAAATATAAAAGATGAATTTATCGTTTAGCCACACGTACAGCACAAATAAATATTTGAAGAAGTCGAAACCGTACAGTTACACGGCAAGAGAATAAAAATTTTAAAAAAGAAAGAGAGCATTCTTAACTGCCCGTTCGCCGATATCGAACGTTAACGTTCGCATAGAAAATTACATTTAAAACAAGAACAATTTTGGAAATTTTGTTTTTGTTTTAAATGTTATTTACTATGCGAACGTTAACGTTCGATATCGGCGAACGAGCAGTTAATTTTTACTACCGCCTGATTGCCACAGTTCTTACGACAATATACCCTACTTGAATTAAAGGCATATTTTTTCCTTAAGTTTATTGTTTGTTTTCTATAATTTAATCAATTTTTCTCTAATTTTTGTTTAAATATGTGGTTGTAAAGAGTTTTCTATATAGTGTATTCAAAACAAGTGAAAAGGGAATTATGAAACATAGTTTGACTAAATAAATATGTAACTAAATATTTAAAAAAAAACAGTGCACTTACGGTTTTTTGTTTTCAGAAAAGCGGTCCTAAAAGGCCGTAGCTAGCATAAAAAAAAGCTTCTAATATTTCTACAGATTTTTTTATTGAATCACAACCGCGTTGGTCTTCTATCCTTCATTCTAAAATTTGGTTTCAAAAAATAAATAGTTTTAAATTTTTGTTTGCTCTCCTGTAAAAAAATAAAAAATGCAGTTTGGATTTTGGGTGACAATATGTAATTATGTATTACCGAGTTTCTTAGTATCTTAGAAAACGGGTACATGTATACGAAGAAAACATACAACAAAAAAAAAAAAACATACGACAATGGGATCCTTTACAAAGAACCTCGGTTTTTCTTTTAAATTCAGATCGATAATTTAGTAAAAAAGAAAAATATTAGCAAGAAATATTAAAGACTGTCCTGTGACACATCAGACTTACCCCCATTTTCACAACTAACCGACAGCTTTAGGTAGGATTTTATCGATCGTATAAAGTGTTCAATTATTAAAACTTTACTTTCAACTACCACTACATATGTTCTGTAACTTTGGTGAAAACTTCTCGCATCGAAAAGACGTGAAACAAAATATTTCATCGTTTCTCGAAAAGTGAGAAAAGTGTGTCTGTAACTCATGTCGAAAACTATCAAAAGAGATTACGTCGTTACGTTATAAATGTCATAATATTTTACTCGAAGCCGATATGAAATTGCAGACGTTGAGAGCGACAGTCACACATATTGTTGATGGCGGCCAAAATTTACTAAAATTGAAAAATTTTCAATGATCGCGGCGAAAATATAACCGTCGACTATAGCAAATAATAGAGAGTGCGAGCTTTAAAAACATTCGTATATTTTTCAAAAATTTTAAAAGCAAAATAATTAAACAATGAAAAAATTAGTCAAAAACAAAATACTTATCTCTTCCATGTTATTATTTATTGCATTTTGGATATTTAATATATTTTTTAGTGGTAACATTTTTTCTTAAACAGTTTTTATTCGTGAGTTAATTCGACAGTTTAAAGCGGGAACTTTCTTACAAACATTTTACAGACGCACTTTTTCTGTAAATTGGCGGGCAATTTCCTTACGTGACAGCTATTACTCGCTACAAATGTTACAGAAAGAAAAACAGTTATTTGCTTCAGTTTATGGCATTTTTGTTTAATTTCTCGCATTACAAACGAAAAGTTTCTATAAGCGAGAGTTACAGAACATGGACACAGGTAGGATGAACATGCCTTTAATCTATTTCTCTCTTATGTAATTTTAAAGTTGTTATAATGGAACACTTTTTATATGGCTGATATAAACCGATCTTTAGCTATCGTTAAGTTGTGAAAACGGGCCTAAATATAACAGGTTTTTTTTAAAGAACGATCTTACACAACTCACGATTTTATGTAATGACCACCTAACCAAACAATCGATATGTTGTTTTACAATTTACAATTTTAGCCATCATTTTCCAATAGTCCTTTTCCTTCAAAATTTCACATACTTTTTGCTTAAGCCAACCTTTGGGTAACATTGAAGCTATAGATATTTACAGATACTTAGGAATGATTCTATATACTACCAGACTATCTTGTATCTTCCTCTTAAATGTCTCAATTTACCTATCCGTTGGTTAGCAATGAAGTAAATTGTATGTACAGAAAATTTTACAAATTATCTGACACCAGCAGAATTTTCTGGCCCGCTACGGCCTTCGTCAGTATTAGGTCTGTCTGCGTACACATATTTTGCATAATTTTGTACAAAATGTCGCAAAATCTTGCAAAATGTTGTCTGCGTACTCCAAATCTCTTACGGCGAGAGAGCCAAAAAGAGAATTTTTTGACAGTTGAAAGTTAGAGAACTTGCAAAATGTTACTGGAGAAATTTCCTCTGGTAAGATTTTGCAACTAGTTTGAACAGCTGTTTTTATATACTGTTTGAATGAAAGAGTTTATGTGTGCCAAGATAGCGTCGACGAAATAGCGTCGAATGTGGGAATTTAAAAACCGGGAAACCAAAATATCCAAATAATGGGGATTTACAGTATATGAACAAAAAGTTAGCGTCGAATTTAGGAATTTAAAAAGGGGAAGTAAAAATATTTTTATATTTTAATAAAAATACTAAAAATATTTACCACAGGCTTTTGCACGGTATAAACTGTACATTTTCTGAAAGTAAATAGTTTTCTGGACAAAATGAGCGATGCGTGCAAAAAATATATAGTTTATACCGTGCAAAAGCCTGTGGTTCATTGCATAAATCAGTAAAGATTTTTACTGACCATTTTGGATGAACCCAGATTTCTCGGAAACTGTCCGAACGATTTATTGCACGCATCGCTCATTTTGTCCAGAAAACTATTTACTTTCAGAAAATATATAGTTTATACCCTGCAAAAGCCTGTGGTAAATATTTTTTGTATTTTTATTAAAAATATAAATATATTTGGGCTTAAATCTAGTTTACCGACGCAGCTCCAAATAAAAAAAGAAAGTTCCCAGGGTGATAGAAAATGGAAAAATAAGAAGAAAAAATTAAATAAGAAAGTTGGCGCAAACGCTTAAGGCCGTGTCAGATACAACTTTGTCGCTTTGCGTGACGTTTCTACCTTCGGCAGAAAAACGCAAAGCAAAAGGTGTATGCCACAATGAAAACTTTAACAACACTCACGCATTGTTTGTTTACTTATA
Source organism: Pollenia amentaria (assembly GCA_943735925.1). Classification (NCBI taxonomy): domain Eukaryota; kingdom Metazoa; phylum Arthropoda; class Insecta; order Diptera; family Polleniidae; genus Pollenia; species Pollenia amentaria. Next base: position 4,415,116 of record OX031006.1, on the reverse strand, counting down.
AAAGCGGTTGGTAATTTGTACATTTAATTATTTGTTACAAAAATAAAAGTTAAAAATTTAATTGGACGGTTTTTTGGAATTGAATTTGGCAAAAAAAATTAAAAAAAAAAGAAAATTATACTAGCCAATTGTCAAAGCGCGCAAAAAGATGAGAGTTGGCTAACTTTTTGCTTCGCTCCGCTTTGAAAGTACTTTATGTGACATGTTTCGTATAAGTATGTATATTTTATCTTAGATGTCAAAGCGAATCGGTAACGCAACGCGAAGCAAAAGTTTTATCTGACATGGCCTTTAGTTTTCGAGTTATGGGCGTTTTAAGTTTTTATATAAATATGTGATTTTGCAGTACATTTCCAAATGTATATGGCTAATATTGGTATCATTGCAAAGCGTTTCACTAGATCTTTCTGGACATACAGAATTTATTTTAATATTTCTAGTTTATTAAGAAGTGGGACGAGTTTGCAAAGTACAAAAGTTTTTTAGTAAGCATAAAAACAAATTTATTAATTTTTTCTAATTCTTTAATGTATGTATATACTACATACTAATTTATTTAAGAATTTTAATTAAAATACAAGTAAAACCTTCTTTATGTTTATGTTATACTAATGAGGAGAGAATCCTTGCCCATGGGCAAAGGCCGTCTATGCAGAGAATCTTTAGTTAGCGAAGCCGGTATTAGTTATACCATAGGGGAAAAAATATTTGCGCCCGGCCGAAGGCCGGCTATGCTAGGAAGCTTTAGTAAGCGAAACCGGTGTTTATTATACCATAGAGAAGAACATCCTTGCGTCCTGCCAAAGGCTGGCTATGCAAAGAATTTTTTTTGCGATGCTAGTGTTTGTAATTTTATAAAATTTGTATTACACTTTTATTTAAATAAACTACATTCTTTCCTAGTGCACTTCCGTAACATTTCGACGTAAAATGAAAAAACTGTAATGTGATCTAAAGAGTTTAATATTTTGAAATAAATTATGTATATCCAGAAAAATCTGTTCAAGAGCTTTAAAATGATACAAATATTGGCCATATACGTTTAGAATTGTAGTGGAAAATCACATATTTATATGAAAACTTTAAACGTCCATAACTCGAAAACTAAGCGTTTGCGCCAACATTTTTATTTTATTTTTTCTTCTTATTTTTCCATTTTCCATCACCCTGGGTACTTTTTTTTTATTTGGAGCTACGTCGGTAAACTAGATTTGTTCCTATATTTGTACTTCCCTATTTTAAATTCCTAAATTCGACGCTAACTTTTTGTTTATACTGCAAAAACCCATTATTTGGGTATTTTGGTTTCCCGGTTTTTAAATTCCCAAATTGTACGCTATTTCTTCAACGCTATCTTGGCTCACGTTTGTTATTTCAATTGTTTACACACCGATCAGCTGTTTTCTTGCAAGATTTCACTGGATACTGTCTGCGTACTTTTTGAGATATTATCAGCCGAAAGAGTAAAATTTGTCTTACTCTCCCAAAAAAAATTTACTGAGTATTTGCTACTGGAAAAGTACGCAGACAGACCTATTCTTTATGTCACACTGGATAGTCGTACTTTATAAATTGTATGTATTTGACTATACACTTGTAACAAATAGAATCTGAGAGTTATTTCCTTTTATAGGTCACCTTTTGAAATATTAAACATTTTTATTTTTATGAGGTTAATTTAAATTTTTTAAAGCTTTTTAACTTATAAAAGGAAATAATTCTCATTTGTAATTTTTTTTAGAAGAAACTGTGGCTTTGGTTAAGAAAACTTTGCATTTTTTGGATCAACAATATTTTAAATGGCAAACATTTTTTCACCGAAATCAAATCTTTATATTATTTGTTTTAAAACGAGAGAATTTTAAATTACACCTGATCTACACATATAAGAAATTACCCACGCTCAACCAACGACAGTAAAAATTGCACCTAATTCGGGTAATTACCCACAAAGTGGAAACACTGATTCATCAGCTGTCAACCGGAATAATCTCATCCTCTTTATAATTTCTAAAAATGACAACAAGAACTTTATTGTTTTTATGTACTGATATTTAATTTAAAAATGTTCTCTTTTCGTCTACGTATTCACCTAATTTCACTTTCAATTGACATGATGACAAAGAAAAAAAAAACTAATGAAAATTCTAATTTTAAAACAAACCTCCAGAGTTTAAAACACAACCATCATATAAAAATGCCGTTAAAAAATACTCGGAGTGGCAGTGAAAATCATTCATCAAGTACAACAACAACAAAAAAAAAACCAACATGTATGAAATATTTAGATTGAATATTCATACAAGTACATTTGCAAATACAAATTTATGTAAAAGGACAACTTTCCCTTTAGAAATAACCAAGAAAGCGTTAAAATGCAACAGCTCGTTTTGAATCATTTTATTTTCCGTTTTCAATTTTTGAGAATTTTTATTTATTTATACGTACAATGATGACATTTCATAGCATTTAAGTGCAACATGCTTTATTCAGTAAAGATTCGGCATGTGTTGTGTGCGTTTGTGTCGGTATGGAGGTGCATACTTGTATAAACATTGTATGAGTGCGAGGATTGTTGGTTGGATGGTTGGTTGGTTGGTTGGTTGATTGTATTACTCGTATTTGTATTGAAAGTTTTTAGCTCAGTGACCTATTTAAGTTCAGACTCAAGGATTTGCAATATCCTTCAAATAAGCGTAGAAACAACACTAGTAACGACGACGACAGCAACAACAACATCCCTAGCAGCAGCAACAAAAACGCCACTACCATCAGTCAAATATGAATGGAGCACGCAGAAAATTCTTAACATGTAAACATTTCAACACAGCCACATAAACATATACAAAAAATGATACTTAGTATACTTATGCATACATACATGTGTGTGTGTTTGTATGTGTGTGTAGTTACTACCCTGCAGGAAATGTCGATATCAAAATTACACTGACTCGCTTTTGACTTTGTCGGCAGTACTACTGTCTAATTATACCCTATACAAGGCTTAATGCTATTGACATTTAACGTGTGCGTGTCATTGAAAATCCACTAGTACCATCATAACAATTGACTATATATTGACTTGATAGTTCTTATGGGACCTTATGGAGACATTCGAACCAGGAATTTACTAGTACGTTTCTATAAATTATGGAACAAATATATTTATAATTTCTTTTGCTCATTTCAAAAGAAAGTATGTATTTTTTATATTTTTAAACAAAATAATTATATTTTTTAAATTCTTACTAAGAAATTTGTTTAAGTGTCACGCGCACGTTGTTTTTCAGCAAACCGGTTTAATAACACTAATGAAATAACGAAAAGCTATTGCGCAGTAGAAAAAACACAAGAACAAGCATATGCTTAGTGTCAACAGGAGAGAACATGATATGGTGTACATTTAGTCAATAGTGCTGCTGTCTAACGCGAGTCAATACAGTGTACCTATAGACATTTCATTCTGGATATTGACGCGTTTGTTGACAATGTTACTACAAATGTACTACATCTGTTGTCTCTGTATTTTTGATATTGACACTTAAAAGAAAAATTGGAAACATTTTTACTACTAGGGTTGTCACTTGTATAATGAGTATAGACATGGAGACATTTGGTCCCAGCCTGACTGCAGGGTAATAATATGGCGGAATATTCTGGTTTGTATGTATATGCAATTTTTATTACAAATATGAACGCACAGCCAGACATTAACTTAACACACATTTACATGCAAACTCATCCTTGTACATTGACTTGCATACAAACTTACGGATACACGTCTTAATGTTGCCTGTTTGTATCTGTGTAAACATTTTAAGTCTGAGAATATTTTAGTGATGATCCTACTACACTCCTCTATGTTCATGATGCTGCTGACTGCGATACGAATATGCCAACTACATCAGCAACATCCATTCTACAATAACATTTAGCCTGTCGAACGTAACATGTTAAACAAATATAGACACCAGTCAGGCATTCAAAGAGCCAACCAACCAGCCATCCAGCCAAATAACCAGCCAGTCAGTAGACATGCATACATCCTTCGATTCATACATACATACATATGAATGTACTTGTATTAAAATTAGTTTGTATTGTTGTTGTAGTTATAGGCTGCCTACTTGAATACTGCTGCCTGCATTATTCGACCAAAATAAAAAAAGAGCAAGAAAAAATAGAACAGGCACTATGAAATCCTTTGAATTGCCTAATAAAAACTCTTTCGCTATGCCCACAAGAGTACATTTATTTCGTCTACGCACCTTAAATGATTTCAACAGTGAAAGTGTTTTCGATTTTTTCCTTTTGCCGTTAAATGTTTGGCAGTAAAGTGACACAAAAAAATTAAAGGATTTTAAGATAAGAGAACCACGCAAAAGTTATAAATAAAGTTTAGGGTGCTCCTCCTATAAAGAAGAATATATTCAATATAAATTGTATACCAAATAAGCAGTAAATATTGGCATTTTTTATCTAATCTTTGAAAATACAACTATAAAGCCTTATTCACAATATAAACAACCATTTTGTTATCCTCCTGTCTCATTCTTTCCCAAGGTATGCCCCATCATTTCTTGTTATTTTTATTTAACTGAAATTTTATAGAACAATTGATCTTACTTTTTATTCAGCAACGAACTGACATTTATGAAAATATTGGCAATCACCAACACATCTTCCAACACCTTTTGGATATCCGCCCTCTGCAAAAAAAAACGTAACATATCAGGTAACTCCAAGGGATTAAAAGCATCTCGCCAAGCACGGCGAGCTTTTCGCTGTTGCTGTACCTTCTTCTTTTACAATAAAACGGTGGCACCAATTCTAAACATTTCCAATTTTAAAACTAGAATATTTAAAATCACCACTATATTTGCACTTAAAAATTTTTTTGCACCGCAAATTTATATTTATTTATCAGAAAAATTATATTTGACTAATTTTAATTAAGCTTTTAATATTCTAATTTTCTATTTAAAATTATTATAAACGTCATATACATTTTCATACAAATTGTTGCTGAAGTAGAAAGAAGTTGACCAAGGCGAATTCATTCCAGGTAATCTCGGTAGTACAACAAGTACAACTCGTACAAAAACCACAAGCAATTTGTTTTTGTAAAATCATTGTACAATGTCAAAAACCGAAACAAATCAAAACAGAAACAAAGATAATAAACAAAATTTTGACATCCAACAATTATAAAGCTAAAGAAAAAAAGTTACCAGCAGGGCTTTTAGGATCACCTGTAATAAATTCGCCTTGAAGTTGACTCAACTTTTAAAAAAAAACTTTTGTTCGAAAAATGAAAGGAAAATATATGAAATACTTTAGGAAGAAATAAGATAGACGAAAAAACGAAGTTGTTGCTAGCATTGTGTACGAGGCTTTAATCAGACTAAAGTTCATCAAATTCAATTTTCATCAAATTATTTTTATGAATTAAGAAATTTTACAACATGAAATGAATTAAAATTTATTGATAATGTCGATTTGACATGGTTCGATAGTAACCACACTATCTCTTTAGAAATCTTTGCTGTTTAACACTCCATTGACGACGGCTGCAGTCAACAGTTAAACATCAATCTTTAAACCAAATGGTATTTTTACTTGGTGGATCGAAATTTGTAAATGATTATCTAATTTATTTACATGTTCTTCCTTACTTCTATTTTCATACTATTTGTCAAGAATTCTTCTTGAAGTCCAAAGTAAATTTTTCGGTTCTTTATGTTTTTGTGTCTTTCTTTTTTTCGTTGACTTTCAAATATAAAAAAAAAGTATTTTCATTTAATACAGAATATAACGTATTTGAACCAACCGGTGATATGCTAAAAATAAATTGTTCCTATTGGTATCTGTGGACAAGTTGTCGCATCTTACGTTTAAGCAAATTAAATAGTAACCTTAAATTTTCTTCCTTACTTGTTCTGTAGGTCGGGATAACATAATGTATTTCAGTATCTGCGCTACCCAAACCATTCGATATACCTTCCAAGTCTCTTTGATTTATGCGAATTTATGCTTACGAAATAATTCCTTATATTATAGTTAAAGGAGCACCCTAATCAACTTCGTCTGCAGTTTGTAGTAAATTGTCTACGTACATCACAGACAAATGGACAACATGTCGTATACGTGTTTAATTTTATATAAAATATTTTCGAACACAAGCAAAACAACGAAATAAGAATTCTAAGCTGCTCTAAGTTATGACATCATCATCATCATCAGTAAAAAAGTAGCAATAGCATCGTCATTAACATCCGCTATGTTCATAACTCTTGTCACAGAATGTGTCATGATTTTCAGTTTTTAGTTCACGTTTTTAGTAGACTTGTAAAACGATACGACAACAGCAACAATAACAACAACAAAAGAATAGTTGAACTTTTATAAATCTTTTGACATGCCTCACTTTCCATTGCTCGCCACCAACAGCTATTAAATCCTTTCTTGTCTTTTTTCGTGTGTTTTTTATCACAACATGTATCAATACATCGACAGAAACCTGGACGGACAAAAGACAGATAACTCCAGTCTTAGGTATGAATGTAAATATGTATTAATATGTTAGGATACAAGCATACGTGCTCATGCACGCACACACAGACTCACGTAGTTACAAGTTAAGAACGAAGAACGCAATGTTTGCTACTGCTGTTGCTATTTCTGCTACTTAATGTTGTTTTTGTTGTTTCTACTGCTGTTACTTTGCCGTAGTTGGTCGGTTCATTCATTTATTTTGCATTTTTTCCTTTTTTTTTATATTAAAGCGATGACGGTTAGTTATAGCCCCAGTAAGCTGCCGTAGCAGCAGCAGACAATTGACGACCTTGACTTTTTTTTTTGTTTTGTTTAATGTGATGATTTTTACGTTTTGTAATTTTTTTTTATTTTTTTAATTTTTTCATTTGGTTTGTTTTGTGTTTGAAAGTATGCCAGCCAGTAAGCCAGCCAAAACGAGCATTCATCATTAGTCAATGAGTTGCGTTTGAGCCGTATTAAGTAAATTTTTGTACGAGAACAATAAATGTTAAGTGAAGAATTGAAGAACAATACTCTTCCACTTTCATACACATACATACATACAAACATACCTAAATACTTCAACTACAAAATAATACAACAAAAAACAAAAAAACATCCATTTTCTTCCACCACTTCACAGCAAATATTTTTTATTAGCACTGGGGTTTTTGTTTTGTGTTCCTTTTTGACAACAACAAAATAATAATAATAAAACTTGTCATTCATTATATTTATTGCGGATAGATGATGTTGTTGTTGGTTTGTTTTTATTTTTAAGAAAAAATTATTTTACTAACAAGTGGTTGTTAAATTCAATTCCGTTTTTCAATTTTATGAAAATCCTCATGTACAATTTATGTTATGAAATCTGTGCTATTTAAAATTATTTCACTAAATACTCTTTAATCAAATCTTTAAAATGTTTTTGTATAAGGAATTTTGATATCTGGCAGGTTTTGTTCATTTTATTTTTATATTTGTAAATAATTGGTGTTTTTTTTTTAGCTGCATGAGAATTTTCGATATCGATAACTATGTTACAGCTATGTTTTGACAGCTGAGAATGTCAAACTCTGTAGACATTTATGTTCAGCAAGGTTTGGCAAGTAATCACGAATCATTTAATGCTAGCACAGCGCTTTTAAATTGTGGAAATTTTCTTAAAAAAAAAAAAAAAAAAATCTATTCGCTAAGTTCATAGAGCACTTCGTCCATTTTACGAAGCTCACTTTTGGTTAAATGGTCAATAAGCAAATTTGTAGTATCTATCTAGAGCATAGCTGCCTGATAAAATTGGTCGATAGATAATTTTCCAATTTTGAGAAATAAATCGTCGAAATCGTAGAATTGACTAACCTAAATCGTCACAAAAATCGTCATTGTATGAAACTACTAACTTTTTATAAGTTTTAAAAATTTAATGTTATTTTGAGTTTCCGTTTCTAATAAAATTAAATTATTAAAAAAATCCGAAAATAAAAATCTCGCTTTCATTTATTCAACTTTTCTTACCAATAGTTATGAATCCAATAAATATTTCAAATATTGTAAGCTAATTCTTGCTGTGAATTTATGACATTGTATACGGGAAGGATACATGTGTTTGAGAATAAAGAAGTACAGATGTTACTAGGCATCATAATTAATTTCGTAATACAACCAAAAAGTTTTAAAAATTATTGGTATTCATATAAAAAGTAAAATGAAATAAGACCGTGAGATATTGAATTAAGGTTTACACGTAGAGAGAATATGGTTGAAAAATGGATTTAATAAAACGGTACTAAGTCATCATCCAGTAGCAATTTTTGTTACAGCAATTCTTGAGTATATTGGTGAGGGTACTCAGTTTCATCCACTCTGCAATTATGTTTCGTTTTGTTATTCCCGCACTTTTTTACTTGAAGCTGGCTGTTGGTGTATTTGTATTTATATACAAAGTATAAAAAGGCGAAAAGCAAAGACAAGTTAAAAATACCAAAATAGCAAAACTATAATTTCATAGTCTTAATACTAATGCAATTTCAAAACAAAAGTTTTAAAATTGCAGCAGAAGTTTTAAAATTGCAGCAACAAAAATTGCAAGTCTGGACGATGAATATAAACAAATTGCACTCCAAAAAATATGCATAGCGCTTGAATAAAGCTTATTTTGTATTATGAACACATGTGTGGTTTTTATGGGTAACCGCGTATGTCTTAAAATCAATTTTTTCAGGAGAGCGGAAAAAACATTCTAGATCGAAATATGGATATTGAACTTTTTCAAATTGGTCATTACGTAAAAAAAATCGGAATTGGTCCATATTTTTCCAGAAATTTTAAGAACCATATAAAGAGCGTTTAAAATAAAGGACATTCGCGGTTACCCATGAAAAACACAGAAATAGGACTTGAAAATTACTGCTAATCAAATAAGTTAAAGAATTTAAGAAGCTAAAATAAAATGTGAAATTATATTAAAAACATTTAAACAAAATTTGTCGTTTGAAAAATCGTCGAATTTAGGAAATAAATATAAATCGTCAATGGTCCACTTTTGTACCTAGAAATCGTCAAAATGACAATTAATCGTCAAATCTTGCAGCCATGATTTGGAGCGAATACAACCCTCTAGCGGTTAACGAATCGCAATTACATCCATTAAAATTGACTGTTTGCGGACTGAATTTTTGGTTCCAAAAATTATTCAGCTAATGAGGATGTCATTATTACTGGCGATTTTAATTCGAATACTTTAGTAAACCCTTATCTAACCGACAATATGCTCACACTTGGTTTAAATTCCCCGAACACAAATAATGCTACACATTTTACAAGTACCAACAACACACTTCTTGATCTTTTCTTCGTCAGTGATATTGCGAAGGTGTTACGTTATGACCAATTGTCTGCTTCTCGCACCATGACCTAATTTTCATTACGTATAAGTTTAAGCTAACTGTACCTGAACGATTTATTAGATATCGGGACTTTAGGAACGTTGATTATAGTAGGTTAGAGGCAGAATTCTGGAGAATTGATTGGAGTGTGCCATATAACCTAATTTCTGTTGACAACCAACTCGCTTTTCTACAAAGTAATCTAGATTATTTATAAAATCTTACGGTTCCCTTGAGAACAAAAATTGTAAATCGCCACAATAAGCCCTGGTTTTCTCATGACGTAGAACAGGCGATTAGTCGCAGAGATTTTCTTTATGCTCAGTGGAAACGTTTTAAAACCGCAGATTTGTAACGTAAGATAACAAACAGGCTGATTAAAAAAGCCAAATCTGACTATTACGCCTCGAAGTTCACAACTGCCATTGACTCGATGAAAACGTGGCAAACGATTCGTGAAATCGGTATTGGCAAGCCTGATGTTCAAGTACACTGTTCTGCCGATGCAAACGCCTTAAATGCTCAATTTTTAAATATTCCAACTGTTCAACCAATTTCGGATTACTACCATTTCCCTAGTGACATTTTAAACAATAGTTTCACTTTTGCAAACGTACCAATGTGATGTTTTATCCAGCCTTTTGTCAGTAAAATCCAATGCAATTGGTGTTGATGGGATAAATCCTAGGTTTATTAAAATTCTGATTCCAAGACTTCTTCCTTTCATAATATTCGTTTTCAACAAGATTTTTACAACCAGCTGCTATCCTAATGTGGAAACTTGCTAAGAGTATTCCTTTTTCGAAAACTAATTCTGATTGCAGACGCAATCTTACCATTTTTATCTAGGGTTTTTGAAAGATTAATTCACAACCAAGTAGCACAATATCTTGAATCCAACAATATGCTCAATGATCGGCAATCTGGTTTTCGTAAAAATCATAGTTGTATAACGGCCCTGGTAGATGTTTCCGAGGATATAAGGCAACAGGTAGACTGCAGTAATGTTGCATTTTTAGTTCTCTTGGATCATTCAAGAGCGTTTGATATGGTTAACCATAACATTTTGTGTCATAAACTTAACCACATGTTTAGATTTGCATCAACTGCCACAAGTCTGATATCTTCCTATCTAACAGATAGAAATCAATTCGTTGAAATACAATACAGTTTCAAGCTCTTTGCAATTAAGCCGAGGTGTTCCACAAGGATCAATCTTAGGCCCGTTACTTTTCTCGTTTCACGTGAATGATCTTCAGAATAGGCTTGGGCACTGTAGGGTTAGATTGTATGCGGATGATGTTTAGCTTTATATTAGATTCGATTAATGAATGCGTGGGGACTTTAAACCAGGAGTTAGGTCGTGTTTACGAGTGGGCCACCGCTAATGGTCTGGCAATTAATCCTACCAAGTCCAAGTGTTTGATTATTAAAAAGCGGTTATTAAAACTTGGGGGCAATCCTATTTTAACTTTAAACAAACAGTATTGTACTCCTATTAAAATCAGAAAACTCATTGCTAAATCTTATTTAATAGCGATATTATTGTATGGCTGTGAACTATTTGCCAGCTGCGGTAGCGAAAGCAAAAGAAAACTTAATGTGGCGTTTATTAATATTGTTCGCTACGTATTTGGTCTAAGGAAATATGACCATATTTCCCCCTACGTTACATTGCTTTACGGAAATACTTTTGATGATTACTTAAGAGTGCGTATTTTACTGTTTATGCAGAAAATTATATACACACATCAGCCTGAGCATCTCTTTACACGTTTAAATTTTTCAACACTTAATAGAGGTAAAAGACTTCTAGCATTTGGTCATCGAACACTGATTTCTAAATACCATTTCTTTATTCATGCAATCAGTCTATGGAACGGAATCCTCTATACATCACAAGCCATGAGTAACGCACTTAACTTCAGTAAAAGTATTTTTTTTTAATTTTTCACTCAGATATATTCGTTTCAATAATTTCTGATTATATAAAAGTATAAAAATGTATGTTTTAAACTATTCTGGTTTCACATTTTCCATTTTTCTTTTCTTTTTTCACCTTTTTTCTAGCTTATTTTTATTAAATCTAGCTTCATATAATTAAATGTTATTAAATTTTAAATTTTATTGGAAACTTTAAGACTACTATTAATTAAATTTAACGCAATTATATTATTTTTAATTTAATTTTTGATTGATTGTATTTGTATATGCTCAGTTCCATACTGCAACATAAGACTTAAGTCTTGTGTATGGAACATCGAAAATAGATAAATAAAATAAAAAAAAAAATATCAAAGACAAGTGGTTCCAACAAGACGTCGCAATTTGCCATACAGAGCACTTAACAATTGATTTATTGTAAAATTCTTTTGCGGACAGCTTTATTCCCAAAAGTGGTCCTGTTCATTGGCCCCCTCGTTCGTGCGATTTAAAGCCTCTGGATTAATTTTTATGGGGCTATGCTCAGTCATTCGTTTATGCCGACAAACCAACAACTCTTGAAAAGTAGTCAAAAATTGGAATGATCGAATGGACCATCTAACTCGTAGCCGTGGCGGACATATGCCAGAAATTATATTTAAAAAATTAATGCCCTGAAATTATCTACCAGATTGTAATAAAAAGTTTCATTCCAACAATATTTCTGTCTTGTATTATCATTTTAAGTTTTCATGCAAAAACACCCTATACAATGAATATTATCAATAAAATTACAAAAATAATAACTATCCATTCAGTTGTATTCTAGACCGTTGGGTTTTTTACATTTGGCAATACGAGTATTTCCGTGGAAATAAGGAACAAGTACTTATTTTTTTTTTTTAGGAAAGCAATTTTACACTTAAAAGGTGATATTTCAAAATACTTTTTATTCTAATAAAATCATCGATTCCCTGCCGTTAAAGATTTTTTAAGTTTTCATTCGATATTACTCGACATTCCTTATGACAGAGTAAACTCAAGTTTTTATTCCAAATGTTATTTGCACATTAAAATAAAATAAGTAAAAAAGTATTTTGCTATAACTTCCTTAAATATCGTACAAAATAATTGAAACTTTTTCCGTGGGTACTTTTAAACATGGAGATTACAAAGGTGCCATAAACTCAAATGTTGCTTAAGTTGGCTTAAGCACTTTTTCCTTTTTGCCACAGGTTTATTTGATATCTATATTTACGGCCCATTTCACCAAGTTCAATTATAATTAACTATCAGTTATAGCTGTCAAAAACATATTGTTAACTGAAAGTTAAAGTAATAGTTAGTTTTAACTGACCTTGGTGAAATTAGCCGTTAAACTTTAAATTCTAAAAGCAATACCGATCGACGAAAAAAGTTAAAAAATAATAAAGGAAATGCCTTCATTTAAATCTCATATATAAAAATGAAAGAAACGACTAACGTTTTTTATATTTCGCTTGTCGGATGCCGATGTCTGAACATAAATTTTTTCCCTTATGATCGAATTCTTAGAACACTTAAGAAACTTATGGTGCTTTCTTTTCTACAAAAACGGTGACATTTTAAAAAATATGCATTTAAAAAATGCAATTTGGTGTTTGGTTCTTAAAAATGTTTTGCTCTCTTAAAGGGTGGCATGTTTTATTCTAAAAAAGTAACCTTAAACGTTTTTCAAATCTTCAAAAATCCAGAAAAAATAGTAGTTATGTACGGCCCATTACCCGGCCAGGCTTAAAAGTTGTTGGGTAGATAGAAGTGTAATATTGCATATTTTCAAAAAAATCAAAGGATATGCTCATTTTTAAAAACAAAAGTTATACGTACATAATAAATAAAAATAATTGGAACTAACAGATCAACAGAGCAATAATAAATGTTAAACGTTAAAGTGATAATTGTTTGATTATTGTTACTTATTGTTTTGTAAGTGTTTGTCGTGTTATGCTAGTATTGTTACAGTGATAAAATAAATGTATTTGTATTATTACATACTTTATGTAAATACGTTATATTAAATGTATTGATAGCGGCAGAAAATAAAGATAAAATGGACTATATCGCTAATGTGCCTAAAAACGATAGTGAATATAAACAAAAAGTACTGTACCTCAGATGTAAAGAACACATTGTTTCCTATACCGATATGCTGCACTAACAGCCCAAAAGGATGTACTCCGGTACAGAAACCTCAACTCCGGCTCCACAGCCCTGATAAAATCACATGTTGTTGTTTTTTTTTACATATAAAAAAAGCTGATTTAACGATGTCTGTCTGTTTTTCTGTATATCTGGAGAACAGAAAGTTCAAAAGTTTCCAAATTAGGTATAAACACCTTCGGTATCAATGCACAGCATACGATAAAATGTAAGCGGGGAAATGTTATACTATAGTTTCGCCCGGTGGCCGAAATTCGACCACTTGACATTTACTTAAGAGAGAACCAGTGCGTTATACAACAAATACGTACACTTTTAAAGAAAACAACAAAATGCACTCTTTTCACCCATGTGTGTGCGTGTCTGTTTGCAAGTAAAAAAAAAACAAACATTTTAAAACAACAAAAAGCATTGTAATTTACAACCACCGTTAATACATGTGTGAACGTGTGTTTGCATAATAAATTAAAACACTATTAAACACTTTAATTCTAAAAATTAAGAAAATAAATTTATATTGTGCTCTACACCTACCTTAAAAACCATATATATTTCATTAAAATCGGTGGACGATAAGATACTTAAAAATCTACTACAAAATTGTTTTCCCATATATATATATATATAAGGTCTAAAAACGGTATTAATATACATAACTTTCTGTTCTTATAGCACCATGGAGAAGGGATATAAGATTCAGCATAGCCGCATATAGCACTCTTACTTATTTTTTCCGTTTATCTTCATCGACGCATATCAGGGGGCTAATTCTGGCAGTTGTGATCGAACACTTTCTCGATACGAAAGCAATTTTATTTTTAATTTTTTCGTTCGAATCTGATCGAATCGAAATTTTTTTTTCAGGGTTTTGAAAACTCAAAGAAATGCTTAAGGTGTTATGATACTTGCTATTTTTTGTATTTTTTTCTATATTGGAGAACAGTGCAAATATATTTGCATAGGAAAACTGACTAAGTGTAAAGAGTTTGATTATACCATAAAAAATCTTGAAATGTCAAAAAAATATACGTGTGTTATCGATAAATAATCTTACGACTGTAAAAAAAAATGTAAAAATTTGTAATTTAAAATTGACATTTCCAGATTAAATGTTAGCACTGCTGCTAACTTTTTTAGTTTTTGATCGAAAGTAGCGGGTTTTAACTTTTTTTTGCGATTTATAGCTTTTTTTGACGGTTTTTATGGGAACAAAACGTGGGCAATATTGTTTGTTTTGTTTACATATTGTATTTCTTGTTCTTTCTCGCATTTGTTGTTTCATTCAGTCAATCCTAAAAAAATCCAATACAAAAAATAGCAAGTATCATAACACCTTTAACCACACTGAAAAAATAATGAAATATTTTTCCAATTAAAATTTAAATATCGAGTGATGCTAAATTTCAGATTGGAAATTTGTATTCGGCGAATATTGACACAGATATTCGTTTTCGCGAATATTAAAAATTGACATTCGTGGTTTTAACACTGCTCACGAAACAGCAGTATATTAACTCGAGTTTTAAAGCAATTTTAAACAAATATAATTGTAGAAATAAAAATGTTTGTAATTTCTTGTTCAGCAGAAAATTTTAAATCTATATCTTCTGATTATGATAAACAGCTTATTTTTTAAGTTGATAAAAAATATAATAAGCATATAGTATTCTCAAATGAAACCAATAATTCAATTTAAAAAATAGTTTGAAGTATTTTTTAAGTGGAAATTGTTAACGATAATATAATTAGGAGTTTTGGAATGAACATTTTCAAATTCGGAATACAACTTAAAAACCATCTGGGAACTTTTAAAACAATAAAGTTGCTTTGAATGCAATTTTTGATCAGAAATCACAAGAAGATACATTTTACAAAAACAACTTTTGTTTGCAGCAATACCAACTATTTTATAAGTGTATGAGGGAAACTTTTTAGCAAAAATTACAAACGATTTGGGAAAAAACTTATAATATCCAGTTCATTGTAAAATAATAATAACCGGATGCACTAGAACTTGCAGAGAGCATCATTTATTCAAACATATAATAAAAAAAAGTTTATTCTACCGGAGAAACTGAAATGAAATTTATTGAATATTTCTATAATTTATCTACTAACTGCACATTACATTAACAAAGTATCAATTAAATGTTTTTTTTTTTTTTTTTTTTTGCTAAATTTTCAACAAATATAATTGCACTCATTGAAAACTTTGCATTCGTAAATTCAAAGTTAGTGTGGATTAAACATAAATATTAGATTTTGTATGAAACAAGGATAATGATGTCGATAATAAGTTAATGTTAAATCAAAAGAAGAAAAAACTTCAAAAAGAAAAACGATTTCATATGATCGCAAACAAATGTGGTAGTAACTAAAATTAAAGCATCAACATCAACAATGTATTATTGCAACTTTGTAAGTCTGACGCCTGCGCCAGAGCAATTCCCATATGAGTTCACACGTACACAATAATATCCCATATATGCACATACATTAATGTATATACAGTCATACATACATATACATGACATATGTGTAAAACAATAATAGTAGTGTGTATTACCACCAAACTGAATTCAATCTCTGACTAAAAAAAACTATGCAAAAATATAATTCAGCAACATTTACAAACAGGTTTAAATTTTTCCTTTTACCATTTTGGACAGAGACGTGGAAAACTTCGAAATATTTAGATCAATTATGTCTCGAAGGCGATTTAATTATGGGACTTAGTCTACTAAAATATTGTCGAAAATGTTGGTACTTCTTAAGATTTCAGGAGCAAGTGTAGCCTTAATTGTTCTTAGAAAAATTCGTTAAACGTCTGTGTATTTATTATTGAAGTTTTTTGTTTTTGTATTTTTCTCATACACTTTTTTATTTAGAATTTCTTGCAACCAAATACATACTCGTAGATAAAATGTTATTCGACACAACCCAGCTAGCATTTTCAATCGTCTGGGAGTCTACTGGGAATCTCATGACGAGTGTTTTTGATCGTCGACGAGCTCATTTTTTAATTGTAGACGATTCCTCGCACGGGAGTAACTGTTACACAAGCTGATTCCTCTGTGAGATACTTCTACAACACAGCGGAGGACGCTTATATTAATCGTAGAGAGAATCGTTTACGATGTATGTAGAGATTATCTAACGAGTCTTTCAAAAATCATGCCAAGAGTCGTATGAGACTCATAAAGGGATTATTTTACAACTCGTGAAATGCTCAGCCGTATAACTGAGCTACCTAAATAAGGGCATCAAGCGTGTTTTTCATGTCAAAACTTATAATTTTCATACAATTTATATCAAACAAACCTTAAGGTCGGGAAATCAACACCATCCTGCCGGAAAATCTTATTTTACAGATCCTTAGGTCGGTTTGTTTTATTGAAATTGTATTGGCAATAGAATTTTCATATTTCAAAAACGCTCTTATTTAGGTAGCTCAATAATTCTTATATGACTCTTACAGAGAGTCTCAAAAGGCTCATTCCAAGATTAAAAGACGAGCGTGTCAAAAATTTAAAAAAAAAATTAAAAATAAAAAAATTAGATGTTTTTGTTTTTGTAACTCGTCAGATAATCATCAGAAGACTCTTTTAGGAGTTGTATATTGAACATAATCGTCTAACAAACAGCCTATGCTAGCTGGGAATGAGCCTTTTGAGACTCTCTGTAAGAGTCATATAAGAATTATTGAGTTACCTAAATAAGAGCGTTTTTGAAATATGAAAATTCTATTGCCAATACAATTTCAATAAAACTAACCGACCTAAGGATCTGTAAAATAAGATTTTCCGGCAGGATGGTGTTGATTTCCCGACCTTAAGGTTTGTTTGATATAAATTGTATGAAAATTATAAGTTTTGACATGAAAAACACGCTTGATGCCCTTATTTAGGTAGCTCAGTTATACGGCTGAGCATTTCACGAGTTGTAAAATAATCCCTTTATGAGTCTCATACGACTCTTGGCATGATTTTTGAAAGACTCGTTAGATAATCTCTACATACATCGTAAACGATTCCCTCTACGATTAATATAAGCGTCCTCCGCTGTGTTGTAGAAGTATCTCACAGAGGAATCAGCTTGTGTAACAGTTACTCCCGTGCGAGGAATCGTCTACAATTAAAAAATGAGCTCGTCGACGATCAAAAACACTCGTCATGAGATTCCCAGTAGACTCCCAGACGATTGAAAATGCTAGCTGGGTAGCTGGGAAATACTCTTTAACACACACATGTACCCAGCGGGAAAACTCAGAAGACCTTCTTACTTCAGGCCTTATTAAAGGCCTGCTAAAGAATGCCTCATAAAAGGCCTCTGCTCTCCACATTCCCTTCTATGAGAAGGAAGAAGAGAAGGAGTAAATTTTGTTTTGTTTCTTTTGTCAAAACAAAAGCAAAAGAATTATTTGTTTTTATCCAGTTGCCATTCTTATGTAACTGCCAAAGAAGCGAGAGCGGAAGGCCTTCCCCGCAATGAAAACGTGTATAAAAAAGATATGAGTATAGAATGGAGCGAGCAGGCCTTGTACATCCCACAGAAGGTGTACAGAGGCCTTCTAGAAGGCATCCGTACTTTTTTTCCCTGTTGGGTAGTTCTCTAAATACATATGTATATGTAAGTATAATAACAGTACGGCCTCCAATTTAGTAAACTACATATTTATATATATATATATATATATATATATATATAAAATGTTACATCCGTATTTATTTGGCGTTTTGATAACTACATAGTTACCCTTAAAATGCTTTATATTTAAATTGTAACTAGTGACATTTTACCTTCTTGCAAGGTAATGTGTAACCATTTATTTTGCGAACTTTTTATTACTAGTTACTTTTCGGATGTACATATGTAGGAATTTAAATAATGGAAATTGAAGGGGGATTACAAAAATATATGTATGAGTTATCCGCCATGGTGTGGAAGCCGAATACATATTTATAAAAGCTTATAAAAAATCGCTTTATATATCGTAGTACATACTTGGGGTTTGTATCTTTTCTAGAACTACTCTTAAAATCCGAAAAAAAATACGGTGATTTAAAAAAAATTAACTAAGAATCTCCAGTTTCAGTCGATTTCCTGGAATAATAAATTGGTTTAAAAAGTTTCTCATACCTGGCAGGCACTTCTCACTAAAAGTGCCGGGATTAAAAAGTAAGAAAATATGACCTTAAGCCTATTATAAGTTAAGCAGGCAGGACACAATTGCAAATTATAAAGCGAACAAAAATAATGACTCCCGCCTGCTACTAAAAACATAATTGTACTAATTTTAACTTTCAGATCAGTGTCTATTCTGTTAAATCGAAATAGCGTTTACTTTGTTTATAGTTTTTTTTATTATGCTTTCCTTAATCTTATTTCGGTTTTTTATTGCATTAAAAAGTTAATTTTTTTATTATTTATTTTATTTAACAGTTTTAAAACTGTAGCTCGTTTCTGTATTTCTCGCATCGTTACATTTCTCACATGATCTGTGAAACAAAAAAAAAAATAGTGTCTCGATTTGTGAGAAAAAAGTGTTTCTGTATTTGAAAGTGAAAAAGGACAACACTGAAAGAAAGAAATTGTAAAATCAAAAGAAATTGAAGGGGGGAAAAAAATTAATCAAATCATCATTTAAATTAGGGAAGTAACGAATACCTATACCGATATATCGGCGATACTTCACGTTTGCCGGTATATCGCTATCGGCGATATTTTACTGTCGATACGCCGATACCTTTTTATAGTTTTTTTTAACAAACATTTCAATTTTCAATGATTATTTTTTGCATAACAACTAAGAGCAAAAAATTAAACAGAATAATAAATTGTTTCCCATAATTCTTAAGCTGGAGGTCGGTCCACACAACGCGTTTTATGAGTATGTTTTTTTTTGACCTTTATTCGAGACCCACGCTAAAGTAGAAAGAGCTCATACTTCATGCTTTCGATACGTATATGCGTTTTACGCGTTTGCTGTGGAACTTGTAAATACAATTTTACACTAAGACTTTTTGGATGGATGCATAAACGCATTAAACGCTTGGTTTGGACCCGCAGTAGAATTTTCTGCTAATTTTTAATGATTTTTGTGAAAATAAAAATCACTTTGCTTCAACTTTTGGGTTACTTCGAAGAGACCACAAAATCCATAAGCAAAGTTACTCCTACATTTTTTGACGCTATTTTGCTAGTTAACAGTCTTCGAACATTATATGAAAATACGATAAATGAATAAACTGAGACGCAGAATAATTAAATTGTACCAAATATTGGCTACATACGTAGCATTAGCTCTGAATGAAAGATTTGAGGGTTAAGAGAATAATGAAATGTTTTGTTTATCTACAATTATTTACCTTAGGTACAAAGCTAGAAAATTTCAAGGACAATGGATCGAAAAAACGTCGTATGACTCTACATTCCGAATGTGTTGAAGACACGGTCACCCCCACATCCAGTAAAAGTTCTAATAAGTCTACAAGAACTGTCCTTTGGAGCGTTTGTGCAAATCTTACAACAAAATTCGGATCCTTTGTCTCTCTTACACTGTTCTTTTGTTTAAAAAATTAATTAATTTTACCATGAATTTAAATTCATTTCGTTGTTTTTAAAATCTTATTAATATCAATTTTAAATATTAATAATCTCTTACACTGATTTTGAGTTTTATTAATTTTACCTTGAAATTATATTTTATATTCGTATTGGTATCGTATCGGCAAAAAGGTGCATCGTTAAATCCCTAATTTAAATTCATTTGGCCTAAGTTATAATAAATAAAACATACAAAATGCGTTTCATAAACCCTTTATTAATCTGTTTTATTTTTTTATAACTTAGGCCGTTTATATTTTTTATTTAAATTAAAAAATAATTGACAAACACATTCTTAATTTAAAATATCTCTATTTTTTTTAATTTGTTTTTTTCACAGTTCTTGTGAAAACCTTTTCGCAAAATATTGTTACAGAAACACTTTTTCTCAAATCCTTCCATTAATCGCTTGAAAATTATGACAGCTAATTCACGCAAACAGTGTGGCCAGGTCTGCAAAAAATTTTACAGCTAAATCAGGCATTAAATATGGCTAAAAAATGCTAAAAAATTTTTTAAAAAATGCTAAAAAATAATGCTAAAAATTTTTAAAGATTTAAGTTAAAAATGTATTACCGGTATGAAATTTTAATCGAAACTAAAAACATTTTAGTGACTTATTTTTGAACGAAATTGAAATAAATGGTTATATTTAAACAAGTGGGTAGATTTTGATAAAGCATCTGATGATATATATAAATATGTAGCACAGGTAGATAAGATTAAATGGTTAATTTAGGGGGCCTGAAAACCGTTGATATATGCAAAATGTAAACGATATATTTATATGATGTACAACATTCTTAGATCATTTTATTTTTTATAGTGTAAGAAAAGTTGAAGATTTAAGCCCCGTACACAATGCAAGCAACAATTTTGTTTTTTCTTCTATCTTATTTCTCTTCCCACAGTATTTCATATATTTTCCTTTCATTTTTCGAACAAAAATGTAGCAAAATTTTTTTTTAAAAGTTGAGTCTACTTCTACTTCAGCAACAATTTGTATGAAAATGTATATGACGTGTATAATAATTTTCTTTAGTTTCGAATGATAATTTCAACAAAATGGTTTAAAAAATAATAATAAATTCTTAAAATTGTTGTGGGCTTAATTTGCAAACCGTTTCTTAACTGAAAATGTGTGTGGTTTCAAAAAAAATTGTTGCTCTATTTTGAACACCAGTGAAAATGTGCACGAGGCTTTAAAAAATTTATTTTTTCAGCAGTTTAGAGCAAACTATTTTTTCAAGCATTTACACTATTTAATTCAAAGTAAAATTTCCTTGTACTTTTATATGATAATATCAAAGGGCAAATAATATTTACAGCCAACATGATAAGGGCATTTCTAATATGGTTTCCCTGAATATTCTATTTTTTTTAACAAGACAGGTAAGATGTTTCTTAATATAAGAGTTTTTCATTTTCATACGAAATTTCATTTTGGGTACAACTATTTTTAGTCAAAATTTATTATAATTTATAAAATTTATTTGGTAAAATCAATAAAACTATTCGTCCAAATTTTTAAAATAAATAATTCCAAAAAAGCTAGACATTTTCCAAAAACTTTTAATGCTAAATTTAGCTGCAAATATGCCAAAATGACCACACTGCTCGCAAAGTAAAGATACAGAAACATTTGTGTGAGAAAAACTAGTTTTTGTTTCATTTTACACTGTTTTTGTTCTAATTCACTCGTTTCATGCGGAAAATTTTACGAATTTTTATTGTTTATTGTTTAACTACAGTGAACTCGCGAAAACGTGAACACTCGAAAGTGTGAACGTCTCAGAAACGTGAAAAAATTTATTTTTACACAGACTATTCTAAAAGGTGAACAAAATAACGTGAACACATTTTTGTTTATTTTTGTTTGCTGTTTAAAATGTTTTTTTTTAATTGGGAAATCCCCCAATTGACTTCACTTATTGCTTTATGTTACAGCGTTTGTTTTTCTTAATTTTATGTATACGCTGACCTGTTAGTTGTTTTTTAAAATCGCTACGTAAAAGTTGAAAGTTATTAAAAATTTTTATTCGTGAAAGTGAAAAATGTCATTATAAAACCGAAAGTGTTATCTTTGAAAGATAAAGTAAATATTCTTGAACTATTGCAAAAAGGTTATAGTGTCAGTGGCCTGGCAAGAAAATATGGTGTTGCTAAATCAACAGTTTGTTCCATTAAAAAGAAAAAATAGGAAATAACAAATCGTGTAAATAATACTTTTTATGGTACCGGAAAGCGTAAAACATTACCTTCTTCTGAGCTTCCGAAAATGGAAAAAATTTGTTAAAGATGGTCGAAAAAAAACTTATCAAAAAAAAGATGACCGACTTTTTCCTATAAATTTTTTTTTCCTCATAAACATTCTTCAAACAAAAAAATGTCCCCATTAGTTTTTGTTAATTTTATGCGTATTTTGTGATATTCATAAGAAATTTAATTTTTATTTATCATATGCAAAGTGAACTGAATTATTGCATATTTGTAAATATATTTTTTGTTATTAAAAATGAATAAAATATTTGTTTTAAAATACTTGTTTATCTATTTATTTTTGAATATTAAGAGGTGTTATTTTTTTTAAATTTGGCAATCGATAACGTGAACAAACTCGAAAATGTGAACCGCCTTGGTAAAAATTAGTTTTATTGGTTTTTTGTGTTTATTAATAATATAATAAAAGTATTAATTCAAATGTAGATATATATATATATTTTTCTCATTTGATAAAATTAATTGAAATATTTGAGATAATCGAACCATTTAAACTCCTTATTCGATTAATCGATCAATTTTAAAATTCCTCACTTGAACAAAACCAAAAGTCGAAAATTTGGATACACTAGGTACTATTGATAAGATACCATGATATCGATTAATATTTAAATTTTGTGTCAATTTAAACAATGGATTCAGTTTGCTAGAAACGTCAATACAAAAAAAAATTTTTTTAAAAATATTGTATATAAAAATAAAAGATGATATTTGTGATTAAAATGTGAAAATTGGTTTTTGAAAATTCATAAAGAAAACCAAAAGACTAATTTGCTCAAATTATTGCAAGAATTTATTGTTTGTGATTTATAAACATTTGAATTTTTCACTGAAAACGACGGTAATCATAAAAAATGTGTTCGTGTAAATGCACAATTGAACAGCGCAAGTAAACGAGTCAAAATTGTTGGTAAAATTTTGCGAAGTTTGTGTAAATGAATTATCATACAAAATTTGACAGTTCATTTGCGAGGCCGTAAAAATGCACAGTTTGCACTGATTGTGAGACTTTTAAGCGTTATCATGAAACGCCTTAATGTATTAGGTGAAATATTTAGCATTAAGTAGATAGGAATGGAATACAGTTGTTGTTGTCTCACCTATCTTTTAGGAACAAAAATTGAATAACATAATTGGTTTTAGCACAAATCGAGAGATCACTGTATGTTTATTTTTGTAAATATCTACTGAATGATGTTGGATTTTAGACGCACTTACACACTTAACTTTAACATACATATTTCTTCAGATATTCTTTCTAACACTTTTTGAATCATGTATCATGTATATTATAATTATATTAATAACGTCACGATCGCAAATTTGTATGTGGATATTTTTCCGAGCTTCTATACTTTCATTATTTAAAGCCTAATTGTAGCTTAATATCGACGTAAATATATGTACTTCTTTAACCAAAACGGTTAAGCATTTCCCCTTTGATGACTTTACATTCCTTTTTATGTAGGTCCATTCTTTGTCCTTTAACTTCAAATACAAAGTTTTTTTTTCGAACGTGTATTTTACATATTATTCTTTTACTCAAATACAAAGCACACAAGTAATTACATATTAACGTATGTATATGTAAAAATCCAATTCATATACAAATATACGTAAGTAACTACTTAAAATGAGTGAAACAAACTAAACAACCTGTTTCGAAGTCACACTTATTCAATACATAAAATTGGATTTCTCAAAGTTTATTCTGTAACACACCCTGTATTGTTTATACATTCACATGACTTTATGAGGAGTCTTCTGTGAAAATGATCTTACTCAGTGAAATGATGTTACACTTTTAAAAATTAAATAAAAAATTCAAGCCCTAAACAAAAAACTAGCACTAAAATATATAGTAGCTTGCATTTCTGAAAAAATTAATTGCATTAGAAAAAAAGTAATGCAGAATCAAAAATTCTTATCCCCACAATGTTAGGATAAAAAAATTATAACGAAAGTTGTATTTATTTCAGAAATAGTTAATAAAAACAAATATAAACTCAATAATTTCTTAGGTATATGAGATGCGTGCCCCTATCAGCCACCTGGGAACGCGTCCTCTAGGGGTTACAGGTTAGCCCAAGAATTTCAGACAGTTTTTACAACTCTCTAGCTACAACGAATGGTAAAAACTGTCTTAAATATGTAAGAACCTGCGGATAGAAAAACATCGAGAACGGACAAGTTTTTTAAAAGTTTGTAATTTGTAACAATTTGAGAGCTGCGCAAAATGTTTTAAAAGTTATGTGTTCTATTATGTCACTACTTCCAATCACTGTATTTCAGTGTTTAAAAAACCACAATGAAATAAAAAACTGTTAAGCATAGCAAACGTTTTGTTAAAAGCATCAATCCAAAGCGAATTCACTTTTCAGGTGGCATTGAAAACACTGCTGAGCCACTATTTTTTCATACTTAAGCCTGGTACTCTGTTCCACATTTCACGTGAAATGCTGTCAAAACTCATATGAAAAAAACTTTTGTGGAATTTCTATGAAATTCTGTTGATAGAGTTGTACTCAGTTCAATTTGTGAAAAAAATACGAAATGTTTAATCTAAGCTGCACTTTTTTCACGTGGAATTTTAAGAAAATTAAAAAAGTTTCCACTTAATATTAAACACATAAATAACAAAACCGGTAACAGTTTTTCATCCATATTTACTTTCGTTCTTAATTAATTTTTTATTAAAAAAAAAATACTTTTTAGTAAAATACATGTGGGTTTTGTTTACATACGCGAAACAATATCGCATAGTTTGAAATGTTAAATATGTCTAATTGTTCAAACTCGCGAGATAGGTAATATTGATACATGTCAAATTTTTCGTATGAAATAATAGATGTTGTTGAACATTTTTCACAAATTGAATTTCACTAAGTTCAGTTAAAACTAACTATTACTTTAACTTCCAGTTAGCAATATAGTTTTGATATGTCAAAGAGATTTGTCAAAAGTTATAAAAAAAGACATATCGACCAAGAAAAGCAATAAATAAAATACAGTGTTATGTTTTTGGTGTTGTACTCGTTGTAGTATTGCCACCACCGTATACATGAATTCGCCTGGCAAAATTTCAATTATAGCACTCTCTATTTCCTTCTGACATCAGCTGTGTCAGAAATCAATGCCGGGAGGAAATCGGCCGCGGTGGTCCAATATTGACGGAATTATTAGCCGGCTGAATTTAATATTTTACAATACCGATATATGTATTATCATTTCACTATCGAATAAAAATTATGTACATATATGTAGTTATAAAAAACGTTTCATACCCTAAATTGGTATCTTCGAATTTAATGAAGAAAATGTTAAGATGGCTGAACTCTTTTATGGCGCAAATAAAAACTTTTGGGGTTAGAACTTTGTAACCGAATATTATAAAGCTTATGTAAACAGTAATTTTGACAGAATGCAGCACAATTACATGTGACTTTAAAATTTGACAAGTCAGATGTAAAACACATGTCGTGTACATGTACCCTAAGCCAATTTTCTTGTACTTGTGCTGCTCATTAGTAGCAATCCATTTATTTAACTTAATAGTTTTGCTACAAATATATTAACATATCCCTTGTCAAACGCTGAAGCTGAGAGGACTTTTAGTGTCTAAAACGATATAATCGTTATTGTTCAAGCTACAAAGTACCTGTCGAGTTATGCTAAAAAATTATTTAGTTCTAACGAAACATACAAAAAGGCAAAATATAAATGTACATACAAAGACAGTGATTAGTGGTTTGTAGAGTATTGTGAGCTGTTGGGTGAAAAACCGCACACGTGAGAATTGATTGAGGTCGTGCCCCATCCGCTTGATCTTATCCTGAAGCTGCTCATCTTCTTTGCGGAGAGCCTCAACCAAGAACAGGGCCTCCTTAAGTTCTTGTCCTACCACGGCCAGCGCTTGGTCCCGCTGTGCCACTGAGGCCTGCAACACCACTATCTCGCTGTGGTTTACCGAATACAAATGCGAATGTTAATAGTGAAACTACGATGAGAGTAGTAGGGAAATGGGGAGGCAGCATTTTTGCTCCCATATAGCACAGAGGGTATATGGGAATACATACTTACAATATGCCAAAAACTGATATGCAAATAAATTTTCGAAATTTCGATAATAACTGACTGTTTTTCTGTGACAGCTGTTACGTGTTGTTTGCACATTTGACTCCTGTGTGCTACGTATTTTTTTACCGTTTTAACTTAAACACTGCATTTATTTGCCAACGCACGGTAAGATTTTTCTTTCCATCCAGCAATTTCTACCTTCAACAAAGTTCGAATTTGGTTGTATCATATCAAAAATTTTTACCGGATCGTCGTTTTCTATTAAACGACCCAATAAAAAATTGAGCATCCAACGAAGCAGGTTTGTAAGGGAGAAACGTAAAAGTTTCGCTTTCCATATCGCTTACGGAAGACAGAAAGCGCTTTATTCAGCGCATATAAAAATTGGTGAATGTAACAATCAGTTTTGCCCACTGAATTTTTTGTTAACGTTTTTCTTTTATATGCTCCCTTACAAACCTGCTTCGTTGTAAGGGAATGTCGTGGCTCTTCAAATTTTATATATTTTTTTTTTAATCTATTAAGAATTCGTTTGCATACCGTACTGCTTCTCTGTATGTCTTATTGCGTAGCGCATAAATGTGTGTTTACTTTTTAAAATGTACCATTAGAGCTTCGCAAAATAAGACAATTTTTTTATTGGGGAGTTTCCACTTTCGAAAGATTTATTTATTGTTGTGTCTTTGTTGAAGCTTTGATATTGTTACATGTAAGACCTGAGTGTTTTAAAATTCTTATTCACTTTATGGTCTTACTTGTATAATATTTTTAGCTTTTCTAAAGTATTTGAAAAAAGTTTCCTGACGAGCTGGCCTAAGCAACCAGCGAAATGCGCATAGGAACTAGCTTTCCCACAACAATAAATTTCAGTGTTTTCATTCAAAAATTGGGATTATTAGCACATCATTAATAAACGAATTAATTAATGAAAGATTTTAGTATCTAAATGAAATAAAAGATTTTTTGTTTTGGATTTCAGAAAAGTGACGAAAAATTTCATATTTTCTTTTATTAGATTTTTTTAATCAAATGTACAAATCAACCTCCGACGTTCTAACTCGTTTAATGACATGTTTTCTACTTATCATCAATTTATTGAACTGATATCTTGCCAAATAATTATAGCTATACCTATAATCGTTACTTTTTTCAGATTTTGTTTTATTTTTGTAGTAAAATGGTGGAAAATCAGTCCATATTGCATTTCGCATACGTTAATAATTAAATTTGGTTCTAAAAAGTTTTTAAAGAATAAATTTCCATAGATATTCCGGGTTCCATGATTATGTTTTAGGCCAAAAATTATTTTTGTGCATAAGGTCATAAGGTTAATTAAATATGCCTAAATTAGGCTTTCAATGCTTGTTTTTATGTATTTTCTTATTTTTGTCGTTTGTTACAATTTATTTATATAAAAATTGCCATCATTAGATATTCGCTTTAAATATTCGCATACCTTTTAGCGAATGCGAATGCAAATAGCAAAAACAAGCGAATAGTTTACAAAAGCGAATGTGAATCCGAATGTTCGCCGCACCCCTAACACCAATAAGGATGACCGAGAACTAAAATTTTTTAGAAAATGCTACAAGAATCAGTTGTACGATTACCTTAACTGAATTAATTGTAAAATAAATTTACTCTTTTTTGCGCTTTTAAAAAAAATGCATGAAAATGTTTTAGTACTTTTTTCAATTTAGCGCTTTTAAGTCCGTTTTTTATATGTCTTCGAGCATTTAGTGTCTCAAGAGTTGGCATCACTGATCTTACTCTTAAGTTTTTAATGCTTTAAATAGCCGACAAAGAATGCTGATTTGAGTTTTACGGTATTCGTTTAATGTTATAGATAATAGCGGACGCGTTTTTAGCTTAGATCAGTTATTGAAATAAGTAACAGCTCTACTTCCGCCTAAAATTCCAAATTATATTATTATTAATTAAAAATCCTTTTTACTCTTGCCTTTAAAGTCTTACAATATGGAAAACTTTAAAAAAGAACAAAAAATTATATTTTGTAATAAACAAATTCATTGCATAAAAAAGTCTGCAGACATTTGCCTGACTTTTGTTGGGAGAAAAACTATTCTTAATTCAATAAAATTTGAGCGAATTGAAATCGAACAAAATTTCATATTTTAAAGGTTCATAAAAAATATTCCGTTTTATATTCGTCATACTTTGAGTTCCATTTCTATTTATTAGAATTACTCTAAAAATCATTAAAAACTACGGCCATACTTAAAAAAAAATGTAACTGAAAATTTCCTTCGAATTTAATTTAACTCGTTTTCGCTTTCCAGAACATGGCCGAATAACTAATTAGTTTGCAATTAAAAATAGCACCAATAAATTTTTATCCGTAGATCATTCGTTATATTCGTTATATTCATGGCATTTTCGCTATTATTTTACTTTGTTATATTTTCTTTTTTAATTGAAAAAAAATCCGAAATACATAATACAAAATATTCGAACTATTTTTAAGAAGATTAGAAATCATTCATATATCTAAAAATTTTACGAAAATACTCTTTACTTGGGTGTATATTAGAGTAAATACCGATCAGCATTATCACCATAGTTTGTTTCCATGGAACAACGAATTATTCTAACAGATAATAAGTGAGTGGAATTGGTGGTATATGACGCAGTTCGTCATCTATTCAACAAAAAAGAAGGATATTTCTGTGTTAATGTAAAAAATTAAAAATGTAAATGGATGTGTGTGTGTTTTGTTTGAGTAAAAAAACAGTTTTGCGCAACAACAACATGTACTCGAAACTATTGCTACAGAAAAAAAACTTTACAAGTATTGAAGAACCACTAAATGTACGCTACATTTTGCATTTTTAATGAAATTAAAAAATGTATGTAAAATAATAGTTAACACTATTTAATTAAATTTTGTTGTCGAACGGTCCACTTAAAATACAGCAAAAAGTTTAGAGTGCAATACAACTTACAAACCAGTGTAGCCAGAAGTAGGTAAAAATTCCCACATGTAGTTAGGGATATTTATCTTAGGGGTGTTAAATTGTCTCCCTTTAATGCAGTTCGTACAGAAATTCGGTATACGAAACTATGTATTCTTTACATCTGAAGTATAAAGTATGTACGGCAAAACTTTTTGTGAAATATATTAACCCTCAAGATCCCCTTAATAACGGTAATTTTTGGCTCTATTCTAACCAATCTTAAAAACACCCTTAAGGGAATGAAAACTTCTACAAAATGAAATTTTATAAAATATGTCAGAACACACCAAGGCTCAAAACTGAACGCAAACAAGAAACAGCCAAACTCAAGATTGGGTTAATTTTATTACTTAGAGTTAGTATAAAAAGTCTTTCGCAAATTTAATTTTCGGGGTTAGTGTGAATGAACATTATTTTATATGTGAGAACCCCGTTATTTTGTAAAAAGATTAAAATTGCTGTGCAGTGTAATCAGAGGTCTTTGTCTGTATTGCAATGCGAAAGTCAATGCAACTTGGAAATATATGTTCGCAAAGTAAGTTTTTATTCGCATTTTACATTGATTTGAAATAAAATTAGAAATCGAATACGAAAGTATAATAGAATACCAACGTTCTTTCGCATCGAAATACAGAATAAGCCCGCAATAAGAATAAGTATTTTTAAATTTCCAGAAAAAATCTTTGGAAAATGAAGTTTATAATTAGTTTTTAAGTTATAAAAAATCATTAAAATGTTACAAATTTCTTAAAAAAAAAAAATTATTTTTTTTTAATAAGTTTCTGAACAAAATTTGTAAG
This sequence comes from Pollenia amentaria, assembly GCA_943735925.1. Taxonomy (NCBI): domain Eukaryota; kingdom Metazoa; phylum Arthropoda; class Insecta; order Diptera; family Polleniidae; genus Pollenia; species Pollenia amentaria. The sequence goes on along the minus strand of OX031006.1, from coordinate 4,384,834 downwards.
GATTATGCAGGAGAAAACTTTTTTTGTGGGGAGGGCAACAAAAACACTGATTTTTTTAACCACCGCGCTCCTAAAACCCCCCGGTGGCATTTTCGTTTTTCCATCAGTGATAACATTTTGAATTTTATTTAAAAAAGAAAATGATTTTGAATCTGAGGCTATTTTTCTTATTTTTTACATTTTTTACATTACAGCATTTAACATTTTTAGAATAATTTTCTGGCAACACTGTTCCATTCTCAAAAATTTAATTTCAAGTAAAATATTTTTGATATTTTTCACTATTAATCGTAATTAAAATATATGCATGCAAATACAATAATTCTAAGCTAATGAATTCAAATTTAAAAAATTCTTATATTTTTTAATATTTATTTAGTTCAAGCTTCTTCTAAGGTTCCGAATATAAAGCTTAAAGTTTAGAAGTAGAGGTTTACAATCTGTGTAACAGTACCCATAAAATTTTAGAAATTTGTTTGATAATTCGTTTCTATGAAAAAATACTAGCAAACACAACATGAACAGATAAAAATACATACACATACTCACTTTTCAATTTTACATACCCAGGTACAAACTTACCCACCCATACAAGTATATAATCTTATGTGTGTACAATATATATAATCATAAGACACACAAACCCATGTAAATATTATATTTGTAGGCTGCTACCAGGAGGGAACAGGAGTGGCAATGGCATGAAGATGGAAGATTTTAATATGGAATAAACGCCACAGTGGGTGATTTCCAAAAAAAAAAGTATTAAGTCGAACAAAATTTCCTTCAATCTGGGGATATGCAGAGTTAAAAATATCCATATCTTCCATCTTGTATGATAGAACTAGGCTGACATCATAAACGCAGTGCTGCAATCCAACACATGAGGTCAGCCTTACTTTTCAGAGATATGAAGTCCTATTTTAAATATTTCTCAAGTGTGCTTTTAAAGTTAAATTTAAACTGTTGGTTTCAGGTAAAATCAATATGTTGAATTGACACACCAAAACGATCGAGACACGTTAACTGAAGTCTGGGTCATAGGGTCTAGTAGTATACCCCGTTTTGAAAAAAAGGATTAAAATAGGGAGATATTCAGCCTTATTCTGATATCGATTTTTGGATCGAAATTTTCTCCGTTTGGCAACTTTGGTAGTATGCGTTGCGTTTTGTTTCGTTTCAATTTTTTTATTTCGGTTTTATCAAGTTGTTAAGTTACTAACGGAGAGTTTTTCGATTTTTTGTTTATTTCGTTGAAACTAACAAAATTTAAGAAAAATGAAAGGCAATATATATATTTTTAAATATTTATTGTTTTGTACTTAAATTAGAAATTATTATCGTATTTATTGCAGGTCAAAAACCAACAACACCTAAACGGTACGAAAAGCTGGCTTAATTTTGTTGATACCATAATAGAATTTTGTAAATTTAGTTTTAAGTTAAAAAACGTATAAAAAACGAAAGATTTTCTTTTCAAAGTTTTCGACCTACACATTTTTAGGTTTTTCTGACATTAAATGGAACTAACTGCCAGTTTATCCATGTCGAATTAAAAAAAAATAATCTTATTTTTTGAGCAGAGCATATGATTAAGCATATAAACACGATTTTGGAATCTGACATTTTTATTCGTTTGTAAAAAAAAAAAAAAGATGATTAAATTAAATTTTATGCATGCAATTTTGAAACATTGCTATTTCTTTTTAATTAGCAGGAATACGTTCCTGCGCACTAAAGACGTGCACGGATATATCTGTTTGTACAAGTTTCTGTGTGTTTACTAAAGTGAGTGTGTATGGATAAGTTGTCGATTGTTTCTGATATAAGTTGATATGGATATTTTTTGTAACATAGTGGATATGAGTTGATAAAAAGAGAATGAGAGTAACATATCTGTTTATATCTGTTTTACAAAAGCAGATACTAGTTGATACTGATCGAATACAATGAGTTACTTATTGTACGATGCCGTTATTTTCAATTGTCTTTCAACGAAAATATTTTGTTTTTGTTTTCGTTCAACAGACATGTAGACAAAAATTATTGAAAAAAATTACCAAAAAAAAACCACATGTATTTTATTTTTGTAACAAATTCTTTGATGCCCTTAAAAGGATGGGGTCTTTTCGTTCAAGAGACATGTATACAAAAATTATTGAAAAAAAATTACCAAAAAAAAAACCTCATGTATTTTATTTTTTTTAACAAATTCTTCGATGCCCTTAAAAGGATGGCGTTTATTCGTTCAAAAGACATGTAGACAAAAATTATTGGAAAATATAATAAAAAAAAATTACCAAAAAAACAACACATGTATTTTGTTTTTGTAACCAATTCCTTAAAAGGATGGGTTTTTTTCGTGCTGTGGTAGTGAAAATTGCCGAGCAACAACAACAAAACTAGCAAGAAGCGTTGCGATCAGGCCTGCCATATTTACCGATTTATCGGTATTTTGCCGATTTTTTTCTCTAAATTATCAAAGTGCCTATTTACCGATTTTTTGATAAAAACTTAAAACACGGTAGCTTTTGGTTTGTGTTATATACATTTTTAATTTTGGGTAACTTTTAACGTTACAAAGCGACAACTGTTATTAATTCAGCGCTTATACTTAAGGAAAATGGGTTAGATTTATTCCATAAATGTACACATGTAGTGTTGTCTAACCCATCACACACACACATTTTGAAAAATATTCAACTAGGTATAAAGAATAAAAGAATTAACTCCAAATGAAAGAAAAAAAACTATACGATTTTTTTACCAAAGCTAAAAGAAGAGATAATTTATTTTTCTAAAGGAAAAAGGGGTTATTACTTACAAAAGAGTAAAGTTAAGCTTAATTTATATTCACTGTCAATGTAAATATTTAATTTTATAGGATTATATGCTATTGAGGATAAGGCTTCTACCTCCGGTAGGCAATTTAATTTAAGAAAGTCCCGTAAATATTCAAGTTTTTTTGCAAAAAGAAAATCAGATTTAAGATGCGAGAATTCTTCAACCTTAAAATCAAATTTCGATATCCACTGAAAAATTAATCTTTGCAAGCAATTATTTTTTTTAAAGATTATTTCAAATTTAATAATTCGGTTTTTATGGTTATATATAAAGTTATTTAATAAAAGTGTCAAACTCATATATGTATAATAGACCTGGCGTTAAAAACTTTTTTTTTAAACTTGAATGTGGGTAGCGATGAAAATATGCGATTTGATGCCAAAATTGATATAGCAAATATTCAGGCTGATCGGATGGTGCCAACCCGTGCAACAATGAGGTCAAAGGTCAAAATTTTGAAAAACTACCAAAAAATAAAAAACTCCATATTAGCTGCGCCAGGTCTAATGTATAATAATAAAAAAATTAAAACACAAACTTTTTATATCCATAAAAACAATTAACCAGGAACGGTGGCAGTTATAACTGGTATCAAAAAAGTTCTTTAATAACAGTTATTTCAAGGATCGTAAGAGTTATAAAATAAGCGACAAAAAAAATCATAGAAAAAATGTCTGTCTATGTAAAAATTGTACGTAAAGTTCAGGTCGCAGTTTTAAAGATAAATTGCTGAAATTTGATACAAAGTTTCTAATTGTCCTAAGGAACAAGCATATTGTCAATGGTGAGAACTTTGACATGAATCTTAACTTCATAAAATAATGGCGTGGTCCATGATTGCCCAAGGGTCCCTAAGCTACACTCTTGAAAAGTAATCTCTAAATATTGTGGTGTGGAGCATCGTAGGGTCGGGCATGCAGACTACTTTCTTATTTGTTTGTAATGGATAATTGCAACTAAAAAAATAAATTATTTGTTTATAATGGAAAAATAAATGCTTTTTTACAATACATATTTTTAACCGAAAATTTTTGTGGTTGAAATAATGGTTATCAATAACAAAAAAAAATTGTTACTTTAATTGGATACGATTACTCAAATAAAACATATGTAGCGACAAAATAATAGTTATTATTATTTTCAGTCCCGGAGTTATTTTGTGAATTAAAAACAAAAAAGTCCTTTTTTAACAGTTATCTCTTTCACGTAAATATAAAAGGTCAAATTAAGCTCTTAAAAAGGGAGTTCGATTTAGCCGTCATAAATTAAAACTCAGTTGAGGAATAAAAGATCGACACTCAAAGCTTGCCGCTGGTCAGATCTTTACAATTTGTATAGCAGTATTATCTAATCAGCTTGTGCTGCAATTAAATTGTCATTAAAAAAAGAAGAAAAACAAAATGAGTGTTATTATCAGTGTTGCCAGTGAAATTTCGAGAAGGATACATTTTAGTTTCCAAAGAGATACGCTTTTTGAAAATCCATTTTAATGTTATCAAAACAAATTGTTTGTAAAAATTAATATACGAGTTAAGGCGTTTATACTTAGGCGATTATATCAAAAAGTTAATATAAATTTTTCTTCTAAAATTTCATCTTAACAGACATACACAAGAATAAGCAAGCGACAGAAGAACTTAGAAAACCTAACAACAAAATACATTTTATTTTCGTATTTAGTTGTCATTGTTTTTTTTTAGTATTCATAACAAAATGATAACTTTTATAAACTTTGTTAGAGTAGGAAAGTTTAAAATTGGATTTCTGTACATTTTGCGCACAGATTCAAAAGATACGAAAAATATCAGGATTATACATGGTACCTGAAGTCATCAAAAGATACGAAAAATGTATCTTTCGTATCCTAATGGCATCACTAATTATTAAAGAAGTAAAAATTTAAATCCTTAAAAGAGTTTTATTTGTTGACAGCCAAGTGAGTTTTTTTAGAGAGAAAACTCTACTTTTATTGTTTAATCCGAACTTTTATATATTCGTTGAAAAATTTGTCTTAACTGTGGAGTTGAGAACGTTTTTTCTAGATCACCATCCATTCTGAAAGAGAACTTTAATACGAATCTATTGTTATATGACAGTATGTCTCCGTTGGCTCTAATATGGAAAATTCATATAAATTTTTAATTAACTAATATTTATTTATAAAACGTTTATTTGTATTGATTTTTATGTTAAAAGCATTAGGTAATGGTAAATTGTTGCTATGTTATTTTTTGTCATTAAAATATGTTTTATTGTGTTTAAAAAAGGTATTTTTAAACACAATATTTTTTTAAATTAAATTGCCGATTTATTTTTGATGATATGCAGATTTCTTACCAAAACCATCTGGCACCCCTGGTTGAGATCGTATATAAATGTTTATAAGCTCTGTTATTTGCATCAACTCTCCAACAATATTTGAAAATACAACAGATAACTATAAGTATTGTTAAAATACCATGGTGACAATAGATATTTGTGAGCAAAAAAAAAAGGTTATGATATATTCAATCCAATACCATAAGCAACTGTTTTGGTTTTTTGGATATGGTGAGTGGACAAAAGCAAAACCATACAATATCAGTTACACTCATTCTCTCATTGATATCAATAGTAACAGGTACATATCTGGTGTATCTGTTTTGACAATACTTTATGGTGCACTCGTGCAGGTCTTTACTGCGCACTTCAGACTTATCAGATATAAATCTTTTTTTAATATAGGTCTTTTTATTTAATATATTTGTAAAAATATAATCTACATTGGTTTGAATACCAATTATCAAAAAAAAAAAAAAAAAAAAAAAAAAAATTATCTTTAACGTACGTCTTGATATGATTATCTTTTAGGGTTAAATTTAAATATTTCAATGAATACTCCAATTCGGTTTTTAGGATCACTTAAAAAATATTTTCAGTTTGAGCACATTAATATTATGCTATTAAAGTCAGCGATTCAGTTTTTTCTGAATAAACACATTTTTAAATAAAACATTAAATAAGACATTCAATATGTCAATAAGTGATTGCAGGTTTTAGACTGTTTAATATCATTCTTTGCAAAAAATGCCCGAGAATAAAAGAAAAAATCGTATGCCCTCCCGGTAATAAAAAAGCTACGGGAAATTAGTAACTTTTGTTCCATTATAAAAGCTTTTTTTTTTTAAATATTTCGTGACTGTGATTGATTGTGAGAGTTTGCATATGTTTCGTGAGCGAGCGAGTGTGATCGTGAGAACTTTTAAAAATGCCTTGTTCGTTAGCAAGGGGAATTCATCATGTGACCTTAGCTTGCAACGTAAGCAACAGCTGATAACTAACCATATGTCAAAATGGTAAACCGTTCTGGTGGTTCTGGGAAGGCATTCATAATTTTCAATCCGAATTATGAAATTTAAAACGTTTTTAAATTAGTAATTTTCAAAACAGACAATTTAAAATAAGAAACAAAATGAAATGTAACAGCATATAGTTTTAGCACACAGCTAATTTGTTTACTTCAGTGTTGTATTATTTTGACACAACGTTAAAGTATTATACAGTGTTGTATCCGTCTTCCATGAATTCGCCTTGTGCGTTGGCGTGAGGGTATAAATTTATTCTCTCGTGAACATGCATGCGTAGTCGTAAAAAATCCACAACCAAAATAAATTTTTTTTTTGTAGTTTAATGGCTTTTGTGGTAAAATATAAAACAACACCTTGGATGTTAATATTTCCAAAACTCGACTTTCCGTTTTGGACCTTCGGATTTATTTTGACGATTATAAGAAAACAATTTCCCTACTGTAACACCGATAAAAAAAGAAGTACAAAGTTGTAGTTTGTTGTTGGGTCGTTTTGACGTTTCCACTGCCATGAAGTCGTTCATTAAGTTTTTCAGTCGTTGTGGATATTTTATAGATTTTGTTGTTGTTGTTTTCTGTTTGTTTGTTGTAATATCAGAGTATGCTCACAATTTTGCTTCAGTAGTCAGACTGAGGACTTCGAATGCCAAATGTATTATGTAGTTCGGTTCGGTTGCCTGTTTGCCCATACATACATACAATCAAACTCACAATCACACTAACACTTGTACATACTCATGCCAGTATTCAGACTCATACATAAATACATTAAGCTTTGGCTTTACTGTTTTGCTATAACTTGGCTAGAAAAACTTCGTCACCATGCCATCGTATGGCGTACCCCACTCCATGTCACTCCACTACCTTCAGCCATCCTTAGCATCGTATTTTTCGCTGTTTGTTGTTTTTGTTATTGTCGTCGTCGTCATTGTATGTTGCCATTGTTTGTTAGTAAATACTTTGAAAAGTAATTGGAAGGAGACAGGGGTGGAAGGCGAAATGAAATGTATTTTCCAAAATAAGCGCATGTACAAAACAAAACGAACTCCAAGTGGAGATTTGGCATAACGACGGTTGCACAGTTGTTCAGTCAGTTGGTTGGTCATTGATGTATGACAGTTCAGTTTGACAATGAGGATTAAGCAAATATAAGTATGCTGTATAAATGTATGTGTGTGTGTGTTCATACACATACATATAAGTGTGTGCGTATGTGTATTTATTCAAACATTTATTTTCTACTTTTATTATGTATAAATTATATACATACATACATACAATTAAAACAAAAATACTAACAAATATATATTTAGAGAATACACACTCATTTTGATTTTCTTCGGCAATGTTGGGGTAAAAAACCCCCTAAATTCGTAGTCAAGTAACTGCTACTTTCGCAAAGGAACGTACGATTAGATTTAAATTTAAATTCTAAATTACAAAATTAATATTAAGAATTTTAGCTCTTATTTATTATTTATTTTCTTGGGATAAAACTTAATTTTAGATTTTACAAACTTTTGAAGACCACTTAAGATTTAACCACTATTTAAAGCTTAAATACTTCACTTCAATGTATTGCACCAGTACTTCTTTCTGTAGGGTATACTGTAGTTGTGAAATACAGTAAACTGTCCTTAAAATCACATTATGCTGGAAAAGTGTATCTATACTATGATATACAAAGTACGAGTGAATTCAAAAACGACAGTTGCAAAGCAACTTTACAAAGCATCGCATTCTTAAATGCAACAGTCACAAACTGCATCAAGAAGTTCTCGTTGAGTACACAATAAACAAAGTATGCATTCCAAAACATCAAAGCACATTTCTCGAAACATCCGAGGAAAATAATTATTAATACAGCTAAAAATTTTATAGAGAGTTCTTAAAATAAGTGATTTAGAATTTCATAGAGATAACAAAAGGAGGATTTCAAATACTTTAAGTTATAATAGCTTTCCCAAACAATTAATAACAGATTTATTCATAAAATATTGATAATTGTGCTTTTATAAGATGACATTTAAAATATTTTGGCTCCAGCTTTGACCTCTTGTGAGCTGGACCATTTTGAAAAAGGGTCTATGTTTGCATGTTTTGTTAATTCCTTATCAACATATACAATATGGGTATCATAAGAAGTTTATTTTAGTAACCAGTATTCAGTAGGTAAACTATTTACTAAAATAATTAATCCCAAAAAAGAAGATGGAAATGTCAAATATTGTTTATAAAATACCTTGTAACGTTAATGATAGTGGACAGTGTAATAAAGTATATATAGGTAAAACAAAAAAATAACTAAGAACTAGGATAGCAGGACATGAGTCAGATCCAAAATATAGAAATATTTCATTACAAAAAAACACCTTTATCAACTCATTGTGCTAATCTTCAAATACAGAAAATAATTATGAACGTTGATTTATGTTAGAAATGTTATAAATTATAAAGGTACCGACAATGTCGAGCATTAATTTCAAATCAGACACTGAAAATGTAGCACAAAATTATAGACATTAAATTTATAAAAATAGAAACGGAAGTTAAAAATTTATTTATTTTGAAATAGATCAAGTTTGATTTGAAAAATAATTTATTTGTATTTAATTAAAAAATTTTTACGAAAGTTATTTTCGAGAATACAAAATATTTATTAATAAGATTATTATTAATAAGATTTATAACGTGCTAAATTTCCAATTTTTATTTTTGATAAGAACACTGAAATTTTTTGTTGACGGAAAGCTAGTTTCTATGAGCATTTCGCTGGCTACTTAGGCCAGCTCGTCTGGAAACTTTTTCTAAAGACTTCAGAAAAGCTTAAAATATTATATTAATAAGACTATAAAGTAAATAAGAATTTTAAACACTCAGAATCATCAACAAAGCCACAACAATAAACAGTTATTTTATCTTTTCTTACATTCCCCTCGATCAGCTGGTTTTTCCCAACTCGAATTGTACTGTTACCCTATTACAAGGGTAAAAAGAAAAACAAAATTAAAAAATAAAGTGTTTAATAAAGCAACTTGCCATTCCAGTTTTTTTATCAAAAGTTATTTATAATTTTTAATTTGTCATTTATTGTTAAATTTGTTAAAAAAAAAAAATTGTTACAATATTGTAAAATAAGAAAGAAAACCCTTAAAGAAGTGCCGAAATATGGGTTCGAATAAACGTTTAAAGCTTTGGAAAAAAAACATCAGGCTCGACCATTTAATTATACTTGTTTAAAATACATATCGTTTATCTTTAATCACAACCTGCTTCGGCTTCCAATTTTAGAGTAAAAATTAAATGTAGATGGCGAAATTGAAGCGACACCTTGAATATATAAGTAGATAAATATATAAAACAGAAAAACCAGTATTTTGAAAAAAAAATTATTTGCTGCAAAAGCGCTTGTAGGCATCTAAAAAAATTTTACAGGTATCAAAATATGCCTCACAAAGCCAAAATACTCGTATATAATGCAGCGAAAATGCTCTTTTAACTAACTTATGCAAAACAAAAAATGCTGTAAAGGGTAAAATATGCACTACATACAAATCGATGCCAAAATTTATAAAAAGCTCTAAAACGGATAAATATTTTGTTTCTGCCTTTATTGGTCGCACAAGGAAAAACATGTAATTGCATATTTACGGTTTCCGGGGTTATCATACATTTAGGAACGTAAACCATTGTCAATGTTTAAATGGTTGCGTTTAGGAATGCATGACTTTGTTCGGTTGCATTGCAAATGACATTTTGGAATTCCCCCAAACTGTGTATCTTTCCACTTTATGATATATTGTTAGCTTTTGTTTGCTTTGTTTTGATACGGTAGCACTGCAGTATCGCTGCAAAGTATTTTGATGTTTTGGAACTCCGCCTATGTGTTAATAAAGAAATACTAATATGCTTGTTTGATTCCAGAAATTTTTAAAACAAAATTTGTTTGATTTTATTTCTCAAGCTTTATATTTAAATTTAAATATTTTTCAAGCGATGTGAAATGTTGTGTATAACTTGAATATTGAAACGGTAAAACAACCCGTACCAAAGATTTAATTAACATCGGTTTGAATTTAAAGTGATTTACTTCGGTACCTTGAGGCACCGCCTATACGTCCAGAAACAGCATTAACAAATTTTTTTTCTTTAGTTAAGCTTATCTAGGTATCACCGTAGGGGCATATTACTATGTCGTTGTATATACGAAAATTCACAAATATACACAATCATTAAATGCTTCTTTCTCGAACCGTACGTTATGAAACGAAAAACATTTCATACACCCAACATTCATACTGCTCCACTCGTAAGTGCAAAACAGCGACTAAGCCAAGGAAAAATAAGTATGTACTTGTACTATGTATGTACATATGTATATGTATGGATCCATTTTTTTGTTTTGATTTTAAGTTGAAAAAAATCCAGTATGAACTCTGCACTTCAAGATACAACATGAAATTCAGCGCTTAAGCGCAAATTCATTTTTTAAGCTTCAATACGAAAATATACGTAAAATGCGTAAAAATTTCAAAGAAATAAAGTTGCTACATTTTTTCTTTGTTGCAAGCGAATAAGACTTCAATGTTAATTTTAAATGAAGACTATTTTGAAAAATTTTTGAATTAAGAATATCTAGTGAGTGAAGGATTATTTTAAATTACGACAAAAAGAACTAATTGTCATTAGAATTTATAAGTATAAACAGTAGTAGCAATTGATAACGATTTGGAAAATAGAAGAAAATTTCAGAAAATTTTATACAAAAAGATACAAAACAAAAAATATTCTAAAATGTTGACTGGACCAAATGTAAGTACTAAAGAAATATTTAATGTCTTTAATAGTTTTAGAATAAATACTGTTTAACAGTTTAAGAAGAAAATGTTAAGATGCAACATGCAAATATGAACCTCTAAATCTGGTATATGGGAAGAAGAAGAAGAAAATAAAAAATGCATTTTCTAAATAGCGGCACATTTTTCTATAGTTTGTTTTGATTCTCGCTATTCAGCATCGTATTTCTTTTTAGTCACACATACACTTAAACTTACACACATACCTTTAAATAACACTCTAATACAAACACAGTCACACGCACACAATATCTGTACATGTTTTAAATCGACAACCTAAAACAAATTGAAATTCCTAAACACATCGTGAACAACAATTTACAAGTCGTGCAATTGGTTGTGGGGTTTAGTGGTTTTATTGCCTCTAGTAGTTGCTGTTATTGCCTTTGGTTGATGGTTGTTGCCATAGAAATCTAAGCATAACATACCAACGAACAAACATCCATTACACAACAACGAAGCATTCATTGATTCATTCATACAAATTCATTCTATGCAGCCCATCATCATCATCATCATCGTCGTCTTTTGAACGAAAAATAAAATCGAATTTTTGTATCTCTTGTTAAGCAATTAAAAAGCAATAATAACAGTACAAGCACACACACAAGCACACACCAACACCCAAATCCATAGACCCCTAAGAGGCCAACAAGAACCAGTGATCAAAACAAAACGCGAAAAAAACAGCAACTACCATCATCATTATCATGCATTCATTAAAACCCCCAGACAGACAGACAGACATCTAGTAAAAAACAACAACAGTAACAATAACAGAATCAAAATAAAAACTAAGAGGAAAATATTATTATTTTATTTACAAATATCAATACATACATTTACACAAATCTACTCTCATACATAATAAAATTAAAAAAGAATTCAACACACAACGCATACACATGCACATGTACTCATGTATTTAATAAAACTAAATTATGTCAAATGTTTGCAAAATGTTGGGTCTGGCGCTGACGCTACAAGTTCCTTTTTTATATCCGTGGTGAGTTAAATTATATTATAGCGATTTTGCTGCTGTTGTTGGCGCTACTTATGTTGCCAAGTATTGAGAATAAGATGGTAGTAAACAACACGACTGGTTTGAGTGTTCTTTTAAAAGTTTTTTAAACATTCCAACGATTTATAAAAAGCCGGAAATGTTATTAATACGTTCACTAACACATACGAACTAACACTACCACCAAATTAAACTCTTTATTTCGAACTTAATAAATTACAATATGATTTTATTTTTTACCATTAAGTTGTTTTCAAGTGGGACAGTGCAAGTTGAGAGTTAACGTTAAACTGTTATAACTAAATAATTTTAAAGCATGAAGAAAAAACAATTTTTACTTACTTTTATTTGCTGGTCGATCTGGAATTGTACGAACAGGATTTCTTTTAACTGGGAATAATTTAGAATTGCCGCACCAACAGTTAACATTCGCCGACGGAAAATGTTTAATAGAGAAATGATACTAAAAAGACAAAAAAATATATATATATAAAAATTACAACATATGTATATTAAAATAAAGAGCATGCATTTGTGATATTGTTTTAAACGCATAGAAATATTAGCAGCAGATCTAACTTTTTATATAATAATTGACTCATAATTACTTTCTTTTCTTTTTATCCGTTTAATAGGTTTTTATGAATTTTGGCATTGATTTGTTAGTGCATATTTTTGCATATTTTACAATTTTTTTGCATAATTTAGTTAAAAGAGCATTTTTGCAGCGTTTTTTGGGTTTATAGCGCATATTTTGCCTTTTTGAGGCATATTTTGATACACGTTAAACTTTTTTAGATGCTTACAAGAGCTTTCGCAGCTAATAAAAAAAAATTTCATAAATTATTAAGTTTTATTTTCTTCGACCTTTGAATATAAGTTATACGTAATAAATATTCATGTCAATTATATAAAAATTATTTGTTTTTTATCTCAATGGATTGATTCTTCAGGGATTCAGATATTTGGTTTTTTTTTTCTTTTATAAAATTTTAAACAAATTCTTAATACAAAATTTCTGTAAAACAACAAAATTTTCAATTTTGAAATATACCCGTAATAAAAATCATACACAGGAAACAAAAATGATTCTATTACATTTTTATAAACTTATTTAATTTCCTATCTCTTCTTATAAATTAAATGTCTGTAATTTTGAACTCCATTGTCTATATCTGTTTTAAAATTGATTCTTTGTTCTATTGGTGTATTGATAATGTGTAACATTTCTAACATGAAGCGTCATTTGTAGTTTGTTTCTGTATTTAAAACTGTTGTATTTTCAAAATCTGGTGCCCCCATCTATAAGTAGATTTAACTTCATTGTAAATGTTAACATTTATAACCAATTAAGCGGCTGCCCTTGAAATCTCTTTAAGATGAAAAATATCTAGATAATATTTGCCACAAATAACTTTTGTTTTTGTGAGCCAATGACTGCCCATCCTTTTCAAAAAGGATAAAATCTCGAAAATTCGCCTGTAAATACTATGGTGTTTGGGCTTTACCGATTTTAATTTTAGGATTGTTTTTTTAATGCAAATGTTTTTAAATTGTTAGATAATTTGTTTTCAAATGAGCAATTTCGATTTTCGGGGCATGTCTGTAACAATTTTCAGGGCATATTTTCGAGTTTTTACTGCATATTTAATGCGCATAAAACGCGTTTTTAGAGCATATTTCTGGTTTCCCTGTTCATAACCTTCTCATGATTTTATTAACGTGTCTCATTGTGTCTCATTTTCAAAAAATTAATTTATCACTAACAACTCTTTTTAAATTGTCGCATTTTTTTAAAAATGTCAATATAGAGAAAAATTCAGCAACTATTGTGGATATAGGTTCATAATTGACCGTAGCTCCGATATATTTCTCAATTTTGAAAATCGCTTTAACCCGCGTAATTTCCCAAAACTGTGTCAGTATAAAGGAACAATTTTTCAGAAATAAGTTTTAAATAAACATTAAAATGGACTAACATCATTATTATAGGACAGCTACAGCTCTTTTTTAAGACAACAATTTTATTATTTTTGTTTGTAACAAACTTTACAGAAAAAAAATAATTTTATGATCAAAATCTGCGACAGATTAAATTTTCAAAACACTAGACCAATCCTTCTAATTTTTAGGGAGATGTTTTAAGAACTTTCTTAATTGTAAATTTTAAAACATTTTATGGAAATGTTATTTAACAAACTGCTGTATAAGTATGATTTTAAAATAGAAAAAAATTTATAAAAAAAAATTACAAAATAATAAAAACACAATTAATAGTTTAAACACACAAGGAAATTCGTTGATAATGCAGAGCTTCCAAATAGATTCCGATAAGTTTTACTTTTCTTTATGATTCCTTATTGTTTGATTTGTTTTTTGTTTTTTTTTTTTTTTTTTTTTTTTTTTCTTAAGAACGTGTTGTTCACTGAATAACTTAAGAGTCGTATATAAATCGGGCTCTTTCTTCGAAAATGTCACAAATGTGTGAGAAATAAATGGACATACAACATTCACCTCAGCATCATTCAGTCAGCCAGTCAGTGATTTATAAATAAAGTTAAGTTTGACTTAAGTCATTCTTCTTCCTCATGTGTACTGCCACTTCTTATCAACAAACAAAGAAAGCACGTGCTGGCTGAACCGCACAATTTGTTGCACGAATGTAGAGTATGAGTAGCAGATGCATGTTTGTATAAGGTTGCACATTCATAGTGTTCTTCGCGCTGTTGATCTACATTCCATACGCGTACTAATTGAATCATTATTGACTGCTCATCTAAACACACACAGCTACATACAAACATTGAGAATACATACAAATGTATGAGCGCATGAATGTTTGTACGTAAAATTGCTGTAGATGCCAGATAATGATGTCATAGAGTAATGAATGAGAAGTAACCAATTTTGTACGATTCACTTTTCACATACGACTAACACAGAACAAAAAAATCTACTTGCACTTTAATGAATTTTTATTGAGTCTGTGCAACATGAAATTTTTTTATACATCTGTTTATAATAATAAATACACTCCGTTTTTAGGATGGTAAAATGAACATACGTGATTCTAATTTCTTTTGCACGCACAGTTACCAGATTTGACTAATTTTCTTCATTTTGGCGATTTTAACGTTTTTTTTATGTAATAACTCAATTAACACATACATAATTATTTCTACAACTTCTTTGTTTTTTCATTAAAAACTTGATTATTTAGTTTAATTAGTTAGTTGTAATCTTCTGGGGCGCAATTACGCATTTGATATCGATCGAAATTACAATACAATTTAAATGGGATTTTCGATCGATATCGAATGCCGTCATTAAGCCTCAGGTTTCAGCAGCTTATAATACAAAACACTCCCTAAATGTAAAGAGTTATCTTTGCGCAATAGATATTTTGCCCTAAATTTAATTTTGCTTCTTGCGATTTGTCACAATAAGTACATTTAAACCACAGTAAAAAAAATTTTTTATTTTAAATATTCTATTTTCGCCCTATATGTACAAAGATGATGATGCTAACAAAAAAAAAAAAAAAAAAACAAAAAAACAATTGTACTGAATATTGTTGCCGGATATCTAAAATGTCTGATATTCTTTTTAACTGAAAAAGTTTCAACTATACATTCGGAATAGCAGCGAGTCTTAATATAAAAAAATGCATATAAATATCTTACTAAATATTTTAAAAACTTATTGCAAATATATATATTTTTTATTAATAAGATTTATCTATGACGTGCTAAATTCCCAATTTTTATTTTTGATAAAAACACTAAAATTTACGTCATTTAGCACGTCATAGAGAAATCTTATTAATAACAAATTTTGTATTCCCGAAAATAACTTTTTGTTTCAGTATTTATTTATTGAATCTTCATATATTAAACATGAACTACCAATAATTAATCAAATCTTATCCTTATATTTACTTTATGTCCTGCCAGTGCTAGACAAAAAAGATTTAGTCATCACGGATTCTGTTCACATATGGGCATTTCCATGTCATCGTACGTGACATTTGTACGCCTTCGGAGCGATGGAGTTTTTGCGCAAATAGTAGTAACTGGAAAACTTATTAATCATTATGTTTCTTTTAGAGGGTACTATATGTGAAAAAAAAAATTATTACATTCGAAACCTTGTTGTCCAAAATACCTAGCAAAATAGGTGTATATCGTACGTGACATAAAACGGAAGTGATTTTGGGGTGAATGTAAAAAAATCCGAAAATCTGCGAATTGTGGGATGTATTTTTCCTTTTTTAAATTTTTTGCATTAAACCATATATTTTTCGGTTATAATCCGTAATTGGAAAGAAAAACATTTTTGTGGATGGTTTAATAATGAACCAAATGTAATATCGTACGTGACATACCGTACGTGACAGATTTTTCTCTTATAGTATTTACAAGATATGAAATATATTTTTGGGAAATATATGCATACAAAAACTTAAAACAAACAAGTCAGAAAGTATAGTCGACCAAGCCCGACCATATAATACCCTACACCATAATATTTTAAAAACAAATTTTTGACTGTCCCTATTTTTGACCCATCGCCAATCATGGTCGCCGGAACAGAATTATGCTATGACGTTAAGAGGTATATAAAAGTTATTTGTGCCGTATATTATTCAGATATCTTCCTCTATATGAGATTGTCTTGCCTTTCAGCGCTTTTAGGAAGGGGGTTTATATGGGACCTATAGTTAATTTTGGACCTACCAGCACAACATTTTATCACGACATAGTACTTGTCGTAAAAGGTATTGTCGCCAATTTTTATGTCAATACCAGCATTTATTAGAAAGGTACAACATTAAAAGCTATTTTCTGGAGTAGTATTTGAATAAGTGATATGGTCAAATATGGACCGATACCAATTATAATTGTTTAGATCATTAAGACTGCAAAAAAATAATTTTTGATCAATTTTCAACCTAATACCAACATAATAAGATGATACATTTAGTTGAATTTATAGTAATACAATATCGTACGTGACGACGTTTAACAGCTTATAAAATTTTTATTATACCTATTTAAAAAAAAATTCCGGTCAATATTTTTTTGCAACAAATACCTTGCTTTGAACTTTCATTTTGAAACACGTACGACTGATCAAATACCAATGACATAGACAAATGATGATTTCGCACCACGTACGTGACATTTGAAAAGCACCCAAAGCAACCCAAAAAATATACCGCTAATCAAACTATATATTTGGTCTCTCCTCGTGAATTTTGTTCATTGTTGTTGTAACATTAATTTTAAGGTATAATTACAATGTTACCAGTATCTGTATTTAATAGGCAGAAAAGTGAAAATTGTTGATTGCAGTTACTAAAAATGAATCAAAGAGATAGTCAGTTTTAACTTTTATTTTTTGCTCTTTAAAAATTGTAATAAGCTGTAAACCTCTTTGCATACTAAAGTTTGAGTGTTTTTTTACTTTCTACCATATTCGAAAAATAGTTTCAAGGCTATTTATTTTTTGAGTCGTGGTTGACATTCTCATGGAAATGCCCATATGTAGGTGTTTATTGCTCATCTGATTGGGTGAGTGCTGCAGTGTCTCTTCTCCTTAAATAACTTTTGACAATAAATTTGCATGTGTCCGGCAAATAATAAACTGAAATGGCAAGTTGCTTTATTAAGCAATTTGTTTTTTTAATATTGTTTTTCCTTTTTACCCTTTGTAGGGGAATGTAAGAAAAGATACATTCACTGTTTATTGCTGTAGCTTTGTTGATGCTTTGATATTGTGACAAGCAAGACCTGAGTGTTAAAAATTCTTATTCACGTTATAGTCTTATTTGTATTATATTTTAAGCTTTTCTGAAGTCTTTGGAAAAAGTTTCCTGACGAGCTGGCCTAAGCAACCAGCGAAATGCTCATAGAAACTAGCCCTGACTCAACAATAAATTTTAGTATTAATTAATTTTTTAATGACGTGCTAAATTCCCAAGTGTTTTAAGTGTTTTTATCAAAAATAAAAATTTTAGCACGTCATAAAGACATCTTATTAATAATAAATTTTGTATTCTCGAAAATAAGTTTTGATAATATATATCTGTGGAATTTTGACAAAACAACCAATGTCGAAAAACTGAATTTTACAGGAGGACCAAAAAACACTTTTATAGGTTCACAGAATCGTCCCAGAACATATCTAAGCAAATGTAAACTATTTTTATGGTGGAGAATTTAAATACCTTTATTTTCCAATTTGCATCTTTCTTCCAGATATAACTGTTGCCGAGAAAATGTCCAAAAACCGAGATGTGTTGTTTTGTCAAAATAATTTTTGATCGAAAAATCAATCCTTCTCTAGATAAAATCTTTTTTCATACTGAAAAGTAACAAATAGTTCGCAACCTTTGTCGGGACTAGTGCTTTTATTAAAATGAAATAAGAAAAATTCAGTGACATATGTTATTTTCTTAAATAGAATTCAGTTTATTTTAAACCAATATTATAAGAAGTTATGCTTTCTATTAGACCAGTTACATGCATTTTCAGGTATAGAAAAGAAGGGTTTGAATTAATTGAATTAAAAATACAAATAAGAAATAGTTCATATATAGAAATAGTTCACATTTATATTAAATTGCTTTAATTTTTATAATTCAGAAGAAATAAAGAATAATTCACTCTACAGCTAATCATATTCGTCAATATCCCAATCATCTTCCAATTGTACTTCACCTTCAACGTGCAAGTTATTGTAAAAATTATGAAACTCTGCATTTATAAATGGCAGAACGGACTGTAAATCACGTTTTTTATTAGAAGATATTGGCAAAGGAGCAGAATAACATTTATTAAATTCGAAATTTGTTATTTTCCGTCGCCGCTGTGTTATGTCTAGTTCCTTGAAGTCCTCGTCCGGCTGTAAAGATAGCTTGTACTGTAAAATTCCAGACTTAGATTTCTCATATCGCATCCAACGTATTAGCTTCCATTCAAATTTGTCACCTTTACAACACAACAAATAAAAATTATACTAAAAATATACAAACATAAGTAGTGTTACACGCACCTAATGTATTAGTATTTCTCCACGTGTATTTGTTCTTTAATAGGCTACCGAAGTCAAAGTATTCATCTTGAACCATCTCGATTGCATTGTATTTGTGATTTGTAGTTGCTATTAAAGTAGCCCAGTCATGTGGGTGATGTATGGAATTCACACATTTTTTCTTCTTTTTTTCTATTTGGGAATGAACAGTGTCACATTCCATATGCGTGTGTCCAACAACCAGAAACTTGTGATCAATTAATTCTATAGTTTGATGATCTTCTAAAACCTTTTCAAACATGGCGGAAATATAAGAATTACGGTTTTGCCCTGGAAATGAGTCGCTGTACAAAATAACATGCTTCACATCTATCGGTAATTCCATAATACATTTGAAGATACAGGAACTAATCTCGTTTGCTCCACGCTTTGCAATGGTCTCATTCCATATATAACAATTCGCTCTGTTTGTTGCTCCGTCATGCATCGTAAAATTAAATGTCCACAGTGGTCGTTTGTAGAAGAACATTGCCGCATTTAAGTGTGGTGTTGGCAAACATTGCTGCAGATCAAAAGTATACATTTTGATAGATTTGTCCTTCGAAGACAGTTCTTTATCATGTTTCTTAGATTCATATGCCATGTCTGCCTCTTCGTGATGATTTTGTTGTTTTAATTTAAGCATTGCTATTTCATCCTCAGTTAATGCATTTTTAATATCTATTCTTAAAGTCTCACACTTGTTGCATACATCAATATGCGGCTTTTTAAACTTAATGTCCAGCTTCTGAAATATTTCTCGATACGTTGGCAACGAAACAGGTTGAGAAAATTTGTTTGTGTATAATCTGTATAATTCTGCCATGCTTAAATTACACTGAAGATATAGTTGTTTTGTATGACGACGGCTGTAATGGCTCACATATTTCGGAAAACTATTAATGTGATCTAAAACTTCCTGGTACTTTTCCGTCGACAGTTTGTGTTGTGAAAAATGTTTTCCTCTTTTATCGCACTGAACAATTTCAACGGAGCTTTCTTTAACTTTACACTTAGTAACAGTTTTAATACTTTGAGCAGTTTCGGCATAACTTTTCATAAAACATTGTTTACATACTCTTCTCCTTTGACCGTTAATTTCACAATTATACAAATAGTTATATTGTCGATTTCCAACGTTATTAATTGTATGCGTTTTCTTAAATTCAACATCAATTAAGCCTGACAGATATTGCCGTCGTTTGTTGTAATCACCCAAGTTCCAGTACAGTTTAAAAATCATCTTTTTCTCCTCAAAATTTAGGTGAGTATTGCACAACCTTCTGCATTTTGGAAGTGCTTTAATTTTTTTTCGCAGGGACGATTTTCTTTTTATTGGTCACATATTCTTTTCCTAAGTTTTTGTTACGCCTGTTTTTATTTTTAACTGCTGATGTGGTTGGAAGTTCGAATAGTTGGGTTTCATCAATTTTGGTGAAATCCAAATTACTTACATTGGACTCAATATCTGGAGCCATTTCCAGCGTAGTGGTGTTAAGATCGGAATCCGTCTCCGGGACAAAATCGGAGTCATCAACATCAGATTCATGGAAAGGATCTTCATCAATATCAATCACTTCATCAATATATTGGACACTTGTGTGATACATTTTATTTAATTTAATTTAAACACAACTTGAATGAAAAACAGAAAGAGAATACTATTCAATTTGTCGTAACTGACATATCTGTCATTGATAGTGTGACTTTTCACAAATGCTTACTTGGATTCGTTAAGTTTCGGCAGTTGAACAAAGGTGCAATTCCTTCGATAAACACGGCACCCTCTAGAAAAGTCGAAAATACTAAAATCATCGAAAATTCCATACAAATTGACAAACTCTTTGGAGCCGTGACATAGGTACCTTCAAAACAGCTGATAATTGTCGTAATCTTGTATATCTATAATTCTTGTAGTCAATGTATTCACTTGCGAGAGAGTCAATGCTCCTCCAAAACTTTGGAACCTTTGTTTATTGTCTTCCTCTGTGCATTGTTTATGTTTTTCTATATTAGGAAACAACATATTTTCATAAAAAACGTCCTAATTTGTTACACATGCACACGACAAAAGCACATGATTTGATATAGGTTCCTCTTATTTCGTTAATTCCAACTACACTAAAGCACTCATGTTAACATAGGTTGTTTTGTCACAATGTATGCTAATGATCAAATGGCTATTAAAAGAACTTAACTTTAGAAGGGAACGTGTTATTTTCGTTTATGCATTTGATAAAAGAACATTAGTGCAAATAGGTTGTTTTGTCAAAATAATTTTAGTAAATTATTGGAAACCCATATTCAAATAGGTTCTTTTGTCAAAATTACATTATGATATTTTTCTTTGTGCCCTGCTGCATATTTCGATATGGGTTCTTTTGTCAAAAGCAGATTGTAAAAATTGCGAGATAGGTTGATTTGGGGGCTTCTATATCTTCTGATCTACACTATCTAGAAACACGCGGAAAAGACAGAAAGATGCGCTTTTAAAACTTATATATATGGTTTGAAAAGTGGAAAATTGTCCGATCTCGAGTTAAGTTCTTTTGTCAAAACTCCACAGATATTTTTAACAATAACGATTTTTAGGGCGATTTATGCGAGTCAATTTTACAAATTTTTCCACAAAGTTGAATTTTGTTTTATTTTTCTCTGCAACAATCAGTGTCTGACCGAACGTTCGGGTTCAGTAACGGAGTTCGCCAAAAATTGATGTTTGGCTAAAGTTTGGTGTTCGGCGAAATTTTTGCCAAACTTTGTTAAGCACCAAACTTTTTTATGAAATTACAAAGTTAATATTATCTGTATTAATGAAAATAGCACGAAAGCACATGTAGGACTCCAAGAAGAACAAGACGAAAATGTTGTTGAAAAAGAAATCAATATGTATTTGAATGAACTTTTAAGTCCTCAAAATACAGATCAATAATGGAACTCCAGCCGATTTATAAATCTTAAGGCCGTGACTAGAAAGAACCTTTTAGTTATTTAGTGCTGCTGGACAACTTTATTCAGACCGAAGAAATAATCTCCATAGCAACAATAAAATTGTTTTTATCCATTGAAATATTAAATTTTGAGTACTTATATGTATGTATACTATATTGAACTCATGTACTATAGTACCATGGTTTTTTCTGCGTGTATATGAAACTTTTCTTAAATTTTCTGATTTTTAAACTATAAAATAGTTTTACTACTTTAAAGTGCAACTTATCTTTTAATTTTGCATATGATATCCTGAAATTTTATTTTGTTTTTTTCTGGTAGTGTATAAAGTCATACCCAAAAATTTAAGGAATAGAACTTTTACAAAAAGCTTTATAAAATACATAACTGAAATTTGGCTCATAAAATAAATAAAAAAAATAAAAAATGTTGAATATAATGAAGTAACTTATGAAAAAGAAAAATTCCCAGATTCTATAAATAAATTATAAAAGTCTTATTGTTCAGATTTAATGACTAAAAGTTCGGTTTCGGTTCGGGTTCAGCCGAACTTTGCAAAGTTACCGAAGTTCGGCTTCGAGTTTGGGTTTGGTTTGAATAAGTACGTTCGGTCGGACACTAACAACTAAGTTTACACGTTTCGTTATTAAAGAAAATTAACAGAGGCAAAAAGTATGTCACCTCGCTAGTGTTGGCATAGAAGCGATCAACTAACCGGAGTTCGTCTGCCATCGGGAAATTTAAAGTATTTCAAGCGAATTTTTAACAAAATAACAAGCTTCCGTTCGTTCATACATTGGCGTTACCTACAGAGCGCTGTCATATAACAGATAACCGAATCATTCGGGTGTGTAAAATAAAACTCTGGTTGACAGCCTAACATGACCTAATTATACATTATATAATTTCTGCTTACCCCTCAATACCATTCAGCCCTGGTCGGGTATTTGAACAGTTATTTGCCGTCCAAGTTAGACATGAAGAATATTAAACAATAATATAGGATGTTAAATCGAACTTTTAAATAAAAACTTAAGTATTTTATTTCCATTAACTACAGCGTTTCAGAGAACATAAGTCTACAAGAAGACAAAGTAAAAACATATTTGGATACGACAACATACTGTGAGGCATGCAACCAGCCATCAACAAATAACAACAGCAGCCACCAACAACCATTAACAATAACAAATATATAAGTGAATGAATGACTGACTGACTACTTTTGTGTAAAATAATAGGTGATGACATGTTGTCACATAAATATGAAACAAAACAGAGAAAAAAACAAAGATAAGAAATAAAGATACATTCATACTTGCGTTAATACCACCACTTGTGGTACTTGTATGTATGTCTGTAAGGCTCAATGTTCTTCCAATAAAATATGTGCATACATTTGTTTATACCACTGAATATATCGTTTGTACTCTGATGTGCCATTAAGAGTGTATATTGCAAGTTTGTCTGTATGTTGCCTGGTTAGTCTCCGTATCTTTTCTTTGTGTTTTCGTTGATTTGGATGTTTTTTTCTTTTTTTAAATGCACCGAGTGATGCCGAGTAATTAAGACATTTTAAATTTACGCATCAGACACTTGGTAGACAAAAGGTAGACATACTCAGTCAGACTCACTTGCTCGCTTGTAGGCTGAATACGTTGAATAAATGTGAATGAATGAGAACAAATGCTTGAATGAATGGAAGGAGAAGAAAGAGGCTTTAACAATGTTTTTGTAGTCAGCTGTTTTGAATGATTTGTACAAAATCTTTATTCTTAGTGGGTCATCATTAAATTGTACTACGATTTACATATTTATGGTTTGTCCGTATGAACTGAATTTGCAACTACAAATTTAATTTGCTTAAACTCGTGAAGTCTAAACATATGCGGCTAAACATTGTTTTAGTTTTTAATTTTAAAACAGTGAATAATAAACTTTCGACACACAATCACCATCAGCATCCAACGAAAAATCAAAAATGTCTTTCAGCACAATTTTAGATCTTTGTAAATTATTCCAAATTCATAATATCAAGCAAACAAGTTGTTGATTTTGCATCTATTACCAAAATGATTATATTAATTACTAAGCATTTTAAAATTTTGAAAAAATATTTTCAATATTTGATATTTTTAATTTTAATTAAAAAAGTGATCAAAAAACTTTGCATTTCAAACAATGTGTTAATTTATTTAAATAAATATTGACAATTCCCAACAACAATTATACATGTTTAAATTATTTTATTTTAAATGGAAAAAGTCCAATAAGATTTTTTGTTATTTAATTAAATAAAAATTTTAATTGAAAATTTATTTCAAAACAACTAAAATGTTAATTAAATCAAAATTAAATTTTTAATTTTCTTTCAACTAAAAAAATAATTGATTCAATTATCACATTAATAAAATTTAAATACTTTTTAAACCATTTTTTTTTATTGATAAAACACTTTTTTCTGTGTATATTGCGCTTACGATTAAAATTTTTTCATTAATTTATTTTTTAAGGAAAAAACTGGCGCTTAAGATATTTATGTTGTTAAAAATTCATATTTTTAAAATCTTAAGCATTAAGGTACATTTTGTGTAATAATTTAATATTTTTAAAATGTAAAACTACATACATAATTAGAACTTCAATATCTAAATTGATTAAAAGTTACCACCAGTGATGCTAATAGAAATTTCAAAATAATCCATACGTGTCTAAAAAAAATTCCCTTTTTTCCCTACAACCAAAAAAGATTATCCCTACACTATTCCTTACGTTAAATATCTCTTGTTTTTAGCTTCAGGCAAACAAACACATACTCTGTTAACATTTTTCAAATATTATAAATAAAGGATTTATAAGCATTTATTATTACTAATAACAAGAAAAAACCAAAATGATTATGTACAATGCTATACTCAATTTAAAATAAACACTGTGACAAAATAAAATTTTTTCTTTTTGGCAGAAACGACACTATATATCGTTCAATCTAGAGGCAAAACTAAGTCAAGCTGTGTGTTTTATTTTTATTTCCTCTATTTGCCCTTTTTAAAGGATTTAACCTTTTTCAAGAATACTTATTTTAAATAATTTTTTTAATATTAGTATCTAATATTTTTTAGCAAACTCGGTACCAAATAAAAGGGAAGGCTCTGTAGAATTTAAAAAATATTTATTTCAGTTCCCCTAAACAAAAATATAAAAAAAATCCTTTAAAGAATATATCCTTCCACCTTCTTAAAAGTTTTCACTATTTTCGTTATATCTTAGGCATTAACAGTCCGATCTTAAAGTATGATATATCTAACATATATATAACAGGCAAAAAAAAAAAACGTAACATTTGCTTTTGTTTGTGGCGAACGGGTTAGAGAAGCAAGAGGGGTAGACAAAAAGACACGATTTCGTTACATAATATTTAAAGATCCGATTGTAAATGCTGACTGTCCTGCGGGAATTATAGTAATTCTTCCATGGCAAAACTGTAATGATTTTAGCAAGCTTTAATTTTGTAATTAAATTTAAATATGTTTCTACTGGAATTATCGAATTAATTCCTGAGCAAAAGTTTAATAATTTCTTGCGAGCTTTAATTTTCTGGTATTAGAGTGGTACATTAGGGTGGTACGAACAGAGATCTGGTGGCTAAATACTAGAACGAGATACTTGAGATACTCTCCTTAAGTTCCTATAAGAAACAAAAGATTTCCAGTCGTTTCTATTTGATGCTTGGTTCTTAATTTCATTCCATCTTTTTCCAACTCGCGAAGCCTCTATGTCTAACCGCCTCGCCAAGTATGTATACACTAGGTGGATCGCAAAAAAGAAGCCTCTTAAAGACGATTTCTAAAATACACAAAAAATAAAAATTAACAACTGCCCAAAATACCGTCCTCTTTGCTTTTTTGTATATACGTAAGTCGGATCGGAACATTCTGTCTATTGTCATTAAACTTAAAAACACAGCTAAATATATTTTTCGCCTTGATTATAAAGAAGTATATATTTGTTTGTTATCTAGGAGCATTTCCTCTCAACAGAAAAGTTTTTGCAAACTAGCAGTCAAATATATGTATGTAACTTTAACTTTTAATTTTTTTTATTTTTTATCGAGTCGAGAAACTTACTACATAGTAAATCAGGTTAAGTATCGACACCATATAGAATTCGAAAAAAATTTGAGGTAAAACGTGATAAAGAAAAATCAGTTGGTTAAACCATAATAATCTTTTGTAAAACAATTCAAAAGCATCAATAACTTATTTAAGTGTAAAAACACTAACAAAGGATATCCTTTCAACTTAGTTGTCTCAATACCATTTACGTACTTTAGTTCTGTTTTTTTTCTTTACATTTATATGTTTAAACGTCCAATCGTTTGCACCTTTTGTAAGTGGGTCACGAATATAAAGTTGCAAGACTTACATACATATACATACAGATATTAGCGTAAGTTGCAACAACAACCAACATTTATTCTAAATTTTTATGAAACCGACAAGACACAAGTCACCTTCCTTCCATTATTTTCTTTCAGCACTATTCAACAAACTTTAAAATTCTTACTCCCTGCGTTGCATTGAGTATCGATTTACAATCGACTTTTGTATCGAACTCCAATTTTCTATTAAAAAAAACAGTGTGTCAGTTTATTTTTGTGTAGGTATTCATTCAATGGTAAGAAAAACATTTATTTTTATTCATTTAAAATTTATTTGGTCAAAACACCAAACACAATTTTTTTAAATAAATTTTGTTTTATTTACGTATTTGAAAGAAGTGCCCGGCCACATGTTAAGTTTTTGGGATTATCGTTGCAGAGAAGTACTCGATGTGATTTTGTGTACGTTTTTGCATGATAATTGTAATGTGTACATACATTCAGGAGTACATATGTATTTAAATCAAAATAAATACATAAATAATAAGTATATAAAATGCTTTTTTGTACTCTCAATAAAAGAAATAACAACAAAAAGGTAATAAAAAAAAAAGAGTAGCATGTACTTGTTCTCTTATTTACAATTTTATTTTTTTGTTTTTCATTCACAATTTGTACTATAAAATGATGATGATGGTGATTGTGTTTCGAAATTTTTTTTAAAAGGGGGTTAAGTGAGGTCGTGTTATTTTTCTATTTTTTTTTTATTTTTATTATTATTACTTTCTTGTTATTGTTGTTATTGCTTCAGCTTTGTTTATGTTTTTCTCTGCTGCTGTTATAATTTTATTACCGGTGACACAAGTGGTTTTCATACATATCGAACACACATACCGATATAAATCAATTTTTCACTCGTCGCCTTTTGTTGTAGTTTTGGCTGTTTATTGGAATCTTGATATTTTTAAACGCAAGTGTATAAAAATAATAAATAAATAAAATTATGTTTGGCATTCATTTTTTCCACTTACTAATTTTTATTTTAGGTTTATGGATTAATGTATGTGTGTGTGTGTGTGTATCTGTACGAAAAGATTTGTGACTTGTTTTTGTTTTTTATTTTTAGAAAAGCCTAATATTAATGAAGTAGATGTTGTTGTAGTTAGAAAATGCAAAGCAAAACAAAACCCGTAAAAAGGGTTTGTTTTGTTTTTAAGAATGTTTTAATATGTATGTATGTATGTTTGAGCTTTTTGGTTTATTTTTTTCCTTTTTTTATTTGTTTTATTTTGTCTGTCGCGGAGAGCGCAGTAAGGATTTTAAATTTGCCTCATTTTTTTCTTATTGTTTAATTTTCTTGTTTTGTTTTTAATAATGCGTTCCAATATCTTTGCCGCAAACTCTCGTCGGCCGCAGTGAAGCAGAGTAGTTAGTAGAGGCAACAGCAGCAACAGCCTGTAATAAATTGTTGTTGCTGCTGTTTGGTAGGGGTATTTGTTGTTGTGTCTTAATTTAAACGTTTTCATTTGTCGTTTAATTTTGTTAAATACGTTTTGTACCTAAATACACAC
Organism: Pollenia amentaria; assembly: GCA_943735925.1. Classification (NCBI taxonomy): domain Eukaryota; kingdom Metazoa; phylum Arthropoda; class Insecta; order Diptera; family Polleniidae; genus Pollenia; species Pollenia amentaria. The sequence goes on along the minus strand of OX031006.1, from coordinate 4,356,789 downwards.
AACGACAAACATATGCATACTATTTAAAAATAAATATTATGGTTTAATTTTTTATTGTTGTTTTTTTTTATTAGTTTGGCACGCGCCATCTCATGTAGTCGTAGGTCGGGATTTGCTGATTTCATCTGTTTGGTTTTTCATCAGCTGTCGTCGGCGGGTAGTACTGGTGGGTCTGTTAGTAGTGGTAGAGGCATGGCGTTGTGGCACTTTTGTTATTGTTTTATAATACTTCGATTTTTTCATGTTGTTGTTGGTTTTTAGTTTTTTATTGTTCATATTATTTATTAATGATTGGCGGTCAAGTGTTTAATTAGGTGTGTAGAATAAATGTCTCGTGAGTTTTTAAATAAAAAAAAAACGGATGAAGATCGTTATATTTTGATTTATGGTTTGTTTACAAAAAAAATTATAATAATAATAACAAAGTGCTACTTTTAAATTACCGTGACGTTTAATATTTTATGACGCTCACTTTTTTATATCATACTAAATGATTACTAATCTCTTGCATTAAAATGATTGAATAATTAATTTAAATTAACAGTCGGTATTTAAAAAAATATAGATTTAGTTAATGTATAGGTACATATGTAAAGGTAGGTGTTTTTGACTGATTATAAGTATTCCTGCAAATAATTTCCACCGAAAATGAATCTAAATAATTTCTCCATTTAGCAAAAATCAATCGCTTTTGCTATTCAATTCTTATTGATGTAGTTACATCGTTCGGGAAGAAGTATCTAACTATGGTAATAATTACATTAGGAATCTACTAATCCTTCCTATACCCTCGCCAATTTTCGTTACACTTATACCCGCGCGCGGTCTCACAGACCGAAAGCTTGAACACATCTTTCATAGTTATTTGAAACAAAACAAAAAACAGATAATTACATCTTTTTTCAACTTGAAGATATAATAAAACAACTGAACTATGAATTAAACTAATTTTCATTAATTTCATTGATTTCAATCTGTTACAAAACAGCCATCAAAATCTATGGTTTTTTTCTTACATACAAAAAAAAAAAACAAAACAAAAATTTTTTCCTCAAAAAATAAAAATTTACTTTTGCAAGCCTAAAAACACTTCACGTACAATAAGTACACGTGAAGCAACCGACCAGCGTCGGTCTCACAGACCGAATGTTACTGAATACACCAACTCGTAAGCCTCGCACAAAAACGTGGTGTGCACTTAACTAAAACTTGTAATAAGTCCGGCTGCTAACAGAAAACTCCGCTTTCTAGCGTTTCTGAAAAAAAAAATATGTAGAAAAAATAGTTTCGCCGGTCTCACAGACCAACGCGCGGGTATAGGAAGGTTAAGCGTACTTTGCACTATCACAAAAATCTTACGTGCCTATTCTATAATACTTTGTAAGATAGAAATAAGGGATGTAACGAATACCTGAAGTTTCGCCAATATATAGGTATAGGCAAAGGTGCATATTGAATCACTCTGTTTATAGGGAAAAGTTTACGTAGAGATCTGAATTTGGGGCTTCTGATGTTCTCAGGTGTTTACTTTAATATGATTAGGTATTTAAAATTATAAATTGGCTGCAAAATAAAGAAAAACTCGGCGATTGTCCTTGAAATATTCGAGCAATGTATCGAGGGTCAAGAATTGTTGACAAGCAATAGGTTTCATTATTTTCTAAAGCCTCAAATCTTTTAGTTATAGCTAATGATAAGTCAGCCGCTAAATTTTGGGACTATTCTCCATCTCCGTTTATGCATTTATTATATGGAACAATTTCATTATTCTGTTTTATGTTGTGCTTTTTAATGTGTTATTTGCCTTATTTGTTATGCTAAAAATAAACTTTACAAATTAAACTGTTTGTTCAAAAATACACCAACAAAATATTAAAAGTATTGTCGTATCGACAGAAAAGAATTGCCAACTTCTATACCAAATAATGTAAAGTGCGCCTTTGTGGTTGGTTGTCTAAAAAATAGCTTTAGAAACATTCGTTTACTTTTCAAAAATGTTAAAAGCAAAATAATTAAACAATGAAAAAAAGCTGACAAGAACAAAATACTTACTTTTTCCGTGTTATTATTCATTGCATTTTGCATTTCTTATATATTTTTCAGTGTTAAAATTTTTTCGCGCCCCGTTTTTATACGTGAGTTTATTTGACAGTTCAAAGCGGGAACTTTCCCACAAAAATTTTACAGACACATTTTTTTGGTAAATTAGCAAGTCATTTTCTTACTGGCAGCAATTACTCCCCAAAAATTTTACACACACAGTTAAGTGATTAAAAAAAATTGTTTGTTTGTTTCAATTTATGGCATTTTTTTGTTTCATTTCACACATTTCAATCGAAAAGTTTCACGACGCGGGAGTTACAGAACATGGGCACAGTTTATTTAAAATTTTGTTTTTTTCATATATTTTGATGCCACAAACAAACGACTTGCAAAACAGCTAATGTCGGATGGATTGTCAGTTCAAAATAGAACACGCTCTAATTGAAAAATGTTACATTGCAAATTCGAGCTGGCATTTACAGAAGCAAATTTGTTTTACTTTTACACGGCATGTATGAATTTTACAGTGGGATATTTGACAAGCACACTGTCAAGCTTATGGACTAATTAAAGGTGATTAATAAATCGTGACGTGGAAAACCCTTCGCCACTTATCACTTTAGGACACTTCAAGCACCTAACTTTGTCTTTTTAATCCCGTTCGAAATATCTCTAGAGATAACATATATATAAAAATATTTTTTATATTTAGAAAACTCTGGCACAAATTGCTATTTACTTTTTAACTGCACACGTTTATGTAGTATTTTAAATAGTTTTGGGTTTTTTTTATAAGAACACACGCATTTATAAGCGATTTTTATTTACAGTGTTCATAATGTTTTTTGACTTTAGTTACATTTTGTTTTGACATTCTTCATAAAAAGTTTAACACCCAATTTTCACGATGATTTTTTCCCCTATTTTAAAATCATGTCTTTTTTTGTTTGATAGTGAGCGGGGTAGAGAAGTAAGCAGGGTAGAAAAAAAGACATGAATCGTATTTCTGTGTTTCTTTTTTGACATTCCTCTTTGCACTTATTAGTGTTTTTTAATTTCTGTTTTATTCTTATTTCAAAATGACATGTGCTTATTAAAATATAGAAATATAAAAAATTTTAATTAAAAAAAATTCAAAATATATCAAAATTATGTGGAATAACGAAATTTTAAATATTGTTACGAATAAGAAACTAAGAAAAAATCAGCTCTGACTGCAAAGAAAAGAAACATGGTGAAAATTTAACAAGTTTTTGGAAGTTTCTTTAAAAAAGAAATACAAAAAAGACATGTCTTTTAAATTATCGTGAAAATTGGGTGTAAGTTAGCCCAATTTGAATTATAAAAATACTTAAATTACGGGTACATCTACAACAAGAGTGGGGAAAATGTATATTAATTACACATATTTACAATAACCGGTTTATTTTACCAAAATAACCGGTTTATTCGATATTCGAAAAATGGACATTTTAAAATAACCGACTTAAGCAAAGCTAAAATACCCGGTTAAAACCGGTCGAATAACAATCGTTCGATCTCCCTAGTAAAAACCGTAACTATTTTTGGTACTTTTTTACAAAACATTTTTTTTTTTACTCAAAAATTTAGTACTTATTGTTGTTCAATAAAAAAAATAAGCGGATAGGTGCCTGGTACTTTTTTGAAATTCAGCCTTTTCGGGGAGTAAACGGGTAAAACTGTATTTTAAAGCCACGCAATCTATCTATTAAACCAATAAACATTGAAATAAAAAAATATCACATTCGAAACGTTTCTAAAAAATACAAATAAAAATTTGGTACATTTTCGAAATTCGAACGTTTAAGAGGTGCAAATCGTACCTATTACAAAGTTGCGTGTTAAAACCTAGAAACATAAACTTTGGCGTAAAAATATGTCCACGAAAGAAAAGGAGACGATAACGAAGTAGCGGGTTAAATGCTAGTATATACATATGTATGTTGTATGTATGTAAGAAGTCGGGCCTCAGCCACTTTAAACATAAAATACACTTTATCGATTAAATAAACACAACGTAAATTATTGTCGTTAAAATAACGAAAACTAAGCTGCTTAAAGTAACAGTTGACTTTAATCGAATAGCGAATTCGATAAATTTTCGTTATATTTATTTTAATGATAAGATTATAGTAAAAAAAAGTTATTGAATTGCACTACTGAAATACAAAAAAAAAAAAAGATATGGGCCCTGTTTCTCAAAACTTCAAGTTACAATTCTACAAGTAAAATACTTTAGAATAGCAACAATTTTACAATTTTTGATTTGATTTCATATGTATTTTACTTGTAGATTTGCAATTTGTAGTTTTAAGAAAAAGGAACCTGTTCGTTCTACAACAGTGCATTACATAAAATGTCTCATAGCTAAAACTTGATTTTTCCGAAAAACATGCCATTTTTCTCACGATTATATCACGGAAACCCATTGGAATTTTGTTTTTCTGTCTTTTTGGCGCAATTGTAGATGTAGCCTAAAAGAAAAATAAACAAACTAACCCGATAAAACTGAAACAAGTGCCTCAAAATTTTTTTTTTTATCTTTTTTACCATTTTTGGCCCAAAGCTGCCAATCTGTGGAAAATTCAGAAAAAATATTGCTTATAATTTAGTATATAATACATCAGAATATTTATATAAGTATAAAAATTTTAAAATGTCATAATAATGTTAAATTAATTTAGTAGTGTAACAGTTTATATACAATTTATTGTTATTAACGCTTCAAAAAAAAAACTTTGTTTTGCTAAATCATTATCTAAAAAACATTAAATAAATATCCATACTGACAGGTTATAAAAAGATGAAATTTAAAAGTTCTTAAATTCATGCCATTTTTTACAGTAAATTCCATAAATTCTAAAATTGTAGATTATATTGAGCCATAATCGAAAAAAAAGCTAAAGCGACAACATTTTCAATTTTCGTTTTTTTAATAAATGAATTTATTGGCAACACTTGCATATTTCTCCTAAAAACTCATGATCACAGAGGGTACCAGGGATGTTCAATGGGGTCTTAAATTTTGTACCAACTTCCACAAAAAAAAATGTACTTTTTGGATCTTCTTGGTACCATTTTTTTTTTTAATATATTATAACAACAAAAAAGTACATAAAAATTCAATTGTACAAAAAAAACCAAAATTTAACATTAACATACATTAGTCTGTTTCTGTCCCTAGTTGTTATTATAATTTAAAAAGAAAAAACTCCTGCAACGACTTTAGAAATGTCAGGATACATATGGACATTCAGCTTTGTTTGTAAATTAGCTACTACCGACCAAAAACTAAAAATCTTTTCAGTTTTTAACGACTGAAGTTGCTCGACATCAGCTAAAGCTCTAAATTGATAATTGATTGAATCAAAATTTGCAATTTCATTCGGACACATTTTTACTAGAAGAGGCACAATACAACTTGTTTTACCTAAAATAACATTTTCATGAGTAAATTTATGGAACCACATTAAAACTTCTTTATTAAAGTTGACTTTGGTTCTCGAAACTTCGCATAATTTTATATGAAATTGTAAATGTGGCAAGTGAAAGTTTGTTGGCGAGAGGCGAAAAAAGTAAAGTGTGTCACACATACAGCGTCGCCCCCTTACCGATAAACTCCGTATGTCTGTCTTTCGCTTGCCACATTACAAAATATTTATGACATTGTTTGTGCTTTCAATGTTATTCTTTGGCGTTGCGTTGTGTTTTACATGTTTAGGGCCTTAATCCACTTTTGTTTACTTTTTCAGTCATATTCTGAAATCGATTCCACGTGATATTATGTAATTTCTACTTTAAGTACCACTTATCTTAACTACTATTAAAATCAGAAAAAACTACACTCGTTTAAAAAAAATGAATGGAAAATCTCCATCAATTAAAACTTTATTTGATTTCAATTTCCGAACATGGCCGTTTCTAATATAAAAAAATCACATTTGGCAATTTTTTCTTAACAAAATCTTAAAAAAATATCTGGCAGCTGTTTGAAAGGGATTTTTTGTTTTCGATAAAGTATAAAAACTTCCCTTCATTTTAAACAAATAATAAGAAAATCGTAGTGCAAACAAAGTACATATTATTCGAAGTCGTAAATATTCCCTTCGAATCGAAATACGCAATGCAAGTGTATCCAGAAAAACATATTCATAGGTATTTTATGTTTTAGTAAAAAAGTAACCAAAATGAAAAAATATCAACATCTCGAGAAACAAAAATAAAAATTTTGGTTAGAAACAACCAAAAATGGCAGCTCTGCTCAGAAGTATGTGTGTATGTACTTTCAATGTTCTTTTGTGTTGTTGTTGTTAAAATTTGTTAAATTTACTTTTGTTTATACTTTTACAAAGTACTTTATTTATGGTTTGTTTTTTTTTTAAAATCGGGAAAAATTTTAATTTTATCTTTATTTTCACAATTTCAAAGTTTTGACTAGCGATTCGTTTTAACATTTTCTGCTTTTGATGCTGTTATTGCTGTTGGTGATAATGTTTTTGTTGTGGTACGGCATTTTCTCTTAACTTTTTTCTTTTACTTGTTCTTATTGTAGTTCCGTTTTATTATGGTATTAATGAAAAGGAAGATGTTGGAAAATGTTTGTGTGTATTTAAAAGTGTATGATGTTTTTATTTTCAATGACGTAAAAATGCGTTAAAGGTCGTTTAATGTTTGTTTTTTTTTATGAGTCATTTTATGGTTTGTGTTTGAGTATTTTTGTGTGTTTCTGTTATAATTTGGTTTACATTTCTTTAATTGTATTTGATGTTATTGTTTCAATTGGAGCCCAAAAGTTTTACTTTGAAACCGCTTATGTGACTTTGGCTCTTATTTACTCAGTCTGCCTTTTGTAGTCTTAACAGTAAATGATAAAATCTTTAAAACAAATATGGGAAATAGTTGGTTGCCCTCTAGAAGAACTAAACTTTTAGACGGACAGGTTCGTTAACTCTCCTTTTGTCGTAATTTTTACGTCACTGTAGTAAAGAGATTTAAATGTAAACAAACATTCAGCATACCACATACGCGTGTTTGTGTGATCATGTTTGTGCTCATTTACTACTGTAACGTACATGCGCAGAAAAATAATGTTTTTTTTAATTTAAATGCACTTTCTTGTTTTCTTTGTTTCATGGGAACTTATCATACCGGAGCGGTAAAATGGCTTTTCAAAGCCTTGTTTGCGTTTATATTTGAGTGAGTCTCCTTGCAAACAGTTTTGTATGATTTTGCAGTTGAATAATAAGTACATACTTATGGATATGTACATATATGTTACATGATCTTACAAAATTCTTTTTTTATTAGTAGAACTTCTTAATCTCTTTGGTCGCGGTTCTAAGAATTTTTGATTTTGAAAATCGAACCCTTATGAATTTTCTTCTTTAATATTTGTGCAAAATCCAAAACAACTTGCTGAACAATATTTATTTTCAATTGAAAATATTTTCATATCTCTCCAGTCAAGTGGTCCACAAATTTCAAATTGCCGAACGGCAATAATATTTTTGTCACTCACATATACACAACCGTTGTCTGTTAATAATATTCCAGTAATAAGTGTCAGTATGCTCGCCAAGTTAAAAACAACTTCTAACTTTATCTTAAAATTAAGCAACTGCAGTGCAGTGGTTAGATATTGTGTGTGCTGCTTCTATTTTTATTTTAATGGTCGCTGATTCATTTTAACAAAATCAAATAGTCATTTTATGAATAAAAAATTTAATTTGTTTATTCACAATCTTAAGAGACAAAAGTTTAAAAATTTTTTTAAAATTTGTTTGTATATGAATGTATACAAATGTTAAACATTTAACAGCGTATTTTTCTGTAAAATACATAAATCATGTTAAATATGAGTTAATAATATTTATAGAAATTTAATAGAACTTTATTGTACGAGTAAAATATTTTTTATAATAAATTATTTCGTGAGTGTGCGTAATAACAAATACATATTTGTTTGTGAGGGTCTGTAATCGTGAATATTTTCTTGAGTCTGATTACCTTGGGCTGCAGTTTTATGCATTTAGTATTGAAAAGTTTATTATGAATATGTTTTTTTCGCTGGCAGATCGACGATATCAAATTTAACGGTCTTTAGAGAATGTTGTTTGGATGACACACAGAAAAAATTTAAAAATTGTCTCTAGTCACCAAATTTATACCAAATTCATAGAATCAAGCAATCAGTTTGTTGTATAGATTACTAAAAATTGAAAATTGTGAATATTTTTTTTTCAACAAATGATATTTTTAATTTTAATTAAAAAAGGCTCTATAAAACTTTTCCGTTTAAAACAACGTGTTAATTGAATATAGCTTAGGTTTTGACAATAGCCAACTACAAGATTAAATTATTTTATTTTAGACGAACAAATCAATTATGATTTTTTGTTGTTTAATTAATATTTTAATTAAAAATTTATTTCAAAACCACTAAGATGTTGATTAAATCAAAATTAAATTTTGAATTTTCTTTCAACTAAAAAAAAATTTATTCAATTATCACATTCATTAAATTGAAATACTCTTAAATCAATTTTTTTTAATTGATAAAAAAAAACTACTGATAATTTTTTCGGTGTATTGAGGATAGTAGTCAAATTCAGTTTGTCTTCATTAATTTTAAAAGGCGTTTGATGAATTGTCTCATTAAGTCCTTTTGTTAAAACTTAACCAGTTTCATTCTAATTTTTTAGACTGGATTAAATCTTTTTTATTTCGAAAAAAGTTTTGACCGAAGACTTTGAATCTAAATCGTATTACAGTTTACAACACAACGCTAGTTCAGTTGAAATTTTGCAGTCTGGCGTACCTCAGGGAAGTATATCAGAGACATTATTTTTCTATTTATTTATCAACGATATAATTTCTTGTTTAAAAAATCTAAATTTCTTTTATACGCAGATGATCTGAAAATTTTCATGAAAACAGATTCATCGCATCCTCGAAAAAATTGTTCATGTTTTATTTTATATGAAATTGAATACTATCACGAATGATTTTAAAGTGAATGGTGTTGGTCTAAAAAATGCAGACTCGAAAACTGGATTTGGGTGTTGTCTTTGATTAATCCATGCCTCTTGTTCGCCATATTGAATATAAAGTGTTTAACAGATCGCGTGCGACGCATATCAAATTGCTTTGTCATTTTTGTTCAGTATCGTTTGACAAGTCGAGAATTGAAGCCAGGCGACTTAAATTTGTATCTTATTTTCAGAATGGATTGGGCTCTGCAAAAACTCAATGAAAGTCGGGTGTTTTATCGTGAAATTTTGTTCAGTGATGAAGCACAATTCTGGCACAATGAATACGTTAATAAACAAATTTCCGTATAACAAGAGCTACCATTACATCCGTTAAAAACAACGATTTGGTGTGGTTTATAGGCAGGTGGAATCATTGGTCCATATTTCCTCAAAAATTATTAAAATGAGAATGTTACCGTCAATGGTAGCCGTTATCGCACAATGTTAATGGACTATGTGCTTCCTGAATTTCTTGGCGCTACGAGGCATACAGCGCGTGAAACAATGATCTTGTTGAGAAATTATTTTGGTGAGCCCTTAATTTCACATTTTCCTATGGGGTAAATTGGCCACCCAGATCATGCGATATCACAGCTTTGGACTATTCTGTCTTGGACTATGTAAAGTCTGAGGACTTCAGGAATAAGCCAGCTACGATTGACTTTTGGAAGCCAACATTACTCTTAAGTTCATAATTTTTATTATATTACTTTTATTTTTAACTAAAAATTTTGTGTTTGCAGGAGTGTTCCTACACGAGTACCTTTAATAATATGAAAAATTATTATGTATTTATTAAGAATTATGATAAATAATTTCCTAAAATGCTAGCAAGAAATTCGGATTTGTATCGATGTTAGCCGCTTTGACTAACAATTAGTATTAACGTATATAAAAATCATGTTAGAACTCTAGGGTTAATATTCAATTGTTACCAAAATGCACATCGACATCGAAAGGATCGAAGACGACATTTTGAAAAAAAAAAATATAATTGATATTAATATCTTGGGGACCTGTCCGTGTATTATATTAAACAAAATGCCAATATTGTTAACAATGTCAAATATATGTATAAAGGGTTTGATTTGATCGTAAGTCATTTTTTTAAATTAGTTGTTAAAGGCATTGATGGTAAGCGCTTCACAGGGGGAGTTTAAGTTTAGAGTTTGGGATCTATAGACAACTCGGGTATTACAAAAATTAAAAACAATCTTGAATTCCTAATTTTGGCCAAATTTTAAATCACTGGAATTTACTAGTCGAGTTCTAAAAAGAAGTAAGCGACTTGCATAGTTTATTAAAATTCAAAATATAATTTTGCTATTTTAGAAATACCTTGGTGTTATTTTTTGTATTTATAAGATTCAAACTTGTTCCGATGTTTTGTATGACTAACCAGCAAATCGATAAATATCCTACAGAAAGAATTGTGAATTGTGTTTAATTAAAATTTTGACGTTTTTCTATATTTTTTAGATAAAAAGAAATTTTATTGCCCCTAATTCAAAACTTAAACTCGAATACATTTCAATACGATCTTTTTTTATAACTTTTTTGTTTTTTTTTTTTTTTTGGCTGGGGAGCCAATGAATGAGTTATTTTATTAGTTATAAGTAAAAGTATTTTCATTATTAGTTCATGTTATTATGATAATAATAAAAACTATGTATTAAAATTAAGTTATATTTGTATTCAGAAATATATATCTTTGTAATATATGTTAATTGGCCTAGGAGGCTTTTATATATGACTGTGAATGAAATAAATAAATAAATAAATTGGCACCTATAGAAATAATCCCTTAAATAAAGCATTAGATAATATAAGAAGCGCGATATAATTGACTACACACTGGCAAAAATCGATGAGGAGGACTCTGGTCTATGCTAAGGAAATTTAGATATTTAGGAAGATTATGTACACACACTTAAAGTTGTTATATAGTTTTTTAATATTAAATAAATGCACAAAATGTACGTTAAATTTATATTTTCAAAACCCTTAAACAGGTTTTAAAAATATAAATTTATAACTAACATAAACATCTCAAGTGCCATGTTTTTGCCTCAAAAAATAACTAATTGGAAAAATTTTGATCGTAAGCGTCATAACTATTGCACAATGTAAAGAAACCACAACTTTTTTGCTGAAAAATATCTTTAATTTTTCGGAGATTTAAAAAAATTTAGAAAATACCTTCTGTAAAATTCTCGTTTTTTACTCAAGTATATTTTGTTAAGTCCTCTGTCAAAGTTTTGTTTATGTTTACAAAAATTCCATATATATTTTTTTAAAAACTTATATCTGAAAAAATCTTTTTTTTTTTTTAAGAAAAAACTTGTTTTTACAAGAGTGCTAAAATTTTTAAAGAAAACACAAAAATTTATATGGAATTCATTTCGTTTACAATTTGAAAAAATATAAAAATATAAAAAATACACAAAAATTTATTTGGAATTAATTTTGACTAAAAATATAGAAAAAAGTAATTAAGTAGGAAGGAGTTAAAACAATTCAGCACTGTTGCAATTATATAAGTCAGAGAAAATATATAGTGAGATCGTTTAGTTGCGTAAAAAAGCACTTAATATTTTCATTCAATATACTGCAAATTTTAAATAAAGTTTTTATAAAAAAAACTTGAAAAAACTTTATACAAATTAAACACTTATTTGCATCTCAAAAAACTTGCAAAAAAGGGAAAACTCGACAAATGGCAACGCTGGTTGTGATTTGTGTATTTTATTAAAAGCTTTTTATTATTTTAATTAAAATTTAGGAAGATATTGTAATAAAAATTTGTCTTAAAATTTATATATTTCATCAAGTTCATCACCGCAAATTAATTTTTGTTTAAAATAATTTTTGACGTATTCGGAGAAAAATTTCCATTTTTGTTGTAATGTTGTATTTGTTATCCCAGTGCTGACACATGTATTATTTTGCCATGTACGTTACTAAATAAATAACTGCCTTATACAAAAAAAGTTAAAGTTCACGTTACTTAAACAATACATTAAGGGCCATTATTACAACTTACTGAACGTTAAAGGTAGGATTTTGTCCCACGTATAAAAAGTGTTTCCCTCTTCCAACTCTTCTTTAAACTAAAGTGAGCAATATGTTAAAGGCAAGTTCATCGTACCAGGTAGGTTAAAGTTAAGAACGTGAACTTTAACTTTTTTTTGCATGAGGCATTAAGTATTTAAACGTTTGAGCAAAAACATGAATTGCTATCTTAATATATAAAAAATCCGTGTCACTGTGTATGTTTCGAATAAACTCAAAAACGAGTCAACTGATATTCATGAAAATTGGCATATATATGTAATTTGGTCCAACTTAGATAATAGGATAGTTATTATTTAAATTAATGGCCTGGGGGCGGAGGGGCGTGGCAAAATCCATAACTTGAGAACGGCTTGACCGATTTGAACGATTTTTTCTTTGAAATTATCGCCATGGTCCAACTTAGGTTTTTACGATTTACCTAAAATCAGAAAACGGCTCCATCGGGTTGACTTATTTTTCTTTCAAAATTCGTATTAATCAACTTTAAGTTTTCATCGAAAGAAAAATTTACCACGCCTACATTTACGCCCACTTTTTCTATTAAGCGCATAACTGGAGAACGGCTTGACCGATTTGGACGATTTTTTCTTTAAAATGATCGCCATGGTCCAACTTAGGTTTTTACGGAAAGAAAATTTTGCCCCGCCCACTTTTTTCGTAAGAAAAACTTTATGATAGGTATTTCATGGATTTTTATTTAAAGGCCATAAATTTCGTTTAAAGATCAATTTAAGTCGTCTGGTAATACAACACTAATGTTTGCTTAGGGCCAGCAACGCGGACCGGGTCAACTAGTAATATAATAAATTTTTGTTAATTTTAATTCAATTCAAAATGCCAAATTACATAATCAAAGTGAAAACTAAATGAAACAATATTCATTCATGTTAACAACATTCGAAAGGACAATTCCAACATGTCTCATTACGATGTCATTTAAATCTAACCGTTTAAGCCGATCAGTAAAAAAATAAGTAACAAATAAGTACAATGCGGTGAGAAGTTTTGATGATGTCGACATCAAACTCAATTATTTTCTTCAAATCGGACTGACTGTATTTCTGCTGTTAAATAAAAGAACATTTGCAACGAAAACTTGAATCATCTCAACATCAACCATAAAGATGATGTCAATGACAGTTATAACGGATGCATACTTGTTTTTTCTATGTCCGTCTGTCTGTTAATAGATTTTGAGCCCAAACTGCAGCAAGTGCAAAAACATACAAAAAGCCTTCGTTTTTAAACTCTCTCTCTCTCTCTCTCTCTTTCAAACACTACTACTTATGAAACATTTACATATTTGTAATAAGAAAAATTACAGAATTAGTGTAAATCTAAAGATATCCTAAAACAAGAGAAGCGGTTCCTTTAAAAAAATAATAAAAATTTCATTAAAATGCCGACAACAGCTACTGAGTTCACTGCGATTATTATAGAATTGTGCACTTTTAAGAGTTGTAAAATCTCAAAAAATAAAAAAAAATATTCAAAAATACCAACAAACAGCGTTAAAAAAGAAAAGCAGCACAACTAACAACATAAAGAATGCAACGATTTTCATTTTAATAAATTTTAAAAATATAAAATATTTAAAACCAACATTGCATAAAAAGAAGTCGAAATGCAACCAACTCAAACAACCAAGAAAAAAATACAAATAAACGAGAGCACATCCAGCTACAACCAGCGACAAAACTTAAGCAAACACGTAATTTGGACAACAGCAAATCGGCAACAAATTGGTAAAGAAACATTATAAATAACATAATGGAAATAGAAACTTACACATGCATGCATACATACCTTCGTTTGTATGAACATGCAAATACTATAAAACACAACAAAAATTGCAGAGACCCAACAGAAAAAAACAGGACTGTCAAAGTCCATTATTTGCCTCAATCGCAATTCATCCTTCGAGTGGTGAGCACATGAATGCAGCATAGCAATATCATCGGTACACCAACAGCGGATGCTTCTCAATCTCTAGTTTTCCGTACATCAAGAGGAAAAAAGCAACAACAACAATACAAAAGGAAGTTATTTAAAAGAGGGTCGTAATATTATTTTGGGTTTCCAACAACTACTTCTGAAAAAAAGTTTATTTTCATTCGTTTCGTTAGATACTGCTTAATTCAGCAAAAATGAAAGCAACAACTAAAACGACAGATAGAAAAGTATAGTTAGAAACAGAGGGGTGGGAAAGGGAGTAAAAAAGCCACACCATAGAAAAGAAACATAAAAAATTAAGAGCAGCACAATGCTCATCACCACCGACAAGCAAAATGTACAAAAAACTCTTACACTCATACGCACAGATACTAAATTTAAATAAAATAAGTGAAACAAAAACAAAAAGCAGCCGTCTATTTAGGTTTAAATGCATGTGTGTGTGTGTGTGTGTGTGTGTGTGTGTATCCATGTTTCTATCGTTAGTTCGTTGAGTTGTTAGTTTACTCTAATGCATACTTGTTTTTCAACTGTGTGAACGAAGAAAATGAAACGACGACGCAAATGTTATTTCATCTACAACAAAAACAAGAAATAGTCATAAGCGAGAAAATAAAAATAAAAATATCAGCCAGAAAGCATGAGCGTAGCAAAAAAAATGAAACATATAAAACTAACTGCCAGGCCCACAATGTCGACAAGAACATTTCTTTCGCATTTTTATATTGAAAACAATAATAAAAAATTTAAATTTGTTGTTTTAGTTTTCAATATAAATATAAGAAATGTTCTTGTGGACATTGTGGGTCAGGCAGTAAATCTTTAAGCTACGATCACGCTATCGCCGCAAATAGCCCACAATCTGCAAAGATTTTTATTGTGCTTCATCAGCACACATCTCTGCGAATTGCACAATTTATTTTTGAGCGGTCAAATTATGGTCGTACATTGTGACGATTTTTTTCGACACATATTGGCTAAACCAAAAACGAGACATTAATGGGTACAATATGGTGCCTTATTTTTGTTTATTTATTATTAAATAACAGATATACAGCCATGTCACAGAGTACAATTCCGTTCGGAATTGAAGAAAACATATTTGTTTATTGATAGAACGTATATCTTAATAGTTTTTTCGCCTATAAGATACAGAAAACTCCCATTCCGTTCAAGAAAACCAAAATGGTTTCATTCCGCAAAGTTTTTTCGTAATTTTCTGAAGCACCAAAATGAGGAATGAATTCCGTTTTCGAACGGAATTGTACTCTGTGACATGGCTGATAATTTTGATATTTTTAAAATGGATTACGTCCAAAAAAAGGAAATAAAAATATTAAATTTGGGCAAAATTTCCTAAAAGTATGTAGTTAATTTTAGCAACATTTTATTTAAATAGTATATAAAAAGTGAATTTTAACAATATTTACTATAAAAAGTAAATTCGAACAAAATTTCCTATAAAAAGTAAATTTTAACGAATTTTCCTATAAAAAGTGAATTTTAACAAAATAGTTTTTAAAAAGTAGACTTTAGCAAAATTTCCTATAAATAGTAAATTTCAACCAAATTTCCTATAAAAAGTAAATTTTAACAAAAATTCCTATAAATAGTAAATTTAAAAAAAGTTTCTATAAAAAGTAAATTTAACAAAATCTCCTATAAACAGTAAATTTTAGCAAAATTTTCTATGAACAGTTTTCACGTTTATGTTTTTATTTGTTTAGCAAACAGATGTTTCGCTGATATCGGCGCTGATTTTCCTATTTTATCGGCGAACAAGTGAGCGATGAAAATTGTCGCATTTGTTATATGTGCTATAAAGAGTGTTCACATTATCGGCACATCAGGGTTGGTTTGGTTTAGTTTGGTTTTAGAGTATATCATGTCCTAAAAGAAACAGAGGAGTGAATGCAAAATAAAAATCCGTTTTTTTAATCCTAAAGATCGTTCTATATGTGGGTGGGACTTACTACTGAAGATTTATTATGTACAAATATCACGTTTATTGGGTATGTTTGAAAACTTAGAAGGCAGTCGCCTTTAACATATAAAATTGAATTTTTTTTTTAACTCTATTAAAACTTGAATTTAAATCAAAACTTGAATTTGTTAACCTTGAGACAAAGAGCCCCTATTTAAAGTATACGCTTGTGGAAATCTTTTGTTCGAATGTTTTTTGGTATGAACTCCTTGGTTTTGGTTGCTTTCGACATTTAGTTTTCTTATTTTATTTTTTTTTTTTTAATTTTTTCCTTCACATTTACGTACTACACAGTATAAACAATAAACTTAAACATTTCTATACACATATACATATTTTGAAAATGAGTGTATCTGTGTGAATTTGTGTATTTATTCGTAAATATATAAGTATGGATGTGTGTATATATACACACCTAATATATGTGCTCAGTCGTATTAATGCCTTTGTGTGTTGTGCATACATACATATATACAATATTAATTTTTTTTTTCATTTATTTGATTTTTTTTTACTAAAGACGAAATATGTCAGTGATAGAGCGTTGCGATAATGCTGGCACGGCATGTTGGTTTTTATATACATTTTTGTTTTTCTGAACATTTGCCTTTATACTGGTGGCTGGCTGGGGCTTCACATTCTTTTGTGTCATGCTCGTACAGAACGAAAGCAGAGTTTTATAGAATGAAATCATTTCAAAATTTATTATATCCATACCAGCGTTACCGTTGTGATACTAAAGTATCAATTTGACCCTTTTTCAACGCTCTTGATTCCTTTTATAACCCTTTTTTTTTTTAAATACCCCTTTGTATCATTTCAAACAATTTCGTGGCACTTTTTGACCCTTCTTAGAAATAGCACTTATATTTCGTTTTTTTTTTTTTTTGACAACATTGCTGTAACAGCTTTTGTAAGGGGAAGGAGTTTATACGATCACACAAGTCGTGCGTATTTTGACGAAAATGCATCTTTCATCTAATTATTGTTTGAAAAATTTCCTCAAAATACGTAAGACTTTGTGGTCGTGTAAACTACCCTTAAGCTGTATGTTGCAAACAGATTTTATATGCCCAGCGTTGCCGTTATTCCACTAAAGTGGCAAATTTTACCCTTTTTAGTACTCTTTTGTATCATTTTAAATCAGTTCACCTTTGGACTATTTTTAATTTTATGCCACGAAATTGTATCAAAAATAAATAAAAAAAGACGAGAATTAATGTTTTTTAAGATTTTGAATTCCCGTATTTATAAACTCCAAGCAAGATATACATATATTATCTTCAAATTGTTTTCGAATTCAATACATAATTTTTAAAGCAGACGCTTTTTGCAACAAATTTAAGTTATAAGAAAGTAAATTGAAATTTACAACACGTAGTAAATAACAAAACCTATGAAGCCATAGGTGGAAAAGTTTAAGTTTGAGGTCGGAAATTAAAAAAACAGATTTATCAAAAATATTAACTCAAATTTAAATAAATTCGTTTTCGAAATTAGCATTTCTTAAAAATTAATTTTGAACAGACTTAAAGCAGAAACATAATAACAAGTAGTTAGCATTCGTAGAAACATTTACTAAAACATATTTATGCGACTTCTAAATAAATTTTTCGATAGTAAAGTACAGATTAAAAGTACAATATCCGCAATAACCTAAGTCCTATATGTACATATTTGTTATTATTTTATTTATTGAATAAGTTAAGTTAATAAATAAATAAAGTTAAGTTTTTTTAGCACTTACTGCCTAAAATAAATATATTTTGTTTGTTTATAAAAACGCAAATGTGAATACTGTTTATAAAAAACTTGACCCTTTTTTACTTTGAAATACTCATTTTGTGACCCCTTTTTGGAAAATCCCCTTTTTGTGACCCTTTTAGAAAATTTCCAACGGTAACCCCTGACACACATCACCATATGTAGAGATGATTTTATGCGGTTGTGCTGATGTGTTGAACACTTTTAGTATACCGATAGACTTAGAATCTCTTTTTGAATCGATCTAACGATGTCTGTCCGTCAGGCTGGCCGTCCATGTTTATTTTGTGAACAAAGTGCAGGTCGCAATTTTGAAGATAATTTGATGATTGGGTACATAGGTTCTAAATGCAACAAGGTTTAAAAATAACTTAAAATCGGTCCATACTTATATATAGCCCCCATACAAGATTATTTTTTGAATAGAGTCTTTGTAACCATGAACCATCTTATTTAGTTGATATTTTAATAAAATTTGGAACAAATATATTTAATTGCAATCTAAGTTATTTACTGGAATCAATCCCTATTTGGCCATAGTTCCCAAACACTACTCCCGAAAAAAGCTTTTAATAACATAACTTTCTTATAAATGCCTTAACATCACTTGGGCAAATTGTCATCAGGGTCAAAAATTTAAATTATGTCATCAATGGGATGACACATCGTCATCACAGAAATGACGAATCGGAGTCAGTTTAATAAAACATGTCATCAATGCGATGACTCAGTAACATCGTAGAAAAATTTTAAACTGACATTAAATTGAGTCATTGGGATTGACTTAAGTCAAAGTGAAAGAATATTACTATTTACTTACGCGTTACACATGATTGTTTCACTTTTGTTTACAGAAGAACTCTCAATTATAAGACACCAGCAGCATGCCCGATGTGGATTTCGTAGTCATTCTACTTTGAAAATTTGATGTATTCAACCAAATAATTAAAAAAAATAGAATATGGGAATTTTTGCTTCTCATTTTACTTTTTAAGCACGAAAATAATGCAAATAATACACAAAAAGTATCATCGAATTGATGTCACTGTAGTCATAGTATAGATGACGCAAAAAATATGACAAAATTGTATGATGACGTTCGTCATTAGATTGATGTAATTGTTTGCCTCATTGATGCCATTTGTAATAACATTAATGCCACAATTCTGATATTAGGGCATCATCAATATGAAGATGCGCTTTTCTATGAATGTTAAATCACTTCCTAAAGGTTCGCACTACGAAAGGAGAGGGAAAAATAGCATTGGGTACAGACTTTCCTGTACGTGAAAATTTTCTTATGCTTTTTAATAAGTAAATATCAATTTGAAATTTGGGCGTGATTTATAAAGTTTTTCTTTTATTTTTTATATAATTATTTTTATTTTTGTCTATCTTTAAGAAACATCAAACACAGGAAAATTATGTTAAAGTAAACATGTACAAAATAAAATTTCATTCCCAAAAATGTCGATGGGAAGACACGAATGAAAGTTTAACTGCCTGTTCATTGATTTTTAACCAAAATTTGGTTCGCTTAATTTATATTTAAAACAAAAACTAAATTATAAGACGAAATCTTTGTTCGAAATCGATGAACAGGCATTATATGTGAACCGTGACTCAAGGACAACAAAATCTCATGTATCGCACTTGATCATAGAGAGGGCATCAACTCAAAGTTAATACATTTTAAGTGGAATCAAAACACTTTTTAATTTTATATTAAAGGCATATGACAAAGAATTTTTAAGCCAACCGTTTCATTACCAAAAAGTAGACAAAGTACAGCGAAAATGAATATTACATTATATTAATATTACGTGCCAATATTTTCCAAAAAGGGAAAAAATAGAAATTTCGATTTAATACCCTCTTTATTATCAAGTGCGATATATCTTAGACTAATCGCTTTGTCATCAACAGGGCAAGTTTAATAAACTTTTTGCTTTGAAGAATTCAAAAAAATTAATAATATCAAAATTAATAAGAATAAAATTTCCTATCGAACAAGGCTCTCGGGTTATATTTTTTTGAAACCCCGCTGTTTTTCGTAACTTTAACCGCAATGCGGCACGTGTTTATATTATCAGATTGAGCTGAAACTTTGCCAATCACATTTCCTAGTCTATATGCACATTTTTAAGGGTGAGCCGAAAGATAGGATCAAATTTTTTTTCTCATATAACTTGTAACGACCCTACTGCAGCATCTACGAAATTTTTTTCCTAATATGCAACACTAACCCCCGTATTAATAAACGTTTATAAAATTTGAGAAACGAATATTAAGGAAAATTTTCATAGAAAATTTGTTTTGTAAACCTTTATTAACTGTCAGGCCCACAATGTCGACTAGAACATTTCTTTCGCATATTTATATTGAAAACAATAATAAAAAACTTTTTTGTTGTAAATTTAAAATTTGTCTAAGAATACGGTGGTAAATAACTACGTAAAAGCACCAAAAGATTGAGAAAAACAAAATCTGAAAGTATGTAAGTATATGTATCTAGCAGAACGAAGTTCCTTTGAGGATTCTTACTGACTTCAGGTGAAGTATACAACCTTTCACCGTGTAGAAAAATTAGCATTATTTTAAGAGTTAATCTACTTCAGCTGCACAAAAGATTTATTTCTGCGAGTGGCGCTAAATTTCAGATTGGATATTCTATTGTAAGTTTAGTAATTATTCAAGTAAAAACTATTAAACATAAAACAAACATATTCTTTGCTATGACAATACATACATATGTACATATCGTCACCTAAAATGCAAAATGGCGTAACAACGTTTTTTACATTTTACAGGAGAAGCAAAAAACTTTACAAAATCAATAACAACAAGGAGTACTTGGCGTTTGAATTTCTTTAATAAAGTCGCCATTTTTGATCGATTTAGCATTGTAGGTGTCACACATATAAGCACATTTTCACTAATACTACTATAGCGCTTGATGATAAATGCTTGACCGTGTACAGACCCCTTAAAGCTGGGATCACACGATTGCCGGAAAGGCACCAATATGTGATTTGAATAAAAGTGATTTTCAGAACAGGCCCGATAAAATTTTTTAATTGAAAATAAGCTGTGAGATCTTTTTTTAGTTATTTTAATAGTTTAAGGAGATCTTATAAAATATTCTTTTAGGCAAATAATTTGGTTTAAATTTTAGGATTTAGGTGATAATTCTCTTTAGTTTTGATAAAACTTGATGTGAAAAAATATTCTTTCATTTATTGTAGATGTTGGAGAAATCGAAAGCAACCCATAATACAGAATATCTAATTTCTAAGTCCTTTTCCTGTATTTCTTTAAATGTATTAGATCTCCATTATGCCATTAGAGTCCTGTTTTATTTTTTTAATATGTTTAACAATTGATATGAGATGATATGAGAAGAAACAAATAACTTAACACATACATATAAAAAGTACGTGAAACAAAAAGCTGTTGTAATTTTAAATGAAGATCACTGAACCCCTTCTTTGTTTGAATAAAAAAATATTTTCTAAACACATTCCTTTTGAATATGAGACGAAACAAATAATTAAAAATAAAAAAATAGGTTATAATACTACAAAATATTAATTATTTGGTTAAATCGGTTAATGCGTTAATCGACTGAAATTAACCGGTTTAATTGTTAACTGATCGGTTGATCAGTTAATCGGGTAGTAATTAATCGGTTAACCGATTGACAGTTAACCGAATGAAAACTCTAGTAGTTATATTAACAGCAAGAAATTATATTTAAAAAAAATGTTAATAAATGTGAATTTAACTAAATAACCATAAAGCCTATAGTACACGGCATGTAAAAAGACACATGCGCATGTGGTTCTGACGTAATTTTGACGTCATCACACAACACGCAATGTTTATTGTGGCTTTGCATTGACGTCAAAATTACGTCAGAGCCACATGCGCATGTGTATTTTTACATGCCGTGTACTATAGGCTTAAGACCTGATAAGCAGCCTTCCGTGAACAACCCAAAAGTAAAATTGTATTTTAAAATATTAAAGAAATAGAGAATATTTATATTTTAATTTTAATCCCCATATTCAAAAAAAATATTTTAGGTTTAAGTAGCGAGAAATCTTGGTTACTTTAACGCATTTGTTTTTCTCGTTTTTAAGTTAAACAAGATTTTCTTTAAGAAATATTAACGGCAAATATCGGTGAAAAATGGTTAATATAGAAAAAATTTAAAATAAAAAATTATCACATTATATTTGTTAAAAAATATAAAATAAATTCGCTTTAAAGAATTTCAATACATTTTCGTATATATTAAAACTATGTTTTGAACAAAAAATCAAAACTTAAAATCGCTCGAAAGTGATAAATTTTTAACGTTTTGAAATCGAGCGATTTTCATCACATACCTTAATATTCCTTAAAAAGAAATAATACTCCGTTTTATTTTAATCTTAATAAATGTCTTGAATTAAAATATTCATGCTGAACAGCTATTGCACTAATTTAAAAAAAAAATTTATATAATTATTATGAAAAGTAAATAAATATGTATTTTTTTATTCCTACTAAAAGAAACAAACAAAAGTAAATTTATTAAAAAAAGGCAAATATTGTCGCGTATTGTGTTGTTTAATTGCCGCAAAAGAACTCAATAAATATTGGTACATTTTTGTTATTTGTAGTGACGCGCGGTTGCATATCAAGGGTTGCATTTTATTGGTAAAAGTAAGCACAATATTGTCCTCGATTGGTACATGAGCCATTTGATTGGGGTATTAAAAAGTGTGAAAATTGGTGCATTGTGGCAATCGTGTGATCCCAGCTGAAGAAGTTAAGAAAAGCCAATTTTGTGAATGTTAAATCGGCAAATTGTATCTCCGTTGTGATGAACTTGGAAAACGAATATAAAAAGTAGTTTAAGGACTTTGAATTCGGTCATCCACGATCTTTTCTGAGGAATGAAAGGACAGGACGAGCAGTCTAACTGTCTGTTTGTAGAACGCAAGCACAAAAGTGACTCGTTTCATAGTTTGTTGTTGTTTTAAATGTAAGTTAAGCGAGTCACTTTTGCGCTCGCGTTCTACAAACGGGCAGTAAGTTTGCTATTTTTTATAGAAATAGAAACTACATTTTTTTGTAAATTCAAACAAAAAATTCTATAAGAACACTGTACTAACAATATGGCTCACGGACCTTTTAGAGCCCTAGTGAGGTTTCATATAGCGAAACCTATTGCAAAATAAAGTCTTAGCCCAAATCAGAACACATGTTCAGAGACATTTAATCAGGATTTTAATACGCTTTCGTTAACGTTTGTGTACAATAGACCAAGCTTGGTCGCGGTACCGTCTCCGTTGGGAAAAATCTCCCCGCTCTCTCTAGAAAAAAACATAAAAAAAAACGTTTGAAATGTTGTAATATTATATTGCTAACACCTTTCAAAAAAAGACCGTATTCTTTGAATGTTATGTCAATGCTTTGTACATATATTTCCATTCGTCAGTAAGGAGGACGAAACGAACGAATTAAACAACCAACCAACCCTCTTACCTTGATAGAATATGCAGGGTAACCACAAACGATTTTATTTGAAAACTTTTTCATATATTTTCTTAACACTCGTATGTAGAAAAGTGTTCTTTCAAGTAGTGTCGAAAATCGAACGTGTGTACCGGTAATTGCTTAGTCTGGTGTCACACTATGAAAGTTATCTTTCAGAAAGTCTGAGTTTATTTTTGAGAGCGGAATATATAAGGCTATTATTCGCTCACTTCTCATCAATAAACTATGATTTTATGAAATAAAACTTTCATAGTGTGAACCCAGACTAATTTCGATATTCTATTAAGATTTTCGAAATGTTAAGCGTAAAAGAAAGTATACCTAAGTATCTAAAATTACTTCAGTTATTTATAATGTGGGCTAAATTTTAGAAGAATTTAATAGATACTTATTAATCGGTTGAATTCCTTAGTCCTGTAACGGATTTTTCAAATCAAAGGGAAAGTATTACATACATATTTTGGTTACCCTTATCGTTTTCTATCAGCCTGTGTCTACCGACTGTCCCATTGCCTGCGGACTTTCGTTCGAACGTTAAGTTCAGTCGTTGGATTGTTGGTTGGTTTGTTAAAATCAGCTAAACTAAATGCAGGCGGCTTTGAAAATGTTTTGTAAGAAGGAAATTTCGAATTTTTTGTTGTCAGTATTTTATCTTGCTTTTTTCAATTTAGTTTTTCATTATTGTTATTATATTTATTTCAAAGAATATTTGTACCGATGAGTGTGCGAGCAACCGTTTATGTGTTATTCGAATCGTTCGTTTATTTCAGATGTTGTTGTTGATGAGGATGACGACGACAACAACGACGTTCATTGTTGGTTGGGCTCTTGGTTTGAATTTATATATATAAAGAAATATTTTGTTTTTGCAGTGTGCGTAAGTAACTGAATGAGTAAATTGAAGAAAATATTCATAATAGTCATCCATCCCACAGTTTGTTAAAATCCAAAGAAGCACGTGAAACAAATAACTGTGTGATGACAGTGGTGGGTAAAGAAGTTGGCGGTGGTTGCAGAATTCGAAACAAGTATTGACACCGGTGAAGAAGTGTAATAAAGGGTTGGAGGTGAATTGAATGTACTTCAGAATAAAAATACGACTGACTTTTTGTATCTAGTTTACATTCAATTTTCAGTAAAAGCAATTTAGGCAATATCCAGCCAACTTTTAGTTTTATAATAGAACAAAACTCAACAATATTTGAGAATTTAGCAACCACCATTGGCTGCGAATGAAGTTTGTTTAAAGCAAAAAATAACACTAGGCAAACATCAACTTCAAATGTACAAGCCAGTTATATTTACAGGTTTGACTGTTTTGCTGTCACTTCTGTTCTGTTCTCTTTAGTTTGGTTCTGTTCACTGGCATACAAATATTAATGAACAGAAAAGTTACGACACAATACAAAACTCTATGAACTTTTTGTTTGTCATATATGGATTGTATTTGTTTATTTCAATTTTGTTTTTAGCGCATGAGATTGTTTTAAGGTTCATCTATGTGCTTTTACCCCATTCCCAATAAAAAAGGGGCTTTAGATTTCGCGCCTGTCAGAAATCTTTTACACCGGTTGGGCTGAATTTTTTTTTAACCCTTTGTAAACAGTGATTTTTTCGAAATATGGTCGAGCTGATATTTCGAATATGTAAAGAGTTGAGGTTAAATTAATCCTGTGGCTGTGTTTTGCCGCTCGAAAATTTCAGAAACACAACTTTGCATTAGGCCAAAATGGAATAGTGAACAGTAGAACATTGACATGTTATCGATTACAAATTCACGAAGAATCCAGCAATCCTTTTTGTAATCACTTGTTAATTTTGAAACAATAGAAGCTCCATTTGCACCTCAAATCAGGGAGAATGTTCATTTACAGTGTAGCCAAATTCATAATGTCATAAATCAATCTCATTCCGGTTAGGGATTCGAGAGTGCGATTAGATGAATACTCAAGAAGTCTTCCGATACTATTAGGCCGTCCTTATAGATTCAAACTGAAACAGTCTACCAATCTTAGCTTTTGGACAATGTTCTCCATGTTATAATGACTACCATAATTGGTGTTAAATTCTGTAAAAAACGTCTTTAAATGCGGCCGTTTCTTCCTAAATCTGTGAAGGCTCATTTAACGCTACACAGGGAATATGCGTTGGTAGCTTTTTTTGCTGGAATCTGTTAGCAATGTTAATTCCGAGAAATTTATCTTAGGTTATTCCATTGTCGTCTTATAACCCAAAGACTAATATGTATCTGATATGTGTAAGGTAGAAATACATATCTATGGTTAGCAGAAATTCATTTTTTCACTAATTTGTAATTTTAGAATTTCAGTGCTCAACTAGTTCAGGAATGAGGGGGAAGTATGTCATAACCACCCCCTGCATCCGCACCTGTCTATAGAGAACATTAAAAGAACGAAACTTTATATAAAACAATATAATAGAGAAAATTTGTATTTACTTTTGTCTGTCATTTAAGCAATTTGGAGATTTTTAAATCAAATAATATTTGTCTTCGTTATAAGATTACACTGTACGACAAATTTAAAGTTTTGGCCTCACCCATGATCAAACTGACCAGATTCTGAAAATATCAGCAAAGAGCAACTCAAAATGTTTAAAGCCACCACAAAAATATTTCGCAACTTCAATAAGGCAACTCTGGAATAGGTTGTCGTAAAAGGTAACATCATTGTCTTGAGGCAGCCCCTACATTTTTGAATTTCTCTACTTTACTCTTTGT
Organism: Pollenia amentaria; assembly: GCA_943735925.1. Classification (NCBI taxonomy): domain Eukaryota; kingdom Metazoa; phylum Arthropoda; class Insecta; order Diptera; family Polleniidae; genus Pollenia; species Pollenia amentaria. The sequence goes on along the minus strand of OX031006.1, from coordinate 4,330,631 downwards.
ATGAAATTGTAGTAAAATAGAGCAGCAATATATCAAATTGTATTAAAATTTAGGAAATATCATCATAATCTTTGAACCCGTGGACCAATTTTGCTAATTTTTTAAACATTACATCTGAAGAATTTTAGCAAAAAATCTGACATTTTGATGAACTGGGTAAGTGTAATTTAAACTTCCCTAAGTGATAGACGTGTGGATTCACACTTAAAACTGAATTGCGCGTAAAAACGCAAAATGGATCGATCTAGAAAAACTGAAAGATACGCATATATCTTTTAAACTTTAACTTATGGGTAATTCAAGTAGAGATACTGTTTTCAATGGCCTTTTTTTGACAGATCACGTGTGAGTCGTGTCATGCTGTCATGTTATTTTTGTTTAGTATTGTTTGGCATTTCATAATGGAAGGACTTACGTCTGAACAACGTTTACAAATCGTTCATCTTTATTACGAAAATTCACGTTCTGTGAGGAATGTGTTTCGTGCACTTCGCTCAACTTATGGTCAACATAATTGGCCTACTGAGCGTACTATTCGCAACACCATCACCCATTTTGAGATCCAGCATTCATTATTGGATAATATTCGACCGAATAGACCACGTCCAGCACGCTGTGAAGAAAATATAGCAGCCGTAGCTGAGAGTGTACACGAAGACCGTGGAGATTCGATTCGGCATCGTTTGCAGCAACTCGGACCGTTATCGTGCCATGATAACCGACTATTTGATGCCTGAAATTGAAGCTCGTGATCTCGGCGACATTTGGTTTCAGCAAGACGACGCCACTTCCCACACATCGCATCAATCAATGGATTTATTGAGAAAACACTTCGGTGAGCACATAATTTCACGTTTAGTGCCGGTCGATTGGCCACCAAGATCGTGTGATATCACACCGTTAGACTTCTTGCTGTGGGGATATGTAAAGTCTAAAGTTTATGCGGACTAACCCTCTTCGATTCAGGCCTTATAAGAACACATCACGCGTGTCATTCGCCAGTTACCAGTCGAAATGCTCGAACGAGTCATCGAAAATTGGACTCAACGGATGGACCATCTGCGACGTAGCAACGGCCAACATTTGATAGACATAATCTTCAAAAAATAAATGCCAAAAAATGTTCTTTCAAATGATAATAAACATTTCCCATTAAATTTGAATTTTCTGTGTTTGTTTTTCTTTAAAAAAGTAAGGAACCTCGAAATGGATCACGCTTTATTTTCAAAATCTGGCCAGTTTAATTATAGGTGAAAAAACGTGTCATACAGTGTTATACCGCGCTTTAAAACAGTTTAGTCTTTGCTTTTCCAAGTACAAAATACATTGTTTTTTCCCGCTGACAACTTTAAATTACATTTTTATATCAATTGCCGATTATTTAACGATCCCAATTGCAATTGGGACTCGCGAAAAGTTATCAAGTACAACCAAAAATTAAAGCCAATTTAGGAGAAAATCACTAAGAGAGAAATTATCGCCGCTCTTCTCAAAACTTTAACAGTTTTTTTTCGTTTTCTTTCTATTCTATTCGTTTTTCTATGTTCAATGCCACCAAATGATTGGCATGTTTATGCGTTCACATTTTACAACATGAGTGCAGTCACATCTCCTGTTAATTTCCCATTGGCAATACTAACAGAACCAGTCGCTTTTTTATTATTTTACAGATAGTTTTATTTGCTTTTTTGAAATAATAAACCGAATGAAACAAATACTAACTGACTGCAATTTAAACAATTTTATTTTCTCAAAACTAAATGAAAAAAAATGCTAAAAACGACAAATTTTCTGTTTAAAGAATTTTTCTGATTCATACTCGTACTGAAGTAAAACTGTTCAATGTTGCTGCTGTTGTTGTCTGTTGAGTAAGTACATTCAGACAGACGGACGGAACAGACAAGGTAAAGATTATACTACTTCGAAATGTTAAAGTCTTAAATTTTTTAAACTACAAAGAAAAGTACGTTTTGTTGAATTTTTATTTTTATTATTTTTGTTGTTGAATATTCGTTCGTTCGGTCGTTCATTCGGTGTGTCTGTGTGTGTGTATTTTTATCTTTTTTTTTATATATCAACCCACAAGTCTTTCTCTTTTTCGAAATTCAACACAACACAACAACAACAATGATGAACTCGCATGTAGTAGTAGTGGCAATACGAACGACAGTGTACTCTGATACCCTGACTAAGTATAAAAACCCAAACCATATAAACGAGCGACAGCAGCAATAACAACTTTAGCAACAGCAGCAAAAAATATCTATCTACCCATGATTTTAATACAACAGAAATCTGTATTTTTCCCATTTTATTTCTGAACATTCATTAGTTGGGGTTTTTTGTTTTGTCGACTTGTTTTTATTTCTTGCTGTTGAATTTCATTCCCACATTTCGTAGCATTTACAAAATTTATAGTCAGAGCTCTAAGTAGACTAACAGAACCAGCTAGGCCGTCAGTCAGAGATGTTGTACGACGAAAATACGAGTACGTACGTATAACAAACCAACTAAACGTCTGACTGCCGTTATATAGTTGTTGTTTGTTTTGTTATAAGGGCCACCAGCGTAAAGATGGGGGGTATATCGATTTTGTCATTCCGTTTGTAACACATTTAGGATGTGTGTGTCCCAAATAGATGCACACCACATTTCAAAATAATAATTTCATCGGGTGAAAAACATCTGTAGGGCCAAATAAACCACACAAATGGCTTGGCAAATATGTCAAAATTGTAGGTTTGTACAAACGTTTTGTGTTGTTAATTAGGCTTTCTGCTAGTTTGTACAAACATTTGAAGCATGTTTGTAGAAAAATCAAAAATGTTTAATAATTGGTAGACATGTTGGATATTTCTCAAAATTGTTGTGGGGTCTAGTGCTAAATGTATCTAATTATTTCTGTGAAAGCTATGCATTAATATCATTTTCAGCCGTAAATTCTAACTCTTTAAGCAGCCCCAAAACAGCTCGTTTTAAAACCACCATTTACTCCATATTATCTTTCGCTCTTATATACTTTTCTTCTGTTTTAGGCTAAAAGCTAACAAAATTTGTCGCAGCACAATCATCGTCTGCATTCATTAAAAACAAAACAAATATGACAAAGTTATGTTTGTACGAAATATGTTTTTGTTGTTTATTTGGAAACAGAAACAAAGTGCGGGTTTGCGAAGCCATTTGTGTGGTTTATTTGGCCCTTAACAAATTTAGAATCTGAAAATTTTTTTGCAACAAATAAAAATAATGGTAAATTTCCAAACTTTCGCAAAAAAACGAATTGTGAAAGAAAATATTTTTTAAGAGTTAAGCAGATTTTAGGAGATTGTTTATATTCTATTGTCAAGTTTTTTCCATCGTTTCTTTAAAAAAAATAAGTGCTATTTTATTCGGTAAAAGTCAAATTCAAGAATAAGTCATACGTATTTAGAGTTAACAAGTTTGAAAATATCCTCCCTGATTTTGAATTACAAATTTTTAAGATTAGAAAATACTGTGAGTCGTTATGTTTTCTTGGCAAAGATTTTACTATTGATTCGCTGTCTACCATTACCGCTTTAGCTACTTTTAAAGCAAGTAGCAGCAAAAACACATTTATATTTTAGTTACCGTCGCACAGTGAAACATTTTGCTATAATTCAAAATTCAATCTACACTACAATTATCTTTGACACTAAAACTATTTTAATTATTCTAAGTTTGCCTAATGGAAACTCTGAAACAAAAATTCCAATACTGATTTACTTTTTAAAATTTAATTTTTTTTTTATTTTTTTTTTTTTTTTAACGCGGTTTATCTCACTCATTGCTTTTTGACTTTACTGTATAATAGGTTTTAATGTAGTCTAATTTAAGGTGGCAATTAGTTGGCAAAATCAGATATAGCAAGAAAACAATTTTTATAGTAATTACAAATGTCAAAGATCTTTTAAAAATCAACTTAAGATTAGAACGCAATTCTGACTTAAGACGTCCATTAAAATCGACTATTTTTTTGAATAGCTTTACTAGTTTAAGCCGTGAAGGGAAAAACTTTTTTGTGACAAATAGCCCACTGTGCGTCGTCAATGCTCGTTTTTACTCGGTGTACACAAAATTTTTTATTTTTTTCGTACTGTTTTGTGTTGAATCGAATCGAGTTAAGTTGAAGCACCATGTACAACAAAAGCAATAATCACGTAGTATATAAAATACAACACAGATACAGATACACACATACATATGTATACTGTAAACATTTTTGTAGGTTATGTGTATATAACTGAGTTTCAAAATGAGGCGTACATACACATTTCATTTAGTTCGTCGTTCGTTCGTCATATCAGGGTTGTATGGTGGCACATGTTTGGGTATATGGAGAGCAGAAAAATTTAAACCGAACAGGGAGCTTCTACAAAATAATGATTAAATGACTGTTCGGTGAAACTGTTTGAAAATTTGTTTCTACGTCCGTTCGTTTGGTAGACTAAATATCTGTCGCTTTTATGCTGATTAGTCAGTCATAGTGACTGACGAAAAAAGAGAACTCTTTAGGTTGGAATGTTACAATAATAAAAGTATAAAACGAGCAAACAAAACCGTTCTGTTATAGTTTACAGTGAACGTTAAATTTGCTTCAACATATATTTCTTAGTCATGTTCAAATATAAATTTATAAGGACTTAAAAATCGATATTTATTAATACCTATTAGGTTGATAAGTTCAAGTAATTGTAAAGCTAAAAAAAATATGAAAAATGCCTAAATATTGCTTATTATATGATTAGAAACTAGTTAAGAACTGATTTTATTTTGTCTTGACCTCAAATGATATTTAGATAATTTTAAACTACAGTCGGAGTCTGATGTCTAGCCAAAAATTTGTTAAATTTTGTTTGGCACTGTATGCGTAAAATGTACGCTAATATCTGTTGAAATGTTCGTACATAGAAACATTATATATTTAATTGTATTTGTGAGTTTATAGATAGCAAAACACTGACTCGTTAGAGAAACATGTACTATGAAATTCAAACACAATTAAAACGACCTCGAAGAGACGACCAAAATGGTTTCTAGTTTTTTTTAGAAAATTTATTTTCCTATACTTTTCCTATAATAATCATCAGAGTCCCAAAAACCATCAACAATCTGAAGTTTCATGAATTTATTAATTGAGTAAAAGCCACAGGAGAGGTTTGGCATAACAAAACTTGAATCGTGGTTTTACCTTGTCCACATAATATTGATTTATCGTAATATGACTTTTGGTACTGCTAAAGCAAAAGAAATACAAAGTATACCACGAGTATCATTGAAATTCGCTGATATTAAAGATCGTTTTTACCATGTTCAGCTGTAACTGTATGTACATACATATGTTGCTATGCCTGTGAAAATATGTTTGGTTGGATGTAAGAGAGTGGTTTGTACGTTTATCGTATGAACATACATATCTCAATTTTTTAACATTTATGTATACATAAAGCATACACATGTACATACATACATATGTATGTATGTATATATATATGTGTCCAACCAAGTATTTATTTTCGTTTTTGTGTGTATGTGTGAGGTGGTAAATTGTGATATTTTCACTTCATGCAGAACAGCACAAAACAGAACATCATACTGAAACTACATACAACAAAAATAGCATAAACAAATTGAAAATACATACGAAAAAAAATTTTTTTTTAACAGACTGTAATGAGAACAAAAAATAAAGAAAAATACAAACAAAAAATAAGTTTTAAATGAAAATTTCGAATTAATAAACGAACGAAACGAACTGGATGTCAGGCTGGCAGGCAGGCAGGCAGGCTGGCGATTGTATGAAATGCATGCTACGAATGAATAGTGAACTGAACTTAAATTCAACTCAACTGGTTTAATATACTTTTTCATAATTTTTTCATTGTTGCTGTAGTTGCTGCAAAAGTTGTTGTTCAAACCGCTGCTGTTATTACTGATGTTGATGATGATGTGTTGCTATGACTTTTGTGTTGCTGTTTGTTTCTTTACTTCAGTTTTGTGTGCTTTTTTTTTTGTAATATTTTCTTAATTTTATTTACAACTCTCATCGTATTATATGATTTCAACAATTTGAATGAAAATTATTGTTTTGGGTTTTATGTAGTTTTTCTTCCTTTCTTTATCTGGTTTTATTTTTCTTTTGGTTGCAACTCAACTCAACGAGGCTAATTAAGCAAAAGCATAGTTTTCATATTTATTCTATTGAAAACTATACAACATTAAAGCCGTATACGATAATAAAAATACATAAATAAAAACTCGGCAACAGCAAAGAAAATAATGAGAATTGGCAACACGCAGTAGCAACAAGAAATTAAAAACTATTTTAGCGTTGTTTGCTGTTTCGAGTCAGTTATTGTTAATGAAAATTTTATTTTAATTCAATATTGAGAACATTAATATTATCGTCACAAGTAAAAAAAAATCATATGGGCTTTAACAAAAGCTTTCAAAATCAGTTTGATTTTTTTTAAAGCAGGGTAGTTAAGCGGTTGAAAATTAAAAAGATCGAAAGATTCAAAAATAAAAGGTACATTTTTGATATTTACCAATAAACATGGATAGAAAAATGTTTTAATATTTTTAGATAATTTAATGATGGTATTTCTCAGGCCGTTTTTTAGAGTAGGTATATTGCGATACATGAATCTTAAAACTTTTCAGCTCAATTAATTTATTTTTGCCCGTTTTTATTTTGACGAAAAAATATGTTATCTTTTTGGCTTAATGAGCTTGCCTTTTTTCAAAATCATTGTAAAATTATTTTTTAAAGTTGGCAGAATAATAAAAATTATTCCTAATCACTTTTTAAAGTAATGTTGCAGTCGACAATTCCAAAGAATTGTCGCTAGATCATAGACGGATAAGCCTTTTTTTTTCAAAGTATTGGGAATCTTGTAATGGACTTTGTCACAAAACTCATCCATGCTGTTGGTGAAAAATTACAAGCACACCATTCGCTTGTCAGAAATGTTATTGCAAACGCGGCAGTCTTCTTTCAGAGAGGATTTTTAAATTCAACAGATCGTTTAAAATCGAAAAAACTGAAATAATTAATATTGAGCATTTTTCCAACTTATTGTGAACTTTTCGATATTTTTGAATCTAGTGACTCAATTGTTCGCAATGAGCTCTGACATTGCTTGTGCGACTTAAATAAACGTTAATAATTGAGATTTCTAACCCAAATACCAATTTTTGTATCCTAAAATGTTTGCATATTTATTTTTTTTTTTTTTTTTCAAAAAACCCCATATACAACCCAACAAACCAAAACGCTTAAAATATACATTCCTATGTTTTATAACACGCTTACTACAATAAGCCTTAATCTTAGAACTTAATATTAGCAAATGTGTTTGTGTGTAATAGAACGAAATCGCACACAAAAATATTCAAGGTGATCGATTTAAACACAAAAATAAGAACACAAATTAAAAAAAAAACAATAGAAAGAGCAATTATTGCAATAAAGAGAATGTCGTAGTCAAGTGAGCTAGAGAGTTTAAGAAAAAGAGTATTAAAACTGTATTTATTTATTGAACAATTATTCATCTAGCAAACATTTTTTCGCTGCTTCTTCTTCTTTTTCTTACTGCTGATTTCGTTGTTTCTACGAAAAACTTAGGAGAGCAGGAACCTTAAAATGTACATACATATACAAACATCCACACATATGTATATTCAGGCACGCATACATATTCACTTGAATATTAATACTTTTGTTGTTTTTATTTTTTGTTTTAAAGCGGAAATGATAACATTAACATTGAGAAGAGATACATACAAATATTTAAAGATCCTAGTACGAAGTATTATGTGAAAATTCCCAACATTTTTACTGTTTAACTTAAAAACATTTTAGATATTGTTGTTGTTGTGTTTTATGACTGTATCTGCTAAGTACACGAGTGCATTCTTTAGCAAGTCATTATGATCTTTCCGTTTTAGTTTTCTATTTTCTATTAAGTGCTTAGTATGTATGTCTGTAGTTTGTTGCTGTTGTATTTGTATATTTGCCGAAAATACAACAAAAAAAAGGAAAGCATGTTTCAGGAGCAACATCGTAATCTGTCTCAACACTCTCATTTAATGTATTTTATCAGGGTCGTTGTCGTTGTTTGTGTATTTTTTTTCTCGTTTCGTTTTATTACAGGTACAATATTTAGCATTATAAAAGAAACGCTGTGTTGATTGTATTCCTGAGAATCCAATTGCACAGGTGTATTGCATAAACAAAAACAACAAAATTAATAAATAAAACATTTTTGGACTTTACGTCACGACAATAAGTCTTGAAGTAGGAACTTCATTTCGCAAATATGATAATAATAATGACGATGATGATGATAAATACGATGTTTGTGATGATGAAAGTTACAGTTCAACGACGATGATAACTATTCTTTATGATGGTTAATTGTGTTGAGAACTTATTGGTATTTGCTCTTCGGAGAGTTGGTTTTTAGAATGAGACCAAGTTTTTGTTATCATATTTTCTCATATCATATTTTATTAATACAATCAGAGATGACTAATTGAACACGAAGTGAAAACCAAAAAGTTGCTGAAGGATTTAAATCTAGTTGGAAGTTATTTTTGACGAAATATTCACTTAAAGGAAAGAATTTATTTACTTTCTGGCAATATGTATAACTTTAAAGGCGCTTGGCATCACTTAACAATTAGGGGTTTTATATGCGAAAAAAAATATTTTTAAAATTCCCAGGAGGGAAATTTAATCTTGAAACCTCGTGAACTTTATGTAAAAATAAAATGCATATAAATATGTATAAGAATATTTAAAATAGCATTATGGTTTTAGGGTTAAGACAAAAAATTGTCAATATGTGAAGAGTACTAGCTAGCTAATGTTCTAAAATTTGAAAAAGATTCAAATATTTTCTGTTAGTAAAATAGTTGAACGTTTTCGGTTTCCAAATAGTTTAAAATATGTGGCAAGAATTCTAGCTATTCCACATTAAAACTGTGTCTTATACATCCTACTTACCTGGATCAAGCCTTTACCAACAAAATCATATTTCGTTACAAACAATTTAAGCAAAATTGTACTGTTGTGGTCGAAAAAAGTACACCTGAATAGCCATAACTGCTTCTCGATAAGGATGAATAAAGGAAGACCGGAAGACCGGGTTTTAACTGAATTTTCATTTATTTTATATTACAATTTCTGTAAATTTTACGTACAGAATATTGTTAGTGTTGGTAAATCAAGTTGACCACTGCAGGCAGGTTTTGTGACAGCTATGACATCGGGACGTTTAAGTAATGATTTTATATGGTATGTTTTGTAAAAATTACCAACATTTAAAAATGTAATGTCCCATCGGCTTTAAAATTTAATTGTCATTTAGGAATTGCGTCCTTGGATTCCCGGAAAATCTGCTGTTTTCCCTCGTTTTTTTCAGGATATCGGTCTGGGAATCCAAGACATTTTCAAATAATTGAAAATTAAAACAAAATGCTTAACTTTTTTGAAACGTAAAACAATTATAAATTACTCAGTGTCCCGGTGGGCTAGTTGGCAGTGAAGGTTGCGTGTGCAATTCCCGCAATAGACTTTGATCTGTTACTCATTAAAAGAAAAAAATAAACAAATTATAAATTAGACTACCAGCAAACCTTAGAATTTTCTCTTTTAATGGCATAACTTTCCGTTAAACCGTGGATACAATGTAACTTGGCCATAAAAGCACCCTACTAAGGTCTGTGTTTTATAAAAACTGTCAACAGGTATGAATGTGTGGACCATATAATATCAAAAATTCCTTTATAAAATGTTTGTCAGTATTTGTATTATTTAAAGGAAGAAGCCGTTACTTCATCCTTTTTGATGATACGGTTGTGGCTAGTTTAACAAAAGAAAGCGAAAATTTAAAATTAAAAGCAATATACATATGGGTAAAAACATATGAAATCAACCAATGAGTTGACCGCACCGATTTCGAATTGGATGAAATTTGGTACGAAGGGAAAGTTAAACATAATAATAGCGTTTGCCAACTTTCAGTGTCTTAGCTCTTCTACTTTCAGAATTATGGCCATTCCAAGTTGGAAGAAATCAATAAAAATGCACTCAGATGCCTTAACACAATTTATAATATCTCGAAAAGTATTCAATGTACGTTAATAATAAAGGGCTCATTTTACAGACAAAAACATGCGCCATTCCAAAAAAAAATAGAAAAACTTTTCCAAATTGTTCAAAAGTGACATTAAATAGAAAATATGCTGCAATATAATATGGCAGACGATTAAAGTATTGAGTGTTTATTAATAATTCCTTTAATTGGCAATAAAAATTAACAAAATAAAAATTTTCGGTTCCCAAAAAGAGACCGATCAAGGAAAAAATTGCATATTCTGCTCTTTGAAGTCCCGTCGCTTAGGGAAGGCGTTTGGGATTTGCCAATCCCGAAAAAACCGGACATTTATGGATTTCGCGTTTGGCAACCCTAAATACTGCCCAACTCTGAAAACAATTATATCCAATATGCAAAGAACTCAATAAATTAATTTTATTACTGACTAGCTTAACCCGGTGCGCTTCGCTACACTGACCCCGCACATTTTTATATTGAAATTTATAGTTTACTATAATAGTAGCTTTAACCACGTTTGAAGACTCTCCCTTTAATAGTTCTTCAGTTGAGCGATATTTAATGTATGCATCCTATGGGAGGTATTTCCCCCCTGCGCCTACCCGCTTTATTTTTATTTTCAAAAGTGTAGTATACCATAAGAGGGACTTTTAGAAAGTTTGAACATTCTCACTATTACAGTTCTTAAGATATGCGATGTTAAACATTGGCGTCCTATGGGGTATTCCTATACTCCCGCTGCTATTTTATTTCAATGCCGGGGCTCAGAAGATCCTACTACAAAAAGTTCAGCAAAATGCGTGCAGCGGCTCTTAAGATATGCGATAATTAATATTGGAATCCTATGGGGGGTACCAATTCCCCTGCCCCTATCGAAAAAATAAGTAGCCTATTTTATTTTTAGGGCTCACGTGATGTTACTGTAAAAATTTCAGGAAAATCGGTTTTGGCATCCTATGGGGGGTACCAATTCCCCTGCCCCTATCGAAAAAATAAGTAGCCTATTTTATTTTTAGGGCTCACGTGATGTTACTGTAAAAATTTCAGGAAAATCGGTTCAGTAGTTTCGGAGTCTATAAAGCGACAAACATACATAATTCATTTTTATATATATAGATAGATAGATAGATAGATAGAAGAAGAAGATAGATAGATTGTACATAAACAAATTATTACAAAATGGCATGAATATTTTAATAAAAATGTAGTATGAATCGATGAATCCCATTTTTACAATTAAAATTAAACAGAAATAACGGGAAAAGGACAAAAAACTCCCGGGATTTTTTTTCTTGAGGCAATTTTTAGCTGTTTCTATAGAAATTGTTATATATTTTTTTGTGAAATATTCTAAATTGTCACCAAAATATTAGAAAACAAATGCATTATAAATTTTAAGTTCTTTATTTGTAAAATGTCTGAAATGTTGACTCGGCATCCGCAAATTTCTTTCTATTTGATACAATTGTAACTCATATGTTATTTAACGCCCCTTCAACTACGCCTTCCCTAAGCGACGGGACTTCAAAGAGCAGAATATGCAATTTTTTCCTTGATCGGTCTCTTTTTGGGAACCGAAAATTTTTGTTTTGTTAATTTTTATCTTTGAATTTTTATCTTTGAATTTTTATACTCTATGCAAACAAATTATTAAAAATTATATTTGAGTTACATAAATTTTTTATTGCAAATAATTCTTATTTTTGAGTTTAATTTTGTTTTAGCACACAACGATTGTTTAAAATTTTTATTTCTTGCTTTTTCTGTATTTTTGTATTTTGCTTAATAAACCATTATTTTTATATTTTGGTTAATAATAACCATTATTTTAAGTTGAAACGAAACTAGCAGATCCACATTTTAAACATTTTTTTCAAATATATTTAGCAAGTTAAGCTTTGGATTAAGACATAATACCAAAATAATAATGATTATTTTTATGCAAAATATAGAAATCAAGTAATAATTGTTATATATCAAGCAAAAAATAAAAATTATAAAATTTCGTTTTTTGCCAACCAAAAAATAAAAATTATTCACGATCCAATTTAAGTATTATTTAGAAATTTATAACAATTAAATAGTAATTTTTATGAAATAGCTTATATTCCTTCCGGTTGACTAATAATATCAAATTGGTTAAAAAACATACTTTCAATAAAATAATTTTTTATAAAGAAACACTATCTGCCGTATTCATCAAGGCGAATTCATTCCAGGTAATCTCGGTAGTACAACAAGTACAACTCGTACAAAAACCACAAGAAATTTGTTTTTGTAAAATCATTGTACAATGTCAAAAACCGAAACAACTCAAAACAGAAACAATGATAATAAACAAAATTTTGACATCCAACAATTATAAAGCTAAAGAAAAAAAGTTACCAGCAGGGCTTTTAGGATCACCTGTAATGAATTCGCCTTGGTATTCATACAAAAATTTATTTTAACTTGAAATCGGTTTTAAGAAACATTTGTATGAAAATTTTGTTTTAATTTCAAACGTACTTAAGGTATTGAGAATGAATCTCGCAGTAAATGCATGCATATCAGAACCAGTGTTACCTACATAAAAAGTCAAAATCACACCCATAATGAAGAAAAATTACCCGATTGAAATGAATTACACCTGATATAAAACTTACGTTTCATTTTATAAGCAAGTAAGAAAGTATAATTGGTCCGACCCACTATAGGAAATTTTCCCCCTTTTTTGGCCAAAAGTAAAAGTTTGAGTTTTTGCAATTTTTTTTTTTTTTTGCTTTAATATAATAAAATTTCTAAACCAGTTATCTAAACAATTTTGTAACATTTTTGAAAAATTAAAAAAAGGGAAATAATGCGGAAGGTAAGTACTTTTACATTCTATAGCAAAATGTTGGTAAACTCATCTATAAAATCGATTAAATTGGAAAAATTAAAGTGACCTTAAAATGAACTAATTGAATTATGAATTAGAATTTCATATAGACTTACAAAAAAATGATAGCCCATGTTAGACATAATATCATAATAGTTCTCTAGAACAATAAATTTTCTTCCAAATTTAATATATTTCATCTGCGAATTTTTTGCGAGTTTAAAAAAAATAAATTTTTTCAGGTGATTCAGAATTATGCAATATATCGCTAGAGAAACACAACGAAATTGACAAAAGAGCCGCTATTTACGCCCATTTCTTGTCATACACTTTTGAGAGTGATTGTTCCGAAAACTTTAATCAGTATTTAAAAGAGCATTCACGATTATTTTGTTCGAATATAAATATAAAATTGCGTAATAGGTCCAGAAATTCGAAAGTTTTTTAAAAACATCATGCTGTTTGGCTTAAAGCCAGTACTTCGACCAGAAAACGTGAAACGCAGTGTGTCTCCCACTGTAAAATACATACATGTCTTATGTTACCTTTAAAACATTGCATCTGTAAAAGTTAGACGCAAAGTCATCTGACAAAGTTTCAATTAGAGCGTGCTCTATTTTCTTCTGACAAACCATCTGACATCAGCTGTGTCAGAAATCTATGCCGGGAAGAAACCGGCAGCGGCGGTCCACTATTGACGGAATCATAAGCCGGTTGAACTTAATATTTTACAATAACGAACTATGTATAATAATTTCACCATTGAATAGAAATTATGTTCATTTATATATAAAAACGTTTCATTATATTATCCAAAATCAGTTTCTTCAAATTTAAAGAAAAAAATATTAAGATGGCTGAACTTTTTACGGCGCAAACAAAAATGTTGGTGCCGGTCGCACTATTTTGAAACCGAGAACTACTTTGGTTTCTGCAATAACTATGCGAAAAAAAAAAAGAGACAATGTCAGAAACAAATTACATGTACGTGTGTCACCATATATTATAAACCTTATGTAACACAGCAATTTTGACAGACATGCACAATTACATGTGACTTGTAAAGTTGACAAGTCAGATGTAAAAAACATGTCGTGTACATGCACCTTTAAATGTAGTTAATAAAATTCTTTCAATAGTTTCAAACGACCGTGTGTTTCTCCATTTATAAACGAAGTAAATCTGAATAGACTTAATTTTTGGATTAACAATAAATTTATTGGTATATGTTCTGTCACTGATATCAGATCAGATACCCACGACAGTAAAAATTACGTCAAATTCAGGTAATTACCCACAAAGTAGCAACACTGCTCGGTACCCTGCTACAGCTACACTATGTCGACATAGAGTTACAGTTTTTAACTCAGCTGTCAAGATCGATGAGGGAGAACACTTTTCCGTGTATTTATGTCGTCACAACTTAAGCTAGCACCATATCTCCGAGGTATCGGTATCTAAGATATGGTTGAATAATTATGTGTGTAATATAATCCATGATTTACAAGAAATCATTACATACAATTTTTGAACATAAGTTCGCATTAAAATTTTTTTAAGACAAATATGATCAATCAATTTTAAATTTATATGATTAAGATTTTTACATTTTGTTAACTTATTATACTCGTATATGTATGTATGTATATGCTATGTAGCTTTAAAAATTCATATATAAATAAAAAGTGTTGTTTACTTAAACAAAATCGTATTTGAAAGAAACGCATTGATTAGGATTTTAGAATTTTTCAAAAATCAGTCCCGATTGGCATCCCTAGCAAATTCTTTTTTTTTTTTTTTGAGATATAAAACGCATTTCGAAAATTTCGAGAAATCGAAAAGGCTATTCATGATTTAAACCCCAAGAAAGCCCCTGGTTTTGATAAGATCAGTAACAAAATGCTTTTGGAGCTTCCCAGCATAGCAAAGAAAATTATTCTCCTGATTTTTAATGCTATTTTACGCCTTGAATACTACCCTCAAGAATTTAAAGTATCCTTAGTTACCATGATACCTAAACCAGGAAAGGATCCTACAAAAGTTGAGTCATATCGACCTATAAGCTTATTGTCTAATATATCAAAGCTGTTTGAGAAGCTGTTAGTGTCAAAATTAGCCCCAATTTTAAATGTAAATAGATGTTTTCCTAACCATCAATTCGGCCTTAGAAGAGAACATAGCACAATTAAACAAACCCGTCGTATAGTAAACGCCATAAGAAAAGCCTTTGAAGAAAAAAAATATTGTTCCGCCCTCTTCATCGATGTTTCTCAAGCTTTTGATAAAGTCTGGCATGAAGGGTTATTACATAAATTGAAGTTAAACTTACCAGTAAACACACACAAGCTGTTAGAAAGCTACTTAGTCGGTCGAAGGTTTATTATTAAAGAAGGTGATTTTATAAGTTCTCCTCAGCCAATTGACGCTGGAGTCCCTCAGGGAAGCATCATGGGCCCACTGTTATACTTAATATATACCTCAGACATGCCAACAAATAACCACACCCTTACTTCAACATTTGCTGATGATACAGCTTTTTTAAGCGTACACGAAAACTGTCATGAAGCATCTCGCTACTTGCAGAATCATATATTTGAACTGGAAAAGTGGTTAAAACAATGGAGGATAAAGGTTAATGAGCAAAAATGCGTACATATAACATTCACCTTGCGTCGGGAGTCATGTCCCCCTATTAAAATCAATAATCAATTAGTGCCCCAACAATCGCATGTAAAATATCTTGGTATTCATCTAGATCGGCGCTTAACATGGAAATGCCATATAGAAGCAAAACTAACACAAATGAAACTAAAAGCATTCAAATATATTGGCTTATTGGAAGAAATTCTGTTCTTAGCCTCGACTGCAAACTTCTACTTTATAACTCTATATTGAAGCCAATCTGGTGCTACGGTATTCAGCTATGGGGCACTGCCTCGGCCTCAAATATCGAAAAAATTCAAAGGCGCCAAAATAAACTTCTTCGAATAATCACAGCCGCTCCCTGGTATGTTAAAAACTCTAATATTCACAATGATCTCAATGTGCCATTAGTAAAAACTATTATTACGAAGTACGCAGCAAAATATTTAAAAAGGCTTGAGTCGCACCCAAATCCACTTGCTCGAAATATTTTAAATGACAGTGGACACTCTAGATTAAGGAGAAGAGATACCGCAGGACTCATCCGAAGGGAAGACCGCTAAACATCTACATATGTGAACAGAAACCGTGAGGAGAAAAATTTTCGTCTAGCATTGGCAGGACAAAAATAAAGTATTAGTATAAGATTTGATTAATTATTGTTAGTTCATATTTAATATATGAAGATTCAATAAATAAATAATGAAAAAAAAAAAAATAAAACGCATTTACTAGCTATAAATAAAAAAATAAGTTGTCTCAAATATTAATCTTTGGCCACTACGGACATGAATAATTTCATAAAAAATCTCAAATTAAGAGTTTTTTTAGCATTTGCTAAGTGTACTTTTTTATGGAATAGATTCAAAAGGTCTTGGACACAAGTTATTATGTCCATTTCCCACAAGATGAAACTCTCATTTTATAAGCGGGGTAAGAGCAAAAATTTCTCGGCTATAGAATTGGAATATTTTGAAATTCATATTAGTGTTAAAGCCAGTGATGCATTTTGAGTTTTTTTTTTTTTTTTGTTTTGGGCCAAATTGACGATTTTAAAAGGCCAGAATGAATAAATTCAATAGGGTAAAATAGTGTTTTTGATATAAATGTTTGATAATTATGTTTGTATTTAAACAAAAATTATAGTAACACATAGTAATATAGTACATGTGTTTTATTTTATTACGAGCAAAAATAAAATTTCACATTGTTTAAAAGTATTTTTGTTTAATTTCAATACAACACCCTTTATGTTTCACAAATATTATTACTCAAAAGCAACACGAAACTTTATTTTTCAATACAAAATTAAATTTACCAGGTATTAAGCATTTTTTACCTGTCAAATAGTATTCATTGTTTTGCATATTTACTTTAAATAACTTTAATTTTAAACAAGAGCCAAATAAACTACACAAGCGGTTTGACAACAACAACAACAACATAATGCTCTTGTGAATATTTCAAATTTTTTTATATGTTTATTTATAACATAATCAAACCGCCCTGAACAAACAAAAAAATTTCGTAAACAAAAGTGGGGTTCAAAACAGTAAAAAAAAATAACATTGAAAAATGTATTGAATGATTTAAAGTAGTTATTTGAACTTTAGACTGAAAGGACCAAAATATATGTCCATACATCGCAATTGATCAACAGGGCATTAAATCAAAATTTTTCTTTTTTCACTTTTTTTGAAAAAAAAAATCGACATGTAATCTACCGGCTGTAAAAATATTGTGCTTTTGGTCTACTTTATATTAATGAAACGGTTGATTCAAAAATTCTTTTTCATATGATTTTAATATAAAATTAAAAATTATTTTGCTCCTACTGAAATTTTTTTAATTTCGAGTTAATATCCTCTTGTTGATCAAGTGCGACATGTTTTTGTGTAAGGGATGTGCGATTAATCGGTAAATCAACATTTCGATTATTCAATTAATCTCTTAATCAATATTTCCAATTAATCAGAATTTTGATTAATTAAATAATTAAAGTTTGGATTAATCAAGTTGAATAATTTTATTCAAAAATTCTTAAACTAAAAAAGGAATAGAAGCTAAGCAAAATAAAAATATTGTAGTGAATAAAATAATGGGTAACAACATAAATGGCAAGTTATTTAAAATTGTAGTTATTTAATCTTTTTCATTAATTGATTAATCATAATTTTGATTAATCATAATTTTGATTAATCAAAACAAAAATTATTTGACTTATCAAGAATTTGATTTGATTAAACAATATTTTTGATTAATCGGTTAATCGCACATCCCTAATTTAGAAAACAAGCCCAAAATTTTTTTTTTTTAATTTCCCAATAATTATGCGGCAGCAATTTATACAAATTATGTACATATCTGTCGCATTTTAACAAAACATCTTAAGTCAAATTTAAAAATTTGAAAAAAAATGTTAATCGTCCGAATTTTTATTCAAAAAACATTTTTGGTTACGTTTTTAAAATTTTGTATTATAAACAATATTTTTCTTTAATTTGGTTTATTTTTATATTTGATAAACATTATTTTTTCACTGAGCTTTTTTTAAAAACTTTTTTGCTATCTTATCTCGACTTAAGATGTTTTGTCAAAATGCTACAGATATGAATGTATTTGCAAAAACAAAGAGATAACTTTTAAGTTACTTCATTATTTGATTAAGATCACTCCTCAAACACATACCCAACTATTTAATGAAGGATTAAATATATGTGTAAGATCTAAAGGCCAGCAAAAATCCACTACAGTACACACTTTGCAAGTGTCCAATTGAACAAACTCTCACAAAAACTCAGGGCACAAAGAAATAAAGCAATCATTCAAGCAAGAACAAATTTTTAACTCTACCAAAACAACCCCAAACTCATTCATCGGCGAAAAGCAACAGTTTAAAATTTGATTCTCTAAGAATGAAACAAAAATCGCTTTTAAAATTTGTTTACAAAACTGCATGCCTAACTTTCACACACATACGCACACACTCAAAACATCATGACATTCGGAAGAGAATTGCTGCTGAATAATACATACTGGGAGTGGGAGGCAAAGGCTTAGCAGGAAGATTCCACTAAGAAAACAAAACATAAAAGAAATATTTTACTCTTATGCATTAAAAAGGAGGGGAGCGTTCGCACATGTTGTTAAATTTTAACAATCAATTCACCCTCACAAATTACTACAATTCCATATGCAGACACACCAATACCAACATCAACATCAATATTACTATCAATTGGAAAATACCGTCCTGGATACATTTCTTACGTTCTTCAGACATGTTCAATGTTCGTACTTTAAGTAACATTTCGTTTTCTCTCTCAAAAATATACGCGACTGTTCTCAAATTTAAACATTTTTTTAATTTTTCGCGATAATGTGTTTAGTCAGCTTTGTTACATTTAGTGCAAAAGTCAAAAAAGACAAGAAAGGATGAAAACAAAGCAAAACTTTTCCCCTAATAACGCCAACAACATTCACACACTCCATTCACAACATCGCCAACATCTAAAATGTTAAGTAAAAAGCATTGATAAAAGTCTCCAACGCACTAACGACATCATTAGCAACGACATTGTAAAGTGGACTTTCGGTTAAACGGCAGGCAGGCAGCCAGTTATAATTGCAAAAAGACAAACAACCCTCTTTCCTTCCTCTGTTATATGAATGGGAAACAAAAATAAGATCAAGTTTAGTTGTCAGCAAAAAATCATTGATTCAACAACAACATCAGCACCGTCGTCGAACTTCAACTGATAGGAGGAAAAGTATATTTTGGTTAAGGGAACGATCGCATTTTCGAAAAATTATCCCATAAAAGATTTCGGCAAAGGTCAACCATAACAATTTCTTTTATACCCAGCAGTTGGATACCTCGAACCTACGAACAAGCGAGCCAACAAACCAACCAAACATCATCAATCCCACTTACAACCAGCTGAAATGACGACTATTTTGGATATAAATTTTTATGTTTAATTTTATTTTGGCTTGCATTCAAGTAAAGTATTTGTAGCCATTTTAAAAAAGAATTGAAAACATAAATAAGTTAAAAAATGTTTCAAGGCAAAATATACTTAAGACTGCGTCATACAAGACAAACCAACAAAATATTCAAACAAACAAACAAACAACTAGATAGCCAGCTAACAATCTACAATATTCGTCAGCCGTTTTAGTCTTAGTCGTTGTCGATTCGCACGGAACGGCATACAACAATCAGTTTTGCCTTCAACTGAAAGCAGCAGTAGCAGCAATACCAACAAACAAACCAGACAGCAACTTATGTCGATAATTGTTGGTGCCGATATTTTGGCCAAGTAATTTTTACTCGTAGTTGTTGCTTGATGGTTGCACAGTGCCTCCAAAACGTGCATTTTGTCATACCCTTCACCGAAGGATAATTGTTATAATATTGATCTAAGATCCTACAAAAAGTATAAAGTTTGGGTCCTTATGTGTAGCGAAGTTGATTTAACGATGTCCGTCTGTCCGTGTTTCCTAAAATATTAAGTTATATATTTATGTCACATATAGTCCGAAATTGTTTGCTATTGAAATTTAAAAATAAATCCTTTGTTGTTGTTATTTTTTTTAATTGTTTTAAATTTTTGGCGAGAGCCAAAGTTTCCAAATTAGATACCGGCATCGTAGTTATTAATACACAACATCCGACAACATATGGGTGGGATTGGAGGAGTACGCGTAGCACAAAATAGATTTATGTACATATACCTAAAGAATAGTCGTATTAAACTTTCTGTTCTTATAACACAATGGTGAAGTGTATAATACATTCGGAAACATCCGAATATAGCACTTTTATTTGTTTTTAACTGCCAGTTCATCGATTTCGAACGTTTTTTTGTTTTAAATGTTATTTTCTATGCGAACGTTAACGTTCGAAATCGTTGAAGAGGCAGTAAATCCTTTTGTAACTTCGAACAGAACAGATAAAAACTAATCATAATTAGTGTCCTACCGAACGCACGTTTTCAGACCGAACCTGAACCCGAACTTCGACTGGTAATTTTTGGATATTGGGTTAAGGACTAGAGTTCCAGTATTCATCTATATTTAAGTTTCTAGAACTTAAAGGCTCTATCTCTTTGTATGTTTCCAAAATTTATCATTTAGAAATTGTTTTATTTTCAATTTAGACAAAAACGTGCCAAGTGTATAAAGTTCGCTAAAAGTTCGGAGAAAAGTTTACAGGACGCCGAACATAACTTTCTGCTTATCTCTGACACCGAACCGGAACGTTAGGTCGGGCTCTTGTTTTTTCAATATATATAATGTCGCGTAGACATCATGAAATGATCTCGGGACAAAATGTTTTCTTATTCTTTTTAAAACTCTAAATAATTTTGTGAAATGTTTTATTAATATGTAAGTTAATGCATTTAAACTGTAAAATTTTATGAAATAGAAGAAGTTAATGCTCATTTCATAATCCTTTTAAACTTTGCATTGATAAAATGAAGTTTTTTAATAAGTATGTATTAATGAAAATTAGTTAACTACGTTTTATGTATGCTGATAGGATTTGCCCCGAAATTGTTTCTTAATTTTCTAATTTTATTAAAAATAGTTCTACCAATCCCAATTGAAAACAATTTTATTTCTCAGAAATTCCGAATCGTAAATCCGTGAAAAAAAACTCTATTTGCAAAATAAAGTTTACAAAGTTTATTTCCAAAAAAGCCTATTGAAGCCACTGTGAGCTGAGGGTTTTTTAACTTGGTTTGCTTTTGGTTACATTTCTACGTTCAACCGGCCATTGAGAGCGGGTAAGAGTATCTTGCCTTTGTACAAGTTACTTCATCATTAGACTTTTAAAAAAATAAATTCGAATTTATACTCTAAAAGATACAAACCAAATAACTTATACGATCCATCCAACCGAACAACCATCCATCCCACCATATCAACGTTATAGTACAAGTAGAGTAGTCATCTTTTAGTATGGCTAAAAAATCAACAACAACATCAATATAATTTTGTATATTTGTGCATCTATCTATACATATATCTATACATTTTGTAGTTTGTACGAATATGTATGGATTTTTATGCGACGATATGAACGAACGAACATCAGCATTCAGAAAATATAAAATAAAATACAAGAAGAAAAAATCCCAACTGACAACATTCCACACACGTGTGCAGATGTATGAGTGTGAGTGTGTGTATATGAAATATAAAAACCCCACTCTTTGGAAACAAGCACATAAATGAATCCAAATAATAAAACTAACAACACTACATCATCACACAGATACACACACGTACGTTAAAAATCCCCAAATAGTTCCCCCCTACACCTTCCACACTAACAAAACACAATTCAGTACAATCCGTCCATATGTACGAGTAAATCGTATGTTAAAAAGATATACAAAACGTAGCTTTGGGTTGCCATATTCTAAAACAAATTGTATATGAACAACTCAGATGCGTGTATTAAATATGGGGACGATTTTGTTGTACTTAAAAGTAGAACTTTAATTTATATTTTTGAAACAAAAACTAATTTTTTATAATTATAAGCTTTAAATTAAATTACAATGTATATATCACTAATGAGATTTATGGTACAGATGTACCATATTTGGTACAATCGAAACTTTATAGGTATGTACACTGGTACTTTTTGGTACAATTAAAAAAAAAAACACGAAGTTTATCATTTCTTTGAAGTGGATTTGCTCACTTTTCCTTTCAATAATAAAATTTCTAATAACATATCTTCAGCCCTGATCAGAACTACCAAAAATTGGATTATTGTTAATTTATGTTCATAATGTTATAGAAACATATTAAGTACCATACATACATAAGCATATGTACTGATCAGAGAATGACAACAAGTACCCATAAGAATAATATACAGAGGTATTTACCCACGCTTTACGTTATTGTGTATATCCATACTTATAACACAAATAATAACAACAGCTATGGTTGTGCGATGCAAAAAATATGTGTACTACTTATACTTATGCACGGCAATATTTCACGCAACCACATTCAGTAAACTTAAGTACATGAATGTTATGCAGATATAATTCAATACCCATGAATGCGTTTTGGTTATCTGCCATACATATAAAATATACATAGGTACCTTCAGTATTTTTGGCACTACTGCGTAAATATGAAAAAAAAAAATTTTGTATGAAATGTTTTAGCAAAATCACTATCCAGGTATGGGACTATGTACATATTTTTTTTTTTTTTTTTTGATACATAAAATAAATTTTTTTGTAACATCAGCAGTGCCAATGTATGTATATGATTAGAATATATAAGAGAAGACTTTTTGATACTTTTTTGTTTTTCAATTGATATTTTCTGATATTTTTTATATTGAACTTAAAAAATAGGTTAACTCACGTGGAAGATAAAATATGAACCGGAGGTTGGTCCATCGCCAAATCGATCAACTAAGACGGAACAAATAAATGCTTAAAACATATAAATTCATATACATATACTTAGATGTACTATGTTTTTTTCATATTTACATAAAAATTTATGGTCGAATTTTGAACATTAGGCAAACGCTAGTATATATAAAACGTTTAATTTTTATATCCTAAATTGGTATCTCCGAAATTAAAGAAAAAAAAATAAAAGATGGGTTAACTCTTACGGCACAAATAAAAATTTTTGAGGCGGCAGTACGCTATTTTTAAACCGAGAACTACTTTGGTTTCTGCAAAAACTATGCGAAAATAAACATAAAATGAAACGTTTGAATTATAAGTCGTTACAGAACGGCGTCTAATGGCGATTTCTTTTCTGAGAAAAATGTTGCATAAATGGTACATGCTCTACACAAAAGAGATAGAGCATGTACCATTTATGCAACATATTTCTCAGAAAAGAAATCGCCATAAATGTATTGAGTGGCGGTTACACTCTTTCTTATTAGCACAACATAAAAATCAATACTGACATACATAAAAAACAATATCTTCCGTGTCGTGTCACCTCTCTATGCTTTGTGCGTGTGACAGCGACAAGTGCACAAGTGGACCCATGATTGTCCATGGGTCCCAAATAGAAGTAAACTTTAGAAAATTTGTTTTTATATACTGTGGTAGGGGTATCAAATGGTCGGGCTTGACCGACTTTACTTTCCTACTCCTTTTATTGAATAAAAAGGTGTTGTAAATTTTTATTATGTATGTTTTTTTATTTTATAACCAAAATTTTGTACAATTTATGTAAATTTGGTACAATTTTGCAATTTAAGAATTGTCAGATCCCAACTGTGGTATGTTTGTTTGTGTGGAATCATGCAACTCAATTTTGAAGCAGATATCTTCAACCGATTGAGCTGAAATTTTGTACTATGTTCAGTTTGGGTGGCAATTCATGGTTAACTGAGTGACTTCATTCTTAATCCAACAGCCTAAGATGGCGGACTAGCCCCTACAATATGGCTATCAAATGAAGGGGCTTCTTAAGCTTGAAACTCAATTTTGAAGCAGATATCTTCAACCGATTGTAAACACATTCAGTCTGGATGACATGGTAAGCTGTGTGACGTTATTCTAAATCCAGCATGGTGGAACACCAAAGATGGCGGACTTATTATTTTTAATGCATTCCTACAATATGGGTAGCAAATGAAAGGGCTTGCTGAGAATTCGAATGCGAGTTTTAAATTAATTAAAAGTTAAAACCTTTTTTAAAAATAAGCTTCCATTAAATGCGCTAAAAAGAAAAAATATAAATTAAAAAACATTTTGAAAAAACAAGTTGTTATTAAAATGTGTTAAAATAAAAAAAAAAAAAAACTTCCACCTTAAAATGTTTACTATCAACTTATTACGTCAATATACAATTTATATGATACATGAGCTTGTCGCGAGATTTACGTACTCGTATTTACATCAAGTTAATTAATTTACTTGGTAATCTACACCAGTGATGCATTTTGAGTTTTTTTGTTTTGGGCCAAATTTACGATTTAAAAGGGCCAAAATACCTTTGATAGGGCCACACTATTTTTTAATAGTGATACAGTAATACATAGTAGAACATGTGTTTTATTTTATAAAGAACAAAAATTCACATTGATCATATATTTTTGTTTCATTTTAATATTACACACTTTAACTTTCATGCTTAAGAGCAACACGAAAATTCATTTTTCAACACAATATTTAATTTGTGTATGAACCACTTTTATAATTTGACAGTCTACTTTGTTTTTTTTTTATATTTCCTTAAAATAATTTTATTTCAAAATAAGTTTGAATTGCAAATAAAAGTAAGGAGTTCTTACTTTAAAGGGCCAAGTAAACTACACAAGTGGGTCTACAACGACTGCAGGATGTTGTTCTGAATATTTAACCTTTTTGGATTTCGTACAAACAAGCTTCATATGTTTTTTTCCTCATATCATAGATCAAGCCGCTTGAGCGGTTTATTTGGTCCTGAACAACCAAAACAATTTCTTAAATAAAAATTGTGGGCGAAATATTGAGAAAATAACATTGAAAAATGTATTGAACGATTTAAAGTAGTTAGTTAAATTTGAAACTGAAAGGGCCGAAATAGATTTTTACAGGGCCATCAAACATTCAAAAGTGCCAAAAATGGCCCAATTGTGCCACGTTTTGCATCACTGATCAACACAAGTAAATCTCGCGACAAGCTTTAATATCATATAAATTGTGTAATGACGTTATAAGTTGATAAGTAGTAAAAGATTTTTTTTCGTATTATCGCATTTATATAAAAACTTGTTTCTCAAAAGGTTTTTTCTTTTAATTTATTATATCCATATTAAGTACATCTATAGGCTGTGGGAAAAATCGCCCAAAGAAAAATGGCCCAAAAAAAGAAATGAAAAATCGCCCAAAAAAATTCCATGTAAAATTGGGCCTAAATTCATATGAAAAGTGACCTAAAATTTTTGGGCTATTTTTCGTTATTGTTGGGTGATTTTTCGTTTTTTAAATTTGCGCTAACTAAAGCTTCTCTGCACAGCCGGCCTTCGGCCGGGCGCAAGGATTTTCTCCTCTATGGTATAACAAATACCGGCTTCGCTAACTAAAGCTTCTCTGCACAGCCGGCCTTTGGCCGGGCGCAAGGATTTTCTCCTCTATGGTGTAACAAACACCGGCTTCGCTAAGTAAAGCTTCTAAAATCTGCCTTGTTTCCAAATGAAAGCCGACTATGCAGAGAAGCTTTAGTTAGCGAAGCCGGTGTTTGTTATAACATAGAGGAGAGAATCCTTGCGCCCGGCCGAAGGCCGGCTGTGCAGATAAGCTTTAGTTAGCGCAGTGTCCATGGACACTATGACACTTTTTGGAGTGTCATAACGTCCATGGACATTTTTTTTTTTGGGCCCTTTTTCGTTTCTTTTGGGCAAAATTTCATATATAACTTTTTGGGTCATTTTTCATGTTCTGTTGGGCGATTCTTCATTTGGGCGATTTTTCATTTTTTTTTTTTGGCCATTTTTCTTTGGGCGAATTTTCCCACAGCCACATCTATAATCTGCACTTATGGCATAGATTTACGGATCAAGTTTATTCTAAAATCTCTATTTCTTCTTCAGAATTTAGACATAGTAGATGTTTTACATATTTAGTTATACAAGAAGACTTGTTTATTTTGCGATCTGAACTGTTACACATACTCTAAGGGTGTATTCATAAAAAAATTTTAAATTTAATAAACGTTTACAAAACAAATTTTTTATGCGTTTTCCTTAAAACGTGCACAAGTCGTACGTATTTTGCCAGAAATGCCTCCCTGATTCAATTATTGTTTGCAAATTTTCAAAAATAATAATAACTTATCATGGCAGGGTTGTATTTTCCTCAAAATACGTACGACTTGTGTGATCGTGTAAATTACCCTTAAACGTTTGTTTAATTAAATAATCGTTAATGAATACGGGGGTAATACTTCAACCAAACAATTAAACGAATGAGTACTTTTTCCATAAAATAAAATATAATATTTCAACAAGAGATTTTGATGGTTGAAAATTCTTGGTCTACTCCGGAAGTCCAATTTTGGGCGACACGTTCGAGCATAGCAACTGGCTTCCAAAGCGTCAATCGTAAGTGGCTTATTCCTGAAGACCTCAGACATTACATATCCCCAGGGAAGACAGTCCAAAGGCGTGATATCGCTAGATGGACAATTTACAGTGGCAAAACGTGAAGTTAAGTGCTCATCACAATTATTTCTCAACAAGGTCATTGTTTCACGCGCTGTATGGCTCGTAGCATCGTCTGGTTGAAACCAGAGCTCACCGACACCATGTGCTTGCATTTCGGGAAGCTATGGACTATCCCTTTCAGTCCCAAGCAATTTCAAAGTTATCGGATTTCAATGAAATTTTTGGTATATGATAATTCGCCCTAAATTAACGTAAAAATATATTTTTAATGTCCATACAAATCTCATGTCCTAAGAAACATTACATACACATACATATGTGTACCTTGGGATTTCTCTTGGACAAAATATAAAAATTTTTCGGCAAAAGTGCAGTTAACGGGGCACACGAAAAAAATTGAACGCCCTCTGGAATTTAAAAAAAGAAACCCAAAATTAAAATTTAAGGGGGCTGAGGGCCGTGGGCCTCCCTGGATCCAAATGGTAATTTTACAAGTAAAAAGAAAATAATAGCATTTAAGGCGGGCGGGACTTTTGTAGTCCTCTGGGATAGTGCCCTCCCACTTATATCTATGTGTAGGTACTCAAATTAAAGGTAATATGCTCACGATTGTAAATAGTTTGCTGTTTTGTAATGTTTTATGCGCGATTTTTTTTTTTTTAATTGTCCTCCTTTTTGTTTGCGGAAACAATTTGTTAGTTTGCGCAAATGATTTATTTGCATTGTGCCAGTTCCATGCACATTTATTTCCGCCAATCGCTCCAAATTTGGTAAGCTGGTAAAGTACCAATCAACGAACACAGATGAATTATTTGGCAAAGTCCTCAACAAACCTTATCCCCCTCGCACCTAATCCCACTTTTCTCTCGCTAAATTGAGGTAGTTAAAACCCATACTACACAGTAGGTACACATTGTGCTCACAAAAAACAAAAAATTGTTTGAGCACATTAAAATATTTGTATATTATTTAAACAAAATAATGATACTTTAATTTCTTGTCTTCCGCACTGCGAAACATGACCATCTTCTTTGCACGCGTACACACAAATACTTAAATAAGCCTCGTAAAAACTTATAAGACAACGATTAAGAGATAACTCATAACATGTAGAGACTTAAAAAAGTTTGAAAAATTAGACATTTATATATAAACTCTTCTCTTCAAAATACGTTAAATTTACCTACACGTATGTGTAGGCGGGGACGGAAAGGGCTATTAACATGGTGCGATAATGGTAACCATTGACGGTAACATTCTGACTTTCATCATTTATGAAGAAATATGGATCAATTATTTTACCAGCCCATCATCCTTTGTTTTCAATGGGTGTAATGGTAGCTTTTGGTACTCTTCGGGTTGCTCATCACCCAAAATACGAAAATTTTGTTTCAACAAAATTTCATGATAAAACACCGGACTTTTATTGAGTTTTTCCAGAAGAATATAGAGACGCTGTTGTGGTGTGAGACTTTCCATAAAAACTTGCCCAACGATACTGAACTAAAATAGCAAAGCAGTTTGATATGAGTCACGCGTGATCTGCAAAAATACCATATTGAAAATCAAACGTCACGATAAATCACCCTTTACTTCAACAGAAGGATCGGCTCAATATCATAATACTGTTAATCGAATAACGATGAAGATTTTCACTTTTTTAGAATTGTCTAATTTTACGTAAACTCAGCAGGAAGATTTAACTATCTTTTTTATTGAAACCTCTGCAAAACAGTCACTATGGCTGGTTTAATAAACGAAGTGTTGCAATGCAACACTGAAATCAGAAATAACCAGTTATTTCACAACTCTCGTAAACAATTCCTTGAGTATTCACTGCACAACGTATTCACTGTGCTTTGTTAACGCTTTTGTTTTTAGTTATGCTTTGCAATACTGCGTTTATGAAGTCAGCCTATTTTATTGCCAAAAAAAAATACTAACACCTGATTTTCACGATGATTTTTTCCCCTATTTTTAAATCATGACTTGGGGCAGAGAAGAAAGCAGGGTAGAAAATAGGACATGGTTTGTGTGTTTTGTGTCTCTTTTTTGTCATTCCTCTTTTTACTTATTTGTGTTTTATTCTTTTTTGAATGTGACAAGTGCTTACTTAAATATACCATAAAAAATTCGATACAATTAAAAATTATGTGGAATAACGACTTTGTAGAATTCTTAAATAATTTTATATGAATAAGGAACAAAAGAAATAAGAAAAAATCCAACCTGGCTGCAAAAACAGAAACGTGGTGAAAATTGAAGAAGTTTTTGGAAGTTGTTTTAAAAAGAAATACAAAAAGACACGACTTTAAAATTATCGTGAAAATTGGGTGTAAGTAAACATAGTCTCAAACTCCCCCTCATTAAAATATTTACCAGTACGTTTAATTTTATTTGTCATTTCAACATTGGACACATATAAAAATAACAATGTCTGGCAACCCATGGCCATTGCTCGTACTCTCGTAAAGCAGCAAATTTTATATGAAATCTCTTATTTTTATTATTTCGTTGCTCTACTCTGCGAACTTGCTTTATGTAAGTTTTTGTTGAAACAAAATTTTTTGCTGTACTCATGTATTATGTAGCAAAGAAGTACAAACAAAAAACATTTACTGAGTGTATGACATCTATCCGTTTCATTCGCTCGCCGTATTGCCATCGCATTCTAACATTTGGCATTGCTTTGACTTCCCTTGTGTGCGTCGCCTATATAGCAAAACCATCACTGTGCACACTCACAGATACACACAAACACATCGAAACACATATTATTGTCGATAAGAACGAGGGAAGGAAGGGAGGTAGAAAGAAGGTAGAAAATACACAACAACCAGAGGTCTGTATGCCGCTTCAAGACTCTGGTGCACATATCTTTCACAACGACTGGTTATTTCTGATTTTACTATGGTAGACTAAGTACACGTTCGTTCGCTCGCTGGTCGCACATAAACTTTTTGTCGTAGTCGTATATTGAAAAAGCGCGTATTTTTTGTAATTTTGTGTGAAACGTTTTAAAAATAAGTTCCTAGATAATCAAGCTGGGATTTATAAAAAATCGACTACCAAATTTCGTTAAACTAACTAAATTAATAAAAATTCATATAAAAAAATTTGCGAACAAATTTTTAATTATTTTAAACATAAATCGTTATAAAAAAAACAAATGCAAAAACAGTCATATTAATTTACCTGAAACTGAATTAAAAATTGTTTACATTAAACAGTTAAATAAACTACCTGCAAAGTATTTTGTTTTGTTGACATTTATTTAAAAATAAATTAGAAAAAAATTTGCAAAAAGAAAAACATAAACGAAAACAATAAAAAAACAATTTTCGCGCATAAGAAAGACATAATCAAAACAAACTATAACCAACCATTCAATCAAACAACAACAAAAACTAAGTAGCAAATAATTCATATAAGATCCATTGATCAACAACAACAACAACAACTTAAACTATAACTACCAATTTTGTGCATGCAGTCACTCACTTTTTCATTCAACTACTTACTCACTCATTCGACTCACTAATCTAATGATTGTGATCAAGAAAAAAGAACAATGAAACTAAATTAACCACAGAAAGTTGATAATGTTTGTGAACCGATAGATAAGAAGCAAATAAGCAAAAACATATATTAACAAGAACAACAACCAAAAAAGAAGTGACAATACAAATTAAAGGAAAAAAGAAACATGTCAAAAATTAACTGTCAAAGACTGTGCTGTTGTTGTTTATATTTTAATATAAATAACTCTTTTATTGTAATGAAGCACTAACTCTCACACAACAGCGAAAAAAATAAAACAAAAACTCTACAACCGAAGTTAACCATTAACAAATTATTAAAAGTGGACAACATAACATTGGAGGGATATTACCACTTTGCAACACCACAAAGCCTACAAGAAAGTATTGTGGATTTATTCATAAGGTTTAACAAAACAATGTGCACAGAGGTAAGTTTATGATTTCGATTCTACCTGAATAAGGTTCGCTTAAAAATATCATCAATTTATCTGGGTAATTTGAAACTATTCTAGCACCTACAATTTATAAATAAACAAGCTCTAATTTTACTTTGTAAAAACCACAGAAACAGTTATTGCGATTAAGTATTACAGAAGGAACATCCTTGGGGATTTTGATTCACACATAATAAACAAACAAAATATACATATCGAGCCTTTGCTGCATTAGAGTCTTAACTCAAATTTAAATTTTCAAGCACCTTAAAATTTAATTTTCCTCTCAAGAGTTGAGTATATAAGATGTTTGTACGAAATTTTAACACAATATGAAGAAACGATATGGCGTTTAACTCTACATTATTATCTAGTAGGCGGCTATATGTTCCAATGGCAATTAAACAACTAAATACATTAGCTCAAAAATCAGGTTTTTTGAGTTATGACTCTATTGCAGCAAAGGCTCGATATGTTAATAATAACGGTAAATTCTAATCCGTTGAAATAAAAAACACTATTGTATTTTTTTTAAGATTAATATATAGAAAATAATATTTTCCGTATTAAATACTGCTATTAATGGCTGTTCTAGAAGTTTTTCAGGGAGCTAATTCTGTCAGTAACAATCGAATACTTTTTCGATATGAAAGCAATTTTATTTCTAATTCTTTCAGTCGATACTGAACGAACCAAAGTTATTTTTTTCACTGTTATAAAAACTCAAATACATGCTTTACAACACTGAAATTTCGATTCGTTCAGTATCGACTGAATGAATTAGAAATAAAATTGCTTTCAAATTGAAAAAGTATTCGCTGTATATCGATGGCTTGATATAAAAACGGCGCAACTCAATTGCTTTCAAAAGAGTTTTTTGTTTATTCTGGTAGATAAATGCCAAATGCACCTTGCTTTCAAATCGGGGGCCTATATTACAAAATTTGTTGCATCTTTTTACTAATTATTGCTTAATAACTTTTTTATATCAACAATTGTTTGGATTGTATAAAGTTGTTTTCTTCTCTCGAAAACTAACAAAAAACCAAGTAACGCCTTTATATTAAGCCATCGATATGTATAAACAATTCCACAAAGTTACAAGATTAGAAATAGTTCTAAAATCATTCATTAAAATAAAACTATAATCTTCAAATTTTAAATCGATATTGTTTAAAAGAAAAGCAATAATTTCTTTTATCTTTTCTCTTCTTATTAATCAAAAAAAATATATATTTTTTAGCTTTTGCAATCGCGAAAATCTCAAATAATCCAATATGAAATACGTTTAGAATTTCATAAAATTGTTGTGTTTAAATGATTTTAGTTGTGTTTTGTTTATATTTAATTCCTTTAGTAGAGTTATATTTACTCTGATTGAGTTTTCATCTGAGTTTATACAAACTCAGCAAAGTTTCAATTATTTACTACGATTATTTAGGAATTTATAGTAAAATTACTTTTTGCTTATATTTTTTAAATGTGTAATAACATTTGGAATACAAACTTAAGTTAACTTCCGGTCTGAGACGTTAAGAATAGTAAGGAATAAACACTTAAAAAAAACTAACTAGTGCTGAAACGAACTAAAACATAAAATATAATCTATATATATATATTTAATTATTTGTGTGTTCCTCTGAAAGGCTAGAAGGCAAAAAAAATGGCATGCATATAGTAAAACAGCAAGGCCACATCCTAACGTGGGCCCCTGCCTGGCAGAGACAGTCTTAACAGCTAGTGCATAAATGTATATCAAAACTGGTGCGAAATTCTTCGCAAAGTCAAACTCTATCTAGTTCTGTAACGGACTAAATCAAGAAGGGTTTCGTTGCTAAGGTAACGGTTGTAAACCCAAGTCAATGGCTCCAGAAATTAATGGAAGTTCCCTTAATCAAACTCACAATATTTTTGAATTTTCTTTTTTGTTTGGTTCGCTTCAGCTCTGAGTTCTTCATATTAAATAAGAGTAAATTTTCAAAAATCAAAAAATCACCTTTTAAGTTTAAAATAGAGTTAAGGACTTTTTCCTTATTGCCACAGAAATACTATCAGTACGAAATATAAGTTGGGCATTGACACTGGGATTTACCATAAAATTGCATAAGTATCTATTACCCTAAATTTCTTTTTTTACATATGTATGTACTTATTTATAGTAAAAACTATTTACAAACATATTTAAAAAATAAAAAAATTACTAATTTATTCAGAGATTAATTAACTACTCAATCTTTAATTGTAATGCCTTTAGATTTAAACTTATGCATTAATTGTGGCACTAGTAGTACGAGTATATTATAGTATTTGTCATCAGACGGCAGTGGATATGCAAATGCCAAATAGCACGTGGTTATTGAAAATTGTATACAAATGCATGTATGAAGTTCGTTCTGCTTTTGTTTTCAATATTTGACGTGCATATACATACATATGTTTGTATGTATGTACATATTTTTTATGTATGTATTTTGTACTCCTTGTACTTTGTTTGCTTCTCACCATTGAGAACGTAAGAACTACGAAGGAACAAACAAACAATAAATTGCATTGCTTGCAAAAGCACATCTTAACTTCCTACACGAGTGCATGTATTGGTGGTGGTGGCTGCTAGCAGCTTACGTGAAATTTGCAGCAGGGCATACAACACTTGTCATGTCTACTCTATTTTCTTCTCTTATTCTTCTCCTCTTAAAAGGCAATAATAACAATAATAACCAAAACATTCATTCAACCAGCCAGTCAAATCAAGATAGTAGCACCCTTAAGGGTTGTCTTGCATTGTGAGTATCAGAAAAAATTCAGCAACCATGCAGCAGTCAGACAACTCTTTCACTTACTACCTTATTTCCACACAAAGGCATCTCGATTACATTTGGTGCAACAGTTCGCTATTTCAGATTTTAGCGACTGCTGTAATGATGTCGTTAAACGATTTTTCCTTTTCTTTTCGTTTTTCTCATAAACTCACAAAAAAAAAACAAAACAACTTGAGTTTTTTGTTTTCGTTTAATTTGTTTTGTGGTATTTGTGTAATTCAATTCAGTTTAGTTACAATTTGACTTTCCTGCTATAAACATTGTTAGAAGAAGTAGTGAAGCGTCCCACCATTGTTGGTAAAAGCTTCTAGTGTTTAAGGCGTTACAAACTACCCAACAATGTAAACAGGAACAAAAAAGTGACCAACTAATTGGCAACGCTGGTTTATTTAAAAGGAAATTGAAAATCACATACTCGTATGTTGTTATAATTAACAACAGTTTCATAAAAGCGAACAAAAGTAATAAGCACATTAGCAAAAGTACTTATATTATTCATACGCACCACATACGCATAATACTACCATGATGATGTACGTTCATATCTACAGATGAATACATATAGAATATGCAAATATTTCAAGGTAGTCGTCAGTCATTCTTAAGATAAGCGAAATTTAAAACTTTTGCAGCCCAATCCTTGCAATCATCATGTTGCGAGTGGCTGTGTTTGGATGGATAGAAATATTTGTTAGAGGCTCCATGCAACGATTTTACTGGAACACACCATTCTACAGGCAACTTAAGGCTTCACTTAAGCACATGTTGGCGTTTTATGGGTGGTTAGCTGGGCTGCTTGTTAAAATAACATTGAAGCGTAAAATATTCATGAATGGTAGCAAAAACACTACAATTTTGCCAATGTAGTTATATTTACGTATTTTACTTTTATATTCGTTTGTTTTTACTTACGTTTGTATATGTCTATATGTATGTGCTTTTTCTTGCTCCCTTTTATGTTTTGTGCTGATTTTTAAATATTAAAAAAGGCTTTTCTACAATACTAATTGAACACCACAGGACTTAACGGAAAGGGTGGTGATTATTAAGTTCTTAGTAGTTTTGTTACGAATGGATTATTTGAAGTTGCGATTCCATCAAAGACAAGCAAACAGCGGCAGCAAGAACAACAACAACAGCTGATATTGTAGCCATTAATTGTGCAACTAAACAATTAAGCAAAAAACCTGTTGATTTTGTAAAAATGTTAATGCTCTCTAACGTAAGAATTCAAACAAATCGCAATTTGGCATCTTTATTAGCTTTATTCTCTAAAATACAAGTACGTGACAGCTGATTAAGGATGTTAACCAGAAATGAAAAGGGTCTTAGTTTTTATTAGGATTTGAAAGATATCTACATATTTATACTTCTCAAATTTAATACTTTTTAATTCAAACAATTGATGATGTTTGGAACAACGTGTGTTTTAACGTTCCAAAATTTTTGTATAAAAATGTTCATCATCTACTATATTTAAAGTTACACATATTACATATATTTGATTCTAAACATTTGCCCACTTATTTAGTACATCAATATACTTGAAAGCAAACTGACTGACTAACTAACAGCCGTCAACAAAAATACATCTTGGTAAGCGTAAATATAGTCAGTCGTTTGCTTTCCCTGGCAGTCAGTCAAATTTTATTTGGTATATGCGCACTGCAGACTTCCAATACTTGTATGTATATATTTTTATATGTACGTTCATTTAAAAAAATCCCTTGCCATTTCATCCATAACATCATCATCGTCGTCAGCTAAACGGAAATAACACCCAACGTTTAACCACCAACAAGCGACCATCAGGACGAACGAACGAACATCTCTCACTCAACATCATACACATCCATATCCTCTGCAAAAACAAAAACAGCTGAACGTACATACTTAATACATTTGTCCAAAAATGCTCCCTTTTCAATATACATATGTACATGCATACACACATACATATGCAAAGATAAATGTACAACGAAGCGTTGGTGTAAAAAAAATATCTTCAACTTTACAACGATAAGGTTTTAACAAAAAACCCACACCCAACACCTCTAGGGAGGATAATGTTATATTGTACACTATTGAATCTATGTGCTATGCATACATACATACATGCAAGTCATATATGACCATAGCCAACACCACTGTAATGAACAAAAACCACTTACAGAAAATGTTGATAATATAAACATTTTGTCATTGCATTGAAATTATGATTCAATAATTAATTTTTGACCACACATGAAGATTTATTAAAAGCATTGAATAAAAAATAGTTTCTCCTATTACAATTTACATTTATCCCATGAATTTCAATTCAACAAAGAAAACCATTTCTACATGTCAGCATAAATGATTTTCTTTTATAAAATTCAAATGCCGAATTAAACACAAGCAAGTTCTAATGTTTATATTTAAGTTTATTCTTTGTTTATGCTTAAGTACAATTTACTCTATTACATACTAATACTTACATAATTTTAAGAATGATTTTTATAAATTGAAGAATAAAGATTAGATCTATTCAAGAACTTAACTCGTTTGGTCTATTATTCGGAAAATAATATAATTGGCGCAGTCGGTAGGATATTGAATGAAAAACAATATCCTGTGATTCGAACCGAATAATATAACAATAGTTGTTAAAACTATTGGATTTATAAAAAAAAATGAAACCAGAATTTTAGAATCTGAATTTTAAAGAGGAAAATTTTTTTTAATAAAATAATGGCTTTATCCTTGAGTGAATGCTTGCGTGAGGCAAGGAGTGTTCCAGTTTTTAATGGAAACAGTGAATATACATTATCCAACTATCTAAGAGATGTAAATTCGGTTCTACATATAACACCAGAGGAGCATCACCTTGTAATAAAAACAATATTAATCAACAAACTACAGGGTAAGGCATTAAGATCTGTGGAAACCCTTTTAAATCCAACATGGGAAGAAATCTTAAGAAAACTAAAAGAAGACCTGGGAATAAAAAAATCCTTCTTCCAACTAAGGACAGAGGCGCTAAACACAAAGGCGAGTAACATAGAAGAACTACACTATAAATTAAGAAAAATTTTGGCAGAAATGAATACCAAATTTAATTTAAATCCTGTAGACATATCCTTTAACCCTAGTAATAATGAAAAAATTATCTTCGACATATATATTAATTTTCTACCTTTATACATTAGATCCTTACTCTTACAAAATAATGTCACAACTATAGAATCAGCTAAT
Organism: Pollenia amentaria; assembly: GCA_943735925.1. NCBI lineage: Eukaryota > Metazoa > Arthropoda > Insecta > Diptera > Polleniidae > Pollenia > Pollenia amentaria. Next base: position 4,293,802 of record OX031006.1, on the reverse strand, counting down.
ACTTTTTATATTCAAAATAACATATTAAAAGATATTAAATTAATAAACAAAACCCAAAATCAATTTAACGAAGTCCGTTATAATAATCAAAGTTTTAGAAATAACGTTGGAAATTTTAGGAATAATAATTTGAACATGTCAGGTAATCATAGAAATAACTTTGGAAATTTTAGGAATAATAATTGGAACATGTCAGGTAATAATAGAAATAACGTTGGAAATTTTAGGAATAATAATTGGAACACGTCGGGTAATCATAGAAATAATTTTGGAAATTTTGGACGTGATGAGAATAGAAACTCAGGAAATTTAAGAATTAATAACAGACAGGAACCAATGGAAGTAGAAAATTTGCAAGTAGTAGAAAATTTTCAACGGGGGCCTCGGGTATCCGATTACCCGTAGTATTATTAACTTTTAATAAAAAGAAATTGAAATGTTTGATTGATACAGGAGCAGCAACATCATTAGGCGATTACGATACTTTTTCAAACTTATACAAAATACAAAAATTAGCCAAGCCAATTCAATTAACTTCTTTGGGAGGTTCTTCCATACTAACTGAGGAGGTGATCTCTGCTCTCCCAAAGGAATTCGATTTACCAGAAAAAACTATGTCAATCAAACTTACAAATCTTAAAAATAAAGGCTTTAAATGTATAATAGGAAATAATATTTTAATGCCTCTGAAAGCGAGTATAAATTATAGAACAGAACAGTTAACATTACATAATGCCCTTATACCATTTTATAAAGAGACAAACGAATTTGAAATTGAGTACGAGGAAGTACATAACTTGGAGAAATGTGAAGTACGTTTTGAAAATTTGCAATCTCATATTTTAAATGAAAATGAAGCCAAGGAATTAAAAAGATTTTATTATAAACATAAAGATACATTTTACCAAGATGGTCAAATTTTAACTGCTACTCCAATAATAAAGCATACTATCCGGACCAGCACGGATAGACCAATTTATTCCAAATTATATAAATACCCTCAGATACATGAAAGCGAGATCGGTAGGCAAATGAATGAAATGCTCGATCAAGGTATTATTAGAGCAAGTAAATCACCTTATAATTCACCTTTGTGGATAGTTAAAAAGAAATCGGACAATTCTAATAAAGAAAAATGGCGTATAGTTATCGATTATAGGGGCCTGAACAACGTTACAATAGATGATAAATTCCCAATACCCGATATAAGTTCAATATTCGATAAGTTGGGTCGTGCCCAATATTTCTCTGTTATTGATTTAGCAAAAGGCTTTCATCAGATTTTGATGAATGAAAATGACATAGAAAAAACAGCTTTTTCAACACCTTTTGGTCATTATGAGTACATCAGAATGCCATTTGGTTTAAAAAATGCTCCATCCACTTTTCAAAGGATGATGAACTTTGTCTTAAAAGAACATATAAATAAAATATGCGTCATCTACATGGATGACATATTAGTCTTTTCAACATCAATTGAGGAACATTTTGATAACTTAAATAAAGTATTTAACAAGTTAAATGAATACGGTCTTAAGGTTCAGTTTGATAAGTGCAAATTTTTGGCACAACAGGTGGAATTTTTGGGGCATATAATAACAAAAGAAGGTATTAAACCTGATCCAGATAAAATAAATGCGATAAATAGAGTATCATTACCTTCAACCGTAAAGCAAATAAAGTCGTTCCTTGGATTGACAGGTTACTATCGGAAATTTATAAAAAACTATTCGCTTATTGCTTCACCAATCATAAAGTATTTAAGGAAAGATATGAAAATTGATGAAAAGGATTCAAAGTACATTGATGCTTTCAAAAAACTTAAAGAACTAATAACAACTTACCCAATCTTAGCTTTTCCGGATTTCGATAAAAAATTCGTTATAACCACTGACGCTAGTAATAGTGCATTAGGTGCTGTATTGAGCCAGGATAATAAACCAGTATGTTACGCGAGCCGTACATTGAATAATCATGAAAGAAATTATTCCACTATCGAGAAAGAAATGCTGGCCATCATTTGGGCATTAAAATATTTTAGGAGATACGTTTATGGACGAAAATTTTTGGTTCAAACAGATCATCAGCCATTGAAATGGTTATATTCAATGAAAGAACCAAACTCAAAGATGGCAAGATGGAGAATACAATTGAGTGAATATGATTTTGATATCGATTATGTGAAAGGCAAAAATAATAAAGTAGCGGATTTCTTAAGCCGAATAGATCAAATTGATGATTCAGATAAACATCACGTTTTTCAAGTAGAGGAAGACGAAATAGAAACAATACACAGTGGTGAAGAAGATTTAAATGACCATTTTAAGATCAGCGAGGGAATTGTTAATAAATATAGAACTCAGATACGAATTCTGAAGACAAAAAATAAGACTAAGGAAAAGATATTTGATAAATATTTAATTTTGTTTATAGAAGAGTCGGATTTATTATGCGAAAGTTATCTAGAAAACCTTTTTAGGGAAAACATAAATAACGGTACCGTTGGAATATATTGTGAATTGGACGACTCTAAATATAATATTATTCAACAGAAATTAATTCAGATTTTTAATAATGATAAGAAAGTGAAATTTACTAAATGTAGATTGTTAGCAGTAGACTTGGTTGAGGGAAGTCAACTTTATGATGTTATAAAGAAAACTCATGAAGAAACTAATCACAGGGGAATTGTAGAGAATTTTGAAGAATTAAAAGATATGTATTTCTGTCCTAATCTAGTAAAGCATATAAATAAATATGTAAATAATTGTAGGATTTGTATCGAAGCTAAATACGATCGCAATCCAATAAAAAAACATTTTAGCAACACGGAAACACCGTCAAAACCGAATCAAATAGTCCATATGGATATCTTTCACGTAGAGAAACAATACTTTTTAACAACAATAGATAGATTTACAAAATTGGGAAGCGCCCACAGGTTGTCTGACAAAAATATGATTACCATAAAGATAAAATTACAAGAAAGAATAGCGTTATTAGGCAAACCAGAACTTTTAGTTATGGATAACGAATTTGACAATCATTTAATTGAAATTTTCTGCAGAGAAAATAATATTAAAACTCATTTTACTACTCCATATTCTCACACTGGGAATTCAGACATCGAAAGATTGCATTCGACAATGCTTGAACACATTAGAATAATAAAAATTAGGGAAGAAAGGGCTGATACAGAAGAACTCGTAATTAGAGCAATAGGCTACTACAACAATACAATTCATTCAACAACAAAGCAAAAGCCTATGGACTTTATAAATAGACTAAATTTAAACTTTAAAGTAATTTCAGACAGAATGGATAAAAAGAAAAGATATTTGATAGGGAAAATAAATAGTCACAGAAAACATATTCCTGCTGTGAATCCTGAGAATATGTTCATGAAAAATCCAAAAGCGGAGAGACAAAAAACTGCTAAAAGATACACAAAACATAATCGCAATAACCCCAATAAGATCGATATTGCACGAGTAAAGCAACCATTAAAATCTTTTTCGTGAATTTCAGATAATTGTGGCGATGATATTGATTTTGGTAGTACAAGCAGGCAATAGTGCGGAAATGATTATAAACAAAATAGACACTGAAGCAGGATATGTTATTGTAGAGAGCCAACCCGTTACTCTTATTCAGGGTTACTCAAAGCTCATACATGTAATTGACCTTAAAGATATAGAAGACACAATCAATAAAGTTAAAACGAGCGTTTCAAGTAGCATGAAAATAAAACATGGATGGATGATATTGAATTTACAAAAAGATATTGAAGAGTTGGAGCATGCGTTGTTAACAATAGGAAAACATGAGAATAGAGGAAGAAGAGCATTAATTGATGTGGGAGGTAGAATAATTAAGTGGGTATTTGGAAACCTGGACGATGAAGATAAACAAGAAATTGATAATCACTTCAGGAATATAGATATTAATCAACACAATATAATAAATAATCTTAACAAGCAAATAACAATAAATGACGATATACGGAAATATATGTTAAATGTTAAATTGATTTTGGAATCCCACAAAGTATTGTTTAATGGAACACATAATAAAGAATTAGAAAATAAGTTAGAGCTCATAAAATATAATCATTTGACATTATTAATAAGTAAAATAAAAGACAAAATCGAAAGAATACAAGATAATATAATGAGTTCTAAACACCAAATAATGAGCAGATTCTTTTTGACTACTAAAGAAATTGATTTTTTCCGAATTGATAGTGATAAACTAAGATATGTTAAGTGTTCCTTAGGAAAACTCTCAAAAGATGTAATTTTATTTGTTGTGTCAATTCCAATATTTTTTACAAATGATCAAAAACCAATGTTAATCCTTCCTATACCAAATAAAGATTATATGCAAATAAATCTTGAAATTTCTAAAGTTGTTAACATAAAAAATGAAACCTACTATGTAAATCAAGAAAATGATATAAAAAATTTAGAAAAAACAAATAATTGCATTAAAAATATTATAAGAAATTCTTATGGCGAATGTACAAAAAGAAAATTTATACGAACATTAATACAAGAAGTGGATATTGGAAATGTTTTATTAATAAATATTAATTCCACTTTGATTAGCACCTGCAACGAATATGAATATAAGCTAGTTGGAAATTATTTAATAAATTTTGAAAACTGTGAAATAGAAATTGGTAAATATAAAATAAAACGATTTGAAAGTAAAATGGATATTATTATTCCTAGTCAACAAAAAATGGAAAATAATATTACTGAGCAGATCGAAATCCCAAAATTTGATAACCTTCAAGAAATAAAAGAAATGTTAACTGAAGATAATAATATGTATCATACTTATATACTTTATGCAATAGTTTTAAGTGTTGTTTGTGTTTTGGTGGCTTTGAAGTTGAAAAAATGCTCGTTTCGAAGGGACTCGAATCATGAGGAGGGGCAAGTCATATATGACCATAGCCAACACCACTGTAATGAACAAAAACCACTTACAGAAAATGTTGATAATATAAACATTTTGTCATTGCATTGAAATTATGATTCAATAATTAATTTTTGACCACACATGAAGATTTATTAAAAGCATTGAATAAAAAATAGTTTCTCCTATTACAATTTACATTTATCCCATGAATTTCAATTCAACAAAGAAAACCATTTCTACATGTCAGCATAAATGATTTTCTTTTATAAAATTCAAATGCCGAATTAAACACAAGCAAGTTCTAATGTTTATATTTAAGTTTATTCTTTGTTTATGCTTAAGTACAATTTACTCTATTACATACTAATACTTACATAATTTTAAGAATGATTTTTATAAATTGAAGAATAAAGATTAGATCTATTCAAGAACTTAACTCGTTTGGTCTATTATTCGGAAAATAATATAATTTGCATATACCAATATTCTAAAGAAGGATTCGTATGTACATATGTATGTATTGGGAAGGAGGATGTATAAATAAATACACAATGTTATAAAATTATAACTGAAAATAATATTATAACAAAGTATTCACTCGATTCTTACGCACAGCCACAAAGACAATAGATATTGGATAGATGTGTCAACGGCAAATTCAGTAAATTTTTTATTTGTTACAGCACTGAAAATATAAATAGAGGAGAACGTATTGAATGATATAGTAAAGCTTAGTGCATACGTTGGTCAGATCTAACAATATTGTCAGCAAAATGTGCTAAAAATGATTAATAACCGTGTGAACGGGCAATTTTTGTTTGACAACAATACTGTTAGATATCTGAACACTCTTCGTTGCCATTGACGTTGGAAGCTTTTTTTTTTTTTTGTCAGGTGTGCGAAGTTTATTCGTCTGACAATGGCATAGTTGTCAGAGGCCTTTTTCTATTGGCAACGCTACATACATACTTATCAGAATGGAAAATGGGTTTCGGATTTAGTACCAACTTTAATAACAAAATGTTGTTTTGAGACTATGACGGTACCAATTATATATTGTCTGGCTCATCTCTTGATATATGTATACATATCTCGAAAAGATTGCCACCAATTTATCAAAAAAAAAAGTAGAACTGCACAAAAGTTTCCATTCCTGATATATATGAGTGAAAAGAAAAAACAAAAAAAGTTTAATTTTGCAAAATTTAAATAAATTTTAATGAAACCTTTTAAGATAACCTAAAAATTAAATTCTTGCTTTTGCTTCTACTGTTCAATAACAATATTTCCACTTTTCCCAATTATAAAAATACACGCAGTTTCCATTTTCTGTCAATTTTTAAAAACAGATCTGGCAGTTCTGGCCATATAATTATCTCAGACAGTTGTCTGCCAATGAAATTGTAAGGTTTCCTTACAATCTTCAGAACTGACAATTTACTTGTGGTGGCAATTTTACTTTGGCAGTATATTGTCAATAAATTGCCAGGTCTTACATTATTGTAAGATCTGACCACCGTCTGGACGAAGCGTAAGTATGTACACACATTTATATGTATATTTGTATACATTTTCACGTTTTTTAAATATTCTTTGTTGTATTTCATTGCGGAAGAAATCTGCTAAGTATAATTTTTCTAAAAGTCCTAGAATGTGTAAGCAACTATGCGACTGTATGAACATTATACAGTTTTTAGTGCAGATGTTCTCGCATTATCTTGATGTAAAATACATTTTCTTCTTGGCTCTATCTTATATTTAATAAAACTTCCTGTTATATTTAGAAAGTATAACCCGTTCTGTTATTTCATTCAAATTAAAAAAAATATCCAAACCAAGGTTTTTTTGTTCATCTGGCATCCCTGATCGTAAAGTGTTTTTTAAAGCAACTCTACATAATTTTTACTTATTTTGTTACTTTTATATGAAAATTCCCTTTGCTTCGTACCGCTCCGTATACGTCTATGTTTTATTTTTAACACTGAGACTGTACTTCGTGTATTCACACGATGTATAATTTTTCAAACGGACGGCATCTTTTACTTATTTTTTAGTTTCTATATGCCTCATTTCGATTGTTTGTTTGTTCGTTCGTACAATTAAGTTGTATGGTTGTGTGAATTTGCACACAAAACGTTCGTTCGTTCATTGTGCTCGTTATATGAGTTCAGAGCTATAATGTAACCAACATTCCGAACTTGTGCTTGTTGGTTGGCTGGCTGGCAATACTGCCTGCCCATTGTATGTTGGTTCAGTTTTTAATACGAGTCAGCAACATTGGATGTGGAAATACATTGTGTATATACCAGTTTTTTTATTGTGTCTATGTATGTATGATTTCAGTCAGCATTTAGTACATTTTCAAGTAGATTTTTTTTTGTTTGCCATACACTCGGTTCGGACGGTCGATCGAATAAACAACGCAGCCAACAACAAAAACAACGACAACGAATATAATGAAATGAATGTAAGAGTTGTGTGGTGTTGTTTTTTGTTTTATTGAGGGTTGCGGAACAGAAAAAACTGAAAAGGCATACGGGGAAAATTGAATAGAGCCAAGTGAATGCCATGATAGCTGACATGGCGGCAGCAATGGCGACGAACAACGTCGTTTTGTCGGCATCGGAATTGCACACCAACATTTTATATGTAGTATTTTATTGTTTAGTGAGATGCGTTTTTACGTTCGTTGGGTTGACTTTATTTTTCATACACTTGGAAAAATTACCAAAATACATACCTACTTACTAACCCAACCAACACATGAGCTGAATGAAATATTAATGATGATTTGAAAGCAACTCCTTTCTCAAATATCAAACGATTCAAAATAGTTTGGTAATCATTTAAGAAAAATTGACATTCCTGACATAAAGGAAAACTTTTCTCAATTAATAAAGTAAAAACTAGGGACGTATCGATACGTACCGATGTATCGGCGATACTTAAGGTCTTCAGATATATCAATAGTGGCGATTTGTTATATTTTTTTTTTTTTGTCTTTTCAATAAACAGTTCAATTTTCATTGCTTTTATTGCTTGACAGCTAATAGCGAAATAAAATATTAAAGAGCAGCGCGTAATATCAATACAGAATAGTGAAATTCTTTCTTTTAATTTTTAACCGGTTAGTCTGCACCATAGCACAGAGGTATATTTCGGATAAAATCTTTTTTTTTTATACGATTTACGAAAAGAAATAACAAATAAGCAACGACATTTTGTAGCCAAGCTTAAAGAGAATGGCACTTAAGTTTTCAAATGAGTCCTGTTGCATCCAAAGTTACCCATACATTAATAAAATATTATTCAGTACTTTATTGTTGGTGTTATTGCCGACCATTTTGAAATTTTTGTAGCTAAATTAAGCATTAAAAATTTTTATTTAGCTGCAAAAAACAAGGTGCCAAAAAGTGTATAGTTTCGAATAAAACTTCATATTGGTAATTAATTTTTACAAAAATCTTGAAAAAAATTAAGCATTATTTTTTTGCATTTTTTAAAATAATTTTTAGCATTTTGGCCATGTCCAATGCCAGATTTAACAGTAAAAATGTTTATAATCAGGTCGCACTGTCTCTAACACTGTGTTTTGTATTGAAAAAATAATAAATTTTTTATTAATTTTGCCATTAAATCAAATTATTAATTTTTTTTAATCTTATTAATATCAATTTTAAATATTTATAATCAGGTATGTGATAAAAATCAATCGATTTCCAAACAAACGTTTTAAGCAGGTGTTTCGCATGACTTTAATTAAATTCCATTTCTGAATTGTAGTCTTAATTTTTGGTTCAAAATAAATTTCAATTAACATATCGCACTTAAGCAACAAGATGGTATCAACTCAAAATTTAAAAATTAAGGGGATATGAAAAACAATTATTAAACCAACCGTATCATTACCAAAAAGTAGACAAAACAGCACGATATTTTCGAAAAAGTAAAAAAAAAATAAAAATTTTGAGTAAAATTTAAAAATCATGTTGATAAAGTGCGATATACATATAATATAAAATTTAAATGCATCTAGACAGGAATAAGAAGAAGTTGTATTAGAAATCAATTTCTAAAGATACTAAAAACGACATTATCAATTTCAGATCGTTTTATTTTCAAAATCGTTTCCATCACAAACCTGTATATCTTACGCCGTTATTTCGCATAATTAAAAAATTATATACTTGAGTTTTTAATTTTAACTTGAATTTAATGTGCTGTTTGTTTTCACAACACAAGTGATTGAACGTGTAGTAAAATGTATAAGAAAAAAACTCAAAAAACTGAGTGCTTTTCATACAAATTTTCCTGAAAACAGCACATAAATTTTATATGCGTATTGGTATCGGAATCGGCAGATATTTTTTTTTTTTTTTTTTTTTGAGTATCGGTATCGTATCGGCAAAAAAGCGTATCGTATTACATCTCTTAAAAAAACGTATTTAACAATTACTAAAGCTAAACAATTTTGTTCAGTGTATATTTGCACTGTGTTCACCATATTTTAGTTGTATTGTGGATGGGTAGGTCGGTCGGTCGTACGGTTGTTTGCTTAGTTGAATTGTTAGTTGGCAACATACAAACATACATACATATATATGCATGTAAGTTGTATGGTTGACTGCTGGCTGATGTTGATATTGTTCGCTTTAATACATTTGGAATGAACAAAAAATATATTTACACACACAGACACAAATTAAATATGTGAAAATATTTTCATTTTTATTATATTTCCAATGTCTTTGCTTTGAGTTGATTTAAGTTGCGTTGCTTTGTTTAAAGCAGAAATAAACTTAGTTCATACAATATTATAACATGACTGACGTTTAATGTTTTGATGGTCCGACGTCGCCAAATAAATGTGTTTGGATGAGCTTAAGACTCTTGTAACAGAGTATACCTAGATAGCTAAATGTAAATGATGTTGAAGGTGGTAGCAGTATGAAATGTCTAAGTAGCAAGCCAGTAATTGTTAAAAATATTGCTTTTTTCTATTTTCTATGTTTATGTATGCTTACAGATCTTGCCAATAGATACTACAGGTATTGTATATGAAATTTAGACACTGTAGTTGTCATACGAGTACATACATACAAACGTACTTATATCTTATGTTCTATACGAACAAAAAACGAATGATTGGCAATTCTATAATGTTATCACTGTTGCTTGTGTTTATATTCTCAAAGAATATAGCAGATATTTTGATTAGGTAGTAGGTAGGTACATTTGGAGCATTTAAAAGTCTCTGATCTAAGCACTCAGTAAATGTTCCTGTATGGATTTCCTGATCATGATATCATAGATATACCTATTCAATGTCTTGTTAATAGCATGTTTTTATCGTCTTGGACTAATCCATCATTAAAAAACATTTAACGAATGTGTCTAGTCGAAAACGCTAGGAATATGAATTTGCTAGGAAACTAGATAATCATTCTCTTGGATACACAGTTTTCATTGGGTACACATTTATAGACCGTAGTACCTGATAAACAATATTGCAGGTAGGTATGTACCTAATATGTATTTAAAGATTTAAATATTTTTCTTATCCTACTTAAACATATTATTTAGAAAAAGTAGAAAAATAGTTTACTCAAATGTTAAACTGTGATGGAAAGTTTTGCCGTGAATGTGCAGAGAAACTAAAAAATATATAAAAAAAATTTAAATACCTATAGCAACTTCATTGATCCTTCGTCATTAATTCGGGAACTAAAGTATATTTTTAGTTACGAGTAGGTACATAGAGAGTTTGTTATTCTTATTGGGCAAAGAAACGGTAACTCATACATACGATTGAGTAGAGTGAATTATAATTACTATCAATATCGTCATTATGTGTTTTGTCGTTACAAATGATGCTGGTGCTTTAAAAATCAGGTTTATCGTGTGGTATGCGTGTATGTATGTATGTGTTTGTGCGCAGCTAGAAAACCAGTTACAAAATATTTTTTACAGTGTATCACAGATTCGAAAATACTTTTTGTTGTTAATTTAATAGCGTAGTAGCGTTGGCCAAAATCGTTCATAAACACAAACAGTTTAAAGTTTGTAAATACACACAGTTAGTTCTCAACTCGACTTTGTCTTGTTTCTTGCTTACTTGCTAGCTTGATTATTAAGTTCAGCCGCCGCCAACAGGCTTGGCGAAACAGAAACAGTTTTCAAAATATATTGTTTAACTTCGAAAGCTGGTTTCACCACCATTGTTGGTTGTCGGGTAGATTTGAGACTTTAGCTGTTTCCTTTGCTTGATGGTGGTTATGATGATTTCGAACGATGTTATAAAGAAGACGTCGACTATTATGACTTTCAGTTATTAAATATGTAGCTGCTATTTGAAGTACGTTTAAATTTTATGTTGTATTTTCTGGTCGTTGGCTGGGTTCGTGAGATAGCAAACCGCTTAGATAAAAAAAATCTTAAATTCTGAATTGACCAATAGAGTATCTACTAAACGTACTTTTAAGATTTTAGTTAAATGTTTTTTAAAATACCAAGGCTTTGGAACGGATGTTCACATGTTGCGTATTAAAGGCACAAGCAAGTACACACATATTTATATTGAGTTAATAACGTTGATTGCAATTCTTGCTTTTAGTCTTTGCAGTAGTATGAAGTTGAAAAAAAATAATTTGCTTATACGAGTATTTAAACTGATTTCAATTTTTCTATAAGACATAAAAACTAAAATATTGTAGGTATATAATTTCAAATAACATAAAAATAAAATAGATACTTACATTTTAGCATTAAATGGCTTACAACAGAGTATTAAGCTCGCGCAACTGATAAACATTTTCCTTTGCGTCCTCTCAGTATTAATTACAAATGAAGATTAGGAATAGGTTTTTTTTTAAATTTTTAATTTTTTAAAAATTTTCTCAAATACATATAACGATGTATTAGTTCTGATATTCAGTGATATTTTAAAATAAGGGAATGATGCTTTTGTAAGCATGTATGTACATACGTACATATAATATTCATTTTAATGTCAGCTCATTTGTTCTTTATAAGCCGACTTACGTACAAAATAGAAGGTACAATAACAAAAAAAATTCCTCTTGTTTTGATAACAAAAAAATAAGGGATGAAGTGAATGAAGTTGAATTTTACCATCATCGTAACTACTAACACAACCAACAGACAGACCAGCTAAAATGAAACCTAAATAAGTATGAAGCATAAAAGGAAGAAGTATAAACATAAAAAAGGCACGTCAAGGAAAATAACACATGCCGTGCCATGACGGCTTAGCCTTAGCTGAAGCAGCAGTAGTGGTAGAAAAACTGAAACCGAATCGATTCGAAACTCACCCCGTAAAATGTGCACAACTAACTTTGCCTGCTTGCCGTTGTATCTGTATCTTAAATATAAAAATCCCTTGAATGAACAATTTACAAGAGTGAAGAAAAAAACCTAAATTCTAAATAAAATAAAACGAAACGGAATACAACAAGCAGCAGCAGGGCAACGGCATATGGCAACTCGTAAACACAATGGAAAAATTTTCATTATTTCTTTCGTTTTTTTATTTTCTGTGAATTGTGAATATTTTGAAATGTGTGTGCATGATTAGTATGTCTGTAATGTAATTCTTCTTACGTATTAGTTATTTTTACATTTGTATGTGTCTAAGTAGTTGTTGGATGTTTCTAAGAAGGAGTACAAGGATGATGGTGTTGTTAAATACTAAATGTATTAAAAAAAAACAACTGCGTCATCAAGCTTATTCAATGTTAACTCTATGTTTTAAGGATTTCTTCTTTATTTTACGTTTAGAGGTTGTTTCAAATTTTTCAAGATCCTAAATAAAATGAATTTCGAACCTTATAAATTCTAAAATGATGTAGTTTTTAAGAATAAAATAAAAAAATTATGTATTAACTAAGTGTTTTTCATTATTATTGTTTTAGGTTAACTCAGCCATGGGTCTACAAGCCACAACCGCTACTAAGCGGAAACATGATCTTACATTTGATAGCAAGGACACAAACACATACACAAATTGTCCGCCGCCAATAAAAACAAGCAAATGGTCATTAAAAACTAACAATTACATTGATGCTGTAGAACAAAAAATAGCAACCGTTAATAGATTAAAAACAAGTAGCAGCAACAGTAACAAAAACAGCAGTGGTAAGACTATTACAAATAACAACAATAACGAGAACAAATCCTGCGACATTTCATGTAGCACAATGTCGTATTGTCTAAGAAATGGTAAAGAAGTTCTAAGAACAAAAGTGGCATCCACAAAGCCTGTTTTAAATGCAATTGTTGCAAATATTCCAGTTGCTTCAGAAGTTGATGCTACCACACCATTGCCGCCCACATTATCCAGTCCAGTACCGGAAGATAGCATAGCCAAGCTGGAAGTTGTGGCAAGTGTGCCTTGGACATCCGCACCAGAACCAGTCGATTGTATATCGAAATTACAAGCAGTTGCAGTGCCCTGTGATCCTTGGGGCAGCATATCAACTCGATCCACGCTGGCCACGACATTGCTTAGCGCAGATGAATTGGATGACGATGATGATGATTTTGAAGATGACTACGAAGAAGAAGAAAGTATTATTCCCACATATTGCCCACTGAGATACCATACATTCCCATCGGCGAATTCATCATCATCTCCCTCGAATCATCATACTCAGCGCATGTCCAGTACTTTTACAACATCTCCGAATTACGGTTCCCGTCCAAACTTTTATTCGGAACCTTTTCCCCAACAAAATTGCTCACGCACTGGTAGCCCCCAACACTTACGGGTGGGAAACGGGTTTGCATGGCCCAATGGCAACAACAACAGTTTTTATGCTTCGTCCGAATCCGCATACACGTCTCCTCAACAACAGCTAACTGCTCCACAACATCAACCTCAAACTCAGCAACAGACAATAAGATGTGCGGAAAACGGTAAATCTTATTTGGAATTAGGATGCAGTAGTCCAGTATCGAGTAATATAACGAACAACAATCCTCCTGCGCCAACTCCTACGCCTTTCTCTGGAATACATGTCGCAACGTCCACTACTCATGAACCAAGACTATCAATAAAACGTTGTTGCGACAGTCGAGCCGCTTGGTGCGGATCAAACAAATCATGTTATAAAGACATTCGGCTCAAAATTCGAAATTTATCCATGTTCAAATTATCACGATTTCGCCAAGTGTCAGAGCAATCATTATATAGGTCAGTATTAATTTGCAATACACTTAAGAGGATCGATAGAGAGATTGAAGCAGAGGCCAAAGAATTACACCAGGCAGCAGCGCATGTAGCTCAACAACATCATAACCACCTAAGTCATACCATTGCTCATCATCAGCCTCAATCGCAGTATCATCATCTGCATTCCCACATGCAAATACAGACGCCATTGTCTTCTCATAACAACAGCAATAGCACCAACAATGGTCATCCTCACCAATTGCCTCAGCATCATCATTCCCAACAGCTAATGCTCCACCCCCAACATCAAGATTATATGCCAGTTCCCAATTGTGGTCGTCTTGGTGGTAATGTTGAGTACCACAATCAACAACCCCAACAAAATTTTCATCAGCAGCACCACTACCAAAATGAAAGAATGGAATCATCGCCTTTTCAGAACTCTTTGCAAAAATCTGCCCCAACAAGTCAATTTATAAATAATCAAAGTTCCAATAGTTGTACAGGATCTGTTACAACAACAACTCTTCATCCATATGATCATTATCCTTTTCGGGAGACACATTCGGGTCGCGCTACTCCTTTTCCTAGTCAACCTGTGATATCATTACCACCTGCTACAGCCTCAACATCGTCATCATCTTCGTCTCAAGTACAATCATCTGTGACATCATCTGCAACAAGTACAACACCCGTTTCGACAAGCATTTCAATTGCATCCGATACAGATTCCGGGTATGCTGATGACGACTCGACACGATCAATTAATTGGAGCTCCGTGTTAAGTCTTTCATCTCAGTCAGCATTAGATCCACTCAACAATAGTGATTTATTTTCAATACTACCACCTGCAAATCCAGCTACTGCCGTACCCGTATCTATACCTTCACCTTCATCTACCACCAATGGCATCGATACCAATTCATCTCCATCAATGGCTGTGGCAATCAGTGGTACCTTTACAACGGTTCAATCGTCGCCGGCGGTATTATCAGCTGCAGCAAACAGTTTATGCAATACATCCACAATTCCTCCATCAGCCACCACCACAGCCACTTTTACAACATTATCGACCATTTCATCTGCAACTCATTCCCTAAGCTCTTCATATGTCAGCAGTATTAGTTCCAATTCAAACTCTGCTTCGTCGACTTGGGAATATGGCTTCCTTGATATGGAATTCGGTTTGGGAACAGAATTTACTGAACTGGCTCCTAGCTGTAAACTCTCGGCTGACGATTTCGGATTCAAAAATAGTCTTACCCCCGTTACAGTCGCACGGTATGAAAACGAACTTGAACAACCAGCACATATTATGGTCGGCAGTTAGTATCAGTTGTAAGCATCTTCTCTAAAAGCCGTTTTATTATGTTGCAGCAAGCAGGCCACCTCGTCCACAAAAAGTATTTCTAAACATTTAAGTTGAAGCTTTTTAAGCTTTAAAATGCCAATTTTTCTCATAAGTTACGATTTAAGTAAATGTTCTTTTTTTTAATTTTAACCAGTTAATTTCCCTTCATAAGCAAATTGCTCAGGTTGTGAACACAGTTTTTTTTTTCTCTAACCGTTAGAATTTTTTTATATAAAAATGCTAACCATGGAAGTCAATGGCCATTTATGAGAAGCAGGCCTAAAAGTTTTTCCTTCACACAGCTTTTGAACATTTAAAAATCAATTCTGCAAAAAAATGTTTACTAATTGATTTTTTTTTTTACAAAAACACAAAACTTTTGCCTCTCCATTAAGACATAAAAATGAAAATCCATTGACCTTTGCCATCCAAGAGTGGAATGCTTTAACAAACATGTATTTTATTCCTATTTTTATTCTGCATTCAACTAGTAAAATTTTTCTAACTATTTTGTAAATACTTGTAATTAATAATAAATTTATTTAAGAATTTCGAAAATCTATCGTTAGCTGCAATCTAAGATATTGTTATTGATTTAAGAACATAAAAATTTGATTAAAAAATTCTTCTAAAAGGATTTCTTTATTAAATTTTATTTAAGTGAATAATCATTGTAAATATTAGCAAGATATTTTATTTATAAAACTAAACAAAAACAGTTAAGTTGAAAAGCAAAAAAATATTTCGAAAGAAGAAAAAAAGAAAACAAAGTTATTAAAGAAATAAAAAAAACAAATAAATAATATTTAAAAACAATTGTTTTAAAAAAATTAAAAAAAAAAGTTTTTTTATTTACAAGCAGATTTACAGTTTATGTTTTGGTAGACCAAGATTTGCCGAAATACATATCGATGGCTTAATATAAACAAGTCAGAGTGCTATATTCGGCTGTGCCGAATCTTTGATACCCTCCACCGACAGTTCGAATATTTCAGGGGTGGGCCCTATATGATATCTATATATTAGATTGTGTCACAAATTTTCAACAAAGTCGCGACCAAATGAAACTGACATCTAATCTTTATGTAAAATTGTCTGCGGAATCCGAATGTGAAGTCAAAATGGTCAAAAATATAAAAGTTTTCGAAATATTCCAAATTAACCGTTATTTGTGTTTTTTTAAAAAAAGATGATGTCACTTAAATGCAAATGTCTTGATGTATTTCTTTTTTTGTAATGAAAGATAATGAAATTACTAATACAACCAAATTTAAAATTTCACAAAAACTTTCATGATTTTATGCAATTTTGCTCTTTTGAACTTATTTTTTAAAAACCAAACAATAGAATTTTTTTTAGTTTTAGAACTTATGAAGTTAGTTTATTTGAATACGAACATTTTGTGTCCAATAGGATCCAGATCGGTGAAAAAATGACAAATTACAGAATATTAATTGAATTATCCTATCCCACTCTTCGATTTTTATCAAATCAAAAAAAAAATCCAAGTTAATATACAAAATTAAATGTTTAGTTACAATAAATATTAAAAAAACGCTTAAAACTGTTGAATTTCTATGTGGGTTAATTCACTAAATCTTCTGTAGCTTTGTCATTTTTGCACCAGTCTATGTCTTGTTGGGCGCAAAATGTTCGTATTGAAATAAACTAATGTCCAAGGTTATAAGACATTAAAATTTTGGATTATTTGGTCTAAAAAAAAGTAACTTGGAAAGAGCAAAATTGAAGAAAAAAACGCCATATTTTTCATGAAGTTTGAAATTTCTTGACATTTCTTGACAAACGACTCATGGTTATTTTATAAAAAAGGACGTCAGCATTAAAATTGGCTGCGGCTTGGACCTATGTATGTATATTTAATTGTTGATAGACAATCAGAAGGTTTTACGCTTTTCTTTTTAGAAATTTGAACTGGCTTAAGGAAAATATCATGATTCGTTACCGTTTTAGCCGAACTAAAATGATTTTCAGGAGGGGAATTTATAGTGGACCCATGGCAAATTATGGACTTATCATCCCAAAATACTGTAGTGATTTCTGTTATTAAAAAACATAAATTAGAGCAAATTTCAATACAGTAGTGAAATTATTTTTAAAGTTAAAGTGAATTTTAAAAGGCTGCTTAATATGGGACCTAATGTAAACTATGGATCGTATATCACAAAACTGCATGACATTTTTTCTGTTCATATGAAGCTAAGTTGGAACATACTTTACCGCAATATCTAGAGTAACTTCGGGTATTTTGAAATAGGCGGTTAACGTGTAACCCCCTCCTTTATTTCCTTAACTAAATGTTATTTAGAAACGCTCCCTGTGTGTTAATATCGATTAAAGAAAAATAATAACATTACGGCTTTGGCTATGCAAATGGTCGCACTGTTATTTTTTGTCGGTCTGTGCGGTACGTGAAAAGAGGTGTTGTCGACTTTTTTATGCGCATATTCAAACCGTTATTATGTTCCAAATATTAATATTTTATTTGTTTTTTTTACAAGGTTTATAAATTCTTAACTAAATAATACTTTTAATTGGTAAGTGTGGCAATTTAATAAGTTTTATAATATTTATAAGATTTTTCTTGAAAAATTTGACAATCGGCTAATGTGGAATAGCTGAAGGCGGTTATGGAAGCTAAGAAGGAAGTCTTATGTTTTTAGTTAATTAAAGTAAAAATAAAATTATATGCTAAATTGAATTTGCTTTTATAGTACTAGAGTAACTTCGGGTATACTTTCTTAATAGATATTTTGTTTCTGGTAAAATGTAATAGCATTGCATATTACCCACCAGGGGGGTTCCACATTACCCTCTAATTTTTCAAATCACTGTTTTTGAGTTACCTCAGATTTTTCATTTATAACTTTTTTGGTATTAAGAAAATAAAATTTTTGTAATGCACTTATCTAGACAACCGATTGAGAAACACATTCCAACTAGTTCGATGAAGAGATTGCTTATACGTTTTTAAAGATTGCGGTACTGTTTGATTCAAACAAACTTATTAAGTTAAGGTACTTATTGACTACACAATATTATTGAATACTAGCTATAAATATTGTCGATTTGCTCCACACAATTCAATAAGTTGTGCAATATAAAAAATATATATGGCGCAACTTTTAGTTAAAAATAATTTTTTATGTAATAAAACACAAGGAACTTTCTTCTTAAATTCTAAAATCTCTAGAATGTAGATTTTTACAAAGAAATTTCAAAGACGTTAAAATCAAATTTGTAAGTTTATGTTAAACATGATTTTCTTCTCTCCCCTCTCACAAATAAACTCACACTTTCATAAAGAAATTTTCGTAGTGTAAACTTTGAGACTTTGACAGTAAAGCTCGTAGAGATGGAGAGTGAAAAAAGTCTGGGTGTAAAAAAAAACTGAAACTAAAAAAAATTACAAAAACTCAATGTTCCAAAAAAAGTCTTGACTGTCAAAAATAAATTAAAGAATAGACCTAATGTAAAATTACACGTTGATTACACATGGAACTAATTACACATAGGCTACATATGCAAGAGAAAACTAAAAGCAATATGCGTAATTACATATGGATTGGCAACACTGCACTCATCACACATGAAACAAAGAAAACAAGATAGCGTATTGCACAGGTCCGTTAACTTTGTTCTCTCAATTTGACCTAATTTTTACCTCACAGTCTGGGGTGCCAAATAATTTTGATAAGAAATCGGCATATTATCAAATAAAATCGGCTTTTTAATTATTTATTTATTTTCATTTTAATAAAACTAACCCAGCTCTCTGGGCCATATATGGTTAGCAAGCAAACAATACTTAAACAACAAGTCTAACAATTCATTTTTATATGTATTAAATTTAATCTAAAAAGTTAATGTTAATGTTAATGTTAATGGCCCCCCAGCCAAAAATATATATTTACCTATTACCATTTACAAATATGATGAAGTCCAGTCAGCAAGAAATTCTAGCCTAAATGATTTAAAATTGACTTATTGTAAGCCTTGCAAGAAAGAGAAAACATTTTATACTCAAGAGACAATTTATTCCACACCCTTGATAATCTAACAATAAAGGAATGTTCATAAAAATTTGAAGAAATTCTGTTGATAATAAGTTGCTTATTGCGATCAGATCTAGAAAATATGAACTTTTTAACTAAGAATGTTGGAGTTTGTGTTACAATCGTTTTATAGAATAAAGATAATAGCTTATAAGTAACATTATTCTGAAAAGAACACCCTAAAAATTTTAATACGCTAGGAGAAATATGTTCCCTCCTTGGTTTATTATAAACATATCTTACCAGAATTAGTGCCAGTATAGATCTGAATACCATAATTTATAACCGACATCAAAAGTGCATGTGCAATTCTATACTTTACATGTAAGGGCAAGAACAGATTAAGTGCATATAACCTTCTTAGGGTAAAACAAATTCTAGAATTAACCCTATTAATATGTGATTCAAACCTAAGTTGACCATCGATTATAATACCAAGCACTCTTAAGGAATCCACAAAATTAATTACCCGTCCATATCAGAAAATGTTCAACTCAGAAATATCATTTGAATGCGGACCAATTGAAAGTGCTTCAGTTTTTGTGGTGTTGATCAAAAAGCAGTTATCATTCATCCATCTTTCAATATTACGCAAAGTGAAATTAGAAGTAGCTTCTAAAACATCAATAAAATCACGATCACAACTAATTAAAGAAAATCGGCAAATTAAAAATATCACTTTTAAGTATAAAACAATTTTTTATTTACAAAAAAAATAACAAAACAGAATAATTCAGCATTAACGTACATATAACCCATATAAAAACATAAAAATTAATAAAAAAGAATACTTTTATAAATAAATTGTAGTTAATTTAATAAAAATTGTTCATAAGGTTAAAATTGTTTTTATAGTAAAACTTTTTTCCAACATTTTATTTTAACAAATATTTTATAGATACATACTCGTACATACTTTAGTTCAATTAAATCCATTTTAATATCAACATCAAAACAGTTTGCATTATTAAATTTTAAGTAATCTTTAGAAAAAAGAATTCCTTGAAAGGATTCATTTTCCATGGAACATCGAAATTTGGTTCTATTAAGGTTGACTTGGCTAAAAATTCTTTCCACATTTACGGAAGAATGTGGAAGGACCATAATTTGTTGTAAAAACGTTCACAGTACTGAATTTGAAATCTCTAAATTCAGGGTCTAAAATTTGTTTTTCTTTTTCAGAAATAAAGCTGGGGAACTCTTTCAGAATTTTTATAATAGAAATATTTTACTTTTTCATAATTTTGTTAGGGTTAATCATGTTTAAAGATTTATAAGATTTTTGTTCAAAACCAAAATGTTTAAATATTTGATTTAAAAGTTCTATATAAAAAATTAATACAGTTATGTATTAACAATTTTGTTAATTTCGCTTTTGTTGAGTTTTGATTTTGATAGCAACTCATTAGCCAATAAACCCAAATTCTCCTCATCAAAGTTCAAAAAAATTCATTGTGTTCATAAATTCCGTTCAGTAAATTTAATTTTTTAATTGTTTTTTTATAAAATTAGTTCATACTAGTTAAAAAAACTTTCCATTTGGTTTTACAGGTTATGACATGGTGAAATTACTAAAAGGTGGCTTCGGTAATACAA
This sequence comes from Pollenia amentaria, assembly GCA_943735925.1. NCBI lineage: Eukaryota > Metazoa > Arthropoda > Insecta > Diptera > Polleniidae > Pollenia > Pollenia amentaria. The sequence continues at coordinate 4,272,666 of OX031006.1, read as the reverse complement.
CAAGCAAATAATACAAAATCTACAGTCAATTTGTTTTTGTTTCATGTGTATCATCAACGTCAAAAAGCTGATACAAAGTAAACAAATATTGGAAAAAAAATTATAAAAATATTAAAATAGTTAATAAAAACTTATTATTTTTGTAAAAATTTGAAAGAAAAATAACAAATATTATATAATTAACCTTGTCCGCATTTCATGACTTGTTGTCGCTATTGTTTGATAAGATGACTGGGCCATAGTATACAACTAGTATGCCGACTCTTTGACAGGCATAGTATACAACTAGTATGCCGACTCTTTGACAGGTACATAACTCAACTGTCAGTGGTACATATTTTATGTTTGTATTAGTAAGATTTTTTTCAAATGTATTGGTCAAAATGTATTTATAAAGTGGCCTCACTACTACAACAATGCAACAAAAGAAAAAACAACAGGCATTTTGTTGCTAGAATTGTGACGGCAAATCTCAAAATAAGCTAATTCGCCTTGATTTGAATGTAAACAAAACGCCAATTCGCCTATTTTTTCTGTCAAAATAGCCAATTCGCTTTAAAAAAAATGACAAAATTCAATATGGCTTAATGCATGATGGTGCAGTATTACCAATTTGTTTTAAAAAAACTGACAATTTCCACAAAAAAAAAATTAGTTTTTATGGGAAAAACTGCACCTTAAGGATTGTTTACACTATCACACATTTCTTACGTATTCCATAATACTTTGTGAGATAGAAATCTAATGAGTTTTGTTGTGACTGTCATGCTTTTGTTTAAATGCAACCCTGATCCAATGAAAAGTTTAGGAAAATTTCAAAAACGCTGATATATACGTGTTATTTTCATAACACATTTCATTCACACTATTTTTATATTTGAATTGAGTGCAGATTTTTGCATTTAATCTTCGTTTAGTGATAGTGAAAAAATTTGCAATATCACAACATTTTTTTAGTGGTAGACAATAAGACAATAACTACAAATAATAATAGTTTATGAAAAAAACTTGCAAAAACTATAATTTCGCAGGCCTGTGTAATTAAATGCTTCTTTGTATTATTCGAATAAAATTGATTAAAAACACGGGGCTTGAGATGGTGTGTTGTGTTTTTATTGTCGATGATACAATTTATTTATTTTAACATATTAATTTAACAAATAACTACAAGTTTAAATACCAAAGAAATTCTACTTGCAAGCAAGTTGCCTGCTGTCGTTGTTTTTGGATCAGGTGTAGTTGCAAAAGTGTTGGTACCAATTTGTACGAAATTTGGAAACTTCACCCAATGCCATTCATCAGATATAAAGAAATATATTTTGCGCCACTGTTGCATATAATATTTATTTAATCATTTGTTAATTGGACGAGCTGAAAGTAGTATAACTTTACTTACAAAGATACAAGAATAAAGACAGTCACAAGAGGGGCAAAATGCGACTTTTAGCCGGCGATACACTATCCTATTCAGTCGTACGATTTGCAAAAAAAAAAATCGTGTGACTAATAAAGAATGATACTGTGGCTTCAAAATTAATGAGTGACAGATTTTTTGACAAGTCTGACAGACTTGCAAATGTTTATGAAAATTTTCATAAAATGATACATTCTATGCGATTTTCTTTTTTCATTGTGTGGCATTGACAGCTGATTTGGCAAACATTTTTTAATGTCGGGTAGAATTGCTTCAAATTTTCGTGTGAATGAATTGTACGATTGTGTAGGATAGTGAATACTGGCCTTTAGTCGCATAACGGTAACGCTGGCTATACGGCGAAAATGAATGTAAATAAATAAAAAAATTGACAGGTACCGTCACACCGAGGCGAAAAACACTGTGACCAGCTGGCTTTCTGAGGCCACCTCCTTATTCCATCATGGTATTGGTGTATAAAACTATTTCCACCACTAAACATAGTTGCATAAAATCGTATAGAATTTGGCAACAATCTTTTTTCCAAAATAAAATTTTCTTAGTTCAATAAATTGAATAAATTTTCAATTTATTGAATGCTGGCTGCATTTATAAACTTTTAAAATCCATGTTTGCTAAATTTTTATTCTGCAATATCGGATAATATATAAATAATTAATGATTTCAAATATTATTTTTATACCACAAAATGCTACTCTGCTGGCTTTAATAATATTAACAACAGAAAAAATTTAGTGTCAAAAAAATTTATTTAAAAATTTTTAGTTTGTGAAAAATAACAACATTTTGTAAAAGCAAATTAGCAAAATGTATTGAAAAAAATTATTAATTATGTGTTTAAGTCATAAAATTAAACATGAAGTGTTATATTGTGAAAAATTTTAAATTGAAAAATTTCAAATTTTGTTTTGTTTTTGTTGTTCTTATGTGTGTTGAATTCACACAGAACCTATATGTGTGATGAGAGTTATAAAAAAAGAGAACGTTCTCACCAGTCGGCATACTAGTTCTATACTATGTTGACAGGTACATAACTCAACTGTCAGTGGAACAAATTTTATGTTTGTGTTAAGGTACGGTCAGATATGGCAAACATTTGCCGAAAAACGTCAAATATTTGTTTGCCGTAATGTGACCACAAAATATTTATTTGCGACAAACAGGAAAACAGCTGATTTTGGGCTAATAAATTTGTTTGGTGTCAAACAAAAATGCTTTTAATGTGACCACTCAAAATCAAATATTTGCCTGTATTTTCAGCAAACAAATATTTGTTCTTACAATTATTTTGTAAGAGCAAACAGTAGCAAATAACTGCTGTTAGGAACAACTTAAAAAAAAATACCACTAAAATCAAATAAAAAAACAAAGTATTGTAATAATAATTTTGTAAAATTTAACATTTATCTAATTTATTTATTAAAAAAAACACATGATTTTCGAATTACATTAAATTCGTTTTTGATTTTCAGTATTTTTTGTTGTTGTAGCCAAATCGTCGTGCGGTTACTGCCTTGGATCAAAGATAAAAAAGTTATCTAATCTATATATATAATATTGTAACGTTACTGATTCACTCACTGATTCATCATCGCACAGCCTAAACGACTGAAGGTAAAAACTTGAAATTGGGACCAGGGCTAGCTCTCCCCAAATCGATCACAAAGACGGGATTTTTGGAATTCGAATGTTTAGGGGGTAAAAACGGGTAAATTCGGTAACCTTATATCTCTAAAACTAAAATTTCATACTTATCGTTGTTCTTTAGAAAAATAAGCGGACAGGTGTCTGGTACTTTTTGGAAATTCAGCCCTTTAACGGAGTAAACGGGTAAAACCTGTATTTTGGTACTTTTTTGTCACCCCACCTATCTTTTAAACCCATAATAAGAGAAATAAGGGTTATATCACATTTGAAACTTATCTAAAAAATCCAAATACAAATTTCGTACTTTTTCGAAATTCGGACGTTTAAGGGGTAAAAAGCGTAACTATTTTTGGTACTTTTTTACAAAACATTGTTTTTATTTATTGACATAGACGTATTAAATTATGGGCTCCCACTACAATATTTAAATTTTTTTATGCTTCAATGGGGAGAAAAAAAAGTACAAAAAAGGGGAAATAGGGAGTAAACGGGTAAAATCTGTATTTTGGACTTTTTTGTCACCCCATCTATCTTTTAAACCTATAAACATAGAAATAAGGGTTATATCACATTTGAAACTTATCTAAAAAATCCAAATACGAATTTGGTACTTATTCGAAATTCGGACATTTAAGGGGTAAAAACCGTAACTATTTTTGGTACTTTTTTACAAAACATTTTTTTTTAGTCAAAAATTTAGTACTTATTGTTGTTCAATAAAAAAAAATAAGCGGACAGGTGCTTGGTACTTTTTTGAAATTCGGCCTTTTTGGGGAGTAAACGGGTAAAACTTGTATTTTTAAACTTTTTTGCTATGCCATCTATCTTTTAAACCAATAAACATTAAAATAAAAACTATATCACATTCATAATGTATTTAAAAAATACAAATAAAAATTTGGTACATTTTCGAAATTCGAACGTTTAAGAGGTGAAAATCGTACCTATTACAAAGTAGCTGGTTAAAACCTAGAAACATAAACTTTGGCGTAATATGTCCACGAAAGAAAAGGAGATGCTAACGAAGTAGCGGGTTAAATGCTAGTTATTGTATAAAACCATTTTTTGAGTAATTACCATTTTAAGATTTCAAAAATGGATTACGAAATATAAAAAGAACACTGAAATCATATATGTATAATCGATTTTAAAGTCAACCTTTCAAAAATGTTTAAGCAATTTTACACGATATTTATTTTGCGGTGGGTTTGTCAGATGTAAAGTCCATATGTAATTTCACATGTCTGTCAAAATTGACAATTACAGAAGGTTAATCATTTTTGCTTTAACACGTTCCTTTTTGGTTTCACCTGACATAACATAAAAACATTCATAATAGCAAACTATTTACTGATTTATATTTATATTCACTTTTTATTGTATTTTAGTTAATTAAAAATTTTGTTTTTTTTTAAGAATATGTGTAAGTAAATAGATTTTAATATATATTTGCCTCCACAAACAGACGACTTGCAAAACAGCTGATGTCAGATGGTTTGCCAGATCAAAATAGAACACGCTCTAATTGAAAGAAATTCCTCTATATTTTCCATCACAATTTGTATAATAGTGTTTTGGCAAATAAATTTATATATTTTGACAGTTTGGTCAAATATTTTGCTTCGGCAAATATTTTTTTAAGTGTGACCATATGGAAAACATGTTTGCTAATATGTGTGTTTGCCGCTATTTGACATCTGTTCGAGCAAACAAATATGAGCAAATAAATGTGCGCAGTGTGACCACAAAATGAAACCTACATTGTTTTGAAAAAAAATTTGCCAAATAAAGGCAAACATATTTGGGGCTAATATTTGCCATATGTGACCGTACCTTTAGTAAGATTTTTTTCAAATGTATTGGTGTATAAAACTATTTCCACCACTAAACATAGTTGCATAAAATCGTATAGAATGTGGCAACAATTTTTTTTCCAAAATAAAATTTTCTTAGTTCAATAAATTTTCAATTTATTTAATGCTGGCTGCATTTATAAACTTTTAAAAGTCATGTTTGCTAAATTTTTATTCTGCGATATCGGATAATATATAAATAATTAATGATTTCAAATATTATTTTTATACCACAAAATGCTACTCTGCTGGATTTAATAATATTTACAACAGAAAAAATTTAGTGTCAAAAAAATTTATTTAAAAATTTTTAATTTGTGAAAAATAAAAACATTTTGCAAAAGCAATTGAGCAAAATGTATTGAAAAAAATTATTAATTATGTGTTTAAGTCATAAAATTAAACAAGAAGTGTTATATTGTGAAAAATGTTAAATTGAAAAATTTCAAATTTTGTTTTGTTTTTGTTGTTCTTATGTGTGTTGAATTCACACAGAACCTATATGTGTGATGAGAGTTATAAAAAAAGAGAACGTTCTCACCATAGTATACAACTAGTATGCCGACTCTTTGACAGGTACATAACTCAACTGTCAGTGGCAGGGTTGTCAGATTGATTTTGAACTTTTTCGCCAAAATCAATGTCAAAAATCGCCAAAATCGCCAAAGCATTTATTTTTTAGTTTTTGACAATAATATATGTAATTTTAGAATAATTAAAAATATTTTTTTATAAATCCCAAAAAAAAAAATTTCTTCCGTATCGCTAAAATCCGCCAAAAATTCAAAAAAAGTCGCCAAGATATATTTTGTTTAATCTTATTTAGAACAAAGTAAAAAATAATTATATTATTAATAATTAAGTATTAAACAAATATTATTAATTATGTGTTTAAGTCATAAAATTAAACATGAAGTGTTATATTGTGAAAAATTTTAAATTAAAAAATTTCAAATTTTGTTTTGTTTTTGTTGTTCTTAAGTGTGTTGAATTCACACAGAACCTATATGTGTGATAAGAGTTATAAAAAAAAGAGAACGTTCTCACCAGTCGGCATACTAGTTATATACTATGGTTCTCACCAGTCGGCATACTAGTTATATACTATGAACAAAAACTAGTATGCCGACTGGTGAGAACGTTCTCTTTTTTTTATAACTCTCATCACACATATAGGTTCTGTGCATGAAACAATGAAAACAAGATAGTGCATTGCGCAGGTCCGTTAACTTTTTACTCTCATTTTGACGTCATTTTTACGCAACTGTAGTAAAGAGAATTAAATGTAAACAAACATTCAGCATAGCACATACACGTGTTTGTGTGATCATGTTTGTGCTCATTTGCTACTATGACGTACATGCGCGGAAAAAGAATGTTTTTTTAAATTTTATTGCACTATCTTGTTTTCTTTGTTTCATGGGTTCTGTGTGAATTCAACACACATAAGAACAACAAAAACAAAACAAAATTTGAGATTTTTCAATTTAAAATTTTTCACAATATAACACTTCATGTTTAATTTTATGACTTAAACACATAATTAAAGTTTTTTTCAATACATTTTGCTAATTTGCTTTTGCAAAATGTTTTTATTTTTCATAAACTAAAAATTTTTAAATAAATTTATTTGACATTAATTTTTTTCTGTTGTTAATATTATTAAAGCCAGCAGAGTAGCATTTTGTGGTATAAAAATAAAATTTGAAATCATTAATTATTTATATATTATCCGATATTGCAGAATAAAAATTTAGCAAACATGGCTTTTAAAAGTTTATAAATGCAGCCAGCATTCAATAAATTGAAAATTTATTGAACTAAGAAAATTTTATTTTGGAAAAAAATTGTTGCCACATTCTATACGATTTTATGCAACTATGTTTAGTGGTGGAAATTGTTTTATACACCAATACATTTGAAAACAATCTTACTAATACAAACATAAAAATAAAAAGCTACTAGGGCACTGAATACAAAAGAGGACAAAAATAACACCAATGCAATATATACAATTGCAATATTTTAGTATAATAATTTACCATCTGTGATATAGTTTGACAAAAAAATTTTATAATTTAACATTAATAATTTTTTAATAGTAATAGTTTGTTTTCATTTGTGTTGTTAATAAAAAATTTATGTTTTATGTTGTATGTATAAAACTAAATTTGAAAAATAACGTAAAAATTTAAACAATTGACGAAAAGATTATAGATATGTAAGTTATATTATTACTGTGAAGCTGTATTGTTGTGGTTTTTTATTAAATTATTGTTTTTCTATTGTTTATGGTTACCAGATCAATAAAAATATCTCCCTGAAGATGTTGGGAATCTCCAACGAAACGTCGGAAGAAAAAATTATGTTATAATCTTTTTTTTTTCATAAAACACAAGACCTTAATAAGCCCGTTTAGAGTTTTCTAAAAAAACATAACAATCAAATTTGTAAAAGGTCGATAATAATTAAAATTATATAAAAATGTACCACTGACAGTTGAGTTATGTACCTGTCAAAGAGTCGGCATACTAGTTGTATACTATGCTAGTTATATACTATGGTTCTCACCAGTCGGCATACTAGTTATACACTATGGACTGGGCAATAAAATACATACATATATTTTTAAAATTTCCAATTTTCAAGAAACAAAAAGACTTAAAATACATAGGCTAAGCCCAAGAAGCTCTATTTATTTTTATTATTTCTGCACGACGTTTGCTGCAAAAATAGAGTAAACACCATTTTTGTTTTTTAAATAGTATGAAATGTTTAAACCAATATTTTTTATTATAAAATATAAATATTTAAAAATTGAAAATAGAAAATAGAAAAAAAAAATTCAAAACACAAAGTTTAATATACTTTGACAATTAAATAGCACATTGACAAGTTAATAACAAATAGAGGTGGCAAACTATCGATAGTCACAATAAATGATATTTTCGATAGTTTGTTAATAAACTATCGATAGTATCGAATTGTTTGTAGAACTGTTAAATTAAATTTTTTAAGTACTTGCCCTACGTCCCACAATAGATTTTGGAAAAAAAATGGAAATAATTCTTTATTTTGTACTTGAAACACAATTTAAGTTAGACATATGAGGAAAGTCGCCACAGGATTCCAAAGTAGGGCACCTTAGGTATTACAAGAATTTTAATGAGCTTGGTGGAATTGGCCAGTAGTGTTAGATGTTTCCTACTTTAAAAAAAAAAACACAGAAAATTCAAATTTAATGGGAAATGTTTATTATCATTTGAAAGAAAATTCTTTGGCATTTATTTTTTGAAGATTATGTCTATCAAATGTTTGTCGTTGCTACGTCGCAGATGGTCCATCCGTTGAGTCCAATTTTCGATGACTCGTTCGAGCATTTCGACTGGTAACTGGCGAATGACACGCGTGATGTTTTTCTCAAAGGCCTGAATCGAAGCGGGTTTGTCCGCATAAACTTTAGACTACATATCCCCACAGGAAAAAGTCTAAAGGTGTGATATCACACGATCTTGGTGGCCAAACGACCGGCCCAAAACTTGAAATTATGTGCTCACCGAAGTGTTCTCTCAATAAATCCATTGGTTGATGCGATGTGTGGAAGTGGCGCCGTCTTGCTGAAACCAAATGTCACCGAGATCACAAGCTTCAATTTCAGGCATCAAATAGTCGGTAATCATGGCACGATAACGGACGCCATTGACGGTTACGTTCGCACAGGCATCATTTTTAAAGAAATATGGACCGATGATTCCACCGGCCCACAAACCACACAAAACCGTTGTTTTTTCTGGATAAAGTGGCAGTTCTTGAATCTCTTCAGGTTGCTCTTCATCCAAAATGCGGAAATTTTGTTTGTTTACATACCCAATGAGCCAGAAATGGGCCTCAACGCTGAACAAAATTTGCCTCGAAAACGTCGGATCTTCTTGGAACTTTTCAAGAGCGCCTCGTGTTTCAATGATATCTCCAGGAATAAGGCAACTAATAATGGATTATTTCAAAACAGGAAAAACTGCCCGAAATATCGCAGAAATAGTTAAAAGACTAAATCTGCGGTATTTAATATTGTTAAGTGCACACAGATGCAAAACATTATGAACATGTTCCGAAATCAAAAAAACGAAAAATATTTTCAGAGATGGATGGCCGATGGCTAGTACGGCAAATTAAAACAAAGCTGCATTTAAGCGGCCGCAATCAAATTACACTAAGGGAAAAATGCTAATTCTGAAACGGTCGTTAAGAAATTAACAAAGTACAGGAAAACGTATTTACTTCGCAGACGAAGGAAACCCAATATTGCACCCTAAGAACAAAATTTAAGACCGACAGTGAAACATAGTTTAGGATCAGTTATGGTATGGGGTGGGGTTTCAGCTGCTAGTGCAGGTAATCTTCAAGTTATTGAAGGGATTAGGGCTCTAAGGTATTTCATAAATATTACGGGAAAAGCATTCTGAAACAGCAGAAAACCGGGTCTAGAAAATGCTTATTACTTTTACCCTCAGCGAACGGCTAATAATGTTTGGAGATGGTTGCTTTACAGTTGCCTGCACGTGCTTGAAACGATACATCAGTTAACTTATCTTCATTCGATAGAGCACGTGTAGGTAGTCATTTGGAGCAGAAATTGCAAAATAGCGATATTTCGGACAGGCTTATCCTGTTTTTAAATACTCCATTATAAGTTGTCATTTCTGGAGATATCAGGGAAACATTAGGCGCTACATTCAATAAATAAATTTTAAAGCGGATAAAAATCTTTGAATAACCTCAAGCAGTATTTTAATAGACAAATTTTTTGCAAAATATTCCATTTTACTACGCTAAGAAAACAAAGTATTATACTGTCCCATTTTTGACATGAAGTTTATGTGTTATTTGAGTTTTTTCGCTATTATTTTCTTTATGAAGCAATTATTGAATTTTTTGTTTCTGTTTTTTAACAAAGTATTAAAGTTGTGTTTAACTCTAATGGATTTGACAAAATATTCGACAAACTTATGACTATAGTTAGTGTCCCGTATAACTTTGAGACACTGTATGTAAAATTTTTAATTATAAACTTTTATTTTCCGAAAAAGAAAAGACTTACAGAAATCTGTGCGATTATTAGATTAGAATTTGTAGAACATGTCTGGGTACACAGCCAGCAAAATTGTCAGTTGTCTGCCAGCTATCTGAGAGAAACATCGACAAAAAATCGGAATCGTATACGAATTATGTTAGATTGTTGACCCAGAAACGTATGAAGTGGTTGACACGAACTCTGGCAGACATGTCATGACATGACAACGTAGTTTTAAACACCAATACATTAAAAAATATCTGATAAGGATGAGTTAGGTACTTTTGACATCTGAGTTAGGTACCTGTCAAAGAGTCGTAAGAGTAAGACAACAAGTAAATATGATATGACGAGTAGTTTTATTGGGTATCACTGTGCAACGCGATTTTACAGCCATGATCAAACTGACCAGATACTGAAAATATAGCTTAAATTCAGCTTTATTTTCAAAAGCTTTCAGAAAATTGTATACAACAGTTTTTACTCAAATAGAAAAAATATAAAAAGTGTATTCGTACAAATTTATTGAAGTCGGATTATAGAGGCCCCTTTATGTATGTACATAAATATGGGCATTTCAATGTCATCGTATGTGATATTTGTACGCCTTCAGAGAGGTAGAGATTTTGCAAAAATAGTAGTAACTGAAAAAACAAATTATCATTATGGTTAAATTATTACAATCGGAAACTTGTTGTCAAAAAGATCGAGCAAAATAGGTGAATATCGTACGTGACATAAAACGGAAGTGATTTTGTGATGAATGTTAAAATATGCGACTTGTGGTAAGTATTTTTTCATTTTTTTTTTTTTTATTTCTTACATTAAACCAGATATTTTCATTATAATCCGTAATTAAAAAAAAAATTTTTTGATGGTTTTATAATGAACAAAATGTAATAGCGTTCGTGACGTACCGTACTTTACAGATTTTTCTCATATAATGGGTAATTCATCGTGAGGTTTGATTTGTAATGTAAAATAAAACACATAAATGTGAAAATGAACTTAAAATTTTTATTATCGGTTAAAATAACAATTTATGGCATTTACTGTTTGAAAATTATATCATGTAAATGTTGGGTTTTGGGAGACTCGTTCGAGCATAGCGACTGGTATCTCGGGAATAGCACGAGTAATGTTGGCTTCCAGAACGTCAATCACAGCTGGCTTATTCCTGCAGTCCTCAGACTTTACATATCCCGAGAGAAAATAGTAAAATTGGAGATATCGCACGATATAGGTGGTCAATTTACCGTAGTTTAACGTGAAATTAAGTGGTCGCCGAAATGATTTCTCTCAGCATGGTCATTATTTACGCGATATATGGCTCGTAGAGCCGTCTTGTTGAATCCTTAAATTTCAGGAAGCATGCTGAGACGACGACGAATCGATTCGTCACGGTCTTCGCGTACACTCTTAGCTACAGCTGCTATATTCATTTCATCATGTGCTAGATGTGGCCTAGCTGGCCGAGTATCACCCACTAATGTAAACTGGGATTCAAATTTGCGAACATAGTTGCTCGAATCGCACGAAAAACATTTCTCACAGAACGCTGATTTTCGTAATACAACTGAACAATTTGGATACGCTATTGTGGCGTGAGTCTTTTGACGAGTTTTCAAACGAAATCGAACAAAAATCATGGTCACCAGAACAAAATAAGAATTTTAGGGTCTACGTAAGGACCAAGATAGGTATTATCACGGGCCGCTGAATGATAGGGAGGATGGCGGTGAGAATGGGATCTGACTTGTTGGATATATGGAATTGTGTGAGGACCCAGAGGATTTGAGCACTTTCTGTGCCACTGTCCAAGGCTACAGAACAGCAGGCTGAGAGGGCTAGGTAGTATATTCCTGCGCGAATAAGGAGATGTTTCGGGTTGCGGGCTCGAGAATCTGACGGGATTCATAGTGGAAATGATCTGGCTGCGCAGCAGGAGTAGGATAGTTATTTCTTGTGTTGTCTGATTTTTTTATCTTTCACTACTTTCTCTTTCCTGTGCTTTCACTCTTTATTTCTCCTATTATTTTCTTACTAGAATTATATCACTAACGAACTAACTTAGGCGTATTGGGCTCTGGGTGAAGTTTTGAAGTTAGCTTCGCACCAGCCTTTCTACCTAATCTAACCTAGATTAAATTTAGTCCAAACTTATTAGATTGAATTCGGTGCAAGCTTATTTGATTACAATCTTAATCACCTTACCAAATTTTATTGGAATCGGTCCATATTTGACCATAGCTCGCATACAAATACTACTCCCGAAAATAGCTTTTAATGCCTTAACTTCCTTATACATACATATATGTTAGTATTAACATAAAAATAGGCGACATTTACTTTTACAATCGCTGCTATGACATGACAAACTGTTGGACTGGTGGTTCCAAAATTAAACATATGTACGTCCCATGTACCCCCTTCCTAAAATCACTTAAAAGCAAACACATTTCATAAAGATGAGGATATTTAAATAATATTCGGCACAAAAAACTTGCACATGAATCTTAACCTCCTTACATAATTTTGATCTGGAGTGTCCATGATTGCCCATGGGTACACTTGCAAAAATTATAATACATCGCAACATGTTCTTAAATGCAACCATACAAATTTTGGCAATGCATTTTGTTCCTAAATGCAACTTTGTGGTTGTCAGTGCGCAGTGAAAAGTAATTAAAGCAGTTAAAAATGTATATGTATATGCAAAACATATACAATACAACGCAGGTCAAAAAAATAAAGGTACACAAAACATCAACACGGTGTCAATACTGTATTTACACATTGTGAACACACGTTTAGGAAAACAGCCATACTGTGGTGTAGGGTATCAAATGGTCGGGATTGAGCGACTATACTTTTTTACTTGTTTTAAATTACAATACTAAAATACAATTCAATTCAACTTATGCAAGACACACTAAAAAATGTTTTAAACAAAACTCTTGGAAGAAAAGAAAAATCAATTAAGGATATTGTAACTGCTAATAATGACGTTGTATACTTGGATTTCGAGAAAGCTTCAGCGTTTAAGAACTTTTTCTACAGTCCGGTTTAAAATATGAGAGATGGTATACGGCAGGATTTTGATGATAATATTAGCATGTTTGGTACATTGGTTCACATCTCAACCTGTTTGAATTTGGACACTATAGGTAAAACAGAAATTTAGTTTATTTTGGACAATTTGCAAACTAATAAAAGTTCTGGTTGTGATACCAGCACACCCCAGATGCTGTTGATCTGCAAATCAGTTGTAGCAGAAAAAAAAATTACTATTTAATAAAATGATTGATGATGCCAGATATCCAAGCGTTTTGAAAACACAAAAAATCAGTCCTAACCTAAGTGTGTTAGTTCACATAAAATTGAAAATGTTTCGTCCAATTTCCATTCTTTCCATTATTGATAAAATATTTGAAAAAGTTATTTTTGAACAACTAACGAATTATCTTATGGTTTCAAGAAAGGGTGTGGAGATGTAGTCGAAAACACCTGAAGCGGTGTCGATGCAGGATACAAAAAAGGAGTTGCTGAAGTGTTTTTTATTTATCGAAAGCATTCGACTTGGTAGATCACAACATACTTATTAATAAACTAAGTTATATTAGTTTCGATGAAAAATCTCTTGAGATATTTGGAGACTATTTAAGTAACAGGAAACAACTTGTTCAAATAGCAGATGCTAGAAGTAGTGAGCTTGATTTTGCTTATGGGCTTCCGAAGAGCAGTGTTCTTGGTCCCTTGTTATTTAAAATTTGTATGATTTGAAAAACATACAGGTTAAGGAACAACTTTTTATGTTTGCAGATGATATTTGACTTTTTTACAATTATAAATACGAGAAAGTACTTCATACACAAGTAGAATATGTTGCTGCAATTTTATCAGAGTTTCTAAGAATGCTAACAAAACAAAATTCATAAGATTAAAGCCATATGTTTCAAGAAATGAAGAGCCGTTATGTGTTCATATTGATGGTCAATTAATAGCTGCGTTCGAGAACACAAAAGTTTTTACTATTTTTTACTGAACTTTACTGCATTTTACAAAATTGCGTTCGCGTACACAAAATACAGTAAATGAGAACACAAATTGAGGGCGTAAAGTGACAGTTCTTGACTGAGTACTTACAAATTTTTACTGCAGAAATGTTTGCAGTAAAATTTAGTAAAACAAAAAAACATATGTTTCAAAAGGTAAACAAACAAAAGTAGCAAACAAAAGGCATAGTATACAACACAAAAGGCATACAAATTGTGAAAAAAAAATTTTAATAAAAGAAAAGTTTAAAAAAAACTAACTGCCAGGCCCACAATGTCGACAAGAACATTTCTTTCGTATATTTATATTGAAAACAAAAACAAATTTTAGTTTTTTATTATTGTTTTCAATATAAAAATGCGAAAGAAATGTTCTTGTCGACATTGTGGGCCTGGCAGTAAAAAAAAAACAAAAAGTGAATAAATATTTATAATTACACTTGTTTGTGAAGCATTTATATGGCTTTTGAAACTTTTTGTTATGTTAATTTTTTGGAGTTGTAAAAGTGTCAAGTACTCGGATACTTAGAACAGCCCTTGTTTTTAAAGTTATCAATAGTAAAAAAAAGTATTCGTGTACTATTGATCAAATTTAGCTGGACACAAATTAGCAAATTAAAAACAAACAAATATGAAAGATTACATAAAATAATTTTTTTGTATTTTCCAAAAATATTCGTGTTATAAAAAGTATTTAATCGAGTACCGATAAGAAAACGAGTTAAGTAGTCAAAAGTGTAAACATTTTTCATCACTTCAATTATTTGCCATCAGCTGTTGCCTTTATTTTACGAATTTTTACAAATTTTGCGTTCGAGTACTTTTTTGGACAACAGCTTTTTGTGAGAGAAAATTTTTAAGTTATTTACTGCATTTTACTGTAAAAGTACTCAAACGCACCTAATTAAGGAATCAAAAAGTGTAAAATACCTTAGCATAAACTTAAACCAAACAGAGGTGTTCTGGAAATCGAAAAGGCAAAACGCAAAAATTTAATAAGGTTTTTGAAGTAAAAGAAATACAAATATTAAACAGAATTCTATAAGAAATTTTTACAAAATTGCCTTAAAGCTGTATTAAAAATAACTCCAAAATTCTTGCGTTTTGCGTTTTCGATATCCAGAATACCCCTGGTAATCTTCTGTGGGAAAACCACATCAGCTGCCTCATATCGAAATTATCATCAGGACCTAATGAGTCCAACCAATCACCTCATCGCTTAAAAAAAAATATCTCAGTTTTATCAACTTTTAAAAGCAGTTTAAAAGAATTTTTATTGCACAATGTTGAAGTACTTCTTGCTTCGTGACGCTGGACCATAAGCGAATGAGTATTTTAGTATTTTAGAATTTTCGGCTTAAATCTAGTTTACCGACGCAGCTCCAAATAAAAAAAAGTACCTAGGGGGATAGAAAATTGAAAAATAAGAAGAAAAAATAAAATATAAAAATTGGCGCAAACACTTAGTTTCAGAGTCACGGACGTTCAAAATTTTCATATAAATATGCGATTTTCCACTACATTTCCAAACGTATATGGTTAATATTGGTATCATTTCAAAGCTTTTCACTAGATCTACATACAGAGTTTATTTAAATATTTTTAGTTTATTAAGAAGTGGGATGAGTTTGCAAAAATATAAAAGTTTTTACTTAGCATACAAACAAATACATTAATTTTTAAATGCAACAAAATGAATATGAATACTAAAAAAATCGACTAAAAGTCAAAAAATAAGAACATTTCAAGCAACATAAACTTTTAAATCAAAGTGGAAAAAATCTCACACATCCCTTAAAGAAAAGAGTGCCGGCTATGTATAGAATCTTTAGTTAGTGAAAACGGTATTTGTTATACCATAGAGAAGATCATTGCGTCTGGCCGAAGGCCTGCTATGTGGGAAAGTTTTTTTTGGGACGATTGTGTTTGTTATTTTATAAAATTTGTAGGTATTACACTTTTATTTAAATAAACTACATACTTTCCTAGTGCACTTCCGTTACATTATGAAAAAAATTTTGTATATTCAGAAAAATCTGATCAAGATCTTAGAATTGTGGTGAAAAAGCGCATATTTATATGAAAACTTTAAACGTCCATAACTCGAAAACTAAGTCTTATTTTTCAATTTTCTATCACCCTAGGTACTTATTTTTTTATTTGGAGCTGCGTCGATAAACTAGATTTGTTCCGAATTTTCTTATTTTAGTTTGAAAAATTTCTTTAAATCATTTGACTGTAAACTCGTATTTCATAGCCAGAGTAATGTCGCTTCTAAGACCGCTGCTGAACCTAAAATTTCAGTAGATTCTCAAGCTTTTTCTATTTATGGTATATTGACGCTAGTGTATTCCAGCGTTAATTGGCGAGAATTAAATCCAAACAAACCAACAAATCTAAAATTGCTTTTGGAAAAGCGAATTATGACTTACCCATTTCTTTTATAATTGTTTTATGTATTTCTTTTCAAATTTAATTGCAATCTTGCTGAAGCTTATTCCTAATATCATCTGTAACAAAAAAAACATTTCCGTGTCCTGGTATTATATAGGTGCATAATTTAGCAACTTTCAAGCGATTGTCCTTTTGCTTTTTTGTGTCTTCCGATCCAGCATTTAGCCATATTTCTGAATTCAGCACATCATGTTCATTTTCAAATAAATCACCACATACTCCAACTGTTCCCCCCATCTCAGTGTTCTTAACCAGTAATGATACACAATGTAAAGTATGTCCCGGTGTATGAATGATTTGTACATCATCAAGCAATTGAAATGGAATATCCCAATTGTATTCCGGATACTTATTATGACGAGACATGCACGAACCCACAAAATGCCATTTCGCATTGGTGAACAGATAATTGCAACCAGTGTGATCAGAGTGCCCATGAGTGCAAACAACATAATTTATATCCTTAGGTTCCAGAGAATGTTTTTGTAAAGCCTTTATTATAATTTCACCATCCCAAGCTGTCATTGTATCTACAATTATATTATTACCACAACGAGTTCTGATCAAAGTCGAAGTACAATTTGCAAGCATTACTTTGGAATCTGAATGATCGCTCCGAGAATAGCCCACTGATAAAATATGGACTTTATTAGACATTATTTTCAATTGCTTCCAACATCACAGATTACACTCTCAGCAATTTTATTTGTTGCTCGCGCCAAAAACTTTTTAATACTATAAAATGTGCACAATGATTGACCCACCAAGCATATGTGTGTATTTATTAACCCAACAAACACATGGTTTTAATCACAGAATACATAGATATGAAAATCGCTTGTCAAAACCCTAACCCTGCCTTTACACATGCAGGTAATTACTTGCAAGTAGTGTTTATGTATTATCAACGAAAATATCGAAGAAATAGCCGAAAGTCTTGCAAGTAACTTGAGTGTTAGACCCCTTTCAGACAAGACCCCTTTCAGACAAGCAAAGTTTACTTTGCAAAGTCTTGAGTTTATAGAAGAGAAGGGAAAAGAGCGTAGCGGGGAAGTTCATACTTTGCTGTACTCATGGTGGAATAAGTAGGTGGCAGCGCTACGGCAACAAATACAACATTACAACAAAAATGAAAAATAAGTCTCCGTATACGTCAAAAATTATATGAATCTAAAATCAAATTTTGCCGCCGAACGCAATGAAATAAATTAATTTTAGCCAATTTTTATTTCACTATGGTTACTATCTTATTTGGCTCGAGAATCTGACGGGATTCGTAATGGGAATGACCTGGTTGCGCGGCAGGAGGCTGGGAAACATGTAGGGCAGTTTTTCCTGTTTGGTAGGGTTGTGTTTTGCTTGTTCTGTCCGATTTCTTATCTTCCACTATCTTCCTTCTCTGTGCTTTCACCATTAACTTCTCCTACTCTGTCACACTAGATATCTTTCTCTTCTTTCTTTCTTTGTTTCACTAAATAAAGGCATCACAATGGACCATAATGGTCTCTGGGTGAGGGTGTGAAGTTTGCTTCACACCAGCCTTTCTAACCTAACCTAACCTACTATCTTATTTAATTTGAATTTAAATTATCAAAAACTTAAATAAAATACGATAATCAAAGCACAAAACGTGGACTTTTTGTAAACATAAACAATACTTTGACATAAGACTAGACAAAAAATACAAGAGCAAAAAATCGTCATCTGGCGTAGTAATGCCACCTGTTTATTTCATCATGGCTGTACTCGCAAAGTCGTTTTGTTTTTCGTTCGTAGATTATAGCTGAAGTTGGCTGCAACTTTATATTTATATACAGCGTTACCAGAATCTTTGGAATAAAAATTGTCATATGGCGAAAGAAATCATATTTTGAAGAGCTAAATCTTAAATTTTTTTTTCTTAATTTAAATTTTTTAAAACAAGGGCAAAATAGTAAGAATTATTAATTTTTTATATAGCCATACTTCTTATTATTTAAATTGAAATACATAAAAACATAATTCGTCAGTATATGAAACTTTATAAAAATACATTTTTTCTTTTCACCTATTTCCGATGTACTAAAGAATTATTTACTTCTTAAGGTACGTTCAGACTAATGAAATATTTAACGAAAATATTTGTTCTGATATTTGCTTCAAACTGTGTGAAACAAAAAAATATTTTGTTAATGTTCAAACTAAGCTCAAATATTTGATAATTTTTGTTTGATGAAACAGTTGGCAAACAGTGTTAAATAAAATAAATTAATTCATGTTTGCCATGCGTTCAGACTAAAAGAAATATTTGCATCAAATAATTATTTAATGAAAGTGTTCAAAAATAAAAATTTATATCTCAAATGGTAAAAATGAGCACAAAAGCTAATTTTTTATTTTATTCTGTGGATCAGCATCTCTTTTAGTGTTAAAGTCTTGAGTTTATTGAAGAGAAGGGAAAAGAGCATAGCGGGGGAGTACATACTTTGCTGTGCTCACAAGACCCCTTTCAGACAGGCAAAGTTTACTTTGACAAAGTCTGTTGAATTCTCTTTTAAACTTTGTTTGGTGCTCAGACACACAAAGTTTAATTTGACAAATTTTTGTTTTCTCTTGTTTGAATATAATATATAAACAGCGTTGCCGGAATGATGATTTTATCATATTTTTTTGTTATTTGTTTCAAACAAAAATATGAATAAAGATTTTTTTCTCAAATGATGATTTTTTATTTTTAGAAATTCTGTTTTTTACTTTAATCTTGCTTATAGAAAATACACGATTACTTTAACAGTCAATTTTTAAAACAATGAAGTTTTGCATCAGCTTGATGTGTGTTGGTGCTGCACTCTTTTGTACCCAGTATCTAGAATACACAAAATTGCATCATTATTTCTGGACTTAAAAATATTAAAAAAGGCATATTATAACCTATTTCCAATGTGCGAAAGAATTCCTTCTTTCGAACAACTACATTTAAAACAAAAACAAATTCTAAAAACTTTGTTTTTTTTTAAATGTATTTGTAAAGGTACGTTCAGACTGATGAAATATTTGAAAGCAAACATCAAATATTTCATTAACGTAGTCTGAGCACAAAATATTTTTGAGTATCAAATAAAATAACAGCTGATTTTGAGCAAATAAAAATATTTGCCGGCAAACAAATATTTGTCCAATGTGAACATAGTGTGAACCAGAGATCAGCAATGAGTAGTGAAAAAGTGAGTAGAGCCGAATCTTGACACATAATTTCTTGTACTTATACGCACTCATACTTATTGTAATTCGATCGAAACTCATATTCACTCAGAAGTTTGATTTTACTCATCGTACTCATACTTAGAACATTTATGTAGTGGTTGATTTAGATTCAACAGAACTCAATGTGTATAAGCGAAGCAAAATGTGAGTCCACAATGTGCTTCTACCCTTACGTTTTTTCACTAATTCGAAAACTCCGCTATTTATTTTTTCCTTTATCTCACTATTTCTATCCATTTTTTACAACCTGCTCATAAATATCAATAATAATAAAAAAAATGTAATTTCCCCAAAATGTTTCTGTATAAACTTACAATTTTATGCTTTTTTACATTTTTATACATTTTATACTAGTTAGAAACTGTTAAATGACTAAACTTGTAAATATACTTGGATGAGTTAAATGAGCTGAATCAATGTGAGTATTATAAGTATTTTCCTGAAATTACAAATCAAATTGAGGTCATTTTTAAATGTGTGAGTATGAGTCGACGTCACACTCATATTTGTGAGTGAATCAGAGTAGTTGAGTTTAAATGATTTCTACTCACTTATACTTAAAATTTCATGAGTCAGTATGAGTAGCGAAAAAGCGATTCATTGCTGATCTCTGGTGTGAACACAAAAAATCAAATATTTTAGTAATTTTTGAGCAAACATTAATTTGATATTACAAAAAAATTGAAAGAGCAAACAACGACAAATAATTTTAGCCATGTTCCAGATAGAAGCAATTTTTACTGTAAGTTTTCGGATTCTTTACAATTTTAAAGATTTTTTATAATTATTAGACTTTGCTATCGTGCCGCTATTAGCAAATTTTTGCAAATTACCGCTAATTTAGAAATTTTTATAGAATTTTTGCCATTCCTTAAAGTTTAAGGCACTTTTACTAAATTTTATGGCTTGCTTGAAATATTAATATGGTTCGCGAATTTTCGCAATTTTTGCAACATTTTTTTTTTTTTTTTTCCCCTAAATTTAGTTTTTTAACCGATTTAGCAATTTCAAATATATTTTAGGGTTTGTTTCCAAGTTTGCATTTTTTCGCGAATTTTAGCCATGTTCGCAAAAGAAGCGATTTCTTTCTGTGATTCTTTGCAGCTTTAACTATTTTTAATAATTATGAGTACTAAACTTTGGTATCATGCCGCTATTAGCAAATTTTTGGGAATTTCCGCTAATTTAGCAATTTTTACCGAATTTTTTCTATTCCTTATAGTTTTAGGCACCTTTAATAAATTTTATGGCTTGTTTAAAATATCTAAATTTTTCGCGAATTTTCGCTATTTTTGCAACATTTTTTTTGTTTTTTTCTTGACATTTTGTTTTTTAACCGATTTAACGACTTCAAATATATTTTAGCGTTTGTTTCCAAGTTTGCAATTTTTCGCAAATTTTAGCCATGTTCCCGTTACCCAGTGGCTAACATTTTTTTCTTCTTCTACATTCTCCTGTTCTAACACTAAAAGAGATGCTGATCCAAAGAATAAAATAAAAAAATTAGCTTTTGCGCTCATTTTTACCATTTGAGAAATATATTTTTATTTTTGAACACTTTCATTAAATAATTATTTGATGCAAATATTTCTTTTAGTCTGAACGCATGGCAAACATGAATTAATTTATTTTATTAACACTGTTTGCCAACTGTTTCATCAAATAAAAATTATCAAATATTTGAGCTTAGTTTGAACAATAACAAAATATTTTTTTGTTTCACACAGTTTGAAGCAAATATCAGAACAAATATTTTCGATAAATATTACATTAGTCTGAACGTACCTTAACTCATTAGCGCCCAATGATCCCATTTGGGGACATGAACAAATAATTTAATAATTAATAATTGAATAAATTGAAATAAATAAAATTATATTTTTCGAAATTAGCTAACAACCTTAAAAATAAAAATTGGGCGCAAATGGGTTAAGAAGTAAATAATTCTTTAGTACATCGGAAATAGGTGAAAAGAAAAAATGTATTTTTATAAAGTTTCATATACTGACGAATTATGTTTTTATGTATTTCAATTTAAATAATAAGAAGTATGGTTATATAAAAAATTAATAATTCTTACTATTTTGCCCTTGTTTTAAAAAATTTAAATTAAGAAAAAAAAATTTAAGATTTACCTCTTCAAAATATGATTTCTTTCGCCATATGACAATTTTTATTCCAAAGATTCTGGTAACGCTGTATATAAATATAAAGTTGCAGCCAACTTCAGGTATAATCTACGAACGAAAAACAAAACGACTTTGCGAGTACGGCAAAGTATGTACTCCCCCGCTATGCTCTTTTCCCTTCTCTTCAATAAACTCAAGACTTTGCAAAGTAAACTTTGCTTGTCTGAAAGGGGTCTTAATAGATATGGAATATTTGGGGCCCTGTACCAATTATAAATGCTTTTTAGACTGTTTGAATGTACCTTCTAAAATTAAAAAAAATATTTAATTTTAGATGTGTTTGCGAATAAGATTTTCTAATGCATCAACGGCAAATTCCTTCGGAAAGTTTGTCGGTAGCCATGGCGTCCTCGTAAAGCATCCATCTGAAAGTAGGTTCATCCATGTTGATCTTTTCCAAATTTACTTTGGCTGCATCTTCAGCATTCAATTGTGGTGTAACTTCATCTGCGTCATTTTCGAGTTCCTTGAGGAGAGAAGGTCAGATTATAAGCAAATCACAGCCTGCCAGTGCTTTTATTTCACCAGTGTTTCTAAACGATGCCCCCATAACGACAGTTTGATAACCGAACTTCTTGTAGTAGTTCTAAATTTTTGCTACGAAAATAACACCGGGGTCTTCTTTTGGTTAATATTTCTTTTTATCTGTATTGGCCACATACCAGTCTAGAATACGGCCCACGAATGGGGAAATGAGAGTTCCTTTTGCCTCAGCGCATGCAACAGCCTGTGCAAAACAAAACAGTAAAATCAAATTACATTTGACATTGTGTTGGGATTCCAAAATTTTTGCAGCTTGAATGCCCTCCCAGGTGGAGGCTAATTTTATTAGAATGCGATCCTTTCCAATTCCCATGTCTTCGTACAATGAAATCAATTTTAAAGCCTTTTTAACGCTCTTCTCGGCATCAAAAGACAGACGAGCATCTACTTCAGTCGAAACACGCCCGGGAACAATTTTTAATATTTCACATCCAAATAAAACGCATAATTAATTCTTGGCGTCTTCAATTTTTTCATCCGCAGATCTGCAAAGGAATAAATGTATAAACATAAATATGTACATACATATTGCATTCGCTGCTTGTTTGAAATCATACTAACCCTCCAGTTTTTTTCCCATATCCTACTGCTTTTTGAACAATTTCCTTATAGCGATCCATTTTAGCGGCGTTTAAAATAAAAGAAGGATTTGTTGTAGCATCGGTGGGTTTGTAAAGCTTCATGCCTAGAAAATGATAATGATACATACATATATATTTGCGATACATGTATGTATGTACATACTTATGTGCAATAATCAAGCTTTTCATCTTGGTTCATTATAATTTATGAAAGTTGAAGGTTAGACAGGCCTCTGTTGAAAGTTGTATCATAAGCATTAACACGCATGTTATAAGGTTGGAACTCTTAATTTTTGCAAATCACGCTTTACAATCAAGTATATTCGGAGCACGCACTCCATTTGTGTAACACATTTGATTAATTCTAGAAATGCCCTTTATCTCTGTACTCACTTTCAAAGTCACCGGTATCAGCCACGACAGTAGTGTATTTCTTTAACAGCTCCAAGGCCGAAATTTTAGATCTTTTTAGCTCGACTTCAGATTCCAGTTTTACACCGCAAATTTCACTTAAATTTAAACTTAAATTTTTTCACTTATTTAATTAAAAATCTCAATAACTTTCAATTCAATTAAAATTTTTCCAAAATCAAATGTTTTTCACAATTTTTTTTAATTCAACTGAGTATGTAAAAAAACATAAACCACTTTTGACTCTTAGGTTCAAACTGGGGTAAACATCTGGGCCAACGAGTCTACCTTGTGTACTTGTACCATGTTATATTCAAACAAGAGAAAACAAAAATTTGTCAATTTAAACTTTGTGTGGTGGTGAGCATTCTGAAATAAACAGGTGGCATTACTACGCCAGGTGACGATTTTTTGCTCTTGTATTGCTTGTCTAGTCTTATGTCAAGTTTTGCTTATGTTTACAAAAACTCCACGTTTTGTGCTGTGACTATTGTATTGTATTAAAGTTTTTGATTATTTAAATTAAAATTATATAAGATAGTAACCATAGTGAAATAAAAATTGGCTAAAAATTATTTTATTTCATCGCGTTCGGCGGCAAAATTTGATTTTAGTTTAATATAATTTTTGACGTATACGGAGATTTATTTTTCATTTTTGTTGTAATGTTGTATTTGTTGCCGTAGTGCTGCCACCTACTTATTCCACCATGATTGTATTGTATTAACGTTTTTGATTATTTAAATTAAAATTAAATAAGATAGTAACCATAGTGAAATAAAAATTGGCTAAAAATTATTTTATTTCATCGCGTTCGGCGGCAAAATTTGATTTTAGTTTAATATAATTTTTGACGTATACGGAGATTTATTTCCCTTTTTTGTTGTAATGTTGTATTTGTTGCCGTAGCGCTGCCACCTACTTATTCCACCATGTGTCTGAGCACCAAACAAAGTTTAAAAGAGAATTCAACAGACTTTGTCAAAGTAAACTTTGCCTGTCTAAAAGGGGACTTTACACAGTCAGTTGTAAGTTTATTTTTCAAATGTTCTCGAAGCGAAAACATCTTATGAAAAAATCTTCATTTTTGAGTTAAAAAAACATTATCATGTTAATGTTATCACGAAATGAATTTAATAATATTAAATATAAATAATTTAATTATTTCTTTATTTTATTTTTGGTCAATCTTAATGAAAACATTCAGGGGTGTTCTGGAAACCGAAAACGCAAAACGCAAGAATTTTAAATTCTTTTTTTAAATAAGATTTTTGTAGTAATAAAAATACAAATACAATACAATTCAAACATTTCTCTATTAAACAGATTTCAATAAGAAAATTATAAAAAATCGGATTACAAATGTATTAAAAAGAACTTCAAAATTCTTGCGTTTTGCGTTTTCGATTTCCAGAACACCCCTGATTATATTTTTTTTTAAATATGTGAAACCAGTATTGCCGTAGTTACCGATATCATAAAATTTCTGAGAAAATATTTTGATTAAAAATTTTTTTTTTTTAAATGCTTGCAATTTACCCGGCGTTTACACATGAAAGTGCAAGTTCGAAAAACTCAATACACTCACACATTTTTACTAACACCATCACATTTTTCGCACTTGCAGCCCAACTTGCAAGAGAATTTGCTTGCAAGTAAATTTTTGACACTTGCAGCAAGTAAAATGACAAATAAAGAAACAGTGTTACCGTGGATGCCTTTGGTATCAATTTACTAGTACTTAAGGCTAGTTTACATGGTAATACAATGTATTACGACTTTGTGGAATCAAAATATTATGAAGTTCTCTCCGTGTTTAAAATAAAAATCTGTTGGTAAGTATTTTTCATGCTTACACGGATGGTTTAAGTAAAATAAAAGCAAAGTGAGTTAATAACAAAAAAGCAGACATTTTTATCATTATGTTGGAATTTTTTGTTAATCGGCGAAGGAACCAAATTTAGATTATATGTTATACCTTCATATGTATTTTGTAAACAAACATATATACATACATATGTATATTATTAGAATAATTTATTAGAATATCTAATAAAGTGTAATATATACTTTGCGATATAAAAAAGTATTTGGCCTACGAGGTTAATATTATTTTACTTTTTTGTGAATAAATAAATTAAAGCGAGTACCATTTATATAACAAACGTAACTGTTATAAATTGTTTTTATATCTTTCATTGTGAATGAAGCTTTAATCTTAAGAACTTTTTTACTCATTGGAATTCAAAATTTATCTTACAATATATCTTCTAAAACTATTGAGAATCACTAGAACTTGAACTAGAACTATCTGTAGACATGACTTCTACATCATCTTGTGAGGCCTCTTTATGCGAACGTGTTTCCAACGCAACCGAATTACCTGAGGAACCCATTGACATATGTAATTCCCCCATATTTGTCCAGTTGAATTGATTTTGAAATGCATTTGGTACTTCATTCATATTACGTTGATTTTCAGTCATGCTATTTTGATGTGCCACACCCCCACCATTTATATTAAGATCTGATTTCCCCAAAAAACCATTCCTCATTTCAATATCAGTAGGATAAGGACGTCGAACATCACCAATACACCATGTCAAAGGTGCACTAACGGCATTTGCTGAACTTATGCGGTGAGCATATTTAATTAACTCTTCAGACGATACAGGTCGCTTATTGGCCTGATTAATACTTGCTAATTTACGACGAGCTTGGAAAATGGCAGTAGATAAAATATGTTCCGCTTCTTTAAGAGACTTTTGTAATTTTTGTATTTCACGATCCTGCAAGTGTTTATTATAAAAAGATATCAAACAGTTTTAAATTTTGACTGACCTGCACATCGACTTTTGCTTTCAAATCATCCATTCTTTGTTCCAAATTAGCCTGTTCGTCAGCCAAATCCAACATTTTTCGAAATTCTTTATCCTTTGCTACTAACAGGTCCACCAATGCTGTGTGTTCTGCAGTCGATATTTTCTGATGTTTAGGCGAAAGATTTTCTATAAGCTCCCTATATAATACGATAAAGATGGGCTTAAATCTAGTTACCGACGCAGCTCCAAATAAAAAAAGTACCTAGGGTGACCGAAAATTTAAAAATAAAAAGAAAAAATTTAATAAAAAAATTGGCGCTTAGTTCTCATACAAATATGCGATTTTTCACTATATTTCCAAAAGTATATGGTTAATACTGGTATCATTTCAAAGTTTTTCACTATATTTTTTGGACATACAACATTTATTTAAATATTTTTAGTTTATTAAGAAGTGGAATGAAAATACAAAAGTTTTTACTAAGCATACAAACAAATACATATATTAATTTTTTTGTAATTGTTTAATGTATGTATACCTAGAGTATAGGTATATAAATTTATTTAAGAATTTTAATTAAAATATGTATATGTTAAACCATCTTTATGTTTATGTTATACTAAGCAGAGCAGCTTTAGTTAGCGAAGCTAGTGTTTATTATGCCACGGAGCAGAAAATCTTTACGCTTTGCAGAGAAGCTTTAGTAAACGAAGCCAATGTTCGTTATAACAAGGAGAAAATCTTTGCGCCCGGCCGAAGATCGGCTATGTAGAGAAATTATAGTTAGCGAAACCGGTATTTGTTATACCATAGGGGAGAAAATCCTTGCGTCCAGCCGAAGGCCGTCTATGCATAGAAGCTTTAGTAAGCGAAGCCGGTGTTTGTTATACCATAGAGAAGAAGATCCTTGCGTCCGCACGAAGGCCGGCTTTGCAGGGAAGTATTTTTTGCGACGATGGTGTTTAGTTTATAAAATGTGTATTGCACTTGTATTTAAATAACATACTTTCCTAGTGCACTTCCGTTTAATTTTGACGTGAAATGAAACTGTAATGTGAGCTAAAGAGTTAAACATTTTGAAATAAATTTTGTACATTCGGAAAAATCTATTAAAGAGCTTAAAACTGATATCAATATTGACCAAATAGGTACGTTAAGAATTGTAGTGGAAAAGCGCATGTTTATATGAAAACGTTAAACGTCCATAACTCGAAAACTAAGCGTTTGCGACTTTTTTTTTATTTTTTCTTCTTATTTTTCCATTTTCTATCACCCTAGGTACTTATTTTTTGGAGCTGCGTCGGTAAACTAAATTTGTGCCTTAAGATGTTAGTATACAAGATTTCTTCCAATTCAGTTTACACACTTTGATATTAACTCCATATCATCTATTAAAAGAAGTAAACGTTCCTTTGTGCTCAAATGGAAAGACATTTTATTGTAAATAAACAAAAAAAAAAAAAATACTAATCGAAAAATTAATTGCTTCTTCTCTTGTAATAATTAATATGCACTATAAAGTGATAGCAAACAATTCATCTGGAGTCAGCGCTGCCACTTTCTTAACAACTTTTTAAAAAAAAAGTTATGTGTATTTTCAAATGTTTGAACCTGAATATTTTTATGTTATTAAAAAAAGTAATAAAATAAAAACATCAATAACAAACATTATTTGAGTTTCTGAAGTATTTTATGATCTAACGGAATTAAAATTTTGTGATGTATAAATAACGATGAATAACAAAAAAGGGTTTCTAATGAAAACTGCATGAAATCATGAACAGATAGCCTTCGACGTCCTTGGATCAAAATAATAACGATGTGCTATATTTTTAATTATTAAATTTACTTGAACATAAATTTCATGTTGATAAAAATAATTTGATCGGATTAGTAAATGGCTTGCACTCTTTTGTGACCTCTATACTAATGTTAAGGCTAAGGCTGATATTCACTATCCTACACAATCCTACGATTCGGGCGCAAGGATTTTCTCCACTATAGTATAACAAACACCGGCTTCGCTAACGAAAGCTTCTCTGCATACCAGGTCTTCGGCCGGGCGCAAGGATTGTTTCCTTTATGGTATAAAAACACCGACTTCGCTAACTAAATTGCCGAAATATTGGATATATTTAAAGTTTTTTATATAAAAAGATCTTAAGCTCGATAATTTAGTTACACTATTCTTAAACTAATCTTTAGGGGAAAATAATAATCGAATAGAAAAATAAAATGCATATTTTCAATCGTGTGCAAATTACCTGTAATTTGAGTACATATTAGTGGGGATGGAGGTACTTTTTCTGCCCCAGTGGGCGCCAGAAGTCCTGCCAGACCTAAATTTAGTTATTTTCGTTTGACTTGCACAATTACCTTTCATTTTAGTACCCACACATGCCACTAAGGGCTAATAAATCAGAACAAGTTAAACTCTATATTTGGTTTAAAATGTGTTTAAGCCAACAAATCTGTAAATCAGAAAACATATAAACCATATTTAAACGCATAAAATTGGGCGTTTAAATTACCAATACAAACCATATGAATTTGTCAACATTTATCGTAGTGCTGCCACATGTTCGTTTTTACACTACATACAATACATGGGACACTGATTTACAACTGTTGAGTTTAAACTACATATAAATTTAAGTTTAGTTCAACTAAACCAGCGTTTAAACACTCACTGATTTATTAGCCATAAGTGGGCAGGGCGGTTTTTTGGGTCCTCCTTAAATTTTAATGTATGTTTTTTTTTTTAATTCTGAATCGGGTGGCACAAGACGAATTTAACTACAGGTGGTGTCGAACCAATTTTTTTGGTTTGTTAGTTATAAACACTAATGGCCTTATTAATAAAAAATAAAATAGGTTGATACCAGGTTTATTAAACAAATTTTCATGCAAAATCCTTTTCATAAGCCCTTTATTAACCTGTTTTATTTTTTAAAAATAAGGACGTTACAATGAAGTGCAAAAAACCCTATGTTGTTTTTGGATTGTTGTAGTTTCGGCACCACCTGTAGTTGAATTCGCCATGGAATTTCAAATCTTTATTTCGTGTGCACCGTAAACTGCATTTCGGCCAATTTTAATAAAAATGCTGTGTCGCAATTAACACCATGGACATTTCTTGCCGGACAGACGAAGTTGGTTGGCGAGAGAGGAAAAGAGTAAGCATACGTCGTCGCCCCGTTACCAACAAACTTCGTCTGTCCGGCAAGAGATGTACATAGTGTAAATAGCGTGCAGCTAAATCAAAATTTTTAATGCTACATTTAGCTTCATAGTGCCGAAATGGTCACACTTCGCAATTAACACCATGGACATTTCTTGCCGGACAGACGAAGTTGGTTGGCGAGAGAGGAAAAGAGTAAGCATACGTCGTCGCCCCGTTACCACCAAACTTCGTCTGTCCGGCAAGATATGTACATAGACCCCTTTCAGACAAGCAAAGTTTACTTTGCAAAGTCTTGAGTTTATAGAAGAGAAGGGAAAAGAGTATAGCGGGGGAGTACATAGAGCCCTTTCAGACAAGCAAAGTTTACTTTGCAAAGTCTTGAGTTTATAGAAGAGAAGGGAAAAGAGTATAGCGGGGGAGTACATACTTTGCTGTACTCGCAAAGTCGTTTTGTTTTTCGTTCGTAGATTATACCTGAAGTTGGCTGCAACTTTATATTTATATACAGCGTTACCTTAATCTTTGGAATAAAAATTGTCATATGGCGAAAGAAATCATATTTTGAAGAGGAAAATCTTAAATTTTTTTTCTTAATTTAAATTTTTTAAAACAAGGGCAAAATAGGAAGAATTATTAATTTTTTATAAAACCATACTTCTTATTATTAAAATTGAAATACATAAAAACATAATTCGTCAGTATATGAAACTTTATAAAAATAAATTTTTTCTTTTCCCAAATATTTTTTTATCAATATTCTAACTGCCTATTTCCGATGTACGAAAGAATTATTTACTTCTTAAGGTACGTTCAGACTAATGAAATATTTAACGAAAATATTTGTTCTGATATTTGCTTCAAACTGTGTGAAACAAAAAAATATTTTGTTAATGTTCAAACAAAGCTCAAATATTCGATAATTTTTGTTTTATGAAACAGTTGGCAAACAGTGTTAATAAAATAAATTAATTCATGTTTGCCATGCGTTCAGACTAAAAGAAATATTTGCATCAAATAATTATTTATGAAAGTGTTCAAAAATAAAAGTATATTTCACAAATGGTAAAAATGAGCACAAAAGCTAATTTTTTATTTTATTCTGTGGATCAGCATCTCTTTTAGTGTTAGAACAGGAGAATGTAGAAGAAGAAAAAAATGAAAGCTACTGGGTAACAGGAACATGGCTAAAATTTGTGAAAAATTGCAAAGTTGGAAACAAACCCTTAAATATATTTGAAGTTGCTAAATCAGTTAAAAAACAAAATGTCGAGAAAAAAAAATTTTGCAAAAAAAATTTAGATATTTCAAACAAGCCATAACATTTATTAAAAGTGCCTAAAACTATAAGGAACGGCAAAAATTCGATATTTGATGTTTGCTTTCAAATATTTCATAAGTCTGAACGTACCTTTAGACTTTGCTATCGTGCCGCTATTAGCAAATTTTTGCGAATTACCGCTAATTTAGCAATTTTTATAGAATTTTTGCCATTCCTTATAGTTTTAGGAACTTTTACTAAATTTTATGGCTTGTTTGAAATATTAAAATGGTTCGCGAATTTTCGCTATTTTTGCAAATTTTTTTTTTGTTTTCCCCTAAATTTTGTTTTTTAGCCAATTTAGAAATTTCAAATATATTTTAGGGTTTGTTTCCAAGTTTGCCATTTTATCTATGTTCGCAAAAGAAGCGATTTTTTTCTGTGATTCTTTGCAGCTTTAACTATTTTTAATAATTATGAGTACTAAAGTTTGGTATCATGCCGCTATTAGCAAATTTTTGCGAATTTTCGCTAATTTAGCAATTTTTACCGAATTTTCGCCATTCCTTATATTTTTAGGGACTTTTAAAAAAAATTTTTTTTGTTATTTTCCGACAATCTGTTTTTTTAACCGATTTCAAATAAATTTTAGGGTTTGTTTCTAAGTTTGCAATTTTTCGCGAATTTTAGCCATCCTCGCAAAGTAGCGATTTTTCACTGTGAATCTTTAGAGCTTTAACGATTTTTAATAATTATTAGGCTATAATTATTATAATAATTATTTGCTATCATACTGCTATTAGCAAATTTCCGCTAATATAGCAATTTTTATCGAAATTTTGCCATTCCTTTTAGTTTTAGGCACTTTTAATAAATTTTATGGCTTGTTTGAAATATCTAAATTTTTCGCGAATTTTCGCTATTTTTGCAACATTTTTTTGTGTTTTTTTCTTGACATTTTGTTTTTAACCGATTTAGCGACTTCAAATATATTTTAGGGTTTGTTTCCTACTTTGCAATCTTTCGCAAATTTTAGCCATGTTCCCGTTACCCAGTGGCTTCCATTTTTTTTTCTTTTACATTCTCCTGTTCTATCACTATAAGAGATGCTGATCCACAGAATTAAATAAATAATTTAGCTTTTGCGCTCATTTTTACTATTTGAGAAATATATTTTTATTTTTGAACACTTTCATTAAATAATTATTTGATGCAAATATTTCTTTTAGTCTGAACGCATGGCAAACATGAATTAATTTATTTTATTTAACAATGTTTGCCAACTGTTTCATCAAACAAAAATTGTCAAATATTTGAGCTTAGTTTGAACATTAAACAAAATATTTTTTTGTTTCACACAGTTTGAAGCAAATATCAGAACAAATATTTTCATCAAATATTTCATTAGTCTGAACGTACCTTTACAATTATAAAAAATCTTTAAAATAGTAAAGAATCCGAAAACTTACAGGAAAAATTGCTTCTATCCGGAACATGGCTAAAATTATTTGCCGTTGTTTGCTCTTACAATTTTTTTGTAATGTCAAATAAATGTTTTCTCAAAAATTACTAAAATATTTGATTTTTTGTGTTCACACTATGTTCACATTGGACAAATATTTGTTTGCCGGCAAATACTTTTATTTGCTCAAAATCAGCTGTTATTTTATTTGATACTCAAAAAAATTTTATGTTCAGACTACGTTAATGAAATATTTGATGTTTGCTTTCAAATATTTCATCAGTCTGAACGTACCTTTACAAATACATTTAAAACAAAAACAAAGTTTTTAGAATTTGTTTTTGTTTTAAATGTAGTTGTTCGAAAGAAGGAATTCTTTCGCACATTGAAATAGGTTATAATATGCCTTTTTTAATATTTTTATGTCCAGAAATAAGGATGCAATTTTGTGTATTCTAGATACTGGGTACAAAAGTGTGCAGCACCAACACACATCAATCTGATGCAAAGCTTCATTGTTTTAAAAATTTACTGTTTAAATAATCGTGTATTTTCTATAAGCAAAATTAAAGTAAAAATCAGAATTTCTAAAAATAAAAAATCATCATTTGAGAAAAAAATCTTTAATCATATTTTTGTTTAAAAAAATAATCCGAAATATGATAAAATCAACATTCTGGCAACGCTGTTTATATATTACATTCAAACAAGAGAAAACAAAAATTTGTCAAATTAAACTTTGTGTGTCTGAGCACCAAACAAAGTTTAAAAGAGAATTCAACAGACTTTGTCAAAGTAAACTTTGCCTGTCTGAAAGGGGACATAGTGTAAATAGCGTGCAGCTTAATCAAAATTTTTAATGCTACATTTAGCTTCATAGTGCCGAAATGGTCACACTGTTCGGTTTCGCAAAGCAAATTGAATATTCAATTCGCCTTGTTTTGTTTACCTTTTTCTGATGTCAAATTTTCAGTTTAAAGTTCTGGGCAAGGTTCTGGGCTGTGGTTCTGGGGCTGTTGATTCCTGTACACATACATTGTGTAATATATTGTTGCAATTTTTTTGTTTTAATTCCAGCGACATGAACAGATGTATTTTTAAGCAAGTTTACCAAAAGGTATACCGGTACTATAGTTATAAATCCGTAAAACGTCCAGACTTTCTGACTAAGGCTAATGTTTTGCCGAAGACAATCAATAATGAAGTTAGGCCAAAAATTAATACAGATCTTACAAAACACCTACGGCTTAAAATTTTAGCTACAGGGCCGATTACTATCGCTGATTATATGCAGGAAGTTTTAATAAATCCACAATCGGGCTATTACATGTACCGGGATGTCTTTGGTCGAGAAGGAGATTTCATAACCTCACCGGAAATTTCACAAATTTTTGGAGAGGTAAGTGGAAAAAATTCAAAAAATGTTCTTGTATTGAAATAATTATTGCAAAGCTTGTTGCTGTTTGGCTTTTAAGTGAATGGCAAAAAATAGGAGGTCCACCATTTCAGCTGGTAGAACTTGGTCCAGGAAGGGGCACTCTAGCACGTGATATCTTGAAAGTTTTATCCCAATTTAAAATGGAGAGAAAATTCTCAATGCACCTGGTTGAAATTAGTCCACATCTTAGTACGGTACAGGCCCAACTTTTGTGCTATACACACGAAGCCACCAACAGCAATATGTTGGGTTATTATCAAAAAGGTGTAACAGCCTCAGGCGTACAAGTTTTTTGGTATTCCCGACTGGAGGATGTACCTGCTGAATTTTCCCTTGTATTGGCACATGAGTTCTTTGACGCTTTACCCGTCCACAAACTTCAAATGGAAAATGGATTATGGAAAGAAGTGCTTGTAGACATTGCCGATGAAAAGGATAATGATACAGATTTTAGATTTGTGTTATCAAAGAATCAAACTCCTATTTCAAAACTTTTTGAGCCCATTACTGCTGAAACTAGGCAATGCCTTGAATATTCTATAGAATCGGATCGTTTAATTAGTCTTTTAGCTGGTCGTTTAGAAAAAAATGGTGGCATTGGACTTATAATTGACTATGGTTATTTTGGTGAAAAATCCGATACATTACGGGTAACGAATCCAAATTTAAATAACAATTACAAATTTGTAACGTTTATAAATTTTTAGGCCTTTAAAAAACACGAACTTTTTAATCCATTAACATCTCCAGGATCAGCAGATATAACAGTCGACGTTGATTTTAGACAAATGAAAAGAATTGCTGAAAAAGATAACAAAGTTTTATGTTTTGGACCTGTTGAGCAAGGGCTTTTCCTTCAACGTATGCAAGGAGAAGCCCGATTGCAGGTATTTATACCAAGATTTAAAATAATTTCTATGTAAGTTTATAACCCCAATACATTTATATCTTTAATTTAGCGCTTATTAAATAATGCTTTGCCTGAAAATAAGACAAACATTAAGTCCGCCTACGAGATGCTAACACATTCAGATAAAATGGGTTCTAGATTTAAATTTTTTGCTATGTTTCCCGCTGTTTTGAAAGATCACTTAAAAAAGTTTCCTGTAAATGGTTTTTAGTAGTGCGTAATATACATGTTAAAATTTATTTTACAAATGAAATGTTCAAACTTGATTTAAAATATAGAATCAACAATGTTATTTATTATTAAACGTTTCGTTAATGATTTTGGTCTCTTGAGGCGTAAATTGAAGAACAGCACTTATAGCATTCATCATATGCCGCTTGCCGTCCGAGTCCTTGGATACAATGTAACTGATAATAACATTTTTTAAATACTCCAAATTCGCACCTTCTCGTGACTTACACCGTTCAAGCCTAGTAAGAAATAATAATTTATATTTATTGTATTAACAAATTCTATTAAAGTATACATATATTTTGCACAATATAAATCGCACTTGATCATTAAAAAGGTATTAACCAGTGTTGCCAATCTGTGGATAATTATTTTTCTTATTATTTCATTAATTTTTTAGTCAAGTTCGAACATTGACTAATTGTCATTTTTCAGTTTCAGTGTTCGGAAAAAAACAATATTTCGCATATATATCGCGAACTAATTGCTCAATATTTTTTTAAAGAAATTCGGGTCTTTTCTGAAAATCACGTGATTTAAAATAAACAAATATTTGTTCAATTTATTTTATGACTACAAAATTTGTTTGTATGAAACAGAACCATTCACAGCGAATTTGAAATATATATGTTGCTTTAGCTTGTTAGGTTCTAGTAATGTCAGAAATAAAATAAACATTTGTGTTCTGTTCTTCTACCGACGTTATTGCTAATGTTGAAAAATAAATATTGAGCATGGAGGTGTGCGATTATACAGCCATCCCACTATAGGCAATTTTTGCCTTTTTTGGCCAAAAGAGATTTTTTAACCT
Source organism: Pollenia amentaria (assembly GCA_943735925.1). NCBI lineage: Eukaryota > Metazoa > Arthropoda > Insecta > Diptera > Polleniidae > Pollenia > Pollenia amentaria. Next base: position 4,237,067 of record OX031006.1, on the reverse strand, counting down.
TTGATATTTTTTGAATTCAGTACTCTTAAAACATACCAAAATAAGCATCTTTGTGTATTTTTTTCTACGATGTGGATTTACCGTTACTTTATTAGATAAGCTTACTATGTGTTTTGTTAAGGTGCCCGTAGACGACATGTTTTTTACATCTGACTTGTCAAGTTTTCAAGTCACATGTAATTGTGAATGTCTGTCAAAATTGCTGTTTTACATAAGCTTTATAATATTTGGTCACACACGTACATGTAATTTGCTTCTGACATTGTCTATGTTTTTTCTCTGTAGTTATGGAGTAAACCAAAGTAGTTCTTGGTTTCAAAATAGCGTGCTACCGCCACAAAAATTTTTATTTGCGAGTAAAAATCAATGATTGAGTGCAGTAAAATACAAGTGATTTTTAAATAAAAGTTTTGACACAAATAACTTATGATTATAGAAAAATAAAAATTAAAACTAATATCGAAAGTGAATATTTTTTAAATACATATATATGTATGTATTGAAATATTGGGGAATTCTTCTATTAGTACGATTATATCGACAGAGTTAAAGTGGATTAAAAATTAATAAATATACCTATGAATTGGAATTTCACTTAGCCATATAAAACTAGATTTTTTCTCTAGGGCAATAAAAAATATCATCCATAAATATCTAACTGGAGCTGCAAATACTAGCAAATCTCTTTAAAAAAAAGTTTTTTTGGCGTAAGAGTCGGCGAAAACTGCCAACAGGAAGACGAACAATATTCTGAGAGCGAAGATGAGGAAATTGAGAATCATGTTTTTTTAAATTTATGTTTTTTTTAAATTTATTTAATAATTAAGAACAAGAAAATCAAATTTTACAATAAGACTTTATGTTTTTCCTGATCAATTAATTTTTTTGACATTTTAAATGGGCGTGGCACCTCTCAGCAAAGATAACTGTCGTTTAAAGTTTTAAAGATGCGTATAGAAGAAGGTATCCCCATACAAAATTAATACTATAGATGGTAGATCCACCATTTTATTTATTCATTGGTTTGCTAATACAGAGCCCCTGTGGGCCATTAAAAATATATTACACAGTTTGAATACCTAAGTTATTACAAGTTAAGGCAACAAAATTTAACTGCCAGTTCAACGATTTCGAACGTTAACGTTCGCATAGAAAATAACATTTAAAACAGCAACAAAATTTTAAAATTTGTTTTTGTTTTAAATGTTATTTTCTATGCGAACGTTAACGTTCGAAATCGTTAAACAGGCCGTTAATTCTATATATCGTCACCTAAAATGGAAAAGGGCTTAGCAAAAAAATTTGAAATAGTTTTTGATGGATTTCTGTTCGTTTTATGAAACTACATGTTTAGAAAAAATTTTAGATTCTGCGAACAAAAATGACGAATTTATCAAAGAAATTTAAACGCCAAGTACACCTTCTTGTGATTGATTTTGAGTGTTTTATTCTCCTGTAAAAAATACTGTTGATGCGCCATTTTTCATTTTTGGTGACGATATATACATAAAAAATCAGTTTTTTTCTATACACCTATTATCAGATATAAATAATAAATAAATTACACAAATATGTATATCGATAATGGTATTAATCTGCATTGCCAGAATTAAAATTAACTTTGGTAGAAGCAGGGGGAATGTTACCTCCGGTACAAAGTAAATACTTAAGATCGTTTATTTATAAAACCATAACATTTTAGCTAAGGCCTTTTGGGTATAAATCGGCATTTTCAGTTCAAAAATTGCCTCTTAAGAAGAAAGTTGCACCTCATACAGAGTTAATACTTCTTATCGTTTATTTAGAAAATTATTAAAATTAATAAATTCTACAAAACTATGTTAAAAATTGGCAAAGTGTTTTTGAGGTGATAAATACTTAAATATTTTGGTGTCGAATACAAAAAAGCAAAACATACATAATTGAAAAGGTACAAGCTCGAAATAAATTACATTATTTAATTTATTTTGTATAATTGAAAACTTAATTTCATTATTGAATTCAATATTCTTACCTATCGACTTGCTCCTCAAGCAATCCAATTTTATTGTTAAGTTCTTCTTGAGCGGTGACTTTTTCATGTATAGCTTTACGCATCGTAGTTTCTGCTTGATATTTGGATTTTCTTAAATTAGCTATATCAATATCTTTACGAGCAATTTCATTGGCATAATGTAGCATATGACAGCTAGAGCCTATGGATAGCTTTTTAGGCTTTATGTTTTGTGCTGTGTTAGAGTCATCGTGAGCTATTTCCTCAAATTGTTCTCCAGCGGATGAGGTCGCGTTGTTGGCATCACTTTTAATAGCACTCAATGCTGAGAAGCTAACATTAGGATGATGGTTAGAATGAAAAATTTCGAAAGATGTCTGTAAAGCTTTTATCTCCTGTTCCTTTTCGTCTAGTAGTTGAAGAGAACGCTGTCTTTGTTTTTGAAGCTGCTGTTCAAGATCATTTAGTTTGCAGCGATAGTCATTTTCTATATCAGCATGCAAGGTTTGCCATTTATGACGCTCTTCCTTTACTGTCAGTCGTAGTTTTTCGTTATAATTCTTCAACTCTAAATCTTGTTGGTCTAAATTTCGATTTAAGTCTTTAACCTTTTTCTGCAATGTCGTTATGTGGTCTTTTTGTTGTTTTAATTTTTTTTCGAGTTCACTGATTTCAAGTTTAGAATCTTCAAGTTGTTGGATAGTGCTTAACATTTCCTGTTCACATTGAGAATGGTCGGCTCCGACTGAAAAAATGTTTGTCAAATCAATTGGATTGGATGAATGATTATTTGCATGTAAAAGAATTTTTTTCAAATGCATGATATTTTCGACTATATCCGCGACATCGACATTAGAAAGTGTTGCTCTTTTCACAATTTTATCGTTATAAAGATCGTAGAAGCTCCTATCTGATTGTGCTTTATGAGAATTTTCAGAAGTCATCTTTTCTAAATCGTGTATTTGCATCTTCAAAAGTTGAATGGATTCTTGGTCTTGTTGTCTCAAGCGATCATATGTGCCAACGGAAGTACTTAATTCGGACAATCTAGATTCAAGATTCGCTACACGGCTCTCATGCAAAACAGCAAGTTTTCGTGATTGTTCCTCTGCCAGCTGGACTCTGTGTTGTTCATTTTTAATTGCAACTGCGTGCTGTTCCTTTAGTTGCTGCATTTCCCTTTGAAGTTGCTTCAATAAGACTGAGCTGTTCAGGCTTCCGGATAAAGAATGATCCAAACCGCTTTTTTGGTCATTAAATAGTGCGATGCGAGCGTTAGCTTCTTTTAGTTGAGCTTGTAGTTGTGTAATTCGTGTATTTTCTGTTTCATTGCTAGCAAACTGCATTTTGAAATTATTCAATTGCATCTCTATACTCTCTTTGAGATGCCTTTCATCGGCGTACAACTTTTGAAGTTCTCTAATCATAAGCATTTGATTGTTTGTTTCTTTTTCACGTTCCTGTCGCTCAATTATCAACTTGGCTTTATACTCATCAACTTCAAGTTTAGCCTGATCATCTTTTTTCTTTATTGTATTTTGAAGATCATTTATAGTTTGTTCCTTCTGTTGGAGTTGGGCGCGTAATACTTTCTTATCGGCCTGAAATGACGCTTCCATTCTAGATTTTTCAGCCGACAAAGTAGCCAATGAATTCATAAGTGTCGAAATTTGCCCCTGAACTAAAAATTTGTCGTCTGATTTTATAACCACACTAGATTTAGTTAAAGCCTCCTCCGAAACTTGACGCCCATCACATTCAGGTATGTGGCTGTCTGATTTTGTGTTATCATCTTTCTTATTTAGAACTGCCGTTAAGCTGGTCTCGAGTGCTTCTTTCTCTTTAAGTAAACCCTTATATGCTGTAATGATATCTTTATCGAAATATATGTATGTGTGTTAACATATCGTAGATAATTTTTATTTGCTAAATTTCATTAATAGATTATTGCTTACCTTTCAATCTTTTTTCATACCGAGAAAGTTGCTCCTTTTGAGAGTTGATAACCGACTCTAGATCATTTCTACTCCGTTCCATTTTAAATGTTTATTTAATTTTTAATATTATTATAACTATTGTCACACACTTTATTTATTCCACGATGGAATAAGGAGGTGGTCTAACTAGACCACCTGTTCAGTGTTTTTCGCCGTATTTGAAGTCAGATTGACAAATATTTTGTTGCTCAAATTTGTTTTCGCCTCGTACTAAATGGTCAATGACACATGAGAACATTTTCTAAGCCGCTCAATTTTTGTTCTTTCCGTCACACTCGGGATTATTTCATCTGGAATAAAATCCGTCACACACGGGACTATTTCATATGGAATAAAATGTATACGTGTACACAGCTTTGTATGCATTAGTGTTTTTTGCATTCATTTTTTTGTTTTTTGCTAAAGACTTGGGGGAAAAAGTTATATTATTAGGTGGGTTCATTTACTTTACTAGCAGAAACTTGCAAAGAGAGAGTAAGTAGGAAATTAAAGAAATTGCTCTCAAAATACTAAAAAGTAAATGAACACTTTGCTAGCCAAAATTTGCAAGTTAAAGTAGTGACGAATATACAGGAATATTTGAGTACCCATTAAATATTCTAAGACTTGGGAAAATTTTATACATTACGGTAAAAATAATGTGATTTTATTAATTTATATTTGCTTATAATGAATAAAATGAATCATGAATTGGATTTTTATTTTGTTTAGGAGGGGAAAGAAGTATTCGGGTGTTCATCAATAAAAAAAGATAAAAAAAAACCTTTGTTAACAATAAAAGTATTTATAAGGCAAAACAAAATATTTAATTTAACAATCTATGTACCTATAACCTATGTATATAGGTATATCAAATTTCAACGTTACGGACAGATTAATTTTCGCACAGCCTTAACGCCGTGAGTTATAAGGTTGAAATTTGAACCGGATGCTGGTCTTTCGCTAAATCGATCTAGAAAAAATATAAAAATGGTGAAATGCGGGAAATTAAATGTCTTTGTTTTAAAACTAAGAAGCATAAACTTTGGCATTTAAATATGACCACGAAAGAAAGGTATCGAGGTAGCGGGTTAAATTATTGTTAATTATAAAATAATATTAGATATTCTCATTATCTACTTTAAGACCGTTTTATTTGGTCCAAATGCATTTCTTTGGTGTTTGTTTCATAATAAACAAGACGGTCATAAAGTAAACAATGAGAATATCTCAAATTATTTTACAATTAATAAGAATCTTTAATTTTGTAAATAATTTAATTTGCAAATAAATTTTTAAACTAATGGGGTATTTGCAATAGTGTTAATTATCGGGTATCTAGGCAACCATTATACTCACAGTACTAATAACTACACCTGATCGGTTAGAAGCAAAACAAAATACATATTTTTTTTTTTTTGATTTTCTTACAACTAAAGTTTTTGGCTGACCATTTTGGTCATATTGCCAGGGTATCAAACGAAATTTTGGAGCTTCACCGTTCGACCTAAACCTACGTATAGGAAGGCGAGAGCTTCCAGAATCCAGTCCAGAGTATTTTTTGGTCTCTACCAGTAAACGTCTGAGTTTTATATGGTTCTCCACCATTCACATCGAAATATAATTGGTTATCCACCAGACAAACACGTTAAAAAAAATGTAAAGGTTAAAAACGATTGCATCAAGTCAATGCTGACAACCGCAAAAACTGTAACTCGGTATAGTTATACGACGCCACGCCATTAACCAATGCGAGGTGACACCGTAAAACGCACGAAAAGTAGACATACAAGAACGATCTGACTGTCCTTAAAAAATAATGACAACGAGGGATTTTTTTAACAAGTTCATTATTTTATTTAGCAATAAAAATATCGAAATATCTGTCATAAGTTAAACAAAAGTATGATTTCTTATCGCATAAATATCAAAATCAACATTCACTTGAAAATTTTTGCAAAATATCTTCTTTTGTAAACAAAAACTTGAAACAGCTGTTCCAAAAATTCTTGCAAGTAAAAATGTTACTAGTAAAAATTTACAAGAATTTTTGTCTCTCAATTTTTTCTCTCTCTTGACGCTCTCAAATTGCAAATTTTTTGGGTTAATGAACACTTTCCAGTAACAATTGTTACAAATTCGTAACAATTTTGACTAAATGAACACAGCTATTGTTAGACATTTTTAATTATATATCAGTGGTGTCAATTATGATTGTGTTGGTGCGATTACTCTTGTCTCTTACATTCCCAGCGGGAGAAATCTGCGGTTGCGAGGCGTATTACGAGGCCTAATTAACATACATATTTTGCTATGAAGACTAGAGCAATTAATTATAATACATTTATCGAAAAATGTTGAGTTATGGACAGACACAATCAGTTATTATTTAAATAAATTTAATTTGGAACCTGCATTTCGCAGAAACTTTGCTTATTTTTTTGGAAAAATTGAGCACTTGACAATATTTGAAGTCTTTTTACAACCTTATACAATTCTTTCCAATATTTTTAATTTTGTGCTCAACATATGTACCTTTGCGAATGCCAACAATGAAAATTCATTTGCACATACTAATGCAAATAATAACCCCATTAAGTTTAAAAATATTCTATAATTATTAACCACCATTATAAAAAGAGAAGATTTTACTAGCCTATAAAAATATACTTTTATTTACCAATAATATCTTCTAAATTTATATTGCAGTTTCAAAATAACAAAACATTTTTTAGGTTTGCGGACGTTAATTTATTGCGTTGTTTTGAGCAAATGTATTTCAATTCGGAAAATATTTGTTCGCAAAGATATGTTGAGGAAAAAAGCGACAAACATTTGAAGGAATTCTTTTTTTAATACAGGATATAGCGCCCCGTCTAAATTTTTTCCAGAACTCAATAATATTTTCCCTATCTGGATAATTGAATTCGCTCCTAAGTATGATTAGTTCCGACTGGATGCTGAATTCATAATTCGCAACGTCGCACTTAAAAGGATTTTGGAATATGTTAAGTAGTGGTTTTATATCCTCAAAATCTTGAAAACGATTTTGAAAGTTGTAAAAAGGGTTTCAAAAATTGCCAAATGCTCGGATTTTTTCAAATATTTCTCCTTGTCATAAATAAGCAAAGTTTTAAGAAAGTTGGAAAAATCTTCATTATTTATTTCATTTATTAATAAAAATAATTTGGTTTTAAAATTAAAAAGAATCGTATATATATCACTTAAATTTTTTCCCTTTCCTTGTAGTTCCAAATTTAGTTCATTTAAAATGCTGCTTGTGTCCGCCAGAAACGCAAGGTCTAAGATGAACTCATAATCATTCAACTGTTTTAATTCACATTCGTCTAAATTTTCAGTTTCCCAAAAACGCAACACCTCTTTTCTAAGATCGAATAACCTGTTTAGACAATTACCCCGACTAAGCCAACGAACTTCCGTAAACATTTTAAAGTCGTGGTGATTGGCGTTTACGTTTTTAAGAAAACTTACAAATTTTCTGTGCGTTAATGAATGATGACCCCCCGTATTCTATTGATTATCCGCTCTGCAGTCTTCATAGCGGCATGTTCACTTATAAATTTTGAGGCAAGCATGGACTGATGAATTATGCAATGGAAAGCATGTTCCTCAATTCCATTTTGCTTAAGCTGTCCTACGAAACCTACGAAACACTATTTCGGCTCATGGGAAGCGTTTTTATAACGCTGCAATTGATTTTTAATTTTTCCAAAACTGCATTTAAAAGTATTTTCGGAAAACGGTTCCCTGCTTTACTATATCCAAAGTTAGTAAATTTGATATTTCTATTTTTAATTCTTCTTCTATCCTTTCTTCATGCTCTTCTTGTGATACCCAATATTTCAAACTATCTAAATAAAACTTTTTTTAATCATATATTGATTTCCCCTTTCCTTGACTTCATATTGTTGAATATCATTATGGAAATGATCGAAATGCCTTTTCAAACAATTTAATCTCTTAACTTCAAATGTTTACAACATAAGAGACATTGAAAATAATTAACTGCATTTTTTATCACAAAATATTTTTTATATGGCATCATCATTTATCTTTTTTTTAATAAACTCATCCACTTGCATGCTCGTTATCGCTGTCTACAAGACTACTTAATAAAATTCAAATTTGAAGTTTACAGAAGCTCAATAAACACAATATCAAGGCGAATTCATCACAGTTATTCTTGATACTACAACAAGTACACCTCGTACCAAAACCACAAGCAATTTGTTTTTTTAAAATCATTGTACAATTAGATATTGGGAATTATTTCTTTTTCATACGCAACTTTATTATATTCAACATTTTTTATTTTTCAAATTTATTCTATGAGTTAAATTTCAGCTATGTATTTTATAAAGCTTTTTTGTAATAGCTTTATTCCTTAAATTTTTTTTTTTTTTTATAAAATACATAACTGAAATTTAACTCATAGAATAAATAAAAGAGCGTAAGCGTACATGTGAGTTTTGCTTACACAATTGTGTATGACGCTGACATTCCTGTTATATATACATACATATCTATTACTACGTTTATACGCATAAACAGTGAATTAAATTTTTATTTGCGAATAGCTAACTCACGAAAACAATTCCTGATTAACGACACTATTTGCAAATAAGATTTAAACATTTCCACACTGTTAACCGTTTTAAGTTTTTATTTCGATGTGGCTCATCCATTTGACAACAAATTTAACATTAACTAAAAATTGTGCAAATAAAATATACAAATACACAATAATGTTTTTTGTTCTTTTAATTTTTGATTTAATAAATAAAGAGGTTATATACATACAGTGCTACCAAATAATAAAATTTTTCATCTTGCATCACAAAAATAAGAATTTTCTGTAAGAAAATTGACATATAAACAGTAATTTATAAATTATATTTAAATTTATAATTAAACTATAGTTAATCGCAAATAAAAATTATTTACGATTAGGCTACGTATAAACGTAGTATATATGTGTCTGTCCAATAGCCTATTGTTGCCATAGTGCTGTCATACAATATTTTTACTGTCAGATCCAAAGATTTTAAATAAATATTTTATTGTTCTATTAGTGGAAAATCTAGCGATTTTTTACATATTGTTTTCATTAGTTTTTAACATTTTTTTTTAACAAAAGTGTTAAAAATTTGAAGGTAAAAAATTAATTAAGAACTTAACAATAGTACAATATAGTAGGTAGTACCATTTGATAGAGCAAAAAAAATGTAAATATACACGACCGATAAACATCGTGGTGATAACAATTGGAAAATTGTTTTCTACATAGAAAGATCGTAGGAATCGGAAAAGAGGGTTGTCACTTTCAAGAAATTAGCTGTTTATAGGTTATACCCAAAGAAGTGTAAAACTTAAAAATCCATAAATATGTATATAGTTTGCTATTATTTAAAATAGATAAATTTCATTATAAGAAATATTCAAAATTAAAAAAATGTTTAAGTTTTGAAGAATAAAAAAAATACAAAAGAAATACTCAAATCACATAAAAAGTACATTATTTAAGAAACTCACAAAATTCTTCGCGCAAAATATTAAAAGAATTATGCCTGTTTTCATAAAAATATTTTTTATTTTTTTAGTGTGTATTTATTTATTTATTTCAGTCTTTCAATACAAACAAAGCCTATCTTTCAACCATTTAAAAAAAAAAAAACAATTAATACCTATAAATATTTATTAATATACAATATAAATATGTAATTTCTAATTTAGTGGCTCCCCAACCACATAAGTATTGCAAAAAAGAAATTTAAAATAATAAACATATTATTTATTTCTCTTTTTTTGTTCCTTATACCACAGATTTAATATTCATAGGTATTTCCACTATAGAATCTTAAAATCTCTTTTTTAAAAGTATTATTTTATTATTTATTTATTTAATAGATAATATAAACATAATAACAAATGTTAAATATAGAAATACTTATTATCTATAAATGGCTTAACATATTGGTTGTTAGCCAGATTGGCAAAATAGGAAGATAAAGAAAAAAAAATTAACTTTATTATATTCAACAATTTTTTTTTATTTTTTCTATGAGTTAAGTTTCAGTTATGTATTTTATAAAGCTTTTTGTAATAGTTCTATTCCTACTTTCCTGCTTTCAACGCCACCTGATAAATGAATTACAATATTTACAAAAACAACATGAAAATTGCGCGTGTTGATTTCAGTTGTTTTGTAATTGTATAAAAATGTTACCACCTTCATTTGTGCTGTGATTATTGTATTGTATTAAAGTTTTTGATTATTTAAATTAAAATTAAATAAGATAGTAACCATAGTGAAATAAAAATTGGCTAAAAATTAATTTATTTCATTGCGTTAGGCAGCAAAATTTGATTTTAGCTTAATATAATTTTTGACGTATACGGAGGCTTAAGGCTGAGTTAGGCGAACGTTGCTGTAACCGTAACGTACTGTACCGTACCGCTAGCACGTTGGTGCACTAAAGGTGCCCGTAGACGACATGTTTTTTACATCTGACTTGTCAAGTTTTCAAGTCACACGTAATTGTGAATGTCTGTCAAAATTGCTGTTTTACATAAGCTTTATAATATTTGGTCACACACGTTCATGTAATTTGCTTCTGACATTATCCATGTTTTTTCTCTGTAGTTATGGAGTAAACCAAAGTAGTTCTTGGTTTCAAAATAGCGTGCTGCCGCCACAAAAATTTTTATTTGCGCCGTAAAAAAGTTCAACCATCTAAACATTTTTTTTCTTTAAATTCGAATATACCAATTTAGGATATTAAAATGATACGTTTTTATTTATATATGTACATAATTTATATTCAATGGTGAAATGATTATACATATATCGGTATTGTAAAATATTAACTTAAGCCGGCTAATGATTCCGTCAACAATGCACCGCCGCTGCGGTTTTCTTCCCGGCATAGATTTCTGACACAGCTGATGTCAGATGGTTTGTCAGAAGAAAATAGAGCACGCTCTAATTGAAATTTTGTCAGATGACTTTGCGTCTGACTTGTACAGATGCAATGTTTTAAAGGTAACACACGACATGTATGTATTTTGCAGTGGGAAATTTGACAAGTCAGATGTAAAAAACATGTCGTGTACATGCAACTTTATAGAACATCTAAAACGTGTCAAATGTTTTCACATGAATAAACAATAAAGCAATAGTATACACAAAACAACACACACAGTGATGGGAAATCAAAAGGTTTAAATGGTGACCGCTGTGCAGAAGAAGTACCAAGTGATTAAAATGGTATTAAAACAGTATTTAGTGTATGTAAAAAAACATTATTAATTTAATATATGATATTTATATTATAGATTTGCAATAAACAAATATTTATTTTAGCATTCACATACACATTTACATGTATTATTTTGTAAACGTGCATAGACAAAACAATGTTTTGTAACCATTTAAAGGCTTTTGTATATTTCTCATTTCCATTGTATGTGCATATGCATTTTTTTATTTTGTATATCTAAGCATACATATTTATATACATATGGAAATATTTTGTATTGGAAGTAGTTTTGTCGAAAGTCCATAGATATACTGGAAAAAAGTACCAAAAAAAAGAGCAAAAATACCCGCATACAATTTAATATACAAGCAGGCCATCACTGCCTTACAACTGTCATGTAAGTCCCAATTTACACTAGGGACATTTCTTGCCGGACAGACGAAGTTTGATGGCGAGGGGTCGAAAAGGTAGAGTGTGTAGTACATGACTATCTGTACTGGACATTTTTTCATTTCTCTTTCTTACTTTTCGTAGTTTACATCTTGTTGCTTTATATTATTTTTCTCAATTTGTCGTCAGTTTGGCTTGTATTGTGTTATGTTTGTGGTGTTGTTAACTTGCCTTGTGCTTTCTAAATAAATAAACTAATAAATTAAAGTAAAAACAAAAAATTAATTAATAAAAATAAATTTTTGTGGTAAATGAATATAATACTCGGGTTTTAATTTTACAAAAATGTTTGGCAATTTAAATTTGCAAAATAATACCACAGACTATTATAATAAACACTACAAGAAAAAGCCGCCAAACTTTACGAATGAAGAAAAGAAAGAAACAAGTATAAAATTTCTGTCTGACTTCTAATGTTTCATATGTAAACGCTACAGGTACGATTAAAAGAGAATTCAAAAAATGTCCGGCAAGAAATGTCCCTAGTGTAAATTGGGACTAACGACGGCATGAAATTCTATTTTATACAGAATGAAACGTTACAACTACGGTACATTACATTTCGGTAAGCTTTTGCATTGCTTTTCATATACCAAAAAGCGAACAGCTGATTGATACAGTACAGATACGGTACAGCAACGTTCGCCTAACTGAGCCTTTATTTCCCTTTTTTGTTGTAACGTAGTATTTGTTGTCGTAGCGCTGCCACCTACTTATTCCACCATGGTTACTTTGGCGCAAAACATATACAAAAACACTTTTTTTGACGTTTGGGAATTATATTTTGAATTCGCCGTGGACATATCTGATGAACATCTGACGAGCTACACCTATTCGCCTTGCACCTAACCATGGTGAAATTACTACAAGGTGTCAGCACTAGGTGTTTTTATACAACAATACACCAAAAACGCAAATTTGTGTAAAGCATGATCAAGGTCTATCCATTAAGGCCATGTCAGATAAAACTTTTGCTTCGCGTTGCGTTACCGATTCGCTTTGACATCTAAGATAAAATATACATACTTATACGAAAGATGTCACATAAAGAACTTTCAAAGCGGAGCGAAGCAAAAAGTTAGCCAACTCTCATCTTTTTGCGCGCTTTGACAATTGGCTAGTATAATTTTCTTTTTTTTTAATTTTTTTTGCCAAATTCAATTCCAAAAAACAGTCCAATTAAATTTTTAACTTTAATTTTTGTAACAAATAATTAAATGTACAAATTACCAACCGCTTTTATGAGTAAACAAGCAATGCGTGAGTGTTGTCAAAGTTTTCATTGTGGCATACACCTTTTGCTTTGCGTTTTTCTGCCGAAGGTAGAAACGTCACGCAAAGCGACAAAGTTCTATCTGACACGGCCTTTAGGTCTGCTTAAGGAGCCAGATGTTTATTTGGTTTATTCCTCAATCATGTCAAAAGTTGTTTACTTTTGCATATACATGTATATTTTTGTTTACGTTTTTTGTTTTTTTGCCACACATACACGCATACAAAACACGTTTTTCCTTTTGTTTTCCCTATGTAGTAGTAAGATTTTGACAACAGTGAGGAAAATTACACAAACAAAATGCCTGTTGTTTTTTGTACTGCTGTATTGTTGTAGCGGTAAGCAGACCTATTGGATAGGCCTTGAGCATGATGAAATTACTACAAGGTGGCAGCGAATTTCAAAAATAAATCGTAATTGGTTTTTATATGTGCGTCTTTAGTTGTGCTAATGTATTTGTTTTATATAAAAAAAAAAACAAAAATTATTTTGTCTGTGAACACGTGCGTACGTTTTAATAATTCGTTAATGTTTGATATGCACTTGTACGCCTGTTTCTTTACACTATTGCTGAGAAACATTTTTAAATGTATTAAAAATAATAAAATTGTTCGGTTCCGAAGGATTTTGTTAAAAAAAAGGGAACAAGTCCAGTTTACCAACGCAGCTCCAAATAAAAAAAAAAGTACATAGGGTGATAGAAAATTGAAAAATAAGAAGAAAAAATAAAATGGCAAAATTCTCGGAAACGCATAGTTTCCGAGTTATGGACCTCGGAAGTTTTCATATGAATTTGTGATTTCCCACTACATTTCTGAACGTATATGGCCAATATTGGTATCATTTGAAAGCTCTTTAGCTCCTAATACAGTTTTTACAAAATTGTATATCAAAATGTTACGGAAGTGCACTAGGTAATAAAAATTTTATCAAAAAAATCCTAGCTTCGCTAAATAAAGCTTCTCCACATAGCCAGCCTTTGACCGGGCGCAAGGGTTTTCTCCTCTATGGTATAATAAACACCGGCTTCGCTATATAAAGCTTTTCCACATAGCCGGCCTTCGGCCGGGCGCAAGGATTTTCTCCTCTATGGTATAACAAACACCGGCTTCGCTAAATAAAGCTTCTCCGCATAGCCGGCCTGCGGCCGGGCACAAGGATTTTCTCCTCTATGGTATAGCAAACACCGGCTTCGCTAAATAAAGCTTATCCGCATAGCCGGCCTTCGGCCGGATGAACGGATTTTCTCCTCTATAGTATAACAAACACCGGCTTCGCTTACTAATGCTTTTCTGCATAGGTTTTCTCCCGAATCAGAGAGCGAATAATTTTTTTAATTTCTTAGTGTAGATAGAAATAAGTATGTAAGTATAAAAGTTAAGTTAAGTTTATTTTAGAAAAAAGTGAATTAAAAAACAAATTTAAAACATAAATACATATATTGGTTTTTATGCTTACTGAAAACTTTTGTTTTTTCGTAAATTCATCGCCGCTCCTTAATGGATTAAGAATTTTTAAATAAAATGTTTATATCCAGAAAGATCTATTCAAAAGCTTTCAAATGATACCAATATTGGCCATATAGGTTCAGAAATGTAATGGGAAATCTCAAATTCATATGAAAACTTCAGAGGTCCATAACTCGGAAACTATGCGTTTCCGAGAATTTTGCCATTTTATTTTTTCTTCTTATTTTTCAATTTTCTATCACCCTATGTACTTTTTTTTTTATTTGGAGCTGCGTTGGTAAACTGGACTTAAGCCAAAAAAAGTTTGGTCGCATAGAAAATTTTCAATGGCAGCGCTGATCGGCAACAAATAAAACAAAAATATTATGAAAAAATTACTAATAGATTCATAATTAAAATTTAAATGTTACATGAATTAAAACAATTGTTTTTCCACTTTTTCTTCACTGCAAGGCCTTTGGAGGTTTAAATAAACGGCGTACAAGTGCATATCAAACATTAACGAATTTTTAAAACGTGTTCACAGACAAAATAATTTTTTTTTATTTATTATATAAAAAAAAAAAAAAAAATACAATGGCACAACTAAAGACGCACATATAAAAACCAATTACGATTTATTTTTTGCAATTATTTTAATATTTATACACAATATTCATTCAAAACCCGCACAAGAATGATTTTTTTACGCACATCACTTTTCTCATGAATGTAAACATAAAAAAATGACAGAATACGGTTCTCACCACAGTTCAAGCAAAAAATAACCAGATACCCTAGTTCTGCCACCTCGTCGTAATTTCAACATGCACCGACCTTTTTAAATTCGCCTTGATTTTACCCCAGAGCACAATTTTGCTGCGAAAGTACTCGAGTGGACCTAATATATATTATTTTTTTAATTTGATTATAAAATAAACAATTGTTTAAGTTAATAAAATGGTATTTTTATTACACATAACAAGAACATTATCAACCACATCATTTTTAATGATACGGCGTTTAGCTAAACGTTCTAATCCTGGTTTAGGTAATCAAATAACTGCTATAAATGATGCGGTCTCAATTATAACAAATGACCCGGAAGGTTTTGAAGGCTTGGAAAGTGATTTATTCAATGCTCACAAATCCCATAAGGAACACGAACTGGAATTAAAACGTCAAAAAGAACAAATAAGACAGTATATAATAAAGAATAAATATTTCCGCAAGAATCCACGACCAAACCTACTAACATATTCTGAAAAAGAACAAATCAGATATTTGCATTCGAGTGACGAAGAAGAATGGACAGTTGAAAAATTGGCTGAAAGTTTTCCAGCCAATACTGAAACAATACGAAATATTTTAAAATCAAATTGGACTGCAGTGTCTCCGAAAAGAATACTTACACACGATAAAAATGTTTTGAGAAATTGGGATGAATTTAAAAAAGGGACGTATGGTAATGACATGCCCATCGAACTATATGAACATTTAAAGAAATTTGTTGACAGAAAAGCTAATGATTTACAAATTTTACCAGACCCCACGAAAACGTTTCGAAAAAAGCAGTGGCAAAAACCTTTAAGTAGTGAATTTTCATCAATTATATCTTCTTTGAAAGCAAAACCAAACCATACTAATAATGTAAAATCATTAGACGACAAGCGAATGCAAACAGTCAAAGGCATCGTTACCAATAAGGATGATATTGAAACCTACCTTATAGGTGAAATCAAAAATAAAAAGCCAATTACAATCCATGAGTTAAAAATTAAAAATTTGGTAAAACCCGCAGAAGATTCTTTAGATTCTAGTTCTAATAATTCCCTAGATCAGTTGGCTGAACAAAAACTAACAAACATAAGTGGAACAGGAATAATTTCTGATAACAATCATTCTGTTACATTAAATTCACTTTCCACTGATTATACAGAAAAATTTACATCAAACGAAGTAATTATCAGCGAATTCGATAGAAAGCGATATGCAATCTCCTCAGCAAAACAGTAAGCCTACAATCTTATATGTATGTATGTAAAAAATTATTAGTGAAAACTCATTAATTTGTGCACGATTTTTTTTTAACTCTTGTGACTACTTCTGCTTGTGAATTATTTATTAGCGTATTCCATAAGGAACATAACGATGCCTTACTTTCTCAACCTCGTATCTTAAAAAAATACGGTTTTGACTTTTTCATATAATACGATTGATATTTTTGTGTTCTATTACTGCAACAACTTATTATTTCAATACTTTGTCTCAATTCTGTAAATACTAATAAATTATTGAAATAATAAGTTATTTCATTAATAGAACACAAAAATATCAATCGTTTTATATGAAAAAGTCAAAACCGTATTTTTTTAAGATACGAGGTTGAGAAAGTAAGGCATCGATAAGTTATTTACATAGAATCTCCATCTTTCTCGTCGCAACGTATCTTAAGCAGAGTTCAGAAAAATTCATATATAATCGCATTGTATTACTTTATTAAATAAATAAATAAAATAAATATTTAACCATTCATCAGTTTTTTATGAATGAGAAATGTAAAATGTGTTAACTTTTTTTCACAGTCATGAATGAATTGTTAATTTTTAGCCAATTCATTCATGAGGGTGAGGAAATATAAATTTTTGCATTTCTTCAGTCATGAACAAAAAAACTAAAAGAACTGCATATCGTCATCTTAAATGCGGAATAAAATAACACCAAAGTTTAAATGGCAAGCAAAAAACATTGTAAAATGAAAATTAATTGAGATTTTAGAGCAATTTTAAATATTAGGAACCGATATATTTTTGAGGAAGAAATATTATTTGTATCGTTATGTATTTGGTTATGTGTGTTACGTAATTTTAATTTGTATTTCTCTGAAACAAAACGAAATTATCGGGTCTGTTCTAGGTTCCGACTCGTTTTGAAAACGCAAATTTTTTGAATCCGCATAATTCATAAATTGGTGTTCTCAAATCCGCATGTTTTTGTGTATTCGAAGTTTGTGTTCGAAAAAAATCTAAATGTCAAAAACAAAAAAAAAAACAGCATTTTATCAGCAGTTCAAAAAAAAATAAAATTTTTTTTTATTGTACACAGAAAAAAAAAAATTTTAAAATCAAAAAGAAACAATCTTATTTTAAAATAAAACAGCTGTGAAATCGAGCCAAGCTGGTTTTCTTTTGTTTTAAAAGTTTTCGTTTTTATTTTAAAAACTGCAATTTTTATAAAAAAAAATTTTAAATCAAAAATAATAATTTTTGATTTAAAGTGAAAATCAATTTTAAAAGAAAATATACCATTTTTGTATTAAAAATTATAGTTTTTAAAACAAGAATATAGCCCTTTTAAATCAAAAATGTAATATTTTTAAATTAAAAATGTGTAATTTTAAATTAAAAGTACCTAATTTTGAAGGTATACGTTGCTTCATACTTACCTTTACACCAGGCAATAAGTATTTAACTCATTATTAAATTTTTAAGGTTTATTAGAGTATAAAAATATACAGCTTAGTACAACTTAAAAGTTATTTAATCTTATTTGATTTATAATTATAATTTGTAATTGAGGTATTTTTGTTTATAAAATATTATATTTATTTATTGACCTTTGAATAGCATCGTCAGTTAATTAAATTTACAAAATTTTAATATGGATAACACAAAAAAACCAATACTTTAATTATATATTATTTTTGTTATTATGGCTTTTTGTAATTGTGTTTGGAATTTAAATTAAGAAAAATTTTTTTCAAAATTTTGTTTTGGTTTTTTTGTGTTATTCATATTAAAATTTTGTAAATTTAAGTTACTGCCGATGCAAACTAAAGGTTAGCGAATAATCGATAGAAATAAATAAATATAATATTTTATAAATAAAAAGTCCTTTAGCTTAAACATCTAAAAATAATTATTATGTTCTAAAATATTTACAAAAATTTATTAGATATATTTAATATTTTATTTTGTATGTGCTAAAATAATTACAAAAAATCATTGGATGTACATATCTAATGGAATACTTTTCAAAAACTAACTATAGTAATTTTGGTCTTACATATATTTTACCATTATTATTTGCATATAAATTTATTGGAGGACTAGAAAATACTTTTATATCTTTTATATATAAACATTAAATCTCATATTTACATATTTTGAATATAGCTTTCCAGAAGGATTTCTTTTACCACACCGTGTTATAAAGTAGTATTCCTAAAAAAATGTAAAAATAGAAACATTAACAATAAATCTGTCAGATAGCCGAATATACCACTTTTACTTGTTTATTTATTAGTTTGATTGGAAAATACTTACATGATATTTTCTTTCGTTGGGAAAAACTTTACATATCTCATCAACAATATTTGTAAAATCCTTTGGTGATAGTGACCTATTGCAAAAAAGAGAGTCCTCAACGATTATATTAATAAGTTCCGTTCTGTTCACGTTGGTAAAAGCATTTGCCTTTTCGTAAAAATTTAAAATGGCTTTGCCCTTTGACGTCTCCATCAATAAAGTTTTTAAATCCTATAATTAAAGCCAGAAATTATTTCATTTGTTAATTATTCAAAGATAAAAACTTACTTTTACTACAGCTGCACCTGAGTTGTTCGATGATGATTGTGTTTGCGAATGACACAACCAATCTTGCTCTTTTGACGGAGCTGATAAAGTGTCATCATCTTCAGAATTGTCTTCCATTTTTTACAATATTCTTTTTTTTAACTTTTTTTAAAACACACTGCACCGAGCTATTATTATTTTTGTAACTTCCCTGAAGGAAGCATGGGGTCAAGTGTAGACAAGTCAACACTTTGTCCACCATTTATAACGTCATTGTCAACAAAACGTCTACTCTTTTTACTTTGCCGCCGTTAATAAAAAGACTTCGGCGTCGTTCAGTGACTGTAACCATATGCTTCTTCTTGTTTTCTTTTACAGTATCATTTTGTTAGTGAAGAAAAAACAGTTGTTCAAGGAAAAGTAAAAATATTTTAAAAAATTAAAGTTGAAAGGTAAGTAAACATTTATGTATATTTTAAAATAATTGGATTAATATAAGTGTGTATGTATATATGAATGTAGCATGAGCAAGAGAAATTTTAAAAGACTGGTGAAGAAGCAGTCAGTTTTGTATAGAAATAGAATAAGTGGGCAGGATGGAGCAAATGATAGTGAAATTGCGTTTAGAAATTGTTTAGAGCCGGTTGAAGATATTGTGCATTCAACTGAAAATTTGAGTATACCAAAGTTGCCCTTACGGGAAAAATTAAAAAAATGGTACTATGAGACAACTCCATCAAGAAAATCTTTGGAAATGCTGCTGGCTATTTTACAGGAAGAAGGCCTCGATGTTCCACTTTCAGCGTCAGCATTATTGGGTAAAAGGCAACAAGTTTCTATAAGAAAAGTGTTCCCCGGGAGTTATTGCCATATAGGAATTCAAACTCAGTTTGAAAAATTGAAGGACGTCTTAAAAAATTATAATGAAATTCAAGTAGATTTAAATGTTGACGGAATCCCATTATTTAAAAGTTCCAGAATTCAGTTGTGGCCGATACTAATGAAAATAATTAATTTAAAAGAAAATATCAAACCTTTTCCTGTGGGAATATATATTGGGCATGCAAAACCACTTTGCGTTAAAGAATTTTTTAAAGATTTTGTTGAAGAAGTAATTTTACTAAGAAACGGATTTATTTTAAATGACCAGAATATGAAATTTTCATTTCGCTGTTTATCATGCGACACGCCTGCAAAAGCGTTTGTCTGTGGGGTTCCAGGTCACACATCATCTCATGGTTGTACCAAGTGCACACAAGTGTCTAAAAAGATTGGTCATGTGCTAACGTATAGTACTTTTAGTGGCACTTTAATATCTGATGCAGACTTTTCCTCAAGAAGGTACCCAAATCACCATAGCAAAATTTTTCAAAATGAAAAAACTCCACTGGAAGAAATAGGATTTAACATGGTTACGCAAACTCCATTAGATAGTATGCACCTTATTGATCTTGGAGTTACAAGAAAAATGCTGATAAGAATAATCAAAAATAGAACCGAGCACGTGAATCCAAAAGAAAATATATCGAAAATATCTTCTGAACTCGTAAAACTGCGAAAGTATTTTCCGAAAGAATTTCCCCGAAAGCCAAGATCATTGGAAGAGATAAATAATTGGAAGGCAACAGAGTTTCACCAGTTCCTCGCCTATACAGGTATAATTGTACTCCAAAATAATGTGCACAACGATATTTATTACCAGTTTTTGCTCCTGCACTGCGCTTATAGGCTTTTAAGCAGCCCTCGACATATTATTAGTAATATAAATGTAGCTAAAAGTCTGCTGGAGCTATTTGTTGAAAATTTTCCCATTGTATTCGGTCTAAGCAGTATTTCCTTTAATGTACACAATCTACTGCATGTAGCATCCAGCGCAGAAAGTTTTGGACCACTTGCCTCATTTTCGGCTTATGACTTTGAAAATAGACTGCAAATTTTGAAAAGACATGTTCGAAAACCATCGTCTATTCTCCAACAAATCGTGCACAGAGAGCAACAGGAAGTATATGTCGAAAATAAAAGAGAACAATTTAAGTACAAGCAAAATGCTATTGTAGAAGCTTTTGTGAATGATTGCATAATTTCATGCAACGAGCCCAATAACATTTGTTCGGTCAAACCAGACATTCCTATTAAAATTGATTTAATTACTAAAAACAAGGAATAATTCTACGTTGAAGGCAGGCGTTTGTTAGATTTGGACAGTTTTTTTGAAGAACCTGTTAATTCTTGCGAGTTAGGCATTTATAAAACCAATCTTCTTTTGGGAGAAAAAGAAAAGTTTTCAATAAACGATGTTCAATACAAATTTTTATGTTTACCTTTCCATACAAATGTTGTAATAATACCTATTTTACACAGTTGCCTTCCACAAAAATGTCAGCTGAACCCGCACAATGTTCCAAAGGAAAACTAAAATATTTTCCTCAACAAGGTAAATTTTATTTTTACCATTAACACTTTAAATATACTGACAAAATATTTTCTATTTATTTTTCTTTTAAGTTTATTCAAAGTGCCAAGGATGTGAAGAACTTTCGAAAAAACTCGATGTATATAAAGGTTTGTTAAACAAATATTACGTTTGCAACTGATTTGTTTTCTTCATTATTATACGAATTCGAAAAGGACTTTTTATTTAAACAAATATATACAACATTACATTCTACGTTAATTTTTGTTAGTTGATCTATAAAATTTCTTGATTTTTTTTTTCATTTCCATTTTTTCACAAAACAGTAACTAGAGGTTTTCGAAAGTTTTATTAAATATTCGTATTTATTTTACCGAATAATTAAAATCAGGCAATAACAACAACTATGAATAACAATTGTTATATTTTTTAAAATACACTGCACTGAGCTATAATATTTGTTTAACTTTTTATACTTTTTCACTTTTTACAGTTTTTTAAACACACTGCACCGAGCTATTAATATTTTTTTTACTTTTTTAAATTTTTAACACACTGCATTGAGCTATATTTTATTAATGACGCTTAAACTGTTTAAAACAAAAACGAAAAATTTTAAATTTTAAAATGTTTTTTCTGCTTCTTATAGTAAAAACAAAAGTGTTGCCTTTTAATATAAAAGAAAACCTTTTTGTTCTTAAAAGTTTTAGTAAAAAAATAATATTTTTTGATACAAAAACGTACATTTTTGTTTTAAATATGATTTTTATTGCCTAATTTTGAAAACCACACCGTTTCTTTTTAAAATAAAATTGAACATTTTTGTTTTTAATATATTTTCAAAAAAATTGCTGCAATTTTAAAATAAAAACGCAAAATTTTGTTTTAAATAGCGTTTTTTGGTTTATAGGTATAAAAAATTATTCCTAAAAATACTGCTTGACTCCATGTTTTTTTACACAAGTGAGTTTAATAAAATCAACTTAAATTTTTGGATATGTTAAAAATTTTATTTTTATTAATATTTGTGTAAAGGAATATATATTTTTTTTTATTAAATGAATTAAAAAACATTTCAAACTTAAAACCGAAATTTTGTTTTTGTTAAAATTTTTATCACATATAAGAATAAAAGTCGATTCGTTTTACTTTCACCAACCCCTAACTGCTCTAATTGAAAACGAATAAAAACATGCGGATGTGCAATAGAGAACACCAAAAATGCTGAAGTTACCCACTTTTGAGTGGATTCGGATTCTAGAACACACCTGTATGTTAGTATTAGGTAAAATAAACATATTAAACAATTAAAATTGTTTGTTAAATTACAGGTATAATAGAATATAAAGAGAAAGTACATGGTTATAAATGCAATAATTCCCTTAAACAATAAAATTAAATGTGGTTAAATGCTTCTATAAAAAGGATAATCACAATTAATATGTAGCATCATTAGGTTTGCGTTGACATGGTGAAACAAGTTTGCTTTTCTGATACAGCGCAGGCAGTAATGCATTTGAGAACGCAGTGATGTTATATTATTAGAGATATTATGACATTTATTTATAATTTTTGGCGACTTTCCACTACATTTCCAAACGTATATGGCTAATATGGATATCATTTCAAAGCTTTTCACTAGATCTTTCTGGACACACAGAATTTATTTGAATATTTTTAGTTTATTAAGAAGTGGGATGAGTTTGCAAAATCAAAAGTTCTTTATTAAGCATAAAAACCAATTATTAATTTTTTTATAATGGATTAATGTATGTATATACTACATACTAATTTATTTAAGAATTTTAATTAAAATACAAGCAATACCTTCTTTATTTTTATGTTATACTAATGAGGAGAGAATCATTGCCCATGGGCAAAGGCCGTCTATGCAGAGCAGCTTTAGTTATCGAAGCCAGTGCTCGTTATACCTTGGAGGAGAAAATCACTGTGCCCGGCCGAAGGCCGTCTATGCAGAGAAGCTTCAGTTAGCGAAGCCAGAGCTCGTTATACCATGGAGGAGAAAATCATTGCGTCCGGCCGAAGGCCGGCTATGCAGAGAATCTGTAGTTAGCGAAGCCGGTACTAGTTATACCATAGGGGTGAAAATCTTTGCGCCGGCCGAAGGCCGACTATGCAAGGAAGCTTTAGTAGTTTGTTATACCATATATAGGAAGATCCTTGCGTCCGGCCAAAGGCTGGCTATATGCAAAGAAGTTTTTTTTGCGATGCTAGTGTTTGTTATCTGATACAATTTGTATTACACTTTTATTTAAATAAACTACAATCTTTCTTAGTGCACTTCCGTAACATTTCGACGTAAAATGAAAAAACTGTAATGTGAACTAAAGAGTTTAAAATTTTAAAAATCTGTTCCAGAGCTTTAAAATGATACCAATATTGGTCATATATGTTTAGAATTGTAGTGGAAAATCCCATATTTATATGAAAACTTTTAACGTCCATAACTCGAAAACTAAGCGTTTGCGCCAACTTTCTTATTTTTCCATTTTCTATCACCTTAGGTACTTTGTTTATTTGGAGCTGCGTCGGTAAACTAGATTTGCTCCTAATTTTTTATTGATTTTAATTTCCAATTAGTAGTGGCTTAAGCACAAAAATGTACTTGATTAAATTTAACCACAAATTGATTTTAAAAAGCCAATTTTTTCATTTTTATTTACGTTTATTTTGGCTACCTTATTTATAATGCATTTTCATAAATTGAATTTTATTATATATTTGAAAATTTCGATATTTAAATCAGTTCATTGAATTTAATTTTCATTAAATTATTTTTATGAAGAAAGGAATTTTACAACATGAAATTAATTAAAATTTATTGATAATTTTTCATTCTTGACTGAGCTGGGAATTGAACCCAGGATTTCACGGACAAGTTGCCCTGACTAGTTTCGATTGTAACCACACAATCTCTACAGAGGGGTTTGCCGTTGAAGGCCGGTATTCACTATCCTACATAATCGTACGATTCATTCACACGAAAATCGGACGGAATTCTATCCGAAATGAAAAAAATGTGCAAAATCTGCTGTCAGTGCAACATTATCCTACAAGATGCAAACTCAAATGACTCATCTACTTTTACAAGAAAATGCAAATCTGATCGCATATAATCTACCATTTTATGAAAATTTTCATAAACATTTGCATGTCGGACAGACTTGTCAAAAAAATCTGTCACTGAATTAATTTTTAAGCCACACTGTCATACATTATGAGCACAAACGATTTTTTGACATATCGTGCGACTAAATAGGATAGTGAATACCGCCCTTTAGCACTCACCGCCATTGACGGTGGATGACGTCATTAGTCAAACATCAATCTTTAAACCAAATGTATTTTACCTTTGTAGATCTAAATTAGCTTCTTGAATTCCAAAGTACCTTTTTTTGTTTTTCATGTTTTTGTCTTTGTTCGGTCGTGCTCGTTGAGAACAGACGTGTTTTTTTTTTAACTCTGCATACGATTCTTATTTTTATTTCACATACATTTGTTCATAATATCATTTAACAAGCGAATTTGAACGCTCAAATAGAGTAATTTTTAATTAAAATTACTTAATATAAAAATATAAAAGTGAACAATAGAGTAACTAAAAAATTAAGAAAAAAATATATGTATGAACGCACATACATACTTACATAAAATCTGTGCAAAAAAAAATTAGTTATTCTTTTTTTTTTTTTATTTTGGTGTAACAACAAGTCAACAAAAAAAAAAAAAAAAAAAAAAAATAAAAATAAAAAAAAAAAAAAAAAAAAAAAAACAACTCTCTATATGAGTAATAACAATGAAACAACAACAAAATAAATTATAAAAATAATTATAATATTGATGCTAGCGAAAGCAATTTGGAAATAAACATAACAACAGAAAACAATAGTAACTATCTAACGGCAAAACCAATGCCTGCAAGTGTTACCACCGATGCTAAGACAAACCTTGTAGGAAATGATACCATGAACTCAAACACAGACGCAATGGAAGACACACAAGTAAAAAGTTGTCACAAACCACAAGTGCAAGGTATATAACAGTGCTTAAACGGGGTCGCAGCCCTACCTCTTCAGCTGTAGCCTTGGTCTCAAAAGCTCCATCTTTTGATAGAATAAATTCACAAAATCGTTTTGCAATTCTGGAGGATGAATCTTTTGAAGCACCAAACGTCATAAAATCGTCGAAGCCACCCCCGATATATCTTAGGGAGCAAAACTCAAGTGAGCTAATAAAAAGTTTAATCTCGGTGATATGTGAAATATCGTTTTACGCATCTGCATCTGTGGTTATATAAACGAGACAAAAATACAGGTTAATCATGAGAATGATTTTCGTAAAATAATTAATAAGTTCGAAGCACTTAAAAAAGGTTCTATACATACCAACTGAAAAGCATTAAAGGTGGTGATTAAGGGCATTGAATCATGCGTGGACCCAGACGAAATAAAAACATTTTTAGAAGAAAAGGGCTTCAAAATAAAAAATGTTACAAATATTCAAAATAAAGAAAAAATCCCCAACTACTATTTCGAGTGGAGTTAGAGCCCGGCGACGTTAAGCTAAAAAAAAAATGAAACGCATCCCATTTACAGTTTAAAATACATCCTGTACAATAAAACCACGATAGAAGAGCCGCACAAAAGAAATGGGCCCGTTCTGTGTTTAAACTGCCAAGAATTTGGTCATACTAGGGCATTCTGCGATTTACATTTACCCCCTGTTTGCGTCGTATGTAGAGAATTACATGGCACCGTCCTGTGTGAAAAGTCAAAAAATGACCCTAATGTAAAAAATGTAGCAACTGTGGTGGTAATCACACTGCCAACTATAGACGATGCCCGGTATATTCAATTATCAAGCTTTCTGTTGGACAGAAACTTAATCGACCTCAAACACAGGCAACTAATCAAGAAAACACGTACGGAGTCCAGATACCGCAGCCAAATAATAACAGAACCTCGTACGCTAATGTCTTAAAATCTAATCATATGCCACTGCAATGTGATTAACCAAATAATGACGAAATTCCCATTTCTAATTTAACTCGGCTAGAAAAAACCATGGAAACATTAGTGCAAACAGTTAACAACTTTACTAACACAATGGGTAACATGATGCAAGAAATTTTAAGAATGCAATCGATGTTATTGCAAGCTGTACTTAACAAGCCATGAACTGCTTAAACATTTGCTGTTGGAACGCAAACGGCATCTGCCAACATAAAAATGAACTAGAATACTTCCTTAAAATAAACAAATTGATGTTATGATGGTTTCTGAAACTCATCTGACTTCAAGAAATACGTTTAAAATCAATGGTTATATATTATATGATACAAGGACCCTCGAGGTAGAGCTTGTGGAGGTTCTGCCATTTTGATAAAAAACCGAATGGATCTAAAATTTTGGAGTGGTTAAAACTTTCCCCGCAGAAACGATTTATGTTGAAGCTTCCTTAGAATTATCACACACCTACAATTCTAACTATAACAAATCCTAATATAATTGTATCTCCGTCTGATAACTAAGTGACGTCAGTCACTCAAATAAATTGGTTAAAATATAAAAAATATCTCAGTACCCACTGCACTGAAAATATTCCGCTTAGTACACCGGAGAATGTGGATATTTCTATTGTAAATTTTGACAGTTATCTGAAACTAGCTGTTCAACATTCTAGTATAACCCTCAAAAAAACCAAAAATAGTAAAATTTATTCTGCAGATGTTGAGCGTCTCTTGACTGAAAAAAGGAGAACTCGAAGAGAATGGCAATTGCATAGATCCCCTGAACTTAAGAATTTTCTAAAAGAGTGCACAAAAAGGCTAAGAAAGTTACTGCAGTCTCAGAAAACGGCATCCCTTGAAAAATATCTTAAGGAACTTGATGCAACTCCTCAATCAGACTACTCATTATGGCGTACAGCTAGAAATCTTAAAAGACCAGTTGTCACTTAACCACCATTAAGAAACTTAAATGGAAGTTGGGCTCGAAATTATATAGAAAAAGGAAATCTTTTGGTTAATCATTTGAAAACCGTATTTACCCCTCATACATCTCTCGATATGGCGGTCGAGTTACCACCTGTTGCTGTAAGGGCAGCTGTTCCACTAAGGTTTGAGATAAGAGAAATCGAAAAGGCTGTTCATGATTTAAACCTCAAGAAAGCCCTTGGTTTTGATAAGATCAGTAACAGAATGCTTATGAAGCTACTACCCTCAGGAATGGAAAGTATCCTTAGTTACCACGATACCTAAACCTGGCAAGGATCCTACAAAAGTTGAGTCATATAGACCTATAAGAATATTGTCTAATATATTAAAGCTGTTTGAGAAGCTGTAGTGTCAAATTTAGCCCCAATTAAAAGATTTTGTTTGTCGTGCTTAATTCCCTTTTTAAATAATTGATAAAAAATACTGAAATTTATTGTTGGAGGATAAGCTGTTCCTATGCGCATTTCACTGGTTGCTTAGGCCAGATCATCAGGAAACGTTCTCCTAAATAATTTTAGAAAAGCCAAAGCTATCAGCAAACAAAACTACAGAGGGAATGAGAATTACCTACAAACACTCAAAAAGTCTTGTTTGCAACGATATCAAAGCTTAAACAAAATACCAAACAATAAATCAGTGATGAGTTTTATCTTTTCTTACATTTCCCGCTACAATTATTTGGAATTCTCCCAACATTAATTGTAGTTGTAAGTGGGTAAAGAAAAAACATATTAAAAACAAAAACAAAGTGCTTTTATTGTTTTCGCAAGAAATCAAAATAAAAACAATTTGCCAGTTCAGTTTTTTATGCACGTGCACTTGCTAAAATTTATTATCAAAGTTGTTTGTGGGAATACTATTATTTATTAAAAGATTTTGTTTGTCGTGCTTAATTCCCTTTTTAAATAATTGATAAAAAATACTGAAATTTATTGTTGGAGGATAAGCTGTTCCTATGCGCATTTCACTGGTTGCTATCAGCAAACAAAACTACCGAGGGAATGAGAATTACCTACAAACACTCAAAAAGTCTTGTTTGCAACGATATCAAAGCTTAAACAAAATACCAAACAATAAATCAGTGATGAGTTTTATCTTTTCTTACATTTCCCGCTACAATTATTTGGAATTCTCCCAACATTAATTGTAGTTGTAAGTGGGTAAAGAAAAAACATATTAAAAACAAAGTGCTTTTATTGTTTTCGCAAGAAATCAAAATAAAAACAATTTGCCAGTTCAGTTTTTTATGCACGTGCACTTGCTAAAATTTATTATCAAAGTTGTTTGTGGGAATACTATTATTTATTAAAAGATTTTGTTTGTCGTGCTTAATTCTCTTTTTAAATAATTGATAAAAAATACTGAAATTTATTGTTGGAGGATAAGCTGTTCCTATGCGCATTTCACTGGTTGCTTAGGCCAGATCATCAGGAAACGTTCTCCTAAATAATTTTAGAAAAGCCAAAGCTATCAGCAAACAAAACTATAGAGGGAATGAGAATTACCTACAAACACTCAAAAAGTCTTGTTTGCAACGATATCAAAGCTTAAACAAAATACCAAACAATAAATCAGTGATGAGTTTTATCTTTTCTTACATTTCCCGCTACAATTATTTGGAATTCTCCCAACATTAATTGTAGTTGTAAGTGGGTAAAGAAAAACATATTAAAAACAAAGTGCTTTTATTGTTTTCGCAAGAAATCAAAATAAAAACAATTTGCCAGTTCAGTTTTTTATGCACGTGCACTTGCTAAAATTTATTATCAAAGTTGTTTGTGGGAATACTATTATTTATTAAAAGATTTTGTTTGTCGTGCTTAATTCCCTTTTTAAATAATTGATAAAAAATACTGAAATTTATTGTTGGAGGATAAGCTGTTCCTATGCGCATTTCACTGGTTGCTTAGGCCAGATCATCAGGAAACGTTTTCCTAAATAATTTTAGAAAAGCCAAAGCTATCAGCAAACAAAACTACAGAGGGAATGAGAATTACCTACAAACACTCAAAAAGTCTTGTTTGCAACGATATCAAAGCTTAAACAAAATACCAAACAATAAATCAGTGATGAGTTTTATCTTTTCTTACATTTCCCGCTACAATTATTTGGAAGCCCCAATTTTAAATATAAATAGATGTATTCCTAACCATCATTTCGGCTTTAGAAGAGAACATAGCACAATTGAACAAACCCATCGTATAGTAAACGCCATAAGAAAAGCTTTTGAAGAAAAAAAAATATTGTTCTGCCCTCTTCATCGATGTTTCTCAAGCTTTTGATAAAGTCTGGCATGAAGGCTTATTACATAAATTGAAGCTAAATTTACCAGTAAACACACACAAGCTGTTAGAAAGCTACTTAGTCGGTCGAAAGTTTATTATTAAAGAAGGTGCTTTTTTAAGTTCTCCTCAGCCAATTAACGCAGGAGTCCCTCAGGGAAGCATCATGGGCCCACTGTTATACTTAATATATACCTCAACATTCAACATTTGCTGATAATACAGCTTTTTTAAAAGTACACGAAAACTGTCATGAAGCATCTCGTTACTTGCAGGATCATTTATTTGAACTGGAAAAGTGGTTAAAATCAATAATCAATTAGTGCCCTAACAATCGCATGTAAAATATCTCGGAATACATCTAGATCGGCACAAATGAAACTAAAAGAATTCAAATTTATTGGCTTATTGGAAGAAATTCTGTTCTTAGCCTGGATTGCAAACTGCTACTTTACAACTATATTAAAACCAATCTGGTGTTTCGGCATTCCGCTATGGGGCACTGCCTCGAATATCGAAAAAATTCAAAGGCGCCAAAATAAACTTCTTTGAATAATCACAGTCGCTCCCTGGTATGTTAAAAACTCAAATATTCACAAGGATTTTAATGTGTCATTAGTAAAAACTATTATTACGAAGTATGCAGTAAAATATTTAAATAGGCTTAAGTCGCACCCAAATCCACAAGCTCGAAATATTTTAAATGACAGCGGCCACTCTAGAATAAGGAGAAGAGATACAGCAGGACTCATCCGACGAGAAGACCGCTAAACATCTACATATGTAAACGGAAACCGTGGGTAGAAAAATTTTCGTCTGGCATTGGCAAAATTTAAGTATAAGTATAAGATTTGATTAATTATTGTTAGCATTGTGGTTATTTTATTGAACTGTTAATGGTTTTTAATTCAAATTTCGATATTTTAATCAGGTTTAAGTTCATTGAATTTTTTTTTGTTAGGACCAGCACTCAGGGGATGACCCCTACTAATGCGTTGCATTGTGTTGGAACTAGGAAAATAGGTTATGGGAAGGAGGAAAGAGGGAGTAGTGCTTGTGAACATTCGACTTGAATTTATTCATGTTGAAAGTGAGAGGGAAGACTTCAGCAGGAAGGTTATTCCACATACGAACAGTCCGGCCAAAAAACGATTTTCCCTGTAATGCGTTGTACGATTCACCGGCCAATCGACCACAAAAGGATGGGCTCTTGAGAAAAAACGTGTATTACGAACAAAGCCCTGATTTCATCAGAGCACATCCCGTTGTAGTAACAATAAAATAGGCAAATACAACCCACATTGCGACAGTGCTCAAGTGAGTCAATAGAATTGGATACCCTACTGTCGCTAATGAGAACCTTCGCCCTCTTCTGCACGCGGTCGAGAAGCTCCAAAATAGACTTTGAAGCACCGGCCCACACATTGGAGTTGTATTCCATTCGCGGTCGGATATAGGTGGTATAAATAGTAAGGAGATCTGATGGAGTGAAGTATATCTTACACCGTTTTAAAAAACCTAGTAAATGCTTCTTTCGACACCTCAAATATATGTTCTGTCCATCGGACATCACATTGTATCCTCATACCCAGAACATCAAGAGATTCTGTTTCCTCAATAATTATACCACCCATATATACAGATGAGGCACCTTGATCCGTCGCGCGTTTATGCGACACACGCAACATTGGGTCTTTCGGGCATTAAATTCGCATGACCCCATTCTGAAATGGTCTGTAATCAAATGAATACGAATGGCAAAGGTTGCTGTCATCTGCAAAAGAATAGATAGGGTTGGAAGTTTGACATAAGAGGTCATTTAGAAAAATAAGAAATATAGTAGGAGAAAGAATGGAGCCTTGAAGCACCCCTAAATGAATCTTGAACTCGTTTGATGAAACCCCATCTATAACAACCGGTATAGTGCGATCTCTGAGGAAACTCAATATAAATCGAGAGAAATTATATATATATGCCAGACTCGGTCAAACGCCTCGGAAATATCTAAAGCAATA
Source organism: Pollenia amentaria (assembly GCA_943735925.1). NCBI lineage: Eukaryota > Metazoa > Arthropoda > Insecta > Diptera > Polleniidae > Pollenia > Pollenia amentaria. The sequence continues at coordinate 4,205,347 of OX031006.1, read as the reverse complement.
AACTTACTTTCGCCAAAATGGTGAATGGAATGACACCATTTTTCTGATAAAAGGGCCAGTAGGTCTCCAGTAGAACGACCTCTACGAAAGCCATACTGGCGGTGTCTTAGTAGGTAATTTGACTCTAAAAATTTTACAAGATGATGATTTACCATACTCTCCATAACTTTGAAAAGTGCCGAACAAATTGCAATTGGACGGTAATTTTCAGGGTTATTAGAATTATTTAAGTTAGAATTATTTGCAAATAATTCGGCAAAACAATTAGCCTTATCAACCAGGTTCGTGAATGTTTGGCCATCCTTTAAAAGAGTTGGTATTGAAGAACTAGCATTAACCCTTACTCTTTTAACGAATGACCAGAAGCTTTTACTGCCCCGGGGAGCAGTAAGAACTTCAGCACGAAGGAAGACGTATATTGTGAAGAGTTTTTCCCGTCTTAGCACTTTGGCACACGAAGACCTTGCCATTTTGCGTAGCAGTTCAGGATCTGACTGCTGATTTGCACGTCTGATTAAACCAAGATTTAGACCTAGGTTTATTCGAAGCATTTTTAACAGGAATGAACATTTTCATTCCTAGCATAATAACATGTTCAACCATTTTCGCCATGGCATTGACGTCATTGTCAAGGAAACAAAGCTTCCAATTAAAATGCCGAAAAAAGTAGTTGAGTTCAACCCAACGTGCTTTTCCGTAAATAAATTTTGATCGTTTCGTAGCCTGTCGTGAAACGTTCCGAAGTTCGGAGAACGGAAAAGAGGCGGAAATGGTGCAATGATCCGAGTTACCGAGAGGTGCTAGAACTTCAACTTTGTACTTTTGAGGGTGCGAAGAGAAGAAGAGGTCAAGGGTATTGTGTTGGTGCCCATCAACACATGGAATATGTGTTGGTTCATTCACCAGTTGCACGAGGTGATTATGTGCAGCAAATAGCTCAACATATTGGCCTTCATAGGTTGTACGGAAAAGAGGCGGAAATGGTGCAATGATCCGAGTTACCGAGAGGTGCTAGAACTTCAACTTTGTACTTTTGAGGGTGCGAAGAGAAGAAGAGGTCAAGGGTATTGTGTTGGTGCCCATCAACACATGGAATATGTGTTGGTTCATTCACCAGTTGCACGAGGTGATTATGTGCAGCAAATAGCTCAACATATTGGCCTTCATAGGTTGTACGGCCCGAGTGGTGAAGCCAAGAAGAATTGTGGACATTGAAATCACCAGCAAAAACGATTTTACTGTCCGGACAATTCTCAAGAATCTTCGATATTGAGTCGGAAAGGGAGTCGAAGCGCGATAGAGTGATATTCCTTCCCGCATTTGGTAAAGAAACCCGAAATGCAAAAATTGCGTATTGATTTTAAATTTAACCCAAGACAGTGAAATTCCGCATAAAACATGCCCATTGGTTGCTGGCATTGATACACAACTTCATTGCGTATATATATAGCAAGACCCCGATGAAGATAAAATAGGGATAGAAGGTGATACCTAGGAATCTGAAAATCCAGTTGATCAGAATTTTCAGATACCTGTGTTTCACATAAGGCGAAAACATTCGACCGATGGAGACAAACGTGAGCGTATACAGAAAAAAAATTCGTTCTCAGCCCACGTGTGTTACAGAAGTCGATTCGTAACCGACCTCTCATCACAACACAAAAAAATTCAAATCAAACGCAAAGTACGGATATCACTATGCTAAGAGCCGTTTAGAAACTGTTTGGTGATCAGTGTTATACCTTCATTACCAAAACAGTTCAACAACGATTAACACAAATACATCCGTCCTAACACGAATATGTAAGATGTTTATAGGGGGTACACAACGGACAATGCCATAAAAGGACCATAAAAGCCCTGATCTGGTCAACGCCGAAAAAGACCATCACTGGCAGATTGTTATTATTTTCATTAAATTATTTTATGAAGAAAGGAATTTTACAACAAGAAATTAATTAAAATTTGTTGATTATTTTTCATTCTTGACTGAGCTGGAAATTGAACACAGGTTTTCACGGACAGGTTGCCCTGACTAGTTTCGATTGTAACCACACAATCCCTTCAGAGGGGTTTGCCGTATAACACTCACCGCCATTGACGACGGATGACGTCATTTGTCAAACATCAATCTTTAAACCAAATGTTTTTTTTACCTTTGTAGATCTAAATTAGCTTTGAATGAATGATTACCTATTTTAATTGATTTACATGTATTTCCTTACTTCTGTTTTTCGTACTTTTTGTCAAGTATTCTTGAAATCCAAAGTACATTTTTTTGTTCTTCATGTTTTTGTCTTTCTTTTTCTTGTTGACCTTTTTCAGCACAACTTGAAGGACAAATGTAAACATATAGTTCGTGCCTTAGCTGTTAACAATAACTAGTATTGTGGTTATTTTATTGAACTGTAAATGGTTTTTAATCCAAATTTCGATATGTTAATCAGGCTTAAGTTCATTTAATTTTACTGCCAGGCCCACAATGTTGACAAGAACATTTCTTTCGCATATTTGTATTGAAAACAATAATAAAAAACTAAAATCTGTTTTTTGTTTTCAATTTAAATATTCGAAAGAAATATTCTTTTCGACATTGTGGGTCAAACAGTAATTTTCATCACTATGCTAAGAGCCGTTTAGAAACTGTTTGGTGATCAGTGTTATACCTTCATTACCAAAACAGTTCAACAACGATTAACACAAATACATCCGTCCTAACACGAATATGTAGGATGGTTATAGGGGGTACACAATGGACAATGCCATAAAAGCCCTGATCTGGTAAACGCCGAAAAATACCATCACTGGCAGATTGTTATTATTTTCATTAAATTATTTTATGAAGAAAGGAATTTTACAACATGAAATTAATTAAAATTTGTTGATAATTTTTCATTCTTGACTGAGTTGGGAATTGAACACAGGTTTTCACGGACAGGTTGCCCTGACTAGTTTCGATTGTAACCACACAATCCCTTCAGAGGGGTTTGCCGTATAACACTCACCGCCATTGACGACGGATGACGTCATTTGTCAAACATCAATCTTTAAACCAAATGTTTTTTTTACCTTTGTAGATCTAAATTAGCTTTGAATGAATGATTACCTATTTTAATTGATTTACATGTATTTCCTTACTTCTGTTTTTCGTACTTTTTGTCAAGTATTCTTGAAATCCAAAGTACATTTTTTTGTTCTTCATGTTTTTGTCTTTCTTTTTCTTGTTGACCTTTTTCAGCACAACTTGAAGGACAAATGTAAACATATAGTTCGTGCCTTAGCTGTTAACAATAACTAGTATTGTGGTTATTTTATTGAACTGTTAATGGTTTTTAATCCAAATTTCGATATGTTAATCAGGCTTAAGTTCATTTAATTTTACTGCCAGGCCCACAATGTTGACAAGAACATTTCTTTCGCATATTTGTATTGAAAACAATAAAAAAAAACTAAAATCTGTTTTTTGTTTTCAATTTAAATATTCGAAAGAAATATTCTTTTCGATATTGTGGGTCAAACAGTAATTTTCATCACTATGCTAAGAGCCGTTTAGAAACTGTTTGATGATGAGCGTTGTTTACCTTCATTACCAAAACAGTTCAACAACCATTAACACAAATACATCCGTCCTAACACGAATATGTGAGATGGTTATAGGGGGTACACAATGGACAATGCCATAAAAGCCCTGATCTGGTAAACGCCGAAAAATACCATCACTGGCAGATTGTTATTATTTTCATTAAATTATTTTATGAAGAAAGGGATTTTTCAACATGAAATTAATTAAAATTTGTTGATAATTTTTCATTCTTGACTGAGTTGGGAATTGAACACATGTTTTCACGGACAGGTTGCCCTGACTAGTTTCGATTGTAACCACACAATCCCTTCAGAGGGGTTTGCCGTATAACACTCACCGCCATTGACGACGGATAACGTCATTGTCAAACATCAATCTTTAAACCAAATGTTTTTTTACCTTTGTAGATCTAAATTAGCTTTGAATGAATGATTACCTATTTTAATTGATTTACATGTATTTCCTTACTTCTGTTTTTCGTACTTTTTGTCAAGTATTCTTCTTGAAATCCAAAGTACATTTTTTTGTTCTTCATGTTCTTGTCTTTCTTTTTCTTGTTGACCTTTTTCAGCACAACTTGAAGGACAAATGTAAACTTATAGTTCGTGCCTTAGCTGTTAACAATAACTAGTATTGTGGTTATTTTATTGAACTGTAAATGGTTTTTAATCCAAATTTCGATATGTTAATCAGGCTTAAGTTCATTTAATTTTACTGCCAGGCCCACAATGTTGACAAGAACATTTCTTTCGCATATTTGTATTGAAAACAATAATAAAAAACTAAAATCTGTTTTTTGTTTTCAATTTAACCCTTTACGGCGCAAGAACGCCAATTTCTTTAGTTTTTTGTTAAAAGGTGGTAAATAGGCTACTATTAATGGAAAAATTAATAAAAAATTTTTTTTTTATATTTAAGATATTATTTATGGAAAAAAATTATATGTTGCAGAAATGCAACATTGCAGCTGTAGCTCTAAAAATTAAATTGAAATTAAAGAATATGAAAATTTTTAAAGAAGTTGTTTTGCTTATTGTAGCATAGGTTAACCCCGCATTTTTCGCAAGATGTCTGCGTATAGCCTTTGCATTCAGGAAATTTGCATCTCATGCGTTTATCGACCCAAACTGGCCAGTGCCCATATTGGTCCAACCTGACATCTTTCGGTGGAACGTGTTGAGCCGGCCCTTTCTTCTTTTTATTTTGAATAAGACATTCAACATCACTTCCACGCTTTGTACGATTGTATTTGCATAACGTTTCAGCAAACATTTAAACGAAAGTCAGCAGAGTTGAGAGTTTTGCTGGTACTACCCTTCCCAGCTTGTATTTTTCTATACAGAAGCCATGAAAAAATAGTAAAATAATACACCTCAATAGGCAATGTTGCATATATACAACAAACCAAAATCAGTATAATTAGGCAATGTTGCATATATACAACAAACCAAAATCAGTATAAAACGTAAACGATATTGGTTTGGGGGAAAAATATGTAACTGATTATTAAAATATATCCTCTTACCTTTCACTCAAACAAATTTCAATAGTTAAATAACACTTTTACTTAAAAAAATAATTTTTTGAAAATGAATTCAAAGAGCGCACAACAGATTTCTACACACTTGTCACTTGAATGAAATAAATACAAACTTGTTGCTGTCTAGAAAGCTTATAGTTTTTAAACCGTTAGAATGCTATGTTGCCAAACTGCAACATCAACTTTAATTGCTATGCTGCCACATATAATATTTTTACACTTACTTTAAGGGAATGTTGCAGAAATACAACATGACGCCGTAAAGGGTTAAATATTCGAAAGAAATATTCTTTTCGACATTGTGGGTCAAACAGTAATTTTCATTAAATTATTTTTATGAAGAAAGGAATTTTACAACATGAAATTAATTAAAATTTATTGATAATTTTTGATTGAAAAGAAAAACTAGTGGAGGTCCGTCATACATTTCATCCCTCTAAGAGTGACTCCTGGGCCTAAGAAACAGATGATGGGGATGAAAAATAAAGATGGGTTGGTCATACGTTTGACCCGTCTAGAGGATCTCATGCGCTGCAGGGGCAACATTTAAGGCTAGGATTCTACGCGTATAGAAAACAAAGTTCCAAACAAAATAAGCCATAAGTAATTTAAATCTGTCTACAACTTTTGATTTTGTTCACAAAAGATTAATACATTGAAGTGGCTGGTCCACACGCTTCAACTGAATGAATTATTGATGAAATGTGTTCTGTTGGTATATGACTATCCGGAACAGGAATTTCATCAGAATGTGGCAGCGGAAGTCGAGCATATGCTGTTGCAGTGTTAGATATAGGAATAATTTTTCTTGTTCATACCGGCTGTATAATTGATGCACGCTTAACACTCATCTTCAACATGAAATATGGGATCTCTCCAAATCATTGGAACACCAAATGGCATGGCGTCTTTTTAAAACAAAACGAAAATTTCGAAATTTTGATAAAAAAAAACCGAAATTGCGCATATTAAGCGTTTTTTCATTAAGCTAAAGCTGTTGTGCAACCTTCTCCATTTTCGAAATAACGGTATATCTCCAAAACCAGAGCTAACCTAAAAAAACGGCTAGCACCACTGGATTCAGCAAATTAGGTTAAAACGCCAAGTGCCCAGCTTGTCTGATAAAAGTGTCAATTTCTAGCACAGTGATTGTTTATACATAAATGTGTTTGTGTATCACAAATATGCATTTGCTGCAAGTTTGTATTAAAACTGATATATATTTAATATATATTTTTACGATTTTTACACTGCTGGGATGTTTTGTTTTCTGTGTTTAAATTTTTTATTGGTTGGGCAACCAAAAGACTAAACCGCTTTGAGGGTTAATTTAATTAAAATAATTTTTTATTCTCTATATACATATGTTTGTATTAAACATCTGCATGAAACTTAATAATGATGTTCATGAAACTTTCATTATAATTTTGTATTTGCTTCGTTTGTATTCAGTACAATGAATAACTACGAAATGAAAGCAACAAACACACGAAATTTAAGAGACGAATAAGATGCGGTGTATTTGTTTACTTAAGCAAGAGAATATAAATACAAACAACTCTGAAGCAAAACAACCACTGAATAAATGTCGAATAAGTTCATGGAATAACACATTTATTTTGAAGTCAATATTGTCAGTTGAAAGAAATTAAAAACATTAGGAAAAATAAAAAAAACAAAAATAACCACGAAGAGTAAAAGCAACAAGATAAGGAAGTACATTAATATTAAAATAATTTTTAATGTAAATTAGTGGTTTTTAATGTAAATTTTTAAACTTTCATTTTATTTTCATAAACATTTTTAGCAATGTGTTTTGCTTGGAAGTACATAAAAAAATTGTTAGGAAAAAAATTTAAATTTAATTAAAAACATGCTTTGCAAATTACACATATTATTGTAAATGTAACAAAAAAGAAAAGATTACATAAATTTACTAAGTGGCAACATTGCTATTGAGTATTTATATAAAAAAATGAGAGATGAAAATTATTCATATATATTAATTTTTTATTTTATTTATTATTTTCTGTAAAACTAAGTTTAGTAGAATGATTGTAATTTATTTATTGGCCAATAAGGCTTACAAATTACAAGTGAGAAATAAATTGAAAAGAGAGTGAAAACTGTAAAACAAAATATTTTATAACTGTATTCAGTCAAACTGCTTTGTAATATATATTTTAATTGGCCAAAAGTGACTTTATATTACATTTAATGAAAAATAAAATAAAAATAAATTATATAAAATGTGAATTAATTCTTTTCACAACAAAAAAAAAGAATTGAATGAAACTTTAATCAATTCAAACGAATTAGGCAGAAATGATTTTCAATTCGTTTCCAATTCAAATGAATTGATATTCATTTTCAATTCAAATGAATTTGTTAAAGTGAATTGCAATTCATTTTACAAATTAATTTGAATTGAATTGATTTGAATTCATTCAAATGAATTAGAACAATGAATTGCAATTCAAAATAATGAAACCAAAATTGGGTTGCAATCAATCAAATTCAAGAGAAGATCTAAGGGGAATGACAAATGGAAATCTATCCTAACACAATGTAAATATTCAGTACAAAAATTGAAGAGCCTTTTCCTGGATCCGTGCCTGATTAAAGATAACATGGTGTTTGGAGCTTGTTTCTTCAAGATGAATTGATTTTTATTTTGAAATACACTGAACACATTCAATATTTAAGAAGCAATTAATAATTTTTTAAATTTTGTGACCCACGACCACCCAACTTTTTGGTAATATTATGTTATATTTATTTAAAAAAAAATAAAATAAAATAATTTGCATAACTAACTCAAAAATTGTGTTTTTTGAGTTATAACAATCTTTTATTAAATGTGCGACTTATAATAGAAATTAATTGCATCAACTAATTATTCTAATATTTTAGTTACGAAATAAGGCTAATTAGATTTAATTAGCCATTCACCTTCAACAACAATAACTTTTCAAAATAATCATCCGAAAGAGATCCACGCTTAGGGATGATTAGAATAGAGGCGTACGAAAATAATGTTTCAACAGCAGCTGACGATGGTAACGGCTCATTAAATTTAAAAAAAGCCTTTTTAACCGGCGGGTAATTATGCATCATACTTAATGAATTTGAAGAATCTGATAAATATGCTGTGAATTCCGCTTCGGAGGGAATATTAAGGAACAATGTATTTTCTGGAGCTTCTGTAATAAATGGTAAAATATTATGCTTAATTTATTCATTTATTAATGACGTGCTAAATTTCCAACTTTTATTTTTGATAAAAACACTGAAATTTATTGTTGAGTGAATTTATTGTAAAGTTTCTATGCGCATTTCGCTGGTTGCTTAGGCCAGCTCGTCAGGAAACTTTTTCCAAAGTCTTTAGAAAAGCTAAAAATATTATACAAATAAGACCATCAAGTGAATAAGAATTTAAGACACTCAGGTCTTGTAACAATATCAAAACTTCAACCAAGCCATAATAATAAACAGTGAATTTATCTTTTCTTATTATGATTAATGTTTTTTAAAATTATTCTACAAAGCGATTAGATAATTACCACAAATAGAAAAATCGAAGTAATTAACCACGTATCTGAATTCATTGACGTTGTGATGTCCTTATCAGACATTTGTTGACCAGCAATCTTTGCCACTTGAATAATATCTGCTAATAATATAAGCTTTTAACCACAGACACCTAATTGGTGGACAAAGAAGAGATGCCACAATTGCTGTTTTGGCAGTTGCATCTAAGTTATAGAAATTTTTAAATCTTTTTTGGTGGCCTTCATTAACTTTGTAGCCATAGTTTTCAGATATCCACTTCCATCTATCAATTGTATTTTGAAAAATTTTGTTTTAATTGTGGCTAAGGCCGGCAACAGATAACCAAATAACATGCCGTCGTGTTTTTGGAGAAAGTCTATTGCCTCTGCTATTGGCTGCAGAAGATGTAAGTACTATTTTAAAAATTCTGAATCACTGCCTAGAAAAGTTTCAATATTTAACTTTTTGCATAGATCGTTGAGCTTGAACTTATGGGACAGTAAGACTTTTATACTATCGTATAAAGAGTTTCATCTTGTTGCTACAGGGTATTTACCCTGAGACCCCAAAGATCGTACTATCTGTTCCGATGACTTAAATTAAATTTAAGTTTCTTTTAGCAAATAAACAAAATTTTACCATTTTTATAGGAATTTCGCTGATACCTAATAATTCAATTTCTATTCTGCCGCTATCTGACAAATCCAGTATATCATGGGAATTTCAAATCTAAGATTTTTTGTGTTTGGACTATACTAGTTAATAGGCGGGGGTGCTTTAAAACCATGTGAGATAAGGCCATGTTGGCTTTATTGCTCAATTGAATTGGAGATAAAGCCATAATGGCCTTATTGCCCAATCATTGAGAGGTAAGATCATATTTAAAATTTTGCGAAATGAGAGATGTAGCCATATTTTTTTTTCGCAAATGAGAGACAAAGCCATATTTTTTCAGAATATTGTTATGCATGGTGTAAACATTCTGTAAAAGGGAAAAGCCTTAGTTATCATTGAAAAAATAACAACTAAGAAAACTTTATTCAGCGAAGCCACCTGCCGCGTCCTACTGGAGGAGAAAACCCGTAAGCACGGCCGCAGGCCGTCACGCAGAAATACTTTAGTATGCGAAGCCAGATTTCAATACTTAACTTTAGTGTCTCCGGGAAGACATTTTTTTACAGAATGTTATTATTGTTATTAATATTATTAGATTTTATTACTTGAATGAAAACTGTTGATTTTCCTTTATACGGAATGTTTACACCTAATGTAAACATTTCGTAAAAGGGAAAATCATTACTTCTTAATTATAAAAATAAGAAAACTATTAATCAATGTAAAATGCTAAAGTTCTTCAAAACTGAAATGAGAGATAAAGCCATTTTCTAATATTGCCAATGTGAGCTAAGGCCATGATGGCTTTATCTCCCATTCAAATGAAAAAAGGCTTTATCTCCCTATTGAATGAGAGATAAAACCATCATGACCTTATCTCACATGGTATTAAAGCACCCCCTCTAGTTAATATACAAATGCTTGCTGTATTGTACATAAGAAATGTACATTAACTAACAAAATCAATTCAAATTTCAATCTATCCAATTCAATTCTCGTGTTGGAAATTAATTGCAAATTCTTTTTTTTAATTCATTTGATTAATTCAAAATGAATTGGAAAAGGAATTGCAATTCACTTTGAGAAATTCATTTGAATTTGATACGAATGGCAATTCATTTGAATTAGAAATGAATTGAAATTAATTTATCCAAATTCATTTGAATTGACACAATTTTCATTCAATTAATTTTTTTGTGTGAAAAGAGTTAATTCAAAATTTTCATATTCAGTGCATGAATGATTAGCGTATTAATTCAGTTAATTGCCATTTTTAATAATTAACAATATACTTCGTATCTGATTATAAGTACATTCTGGCATATTTTTAGCTAAAACGCAAAACCATGTATCATTAAAAAAATTACTTTTATTATTGATTTCGATTTACTACATCACGCTACATATTTTTAAAAATTATTAAACATCTACCTTAAAAAATAACCAAGTTATTACCAAAATTCAAAATGACGTATCATCAAGTATATAATTTTCTTAAACAACATAATGTATAATCAAACCCAAGAAAAAATTAGCAGAGTATTTTGATTTTTTATTCAAGCTTAAGCTCGTTGAATTTAATTTTCATTAAATTATTTTTATGAAGAAAGGAATTTTACAACATGAAATCAATTAAAATTTATTGATAATTTTTCATTCTTGACTGAGCTGGGAATTGAACCCAGGTTTTCACGGACAAGTTGCCCTGACTAGTTTCGATTGTAACCACACAATCTATTCAGAGGGGTTTGCCGTTTAGCACTCACCGCCATTGATGACGGATGACGTCATTAGTCAAACATCAATCTTTAAACCAAATGGTATTTAACCTTGGTAGATCGAAATTTGCGTTGAATGAATGATTACATATTTTAATTGATTTACATGTTTTGGATTAAAAACCATCAACAGTTAAATAAAATAACCACAATACTTATTATTATTAGCAGAGATTTTATACTTTTTTAAAGAAAAAATTAATTTTTTTAAACGTCAAAAGTGGTTATTCTGTTTCATACTCTGTTGTTAACTGTTACAACGGTGTTAGTGGAATTGGTGATCAAACTTAAAATTATTACATAAGTATAAATAAAAACAGTGCTGTAAAATTAATAGAAACCGAATCCACATACATACATATGTATTACAAACCTTAAATTAAGTATGACTATCAGCTTCTTCCACATAGGATTGTTTGAAATTTTGCAGCCTAATACATTGCACTCACAAACGTTAAGAATTGCCAAGAATAAATGACATCATCTGCAGGTCCTTAGATTTTTGCTTCCAGCAGACTACAATTATTTTAATGACCGTATGAGTTAATATATGTATTTACAGTAATTTTCGTTTATAGTCACATTAGCGATATAGTCCATTTAATCTTTATTTTAATCCGCTATAAGTAAATTTAATAGAAAGTATTTACGATATAGTCTGTTTAGCGATATAAGCACATTTGCCATATTTTCCATCTATCAGCGTAAAGTAAGGTAAAAAAAATAGTTTTTAGGGATGAAATATTTTATTTGTTATTAAGGAATTTTCTATAAAAATTTGTTTCATAAACCTGCTATAAACCTAAAATATTTTTTTTATGAATATGGGTGTAAGCTTTCTGTCGTGTAATAAATATGAATTTTTTATTTTCTTTATTCACATAAATCAGAGGTAATCACAAAGAGAGGCAGTTAAAAATGTGTTTGTAGTGGTGAGTGTATTTTGGGTGCACTGAAAGAAACCAATTTTGTGTGTATTAAACATATTTTTTGTTATATAAATGCATGTATGCACTTATTTTTTTTTTTAATTTCTGATTGTATACAAGGCATGCAGCTTTATTCAAAATATTAGATGAAAATTAAAACTTTTTCCCCACTATATTTTCCACATTTTAATAAACACATACAATAGTAGAAAAATATTCAAAGTGTACTGAAAATATTTGAAATTCTGAAAAAGAGAGACAAATAAAAGTACTCAGTTGGGACATTAACTATGTGTTTTGTTTTTGTTTTTAAATAACAAAAGCGACGGCGACCTGCTTGTTTCAAAGCTAGCATACAACTGAATGAAATTATAGTTTTTTTCAATCTTTGAAGTGAGTTTCGGTAACATTCGTGTTGTGTGTGTGAAAATCCCGAAAAGTGCTCGGCCCCTGGGGGCATAGCGTGATGATCGTTGACATAAATTGATTATATTCGAACTCTCTTATATTCCTCATAGGGGCATATATGTGAATTATGCTTATAGTCACATTGCCTATATAGTCCATGATTTGGCTGCAACTAAAGGGTGTGACGATGAGCGAAAAGTACTGTATATCCTTTTTAATCAGGTATGTGATGGAAATCGATTTGGAAAACAAAACGATTTGAAAACGATTATATCGTTTTTAGAATCTTTTAAAATTAATTTCTTATACATATTCCTCTTGTTTCCAGTCGATATTCTTTTAAATTGTGTATTACATCAGTTTATTGTACTGCATTTTGAGCAAAAACTGAAGATTAAAATTCAGAAATTGATTTTTAAATCGCTCGAAATTCATCACACCTTTTAAAAATGTTCGTTTTGAAATCGATCGATTTTCATCACATACCCGAATAAATATAAATACATTCGAACTTCCCTATAATGAATCTGTATGTGACCAGAAAATTTCTTCAATATATAGAATATTTATAATACAAAAAGACACATTTTTCCCACTTTTATTTAAAATAATCTGGTATTTTTGTTAGGATCGCATCCTTACAAGAGGGCCTTCATCAATATCCTCAAAAAGACAGTTATTAGACAGAATAAGTGCCTTTTTTAAATTTTTTATAAAGTGCTGGAATAGAAAATGTTTAGCTATATTTTGTGTTTATCTCTCTTCATCTTTATTTAATACTAATATTTTTTTTAGGATAAATACTACTTTCTTCAACATTTTTGTTCGTTGAATGCGGGGGCTACTATCAATACTACTCTTAATTGGACTATTGTTTCCTTCTTCTTATTTTAATTTTTCGGAAATCATCTAATTAAAATTGACGTGTATATAGCGTTGTAAGTATGCGCTACAGAAGTTTCTTTGAAATAATTCCTTGTAAGGAGTTGTATAAGTCAAATTTTTATTTGCAAAATTTGTTTACTCTAGAGAAAAATTCAATTTACGAAAATGCGTTATAAGGTAATCAAAATACACGTAAAAAAGTGAAAAAGTTGCATTTTTAAAATAAATTTATAGTTAAATTTAATCAAGTACATTTTTGTGCTTAAACCACTACTAATAAGAAATTAAATTCAATAAAAATAATTAAAAATAATATGTCATAATATATCTAATAATATAACATCACTACGTTTTCAAATGCATTACTGCCTGCGCTGTATCAGAAAAGCCAACTTGTTTCACCATGTCAACCTAATGATGCTACATATTAATTGTGTGATTAGCATTTTTATAGGTGCATTTAACCACATTTAAATTTATTGTTTAAGGGCAATATTGCATTTATAACACTGTTCTTTATCTTAATATTCTATTAAGGTATATAATTTAAAAAAATATTTAATTATTTCATATTTTAAATGTTTGTTTTACTTCATACTTTCGTTGCTAATACGTCGTTTTGTTTCAGAGAATTACGAATTAAAATAACGTAACACACATTACTAAATAAATAACAAAAAAAATAATAGATATTGGGAATTATTTTTTTTATAAGCAACTTTATTATATTCAACATTTTTTATTTTTCGAATTTATTCTATGAGTTCAGTTATGTATTTTATAAAGCTTTTTGTAATAGTTCTATTCCTTAAATTAATAGGAATGACTTTATACACTACAAGACTATTATCTTGTATCTTCTTGTTACATTTTACCTTAACTTTCCGTTGGATAGCAATGAAGTATATTGTATGTACAGAAAAATTTACAATTATTTGACCCTCCTTGAAATTTCCCAACAGTCCTAGCTCCCTCAGGCTATGAATGCTCCTCGCTGCCATTCCCATCACATTCTGCTTAATAGGCAGAAGATGAAGAATAACATCCAGAGCCGCCTGAGGGGTACTTCTCAAAGCACCGGTCATGTCGATCGAAGCACACCTCTGAGCCTTAGCCAGAAGGTCTCTCCGACTAGCCAGACTCAATGCCTTCCACCAAACACAGCATCCATACGTAAGAATGGGTCTAACCACTGACGTGTAAAGCCATCCTACAACTGACGGCCGGAGTCCCCAGCTCCTACCTATCGACGATCTGCAAGCATAGTAGCCATTGAGACCCCTCTTTAGTCTCTCCCAGAACTTAGCACTATCAGATAGCCTTATCTCTACTCCCCCTAATACCAGTAAAAATAACTCATTGTCTTCTCCGGATTTACTCCCAAACCCTTATCAGTCGGCCATGCTGACAGTTCGCCCAGCGCCCCTTGCATGACATCGCTAATTGTCGGCAGAAACTTGCCCTATACCAATATAATTACATCATCCGCGTAGGCGACGACCTTCTGACCTGTCCTGTCAAGAAGTCCCAGATCGACATTGACAACTAAGAGCCACAATAAGGGATAGATAACTCCCCCTGTGGGGTCCTCCTAGTCACGAGTTTCCTTAAGCGCTCGTTTCCCCAGTCCGAGTGAATAACTCTGCTGCATCAGAGTTATCCATTCGACCAAGAATAACGAAACCCATAAATAACTCAGTGCCTGCCTTATGGCCTCTATTCTCACATTGTTAATTTCTTGTTTCTCAATCCCCGTTCTATATAACCCACCACATCATGAAGCGCACTCTCAACAGACCTAACTTAAGATGGGCGTGCTGAGCGCCGCTGATGTAGATCAATCAGTATTTCCAATGTCTTCAAAAGAAAAGACGGTAGGCTGATAGGTCTAAAATCCTTGGGTTTAGAGTGGTCGGTTCTATCTGCCTTAGGTATGAAAATAGCACGGACCTCTCTCCACCCTCTAGGAATGTAGCCATTTAGCAGACATACCCTTAATAGTTCCACCAGCCCCTTCTGCTCGAGTGCACCACCAACTCACGTACTTTCACACCAGGTGGATTGGAAGCCTCATATAGTAGGTATACCGATGTTAGTGCTAGGACCGTTGTGTCCCTAGCTTCACCTGTCACAACCGTGAGGTCTCCATTGCTCAAAAGAATAAGACAACATAAATTTAAGCTCATTTCTTGCCATTAAACAAGATCGTACCTTCTCATTCGTGTGGGGTACGAACAGTGTATATCCCGTGGCCTTTAATCCAACTACCCGATTGTTGTTGATCCAGGTCTCTTGGATTAAGGCCACGTCCACGTTGTTATCGATGAGGTGGGTTACTAATTCGGTTGAGGCTGCTTCACAGTGATGCAGGTTTATCTGCACCTCATTCAGCCTCTTAGGGTCTCTCATTTTTGGGAAACCTATATCTGATAGACCCCAACCCAAATATCGCAACCCCACTCATCGAATTCAACTTCCTGAGAGACTCCTGGTCTACTGCGAACCTGAAGTCTCTCCCTTTGTTCTCTTTACAACCCAGTAAAGCTATCAGCTTCCACTGGCTTTTATCGAGTCCCCCGTTCTGATTAGCTGGTAGCCCCAGTAAGATACCAGTTTAATAAAAAACATAATCCACCCGCTCGACAAATCGTAAAAAAAATCAATACAAACAATCCGTTTTATTCGAATATCTTTAAAGGCATAGGAGATAACCTAGACACTTAAGCAGATTTTTTAGGCCAGCTTAAGTTTAATTTTTTTTGCAATCCAAAACTATATTTTTTTGCGAATTTTTTAAAAGTTTGAGTGTCGGAGGTTCACTAGTCGCTCTCCCCACCCTCTATGGACCCGTGTTCTCTCAAATCAACTCAAAAGCTGCCAGGCTATGAGAGTTTCAAGAATTGCATCAGATGCAGAATTATTTTTCAAAACAAAACGTTAAACGTTGTGGTCTATTTTAGTAAATTAAAACGCACAAAAAATGTTGCGAGTAATTTAATTCAAATAGACAGTTCCAAACAGTTGCAGAAGTATATATAGGGTTAAAGAAGACACTTAGCTTTCTGATGGTAGTAATATCTCTTTGACCCCTTTTGACCCTAACAAGTCCTATTCATCTTAAATTCGAACTAAATTAACTAAAATATAGAACCTAAGAAAATATTTAATAACACATCTTGTACAAATGGTAGAGTGATATAACGAACCATTTCTTAAACACTGCTATCCCACCAATATAACTAAAAAATGTCGGCCCATTATCGATAATGGTTTGCGAGAAATCATAATTTAATTCTGATCAAATTTACAAAAATTAAATTTTTTCTAAAATAATAAAAAAAAATATTTGTTTCCATCAGCATGCCACACCCACAATTACCAATATTTCGATCCAGTTTTTTGGGTACCTTAATTCTAATGTTTGCTATTGAATGGCATTTAAACTCCTGGAATCGGCGATAATAAAAAATTGGCCTTTTGGCCGATGAAATTGTATTTTCAGCCACTGTGCGACGGAGATTTTAGTAATTTTTTAAATGAACTTTGATTCTCCTGATTTTAAGAGAAGTTATATACTTTCGGTTTCAAAATTTTATAACATTTTCCTATTTTTTATTGTATTCTCAGGCGTATTCACATACCAAGAAAACTATGGCGAAAAGGAGCAACATACCGCTCAAAGGATTGTTACTATGATGACGATGGGGACTTTCTTTACAGAGTGCCAGGGATGTCTACAGAATAAAACTTTTTTGTCTATCATATTTCTAAATAAAAAAAATTGTTATAAATCATGTTGAAAATCCTACAGTACCATAAAACAATAGTTGCAAAAACACAAAAAAATGTTCAGTATTTTTTTAAGGATTTTCTTTACGATTTTTTAGCTTTTAATGCATAAAGTTTAATTAGAACAAAAGTTTAAATATAATAAAACGAGGGAATTCAAGAACACCAAATAACAAATCATGTGATTTTACACAAATTTTGTGATTTGAAAGCACGTAGAGTTCCAGTAGTATAAGTAAGAATAGAGATCAATGTTGGCAGGCTTGCCAAAAGTCTTATTGTAATACTAAATTGGTAGAAAACTCTTAAAAAATTGGTTAAGAAAATAAAATCGTTTAGTAATTTTTTTAATCCGATTGTTCATTTTCTCACTTAATTTGCTAATGCTGTTTTTTGTAATGTAATATTGTGTTTATATTTCTGATCTGATTTATGTCCAGCAATTCTCGTTTTCAAAAATTATTTTCGGGAATGAAATATTTATTTTTAATTAATTCATTTATTAATGATGTGGTAATAATCCCAATTTTTGGATGAAAACACTGAAATTTATTGTTGTGGGAAAGCTAGTTTCTATGCGCATTTCGCTGGTTGCTTAGGCCAGCTCGTCAGGAAACTTTTTCCAAATACTTTAGAAAAGCTAAAAATATTATACAAGTAAGACCATAAAGTGAATAAGAATTTTAAACACTCAGGTCTTGCATGTAACAATATCAAAGCTTCAACAAAGATACAACAATAAACCGTCAAATTTTCTTTCTTAGACCCCTTTAGACAAGCAAAGTTTACTTTGCAAATTCTTGAGTTTATAGAAGAGAAGGGAAAAGAGCATAGCGGGGAGTACATACTTTGCTGTACTCACAAATTCGTTTTGTTTTTCGTTCGTAGATTATACCTGAAGTTGGCTGCAACTTTATATTTATATACAGAGTTACCAGAATCTTTGGAATGAAAATTGTCATATGGCGAAAGAAATCATATATTGAAGAGGAAAATCTTAATTTTTTTTCTTAATTTAAATTTTTTAAAACAAGGGCAAAATAGTAAGAATTATTAATGTTTTATAAAACATACTTCTATTATTTAAATTGAAATACATAAAAACATAATTCGTCAGTACATGAAACTTTATAAAAATACATTTTTTCTTTTCACAAATATTTTTTTTTCAATATTCTAACTGCCTATTTCCGATGTGCGAAAGAATTATTTACTTCGTACAAATACATTTAAAACAAAAACAAAGTTTTTAGAATTTGTTTTTGTTTTAAATGTAGTTGTTCGAAAGAACGAATTCTTTCGCACATTGGAAATAGGTTATAATATGCCTTTTTTAATATTTTTTATGTCCAGAAATAATGATGCAATTTTGTGTATTCTAGATACTGGGTACAAAAGTGTGCAGCACTAATGCGCATCAAGCTGATGCAAAACTTCATTGTTTTAAAAAGTGACTGTTTAAATAATCGTGTATTTTGTATAAGCAAAATTAAAGTAAAAATCAGAATTTCTAAAAGTAAAAAATCATCATTTGAGAAAAAAAATCTTTAATCATATTTTTGTTTAAAAAAATAATCCAAAATATGATAAAATCATCATTCTGGCAACGCTGTTTATATATTATATTTAAACAAGAGAAAACAAAAATTTGTCAAATTAAACTTTGTGTGTCTGAGCACCAAACAAAGTTTAAAAGAGAATTCAACAGACTTTGTCAAAGTAAACTTTGCCTGTCTAAAAGGGGACTTACATTCCCCCACAATTGGCTGGTTTTTTTCCAACACGAATTGGATAGAAAGAAGAAAAAAAACAAAATTAAAAAACAAGTTGCTTAAATAAAGCAGCTTGCCATTTCAGTTTTTTATTTGCCGGGCACATGCAAATTTATTATCAAAAATTATTTTTCGGGAATGAAATATTTATTATTTTTTTAATTTTGTTTTTAGTTTATTTTTTGTTGTTCCCACATATAACTTATCACATTGCCCATTATTATTTCCCCTACAAGGTATTCTATAAACTACATTTGACCTATCTAACTTCTGTATGTTATCCTTAGTTCTTGTAAATAATCTGCCTAATGTATTATATGACTTATGTGCCACTTTATAAATATTAGTATTATAGATGTTAGAGTTTTCCGACCGTTCCGACAGTTTCGGTTTATAAGTCAATGATTTATAAATCTTCGGTTCATTCGAAGAACCTTTACTATTTCCATTTTTGTTTATGTAAAGTCCTATTAAATAAGTTATAAGTTTCATTGGAAAACTATTATCTCATATTTATAATCTTTTTCTTATTCTCCCTATGGAACTCTACATCAGATCAGAAATATAAACAAAATATTACATTACAAAAAACAGCATTAGCAACCCACT
Source organism: Pollenia amentaria (assembly GCA_943735925.1). Lineage (NCBI taxonomy): Eukaryota > Metazoa > Arthropoda > Insecta > Diptera > Polleniidae > Pollenia > Pollenia amentaria. The sequence goes on along the minus strand of OX031006.1, from coordinate 4,185,887 downwards.
GTGCTAGTTTAAATCATTATCCAGATTTTGAGAATGTAACAATTTTAAACACAGGGTAATAACAAGATACGTTATATGTTAGAAATGCTTCAAATAATAAAAGATCCAAATTTGTTAAAAATAAATTATAAGACAGATACAGATAGTGTAGCCCATAGTTATAGGCATTTAGTTAATAAACAGAGAAACGGAAACTAAATAAAAATTTGTAAGCTGTAATAGATTATGTTTAAATATTTTGTTAGCATAAGAATTTTTTCAAATGTTGTCAATATTTTTATTTTAAAAAATTTTGTTAATTTGTTTTTTAAAAAATTTTGAATCCTGAAGACGTAACACAACGGAGTTACGAAAATTCGATAGAAAAATAAAGATTAACTTTTTATAAAATAAAAACTAGACCATAAGCTTAAATAAATAGAAATTAAAAATAATGATGGTCGAATAATTTATAATAATATAAAACTTTTACTATAAAAATTTTACTTTGCTATAAAACATTGAAAAATATATAATTTTTTTTATTTGAAGCAAAGCCGCGATTAACGTTGTAAGTCACTTTTTGCAAAAACTGTTTTTTTATTTTGTAGATCACGGTTAACTTTATTATACTCTCTTTTAAATACTCTCTTACACTGTTTAAATATCAATTCAGCCAAAATTTCAGTAGCGCCTATTCCTAAGATACAAATTTTGATGACAACAATTTGTGAAATGAATACATCGTATAAAGAGCTACTTACTGATCACTATTCAAAAACGTTTTCCTTAATTCGATAAAAATTATAGCTCAAAGTTGACAATTTTTTAGAAAGCAAAAAAATAATTGATTTTGAAAAAAATTCACTGTAGAAATAAAGTGTCAGAAATATTGCCGTATGATCACTACTTTTTTGGTATGTTTTTAAAGGTGTGTTTATTTTTTTTTTTTTATTAAAATAAGTAATCAAATGTTCATTAGATCCCCTACTCTTTCGGCAGTAGCTGTTTTCAGATACCCTATAATTAGGTCATTTTTACAAATAAAATAGAGCATATCCAAAACTGGCCAAAAAGGATCTCGCCAATATTTTCTAAGCATATTAGCTACACAATACTTTAAATAAATTTAATAGGCTTGGCCACAACAAGTTGCAGCTTTAGGTGAAATAAGAAGAAAACTGTTACAATCTCAATGCGAAAACGAGAATAATTTTTTTTCTCACTTTTAAAGTATGTAACAAAGATGTGTTCAAAATGTGAAAAGAAATAAAAAAGGCTCTCAATAATGTTTTTCTTTGCATCAATCTTAGTACAAAATAAAGTTTATTGTTACATATTTTTATTGCTTCACTTTAAATAATAAACAAATTTTGCTCTTACAATCGGGTAGACATAACTATTGCAATGTTTTTATTTATTTAAATTTAAAAACACCTATTATTAAAATATGCAGGTAGTTTTAAAGCTTTTTTTATACTGAGTTAAATATAAACTGCAGTTGTATAATCTAGTTACTTTTTTTTTGCTCAATTAAGCAGTTTAAACCCTTTTTTTACTTTTGGGTATAAATTAGACCGCAATTGAATAATGCAGCCAGTTAAGTTTTTTACTTTGTAAAAGTAGCGATCAGTAGCAGAACTTATAGAACTTTATTTAAAAGTGCGATAATGTCATTTAAAAATTCGGAGTTGTTTGAGTTATTCAGAAATTAAGATAATGAAAATGTATTTAAAACGGCTATTTTGAGAAAACTACACGATTTACCAGGATACCACGAAATGAATGTTCAAAGCAAAATTCACTTCGTTTGTTTAACAATTAATAAAAAATGGCGTGCCTCACACCGCGCGAAAAAAATTATTATGAAAAACAACCCAGACTGGCTAAATGCAGTAACAACTTTTGAAATCATCGCAGAACCGCATACATACTCTGACAGCAAAAGAGGAAGTCGTGCAAAAACTATAACCGAATGTTCTGAGTACACAAGAAAGCGTAAACTTCAAAATGCCACAAGCGATATATCTAAATCGCACCTTTCAGAAGCATTATGTCTTACGTATGTAAAAGATAAAGATAAATCAAGGTCCGACATTACAAAAGCTGTGGTGCTTACAAGCCTAGTTCGACTGCAGAGGATTAGAGAGATTATTCCAACTCCTTCAAATGCTTTACCCACAAAGTATAGCATAGAAGAAGCCTAAGCGTTGTTTATGGTTTTGCTATTATCAAAGGAAAAATATTCTATTTTGCGAAGCTTTTTAAGGAATCATAATGTGAATATTCTTCCTGGATACAAAACGGTTACATCTGCCAAAAAAGAAGCAGTGCCCTCTAATGTAGAGGTTAAATTGCAAGACTTGATGGATCATACAACCAAACGGCTTATTAAAAGAGGAAGCAGTACCTCTTGTGCTTACACACAAGCAATATCGAAAAATAACACAACTATTACAGATGCACATATGTTTATGGAGTCTGTAGTTCCTTTACGACTGGGAAGTGAAATCTCTGAGCATTGGAAAAATCCTCGCCCATCATCAGTTCATTTTTGCCGTCCGATATTTTTTCAATATGCAAAGGAGTCTTCAGAAATAATTAAACCTACCATTCACGATATAAAAAACCAAACTTCTGAACTGAAGCCTTTTGTTCTTGAAATGAAGAATGGACAAATTGTTTCGATTGATTATGAATTGTTTCTTACAATAATTGATGGTAAAGTCTTAAATGTAATAACAGCTACCTCATCAACTTTATTTGATAATCAATAAAAATGATTATTTTGTAACTTACAACGTTATTTGCGGCTGTGCTACATTTATTTATTTCAAAACTATAATCCTGAATGTATTTAAAAGGTAAACTATTTATATTTACAAAAAATTAAATTAGTCATATTAACAAAACTCCATATAGTACGCTCCCGAGCCAAAATATTAAAGTAATAAAAAGAGACCAAGTTTCAAAATCCCATATAAGTGTAAATAAGATATAATTTAATATATTGCAAATATTAAGAATTAACTCAGCAATATAAGATCCATATCAAAAGAAATTTTAATTACTTATTTTAACAAATATTATAATTTTTGGGTTTATAACTATGTATTTAAGAAAATTACTTTAATTTACCTAAAGTGAATATTCCAAGAGAAACTTTGTTATTTAAGAATCGTTGATGTTGAATGTTTGAAAAACATTAAAATCCACTAGAATATACATATGGATTTATTTTTCGATTCAGATGTTATTAATAGTCTTAATAAATACGTGTATTTTTTTATAAGTATGTATTTTTATTCTTTTTTTATACTGTGTATATTGTATGCTAAAAAGTATAATTTACACATTTTTTCGATCGCGTTACATATTTGCAAACAAAGAAAAACTAAAACATATGTAAATGTTATATGTATGTTTGTAGTATGTGTAACAATAATATGTATATGTATGTATATAAGTATATAGATTAATAATATATTTTATAATAACATGAAACAGCATTAAATGAAATTATATTATGTAAAAAGAAAAAAAATAAGTTTGAATTTTTTTTTGTGATAGTTACATTTTTTTTAATCTATTTTACAAATCTATAAAAATTGTAGAAAACCCATGGCGTAGTTCACAATTATACGGTTGTCGATTGATTTTTTTAATATTAAAACTTATTTTTTTTTCCTTTTTTTTTATTATATTTAGTAACAAACAATTTATTTAGGCATCCATTCATAGTAAATACTTTATTTTAAGGTATTTTTAGTTTGATTTTCCCGAAAATGGACTAGAAGAACCAACAGACGGTGGTGTTGGTGTGGCAGCACTACGTACACCATCTCCTTCACAAACGTATTTACCTTTAAATAATATGCTTTACTTTCGAGCTTTTTTCATTCATGGTTTTATTTATAAAACTGACCTGATACAAATCTCTTTTTAACCAAGGACACTCGATAGCCCTGACCATGTAGTTCAAATTCTATACCGGACAAAGTCGTGCCTTCACAATTGAATTGAGTCGTTAATAAAGCTGGAGTAGAAGGACCGTCACTTAATTCCAAACGAGCTCTTAAAGTTCCAACACCGCCATCTTGCGAATTTTGTGATATATCGGTAAAGTTCCACACCAAACGATTTGATTCACCCAACCTTAAAATTATAGTTATTTACTATTTTAAAAAATAACTATTTACTATAGGTCTTACCAAGCCGAGTGAGGCTTAGATTGCACATTTCGAACAGAACCATTTACCGGCACCAACAATGTTACGTTCAAGAGTGGACACGCCATACTCATGGCATGATTGTTATACTTGTAATCAACCTTGAGAGCGGTAAAGGTGGGTTCACATTTCCAATAGCTCACTAGTTGAAATGGACACGAACTAGCTCCAGGCTTAGTGCGAACTTGATATTTTAAAATATCAACGTTGAAATAAGATGCTGTAGGATTCTGTTCTGCCTGGCGTCTTAACAAGGCTGTTAAAGCTGGCATATTAAATTCAAGCATAGTACTAAATGAACTGGATTGATTTTTGTCGCTAAATTAAAGAAACAGATGTATGTATATATGCATATATCGGTAAAGATTATTATATGTATAGAGTCAAAAAATACAATTTTAAATTATTTTCAGTTTGAGTAAGTGATCTGCCATTAATTTTTGAAGTCTTTGACTTGTGTTAATTACCGTTACCTTTGGAACGAAACAATTTTTGATTTTATGCGTTACAGAACTGGATATAATTCAACTTTGAGAAAAATTTCGCACCAGTTCTAAAAGACATCTGTGATTTTAATGGAACCGCGTATGTTCATTTTTTTCAATTTTGAGATGCTGATGCCATATTGCTTAATTTAAAACGCTCTTTAGATGGTTCTAAAAATTTCTGATGAAAGATGGACCAATGCCGATTTTTCAAGAATTTCAATACATAGGCCTTAATTTTATCTAGAACGGTTTTTGGCCCTCCTGAAAAATTTGATTTTAAGACATACGCGGTTGCCAATGAAAACCGCAGATATATTATATTTTATGACTTGGTTCGGGCCAGCACCATATATCTAACACATGGCTGACTCTTTTAAAAACTCTAAATATTGAAAGTTTTAATGGCAATTAAAACAATTAAACAAATTATACTTACGTTTGCACTAATTTACTATTTGGTATAAAATGTTCTAAGTTTTGTACATTTTTGATGCGAAATCCTAATCTAGCAGGATTTGGATTATTTGCCAGCAGACCAGCAATGCCGGCAGGGAATGATAACATCATATCTCCGGATATTTTCACTTGACAGCGCGACTCATCGCTGCCTCTAAAGTTGAAGACGTGTTAAAAAAGACCTAACATTAATAAGTGGACAGTGAGTTTTGCGTTGTTTATATTAACCTGAAATAAGCGTGAATAATTTCGTGAAATGCTACAGCCAGTGGTATAGTGTCGGAGACTCCTATGGTTAGAGGTGAAGGTCCTCTAGAAGAGCTAATACCGCCGATGGCAGTGCGGAATTCCAAAGAGCCTATACTTTCGGCTCTATTAATAGGATTAATCGGCGCCGGACTTATTCGCCCTCTGGTACCAACTAACATTTCCGATCTTCTTGAAGGCGGCCTCGGTATAGCAATACTGCTGCCTGTTGCAGATGTAGGTGTTGGTATTTGTCGGGTTTGACTTTTTGTAAGATTAGCCGAGGCTGGAGCCGATGAGCTTACTTCGCCCAATTCAGTGAATATATCCCCTAGATCAGCATATCTGTAAAACGTTCAAATAAAGTTTAAAGCAAAAAAAAAAAAAATCTATCACAAACGTACTTTGAATTGTTCGACATAGACAATGTGGGACTTTGTAAAGGTGCATATGGGTGTACTGCTGCTGTCGGCGTGGAAGCATTTGAAATTTCTGGTGATTGTTGACGTGACGTTAACCTAGATTGTTGTTGCAACTGCTGACTGTGCTGCTTTAAAAGTAAGTTTAATAAAGAAAGGTTAATTACTTAAAATTAAATTTTAATTTCGACATATATAAAACGTTTTATAATTGAAACAACTTTAATTTGCAGGTTCAGGCACTATGTTTGCCTATTTAAGAACACATACCGAAAATACTCCTGTTGGCGATAATGAAATATTTTCAACTGTGGCCCTTAATTCATCCACACTAGCCGACATGGGTGCCTGTCCATTATTTAATGGTTTTATTTTTACGTGTATACGTTTCTCAGGTCTATCATTGTCTGAATCTGAGTCAGAGTCAGAGTAGAAACCACCAGCTAAAAAGGGCAAATTTTAAATGATGCATTAAAATAAAAAAAAATTAAGAGACATGATAAACAATTACCATTTTGCTTGTTTTCATCCCAGGCAACTTCTTTAGGAGGCTGAATACTATAACCATCTTCGTCTACTTCATTGTTAATAAACTGTTGTCCACCTGTTGCTGTTGCAATATTGGTTTTGTTAGTCTGATTCGAATCACTATTTGCACTGATATTAATCTCAACTAAACCACTTGTCGCAGAAACATCTGTTACATTTGACGCACCCGATGTCGTGGGACCGCTAATATCTAGACCTGTCCCTACTAGCTTAGAAGTTATACCTAACAGACCAGAATTGCTTATACTCGTGTTTTGTTGTTTTGCTTTATTCTGATCATCATATTCCATAGAGCTATTTCCACCTCGATCCATACTATAAAAATCATAATAAATAAAATTAATCATTATATTATCTTTTTAATAATGTTACTGTTTTTGAATTCACCTTTGAGTACGCTCTTCCTTAATATTGTCCGATATTTCACCATCTTTCTTCTTCTTGGATTTTTTAGTTTTCGTTTTGTCACGTCGACTTCGCAATATGCCCGACACTGTAGATACAATATCAATATTAGGCATTATTCTATTAACGGTCTAAATAAATTTAAGTTAAATGTTAATGTAAATTAAACTTAGTAAAAAATAATATTATAAAGTATTCAAAAATATAATTATCGTACACAGTAGAAACTCAAACACCAACTCAAAATACAGAAAGATTTTCTAAATTAATATATCATAAGTACTACTTCAAAATAAAATTTTAGTTTGCTACGGTTTTGAAGAAAACAAATGTTGAAAATATTATTAATATAAAGCACCAAAATAACTTTCTTCAACCGTTTTTTTTTTTCATTATATTAATAAACTGAGTTTCAATCAACACAAGATCATACCCTGTGAATTTGAAGAGAAAATATTTAAAAGGGATGTAGTCCGTCTCTGACTTGTTCCCAGTATCGTGGCAGGTGTTGATGAATAAGAATTGTTGTTTGTTGTAGTTTGTGGTGAAGAAAGCTGATGATTTGTAGTACTAGTTGTAGTTCCTAAATGATCTGAGAATTTTTTAGTGCTTAACACGGGAGCTGATATATTTGGTGATGCAGCTGTAATGGTGTCTGTGGAGTTTGTTGTTAAAGCATCACGGTCTAATTGTGAGTTCAGTGCTATTCCCAAGTACAGATGAAAGGAAGTTGTTTAAACGAATTATTTATAAAATTATTAGTTACGAAAAAATGTAGTGTGAACATTTTCTTGAAGTGACCAACGTATATTTGTTGTAATTTATTATTAGATTTGTGCCAATTTTATTACAACTCAAATGTGTATTAAAGAAATGATGAATAAACGTACATATCGCTTTTTTAACACAAGTCCGTCATGAACACACAATAAAATGTGCATATCTTAGCTTACTTTAATACAACTCGAATGTTTGACTATTAAAATATCTTTGAGAAATGTATGAATTTACAGATGTTAATTATTTATTTTTATCCTACACATTTTATTAAATACAATAATCGTGCCGATTGAACATCGATACTTGATTGAACAAAAATTTTCCTCAAAATAAATAAAATTTCATATTTTATGATAAGTTAATATACAAATTAAATCAGGAAATGATTTATAATGAACTGTTTAAAAGTCAAATACATATGTCAAGTTACGACGATTTTGTTAAAAACAAGCAATATATTTGTATTTAATAACAAATAAGAGGGGCATATTCGGCTTGCCGAATCTTTTATACCCTCCACCATGGTAATTTGAAGTTTTTATTTTTTTGGGTTTCAAAAGATGTGTTTTTCAATCATGGATATTTTTCGTTTTTATAATTTAAAGCAAAATATTTTGCAAGCCATATTAAGCCTCAATAATTTGATTTTAATAACAACTTTAAGGCCTAACAACTTTAAAGTTCATTTGGGGGTTTAACTTAAGATATGTTCAGACCTAACAAATATGTGACGAAAAAAACGTGACCAGTAAATTGATCAAAGTTTAGATATATTTTTTAACAATTTCAATTGATTTAGTAACTTTATTTGAAAAAAGATAACCGTATAATGTCATTTAGAAACTGTTAAATGATGTTTGATTTAAACAAATGTTTTGCAAAAGCAAATAATTTTTTTTATAAAACTAGGGGTTATGTGCAGGACGTCAAATATTTAATAGGTGTGAACATAGCTTTAGCAATATTTAAACCGAATTTTTAAATCCAATCGTATGCAAAATACGTTATTAAATTATATACGAACGAGTGGGAAATGTAAGAAAAGATAAAAAACTCATCACTTTAATATCGTTGCAAAAAAGACTTTTTGAGTGTTTGTAGGTAATTCTCATTTCCCCTGTAGTCTTGTTTGCTGATAGCTTTGGCTTTTCTAAAATTATTTAGGAGAACGTTTCCTGATGATCTGGCCTAAGCAACCAGTGAAATGCGCATAGGAACAGCTTATCCTCCAACAATAAATTTCAGTATTTTTTATCAATTAATAAAAAAAGGGAATTAAGCTCAATAAACAAAATCTTTTAAGTTATATACGAACTCCTGAGAGTCAATTTGTTGGGAAAAAATTCGCTATTTTGGCGAGCATTTGTATGGGAACTTTGTATATGTATTTAATGTACACGAAAAATATTTAAGTTTTATTGCGGGAGCCCATTTGTATGTAGCAGCGAGACCTTAAGAACAGGTGATGCTTAGTTGACAACCCTTGGTCGGTGTTCGTTTAACTATGGGTCGAACCGTTTTTCGTGAAAATAAAAGGTTGAGTTCGGTGGTTTATAAAACCAAGCAAATCTTATATAAAAAGATTATTTAAGGTAAATTTTAATAATCAAGCTTCTTCTGTATGGACGAAAAAACACTTGTATAGGGGACAGGTGACATTATGGACCGATTTGGCTTATGTTCACTACCAGTATTCTACTAACTTTATTTTAGAAAACAGTAAAAAATAGAATGGGGCGATTATGTATGGCAACCGAACTTAACTTGAATTGCCTGTTGCCGGAAGTATTTTACAGATGACAACTGATGTTGATTTCAGTTGCCAAATAATAAATATTTAGGCAACCGTAAAGTTTGCTATGTAGATGTTTGAAGTAAAAAGGCGCCAAAAGCTAAAATTTAGTACGTTTTTTTTTGTTCAATTTTGGACATTTAATTACGTATTTTTTTTTTTTTGGTTGCCAAAATGGATGAAATTATTACGAGTTAACAATTTGACTTACAAGTCCAACATATGGAATTGAATCCTTATTTAAAACCGATGAATTTATCTTCAGGGTTTATTTTCATTACGAACGACGAATTTCGCCCAACACGACGAATTTTTCAGTAAAAATTCGCCGAGTAAATTCGTCATATGAAGCACAATAACGACGGATAACAAGCAGTTTTTCTAATTGAGAAAGTTGCTGTTTGTGCAAAGAGAGAGAGAGAGAGAGAGAGAGAAATAATGTGACCATATTAAAAAAATAATGGTTAAAAATTGAAACATAATCAAAAATACAGCTAAAAACTATTTTCATAGCAAAGTACTTCGTATATTTATTTTACTGTTATACAAAAAAAAGAATTATTAAAGTAAAAAGTAACTTTATTTCCTAAAATACTTCTAAACTAAAACCAAATATGGTGACCTGGTACTGATTTGTTCGTCGTTCGCCGCCGTATGAAATATAAATAAATCTATTGCAAAGCCGCTTATGACGAATTTCGCCGGACGCTATTATTGTGTGTATTTGCATAACCAAAAATTCGACGTTGGTCCCAGTTGTGTTCTTAGCATAAGTCACAGCATCTTTGACAAGACGAAAATAAGCCATAAAGCAAGGAAATTTGTTTATAAGTACAAAGGGAGGTTCCAGTGGATTATAATTGCATCTCAAGTGCCGCCCAACAGATGCTACGTTTATCGCTTCTTTTTGCTCAGCGAAGAATAAATGCACGGAACCAATCATATTTCTTTTCTTTTAATAATTTTACTTATTGTCACATATTTGCGTTTATTGTTTACATTTTTACGGTTTCCGATCTGTCAAAATGGCAACTGACAAAAGTTATCTTACCTAATATAATGGGTCGATTACTGAAGTTGTGTTGGCAGTTGCCAAATTTATATTACGTAAGGCAACTGTCAACTAACAGCTTGTCATTTCTGTTGCTATACTGTTAACATATTGATAACCACAAGCTTTTAGTTGCTGCTAACATTTTTTAAAGTAAAGAAGGCGGCAAAACAAAAAATTATGCATATCTTTTTATATGATGTTTGTGTTTTAAGATTTTGTATGTTTCTTTAATTTTAGATTTCAAAATGGTAAAAATAACAACTCGAAAATAGTTTAAACTTTTAATCCATGAAATAGAAAATAATAGTGAAATTGCTCGTGGCGTTCGGTCTTTTATATCGCATAAAAATTTAACAGTTTTGTCAAAGAGTATGGCTACATTTAAAGGAAAAAAAAATTGAACAATAAAAAAATGTATACACTATCGACGAAGAACCATCAGAGGAAATAAATTTGGCCCCAAAGTTGCCGTACCTAATACCAATTAAAATGGCAGTTGCGTTACTTTTTGACAACGTAACTAAGTTGTGTTGCAATCCGTAACCAACTCATAAATTTTTATTTCAATTGAGGTTTCATTTGACAACGCAACTGAGTTTCGGTTGCCATTCTTAATCGACCTATAATAGATTATAAAAAGACTTCAAAGAGTTAGGGTTTATGGGTAAAAATTAGAGAATTTTGTTTTTACTCACATCGTAGCCATTTGTGGACCGATCTAGCTAAATTTTAATTGCAAACTTTTCCGGACTATATGTGATATAAATACATAACATTGTCCCCATTATATTTGGGGTCTACGAAAAACCCATCAACACACGGGCAGACGGACATCGTTTAATCAACTCCGCTACTTATAAATAAGAATAATATTGTAGAAATTACAAACGGAAAGACAAACTTATTATACCCTTTCCATCTGTGGTGAAGGGTAGAAAAACAAATAGCAATAGAAACAAATATGTTAAATATAGTTGGTGTTTTGAGTGTATGTAAGTATTAACTACATATTATTACATATTATTACATAAAATCATAACAATAAATAACTATTTTGATCCATACGCAATTACTACAACTAATAAATCTGCCAGTTTTTCATTTATATTAAACTCGTTATCATTCACACAAAAAATAAAAAATGTTAACTTCAATAAATTTGAGGTATTTTCAAAGGATTTGGGATGAGATTTAATGAAAGCTAGCAGATATTTTCTTCAACTGTTGTCGTTGATAAATCTACAGAATTTTAAATGTAAATGATTTAATTTTTATTAAACCATAGATTGTTTTTAATAAAAGTAGAAAAGAAAATGAAATATAAAACAATATTGTTATTGTGTGGAAAAGTCTTTAAGGCGTTACAAGGACGGGAGAAAAGAGAGAAGATAGAGTAATAGTGTTTTTAGCATTTGTCAAAAATGAACCTTGATTATTATCCTGCAGTGATTGAAGCTCTGAGTTAAGGGAATTTTTGTTGATGGTAGTGGTAGTTGTGCCAGAGGTGGTAGTACTAGTAGTGTTATTTGTAGCATTTATATTGACTGATAGTGAACTTGTGATACAATGACTATCCATACCGAAATTTCCACTACCGCTAGTGGCAGATGTAGATATTCCGGTATTTTGTTGCTTGCTAGGATTGTTCGATGAGAACCAATTGCGGAAATTACTTTTCACAGTGCTAGAGGTTGTTATTGCATTCGCTGTAGACGTTATTTCAGGGGATGTAGGCCTCGATGCGGTAGTTTTCGTGCTATTAACATCCAAAGCGGAATCATCAGCATTAACAATACTACCACTGCCACTAGCAACACTACCTACTGAAACAGCTTCCGTTCCACGTAAATCCATTAAAACGCTTCCACCACGATTGATGCTAGTGGCCGAATTTGAATTTGAAGCAACTGAAGGTTGATTCAGACGAATGTTTGAAGTGGCCGATATTTGCTGATTTATTGATAATGGAATGAATTCGAGTTCAGGCATTTCTAAAATAAGTATAAAAATATAACACATTAGTTTGTATTTTTTAGAAAATGTATAATTTAATACCGGGTTTCTCTAGGCCAGTGTATTTATTTAGCACAAATTGTTCCAGCAATTTGTCAACAGTCATATCTAAGAATTGACGTTTAAAATCGGAATGTACCTAGAAATATTTACAAATATTTTCAAGTAAAAATAATGTAATACAACTGTAATAGTTGTTTTTTTTAATTAATGAGATCGCATTTTTCTTCCTTAGCGTACAAATAAAACATAGTATGCCAAAATCAAGATATCAATTTTCTGTCATTTGAGCAAAAAAATTGTTGGCAGCTATAGAAAACAATTTGACTATCTAATGTTTTTGACTTATCAAGGACCAGTTGGCCACCGCGTATTTCGATTCGAAAAGTAACATTTTTCGAAAGCAGTTTCCGATTCGAAAGTTAAACCGTATGACATAGTCGTATATATAAACAAATGGGAAATTTGACTAAAAGTTGTTAGCACTGCTATTAAAATACCAAAATAAACGAAAATATCCCAAAACAAAAGAAATATTAAATACTATTCAATGTGTGATAAATATTATAATTTGGTATTTTTTTAATAAAAACTAATTTATTTCCCTGTGGTTTGAAGATTCCAAAGAAAAAGTCAACCATTTTTTATACTGCTTTTTATTTGTACATACATACATGACATGAATTTTTTTTTTTTAATATTTTTTTAAAAAATTTCAAGACCACAAATATTAATACATTTTCAATAATAACATTAGTAATCATTTAGTTTATATCAAATCTAACATTATTTGATTTCATTTGTTTGTTTTACACTTTTATTTATCTTGAAAGATTTATATACTTAAATTTTTTCACTTTGCCACAAACAAAAGCTTTCGAACAATTTCCTAACGCTTTTTGCATAACTGACGCTTGTTTTCGTAATACAGAGCTAAAGTTTCGAAAGGGATTTTTGTTGTTCTTAATAGAGAGTTGCCGTTTCGAAACAAATAGTACGAAAATCGTAATACACAGCACAAATTGAAATGTAACATGTGGATATATTACATTTAGCGCCACGTCAATCACTGTATCGACAGTAAAGTATCGTTACCTACTCGGTATCGCCACCACCTGGATAACTATCTTGCCGCGATGTGGTGGCTTAAATGCCGGCGGTAGTGTATGTCTTGGAACTTGTTTCGGTACAGTCTAACCGGAACAAGTTCGAAGGCATAAGCTTTAAAGCCAGCATGACCAAGGGTTATCCATCCCATATCCCATCCTCTTTACCTATAATCCTACCCACTTCTCCCTTTGATTCCCTACATCCCCCACTTTTAAGGTCAAGGTGGTTGATAGCAGTGCCGAGGACCTGAATGGCTAGTTAGTGGTAAAAGAAACTGGTCGTGAACAGCTTCCCTCTGACGCCGATGGCAAGGGTCAGTTGTAATTCTAGCCTAGTCCGCGTACGCCGTCACTGCGCGCGATGGTCGCTTTGTTTACGTGCTTACTCGTGGGACCAAAAACTGGACAATTTAAATTTTAAAGAAGGAAATGAAGAAGTTGGCGCAGGGAATGTCTCTGTCAGCTCAGCAGGTTCGGGGTCAGATTTGGACTCCGACTTGCTGGGTATTCACAGAGATATTCTGCTGCAGGAGAGTCAGTTAATGACAGAACTGACAGTCATGACGGACAGGATAGACTCGCCAATCGGATCTCCGTCTCGTACAGGGGCATCGGAAAGACTCGGTGACCTAACTCTGGGCTCTGATGATGAGCACGAAATAACTCTGATTTCGGCTCATGATGAGGGCCATAGGGCTGGGCCATCGACTTCCGGAGTCACACTCGGGTTGGAGAGTGGATTGGCGAGTGTATCAAAACTCGTTGTTCGGCAAGATGCGACAGAACAGGTCACGTCAGATAGCCGAACGAGCTACGATAAAGCCAAGAGTGGTGTGAGAGCCTCCTTAGCCTTTCTGGAAAAGATAGCTAAGAAAGACTCCTCACTACACGATGGGCGGGATAGGCATCTGCTGAGGAAGCACCGAAAGAACGTTGCTAGATTCGAACGAATCCACGGCTCTGTCGGTGCCATCCTAGGGCTTCCCTATCCTGCGGGATACACAACAGGGGCTGCTGTGGATACAAATGTTGTCAGTAAAGACAGCAAATCCCCAGCACCCCCTGTTGTTGAATCCTCGGATAAATCAGAAGATAAGGAAAAGGAGGGTAAAGGTTCAACGACTGGCCCTCTTAATCGTGACAGATTGGTCGCAGTTAAGGGAGCTAGGCCTGAGAACGTTTTACCCACTACTAGTCGCGCGATGAGGGCTGGAAATGTCTTGGTAATTTCCGATAGTCACTCCCAAAAAGGAGTCACTAAAGGAAGGGTTGCTGGGACAGACCAGTCAACATCTGCAGGGAAATCGGGTGATCACCGACTGAGCTCTGCTAAGGGCCCCAAAAAGGGGGTAGTTAAGCGAGTGAGGTCTGGTGATGACCAGAAATCCCCTGCGGCTAAGAGGACTGGTCAGACTGTGGTCAGTTCTCTTAAAGATCCCCATAAGGAGATCAATAAGAGGACTGACTCCAGAAAGGACCAACCATCCACTTCAAAGAAACTAAAGGAGTCGTCGAGTAAGGACGGTATTCTAGCGGCTGTCATTGATCGTAAGGATCCCGATGGAAGGATCAGTGTCGAGAGATGGCAGGTGCTAGAGAACAAACTACTCGACGAAATCTTTAGTGCCAAAGGAAGGCCGGACGAAGTATCGTTCAAAGGGGCTGACTGGACAAGAGGTGTCAAAACTGTCAGTTGCGGCAATCAGAAAACCTTTGAGTTTTTAAAGGCTGCAATTGGTAAGTGTGGCAGCTCCTGTCCTGAAGCTAGTCTGGATGTTATACTAGCGTCTGAGTTGCCATTAAGGCCGGTAGTCACGGTATGGATACCTCCACCTATAAAACCGGTGGAGGTCATACTGGGGGTACTGGCCAACCAGAACAAGGGGCTCAATACAAGCCAGTGGAAGTTGGTAGCTTCACTGGGTTGTAAAGAGAACCAGGGAAGAGACTTCAGGTTCGCAGTGGACCGGGAGTCTCTTAAAAAGCTTGATTCGATAGGAGGGGTTGCAATATTCGGGTTAGGGTCTATCAAATTTAGGTTTCCTAAAAATGATAGACCCTAAGAGGTTGAAAGTGGTGCAGATAAACCTGCACCACTGTGAAGCAGCCTCAACCGAATTAGTAACCCACCTCATCGACAACAACGTGGACGTGGCCTTAATCCAAGAGCCCTGGATTAATAAAAACCGGGTAGTTGGATTAGGGGTCACGGGGTATACATTGTTCGTACCCCACACAGATGAGAAGGTACGAACTTGTATCTTGGCGAGAACTGAGTTTAAATTTATGTTTTCTCATTCTTATAGTAATGGAGACCTCACGGTTGTGACAGGAGAAGCCAAGGACAGAAGGGTCCTGGCATTGGCATCGGTATACTTGCCGTACGAGGCTACCGATCCACCTGGTGAAAAAGTGCGAGAGTTGGTGGAGTACTCAGGCAGAACTGGCTCGAGACTGGTACTAGGGTGTGACGCCAATGCACACCATACCCAATGGGGAAGTGCCGACATCAACAAAAGAGGTGAGTCTATGTTTGATTTTATTATTGCCAGCAATCTTTATATCTGTAACAGGGGGAATACACCTACGTTCAGAACTAGGGATAGAGAGGCAGTGATAGACATGACATTGACGAACTGTAGGGAATTAGTGGAGGATTGGAGGGTGGATCTGGGGTTTTCCTTCTCTGACCATAGTCGCCTGTCCTTTAATCTAATGTTTGAGAGGTCGAAAAGGTGTCCGTATAGGAATCCGAGAAGGACGGATTGGGATTACTTTTCGAGATTGGTGCAAAGTAACCTTAGAGTTACACGCGACTGGGGGTCGACTTCGACCGGTGTAGAGCAACTGGTGGGCACCTTTACGGGGGTACTGACTAGTAGTTATGAGCGTTCCTGTCCTTTGAACTTTCCGGGCAAGCGCACACAACCAAGATGGTGGACAGACGAGTTGAGGACTCAAAGGTCCACTGTCAGAAGGTTGTTTAATAGGGCGAAGTATACGCGTAGGGAAGAAGATTGGAGTAACTTCAGATTGAGTTACAATAGATATAAAGGAGACATTAGGAGGGCGAAAAGGGACTCGTGGGTCAAGTTTAGCGAGTCAGTGGAATCTGTAAATGAGATGTCCAGGTTCAGGAGAATTTTATCCAAGGACCCTGTAGTCCCTGGATTTATTCAGAGACCGGACAACTCATGGACGGAATCTAGCTCTGAATCTCTATGTCTGCTAATGGAAACTCACTTTCCGGGATGTGTGGATCCTGGGACGGGGGAACAGATTGAATGTGGTAACCCCTTCTCTGGGTCAGAATCGGGCGGTGAGGAGAGGGAGACGGTGGGGGACATGATCACCTTGGAAAAAGTAACATGGGCGGTCAATACCTTTGGGTCTTACAAATCGGCAGGACCAGACGGTATCTTTCCGGCGATGTTACAGAATATCGGGAGATCATCACTCCTGCTGTTGGTGGAACTGTTTAGGGTCTGTGTGCTGAACGGGTACATTCCTAAAGGGTGGAGGGAGGTCAGGGTGGTTTTCATACCCAAGGCGGGAAGAACCGGTCACTCTAAACCCAAGGATTTTAGACCAATCAGCTTATCGTCTTTTCTTTTGAAGACGTTGGAAAGACTGATTGATCTACATCTGAGGACGAAGATTGACGCCGGCATCATCAGCGGCGCTCAACACGCCTATCTTAAGGGTAGATCTGTTGAGAGTGCGCTTCATGATGTGGTGGGTTATGTAGAGCGGGGATTGCGAAACAAGGAATACACCTTGGCGGCATTCCTGGATATAGAGGGCGCTTTTAATAATTTGAAGATAGAGGCTATCAGGCAGGCATTGGTGGATCTAGGCGTTCCTCTGTTCCTGGTCGAATGGATAACTCTGATGCTCAGCAGCAGAGTTATTCACTCGGAC
This sequence comes from Pollenia amentaria, assembly GCA_943735925.1. NCBI lineage: Eukaryota > Metazoa > Arthropoda > Insecta > Diptera > Polleniidae > Pollenia > Pollenia amentaria. The sequence continues at coordinate 4,168,447 of OX031006.1, read as the reverse complement.
TGGGGAAACGAGCGCTTAAAGAAACTGGTGACTAGGGGAACCCCACAGGGGGGAGTTCTCTCTCCCTTATTATGGCTCTTAGCTGTCAACGTCGTTCTGGGACTTTTTGACAGATTGGGTCGGAAAGTTGTGGCCTACGCGGATGATGTAGTGATATTGGTATCGGGCAAGTTTCTGCCGACAATAAGCGAAGTCATGCAAGGGGCGCTGGGCGAACTGTCAGCATGGGCGAGTGATAAGGGTTTGGGAGTTAATCCGGAGAAGACCGAGTTGGTTCTTTTTACTAGGAGGTACAGGGTAGAGAATTTTAGGCTGCCGGTACTAGGAGGAGTAGAGCTTAGACTATCTGATAGCGCTAAGTATCTAGGAGTTTTTCTGGACAGCAAGCTGTCGTGGGGAAGGAATACTCAGGAGAGACTTAAGAGAGGCCTCAATGCCTACTATGCTTGCAGATCATCGATAGGTAAGAGTTGGGGACTCCGGCCGTCAGTAGTGGGATGGCTGTACACTTCGGTGGTTAGACCCATTCTTACATATGGATGCTGTGTTTGGTGGGAGTCATTGAGAGTGGCTTGTCGAAGGAACCTTCTGTCTAAGGCTCAGAGGTGTGCTTCAATCGGCATGACAGGTGCCATGAGAAGTACACCTCAAGCGGCACTGGATGTCATTCTACATCTTCTGCCCATTGAGCAGTATGTTATGGGAATGGCAGCCAGAAGCATTCTTAGACTGAGGGAACTAGGATTGATTAGGGATTTCACGCAGGGTCACTCACGGATCTTGAGTGAGATCGAAGCTGGAGGTTACTGCCTGGGATCACCCGGCTCCACGGATTTCGTGGGCACCAGGGTGGATTTCGGACGGTTGCCGGAGGTGGTAACGCCTTCTAGGGAGAGATGGTCAGGTAGGAGCAGATTATTTAATGGATTTGCTATTTTCACTGACGGCTCGAAGATGAGAGGCACGGGTGCGGGGGTCTACATTGAGGATCTGGATATCAGAATGTCATATAGGCTTCCGGACGACTGTAGTGTTTTTCAGGCGGAAGTTCTGGGGGTCTTGAGGGCCGTGGAACTGATGAGGGACAACATTGATAGGGGCTCGGAGGTCACTATATATGTCGACAGCCAGGCGGCCCTTATGGCCGTAAGGGGCTGTTACGTGAAATCCAAGCTAGTTGACGGTTGCAGGAGGGCTCTGGAGGGAGCCTTAGGAGAGTATATGTTGAGATTGTGCTGGGTGCCTGGTCACTGCAACATAAGCGGCAACGAGATTGCTGATGAGTTGGCGAGACAGGGCTCAGAGATGGAGGATCCTAATCACATAGAGGCAATTAGGCCTCCAATAGGATTCTACTTTGGGAAGATTAGGGAATGGATTCTGGGCGCGACCAATAGGGCCTGGGGGAACCGAACGGACTGCCGGGTATCACGGACGATGTGGCCGGTGCTCAGGAAGTCCGACTCGGAGTTGTTGCTGGGCAGAAGCAGGGTCTGCGTGAGGACCATAATAGGAATCATCACGGGTCATTGCATGATAGGCAGGATGGCGATGAGGTTAGGATCCGACGTGTCGGATATGTGCGGGTTGTGTGAGGACCCGGAGGAGCTGGAGACGGTTGAGCACATTTTGTGCCGCTGTCCCAGGCTACAGGGCAGCAGGCTGAGGTGGCTGGGCAGCAGATTCCTAGGCGAATTAGGGGACGTCCCGGGCTGTGGGCTCGAGAGTCTGATAGGATTCGTAATGGGGATGGCCTGGCTGCGCAGCAGGAGACTGGGAGCTAGCCGCACATAAGGCGGATTGGTGTTGTGTTGAGTGAGGTTTTTCTCTCGGGTTTGGTCAGAACTTCCTTTTCTCATCTATTCTTATCTGTTCTTATCTTTTCTGATTCTTTTGCTGTTTCTCTTCACCTTCTTTTTTCAGCTTCTTAAATATAAACAAGGCATCGCAATGGACCGTATTGGTCTCTGGGTGGGGGTGTGAGGGAGACTTCACACCAGCCTTTCTACCTACCTACCTACTCGGTATCGAACAAAAAGCATCGATACTTACTTGTATCTGTCAATTCTTTCATATGATTAGAGCCAGTGAAAACCAGAGTAAATTTAAAGTTACGTGTTTCTAAGTACGTGTTGTACATCTATACTTATACTCGTATATATGAATGTTTTTAAACAGGAAAAAGTTGAAAACATAATTCAAGTACATATACCATATTGATCATTACCCTAGGTGTCCACTAGCCATTAAATTATGTTATTAAGAGCTTTCAAGACAGATTGTTAGAAACGCTGTTAAAACATGAGAAACACCTCTGATATAATGAGTCTTAATTTAACACAAACATCAAGTTAGTGTTAATGTTAAGCATTTCATGTCAGTTGTACTCGTAGACTCAGTGTTATGAACTAGTCTATGATAAAATAATAGGCTTTTAAACATTTTGATTTATTTTTTCGAACAAGTATAATGATTTGATTTTTATTTCTTTGAACAAAAATAACAGTTATTTTTTATATTTTTTTCATGCAAAAATAACAGTTAGTTTTTGATTTTAATTTTTTTTAACAAGCACAAATTCTAAATTATGTTAAAAATAGCGTGAACTAGGCTTTATTTGTCTCACAATATGAAACAAGTATTTTTGACCGATACGAGTACTTTTTAATATCGTCATTTTTATATAATAGCTTTAACGGGTTGACAAAAAATATTATTACCTGTCCAACCATGTCATGGTTGTTTTGCAACAACTCCAAATACGTAGAAAGGAATTCTTTCATCTGACGCAAATGCATTTCTTCTATTTCTTGAAAACGCTATAAAAATTATACAAACATTGCAGATAGATGGTTTAACATTTTATTAAAATGTATACACTTACCTTACACGTCTGTGTCATGCGTCGTTCGAACTCAATCTTAATAGGGTTATGTTTATCCAATAATACTTTGTAGTCATCCTGTAGTTTACGTAATTTTGTTTCCAATTTATCAATATCTTTTTGGGATGAGTTTTCCTTTCGAAGTTTTTCTAATTCTTGTGCTTTACTGCTATACATATCTCGAGCCTTTTGTACATCTGCTGTAGAACTTTGTATTGCTTTCACAAATTCCAATGTTTGTGCCTCGTCCTCTTTTACAGTCTTGTGCTTTTTATGCAATTCATCCGTATATTTCGTTACATCTTTGACCAGTTCCGAAAGTTTTTGCACCATTTGCATATGTAGAGTTGATAATTTTTCTGCAGATGTCCTTAGTATTGTCCATACTGGAGAAAATGTACTATTTAATGTTCCTGTACTAGCTTTGTGGGCCAGCTTTGACATTAATTTAGAATTTTGTTCTTCTATGCCCGATTTTTCCCGGAAAAATTCCGAAAGTTCTTTACTGGCTTGTAACCCATATTTCATATTGTGATACAAAACATCAAAGCCATTGTTTTTCTCCCCCTAAAATTTTATATTTTTTATATGTATGTATGTATATAATATTTGAATTATTAGAACAAATTTGTTATATAGTATAGATAATGAGGCATATTCTAAATATCACTTTTTGTGTAAAGGTGTTCTGGATTTTAAGCCGGTCAGCTAAGTGGCCGCCAATTTTAAATTACTTGCTTATTTTTTCCACCATTTAAAACCAAGTTAAAAATTTTGTGGTTTTCAAAACAGCCTTAGTTGATAATTGTGATTTGAAAATCACAAGTGATTTGAAGTATTGTGTTTTTCAGAACATGCCTTAATGTAAGAAATAAATAAATAAATTTTCAGATATACACACCCAAAAATAATCGTTGAAATCAACTGTCATTTTGAAATTCTTCACAATTGATGATGTTCAGCACAACAACTTCTGGAAAATGTCAAGATGTCCAGCCAAAAATTTAATTGACTTGTTATATGAAGATATTTACTTTCATTTTTTGTTCTTAAATTAGATAAAAATGAAAAAGATTCAAAATAAAATAAATAAAACCGACTTTGTTAAAATGCATATTAAATATTAAAACATAATCAAAATTTGTTTCAATATGGCTCATGTATTTCAAGCCCAAAGAAAGAATTTATTTTCCAATACATATTGGGGGGATTCACAAGGTGTGCTATCAAGTCATATCGTCATAATGTCCTAAATAATATTTTACAATTGTTTAAAAAAAAAATATTTTTTTATGTTGTTTGAAACAGAACAATATTTTTTTTTAAACAATTGTAAAATATTATTTAGGACATTATGACGATATGACTTGATAGCACACCTTGTGAATCCCCCCATTATATATTTGTCTCAAAAATACCCATATAAAATTTAATAATTTTCTTTAGTTTATTGAATTTCAGAAACCTATTTAATAAAATATTGAACATCTAATATCTCAATTACTTCGTTTAATACATGCAGAAAATTAAATAATTTAAAAAGTAAAAGACTGCCAGTAAAGTAAGAAATTTAGACCGTGTTCGTCTGTATGTATATTTATGCAAGTCAACACATACATATATGAGCATTTCCATGAGAATGTCAACCACAACTCAAAAAATAAAAAACCCTAAAAACTTTTTTTCAAATATGGTAGAAAGTAAAAAGCACTCAAACTTTCCTTTTCAAAGGTTTTAATAGCTTATTAAAATTTTTTAAGAAAAAAAAGTACAACTTAAAACTCACTATCTCTTTGATTCATTTTCAGTAACAGCAGTCAAAAATTATCACTTTTCTGCGGATTAAATACAGATACCGCTAACATTGGAATTATACTTTAAAATTAATGTTACAGCAACAATGAATAAGATCCACGAGGAAAGACCAAATATATAGCGTCACCTTAAAGACGAAATAACCTAGTTTTTAAAAGTTTACAGGAGAAGAAAAAAAACGTTATAAAATTGGAACTGCTAGATTTACACGATTGAAATTTTCTTCAAAATGCTTCAAACTCGTGTAAACAGCAAAATTTCTTCAAAATTTATTGATCAATATTATTGAAATAAATTTTTATCAATAAATTTTGAAGAAATTTTGCTGTTTACACGAGTTTGAAGCATTTTGAAGAACATTTCAATCGTGTAAATCTAGCTTTATAGTTTATTTTACTGGTTTAAGCAAAAAAAGTACTTAATGTTTGTTTAAATTACACTATGCAACAAAATTAAACTTTTATCGTGATTTTTGATGATTTATTTTTTTCTTTTTTTAGTGCGTAACGGTCCTATAGGTCCTATGGATGGTTTGTTTTATTATAAAAAAACACTTTTGAGTTTGTTCGTCGGGAATTTTCGACACAAGTTCTCTTTTTAGCGAAAACTTCAATACTATTGATTACATACGTTTTCTTCTGGTCCCATGACATCTGCCAAAAACGTTCAAATATTTCCTGTCGTAAACTTTCGGAAAAAATAGAACAATGTCTATTCGAAGCCCTTTCACAAGATTTTGACGTGTACCCAAGATTCATTTCTCTTGGCTTTTTGTAAACGATTTTTTTATTTTGAAAAACTTTTATATCCCTTAACGTTCATACGATTTTTCTTTCTTCCTTCTTTTTTGTTGACGTTTTAAGGACTTTTCACGTATTCCTTAAAACTACTTTCGATTATGGAACACTTTTTGTTGCTTTTTATTACTTTTTTATTTTCTTTTCACTTCTAACAATAACTAAAATGTAATAAAACACAAACAATAATAAATCAAATGTAACTTCGCTTTAAAAAAAAAAAGTAAATTAAATAAATAGTTACTTAGGTTATTTGGTTTCAGAATATTGTACACTTGCTGATAGGTTAATTTGTAATTTGGTAATCACTTGGACATTTGTAATATTACACGTTCAATATTTTGCACACATATGCGTTATGATATAGGGAATAAAAATACATAAAAAACTCAATTTGGAAATTTTTGCAGATAGGTCATTAGCAGCCGTATTCATAACAAAAAGTTAGCCACAGTTTGTACACTACGTACAACGAGCTGCTAACTAGAATGCCGATTAAACTTAGCAGCTTGTTAGCACAGAGTTTATTTATAACAAATTTTATCTGTCTGCTAACTTTTAATAACTCAACTTTGAATATTAATGATGCCACATTATATTACTCAAAAATGCAAAACGTTTTGCATTAATCATCGCTGGTTTTGTCATTTCTTTTAAGTTTTTTTTATTTTCCCTCTTAATATAAAAATTTTAAATGTTTTTAAATTTAAATAAATTTAAAAAAGGACTTTAAATTAAAAAAAAAGACAGTGAATTAAAAAAAAAACAATCAAAATTATTCAACATTAAACTCCTGTTTTCACAAGGTGGCAAACGTTTGGCAGCTCGTTAACAAGAGTTTAGCAAATCGTTAGCCAGAGTTTAGTAAGTGTATTATAAATGAACTTTGTGCTAACTTCATGCCAAATTTTCGTTATGAATACGGCTGTAAATGTCTATAACTATGGGCTACACTATCTGTATCTGTCTTATAATTAATTTTTAACAAATTTGGATCTTTTATTATTTGAAGCATTTCTAACATATAACGTCTCTTGTAATTACTCTCTGTGTTTAAAATTGTTACATTCTCAAAATCTGGATAATTGGGGGATTCACAAGGTGTCATCAAGTCATATGTCTTAAAATAATAACATGAAAAAATACGACTGTTGTGAGCAACCCCTCATAATTTAATGTGCTATTAATTACGACAGCACAATAAACATAGCAAGCAACGTTCTATTTATTTAAGACACATTTTGTTTACAAACCAACAACAATATTTTTAAACCATTGTAAAATGTTAGAACATTATGACAATAAACCATGATAGCACACCTTGTGAATACCGCAAATGTTTTAAACTAGCACAGTGGGTTGATAATGCTGTTTTTTGTAATGTAATATTGTGTTTATATTTCTGAACTGATTTATGTCCAGCAATTCTCGTTTTTAGTTTATTTTTTGTTGTTCCCACATATAACTTATCACATTGTCCATTATTATTTCCCCTACAAGGTATTCTATAAACTACATTTGACCTATCTAACTTTTGTATGTTATCCTTAGTTCTTGTAAATAATCTGCCTAATGTATTATATGACTTATGTGCCACTTTATAAATATTAGTATTATAGATGTTAGAGTTTTCCAACCGTTCCGACATTTTCGGTATATAAGTCAATGATTTATAAATCTTCGGTTCATTCGAAGAACCTTTACTATTTCCATTTTTGTTTATGTATAGGCCTATTCAGGATTTTTTAAGAAGAACAAAATTAACGCTCGCGGCCCATACATTTTGAATTTCGACGGAATTTTTCGTATGTCCTTTTTAGAAATAAGGCAGAAGTACAAAACAAAAAAGTATAAAAATGAAACAAAACTATTTGAAATGTTTTTTTTTTTGAAAACAAATTTATGTGACGTAAAAGATTGTATTTTTAATCTCAAATTGTTTTTATCGCTCCTTAACACGTGTTTTTTCTTCTTTTACAAAAGGTTCGGCAAAAATGTAAGTACAAAAATGTAAAATGATTGTAGTCTTTCTTCTCTACAAAATCTATTTTGTATATTTTACAAATTTTGTACTCAAACAAAATTTTTTGCGAAATCTAAATACAACATTTTTGAAATGTGTATATCGTTACCTAAAACGCAAAAGGCCCTAACTAACCAAAAATTAAAAATCGTTTCAAATTTTGAAATCTTTCGACCAAAATTAGAGATTTTATTAACAAAAAACAAAAAGCCCTATCTACAAAATAGTATACGATAAACACTAATAGAAACACTAATATTTGTCAAAACCACTGGTAGGTTTTACAAGAAAAATACAAGAAAAATTAATTATAAACAGTTTAAGGCAATTTATCAATTTATCAATTTTAATAGTTTTTTGCATCTCCTGTAAAATTTTCAAAATGTTAGATAGGGCCTTTTGCGTTTTAGGTAACGATATACAAAAATTTTGTTTATTGCACAAACAATAATTTACAAAAAAATATTTGTGTATTTTTAGTCATGTTTTATTTTTCAATTATAGTTACGGAGACCATATTCTTCACCAAAAAAAGGACATTTTGAAATGTAATAAAAATCATAAATAGTATCAAGGTCCAATAACGTTAATAAGATAGTTGAAGCAATATGATATTAGCGAGTAGAACTACTTGTGCGATTAAAAATCGCGACTTTATTAAAGAAATTCAAACGCCAAGTAAAAATTGTTGGTTTTGATTTTGAAAAGTTGTTCGCTTCTCCTGTCAAAAATAAAAAGTGTTGTTACGCCCTTTTGCATTTTAGGTAACGAAATACTTTTTTTTTTGTCTATGAAAAAATAAATAAAATATACCTAGAAATGCAAATAAAAAATTATGTAAGTCTTTAAAACAAAAAATTTAAAATAATTGATATTTTTCTGTAGAATGTATTTTTTTAATTATCACTGCTTTTATAAAAATAAATTATATAAATGAAAATTCTGCACAGTCCATTTGAAAATTGCGCTTTGTTGTTAAAAGTGATTCTTAAGTACCCATTTTTAATTGGGACTTTTCCGATAATCCAAATTTCTTAGCAAAAATTATTAACTTCATTATATTTTTACCTCCAAGTTTGTTTTCATTGAAATAGCCAAAATGTTCCATCTATATTTGATCCACTGATACATCATCTTCTCTCCGCTTCTTTTAAATCAAAACACTGCAGCCCATTGATTTAAATCGTCAATCTTTAATACTACCTGCCAACTTAGTCGGCCAAAATGGTTTTCATAACCAATGGTAAAAACACATCTTCTTTGCGTGCAATTCATTTTAATTTAAAGTTATTTAAAGTAAGAGCAGCCTTAGGCATTGCAATGTGTTGTGACTCAAGACGACAAATATATTTATGGAATATATAGGCTTGGTGGATATGCGCCAAAAATCAGCACAATTCAGCACATGGATAATTAAAATAGTTTTTGCAATATCATCGGGCGCCTTTGTTGAGAAAGAAAATATTCTTTCAATGGCACGAACAATTGTAGAATTCGATCTAACGCTGGACTTAATGTTTAGCAGCGTATTTTGCTGAATTAATGTTGAAATTTTGGGGTTTTGAGAAAATAAAACTTATAGTTTTTGAGTTTAAAGAAAAAAAAAAAACATAATCTAACAAAAGGACAATTCACACCAAAAAAGACAATCTACTGTCCTTTTTTTTTGAAAAAGGACATCTGATAAAAAAAGGACAGTCCTCTAAAAAAAGGACGAATGGTCACCGTAACTATAGTTGAAATATCAATAAAAAAGAATGATAGCAATAAAGATTACGACATGCACATGATTTCTCGTTAAGTGAAGTAATCTTTGAATGGCAAGGGGTTGCCAAGTTTTAAAGTCCCTTAGATTTTAAATTTTCATATTAAAAATTTATGCACTTTATAAGCAAGGTTGCCAATTTAGTCATTTTCCGGCTTGCTCTGGCGATTTTTTTTCCATTTAGCCATAAAAAATTGGTAGATTTTATCTAGCCGGAAGATCTAGCCGTTTTTTTTCTTCAAAGTCATTTTTTATTTTAATTTTTATAATATTTTTTATGAAAATTTTTTTATATTTAATGTGCTTACTTTGATGTTGATTTACATTTAAATGCAACAATGACATTTACCTCAAATGACAGTTATAGCAACCTTGAAATATTAACGGTACTTATCATAGAACCGCTCAGAGCTTACTACTTGTCATCTGATAAGGACTCTAGTGATGAAGATAGTAGTGGGCACCCGCAAAACTTTCCCATAGCACTACTTATATTTACAACCATGCGAAATTTCAATTCGGAATTCTTCCTTCGTCAAGTGTCGATGATAATCAGGAAGAAAATATTGACTGCCTTAGGCCTAATGCAACTACAATCAAATGCATACCTTGATTTTTCACCTTCGTATGGTCTTGAAAACATTAAAAAGTGAATTGATTCAGTGGGTGAAAGATGATGATGTATAGTGTCAACGGATAATTACAGAGCCCGACTTTTCTGATTGCACTGACTTGCCAATCTACGTGCATTTTGAGAAGTTGTTGAAGATGACTTGGTAGAAATGCCATGTAAAGAAAGTAACAGTTAAGCCGTTTATAGTGGACAAGAGAACCCAAAAACCCTAATGAATTAAATAGGAGTTTTTTTGGGTATCCTAATTGTAACATATTATGCTTGAGTACGTTTAAAAAGGGATTATTGGTCAAATGAAAGAGATCTTTAAAATACAATGGTTTCGGATTCTATTCGTAGAAATTGGTTTGATACGATATTTCGTCATATAAATTTAATTGATAATAGAAAGCAACAAGATGATAAAATCTGCAAACTTCTTTTTTTTTTTGCTTAAAACGCATTAAATAAAAAAATTGTTTCTGTTACCTTTTATTTAATAAATCTTTTTTGTTAAGTTTTAATTGACAAATGCAAGGCCCAAAAATAGGTTTTTTGACCTAGGTAAATCGCTATTCAAATATATGAATGAATATCATAAAATATTTAGTTCCTGGGTTAAATAATCAAGTTTTTTAATAATTTTAGAAATCTAGCTATTTTTGTTTTCAATTCTAGCCTTTTTTAAACTGTCGAGTTGGCAACCTTGATCTTGAGTTTGCCAGCTTGAAATTATTAGCCAATAGGAATGCAGTTTAGATGCTTAGAAGATTTAAATTTTGTTTTCGGGATGGCGTAATTTTTATTTCTCTTATTCGTGAATAAAGGGCACGTTCGTAAATGCAGTTGTTGTGCATCGCTTACGAATCAGTAAAGTTTAATGTTCGTAAAAGCATCACTTGTGAGGAACTTGGCATCACTCTCGTAGGTCAAAAGTTTTTTATGCAGTGATGCCGCCGCTCTGCAGCAAATTTTTGCAATTAACTGCCCCTTCGCCGATATCGAACGTTAACGTTCGCATAGTAAATAACATTTAAAACAAAAACAAAATTTCAAAAATTGCTTTTGTTTTAAATATAATTTTCTATGCGAACGTTAACGTTCGATATCGGCGAGCGGGCAGTATTGCATCAGTTAATTTTCTGATGCAATAACTTTTAATATAAAAGAAATCGTTTTATTTTTTTTTATGCTTTTTCTTGTTATTTATAGGAAAACGGTCCCTTTTTTTCAATATATTCTATAAAATTTGTCATCACTATTGTTGATAATATTTTTATTATTATTTTATGTTCGTTTATGAAATTTTTGAACTTCAGCTCGAGCTCAAATATGCAACCTTTGCACAGCTGTTGTGCAGTAAAAAAGCATCAGCATCACAACTGCAACTGGTGATCACGCATCAGCAACAAAATTTTGCATCACTACAGCAGTGGTGTACAATTTTTATGCATTTACGAACGTACCCAAAACTACAATTCAAGTAAACTTAAGCAGATTTGAAACCTACATAATGAAATCAATTTATTTTCTTCTCTTCTTATAACTTCCTTTTCTGCTACTGAGAGTTATTAGCAGGGAAACCGGAAATGTGCTCTAAGAAAAGTGTTGCGTATGAAGGCATACAACTTTGTCGCGTGACGTTTCTATCTTTGGCAGAAAAACGCAAAGCAAAAGGTGTATGACACAATGAAAACTTTGCCAACACTCACGCGTTGTTTGTTTACTTATAAAAGCGGTTGGTAATTTGAACATTTAATTACTACAAAAATTAAAGTTAAAAATTGAATTGGACGGTTTTTTGGAATTGAATTTGGCAAAAAAAATTTAAAAAAAAAGAAAATTATACTTAAAACGCGCAAAAAGATGACAGTTGGTAAACTTTTTGCTTCGCTCCGCTTTAAAAGTGCTTTATGTGACATGTTTCGTATAAGTATCTATATTTTATCGTATATGTCAAAGCGAATCGGTAACGCAACGCGAAGCAAAAGTTTTATCTGACATGACCTTAACATACTTTTGCAGTAAAAACTTAAAAATAAGCCCTAAATTTGCCATAAATGGCTTATTTGAAAACAATATATTGAACAATTTTATAATTATTTGCATTAAAAAAAGGCAAAAATTCTAATCGGTAAAGCCAATGCACCATAGTATTTTCAGACGAATTTTCGAAATTGAACCCTGTTTGGAACCGACGGGCAGCCATGGTCTCACCAAAACAAAGTTATAATGTGATGCCAAGATGCATACAAGCAGTGTTTAAAAAACTTACAGCAGAAAAGCAAAAGTTTAATTTTTTATGCTGTTGCTTTGAAAATTTTTTGCTCAAAAAGGAAACTTTTGCTTCTGCTGGGAAAATAAATGTCTACTGTTTAATTTTATTTGCAGTCGTACAGTTTTGGTTTGCTGTGACTTCGAACAATAAAGAGTAAAATCAAAGAAAGCCATAAATGATCGTTTTTTGCATACTACATTTCAGTCTTTTGCGGTAGAGGCAATAACTTTTTTTTTCGTTTAATACTGCAATGTTTCTTATTTCGTATTCCTAGATCAATATAAATTAATTGATCCTTTATTCAAAAATTCTTTGGGCTTAAATACTAATTATGAGAATAATGCCTAACGTTATATTGAGAGATTTTACAATATACTGGTACAATTTTTAATTTTTTTATACAAAGAGATTCATTTTAGTTTAAAAATGAAAAAAAAAACAATTCTGCAATACTGCAGAATGCAATTGCTTTTTTTTCTTGTACGACCAATGAAGGCAGAAACAATATATTTATCCGTTTTAGAACTTTTTATTCATTTTGGCATCGATTTGTTAGTGCATATTTTTCCCTTTCCAGCATTTTTTTAAGTTTATATCGCATATTTCACCTTTTTGAAGTATATTTTTGTACATGTAACATTTTTTTTAATGCATCAAGTGTTTTCGCAGCGAATAAAAACAAGTGTGAATTTCTGGTTAACAGGTGGATTTTCTTTTTAAATATCTATTTGTATACATAGAAATCTAGTCCCATGTTTGAGTATACCTATCGACAGAGAATCACTTTTTAAAGTGTTCTAACGATGCCCGTCCGTTTGTCTGGCTGGTTGTCTGTCCATGTTAACCTTGTGCGCAAAGTACAAGTTGAAATTTTGTAGATAATTTGATACAATTTGGTAAATACATTTAAATTGTACTACGAACGAAGCCTATGTATGTAAGTGGTGAGAACCGTTCTATAAATTCTAAGGCTGAATTTGTTCTTGTGGAGGTATTGGGAATGGAAGCTCCCTTTGGACCAATCTGCAATAAAAAAGAAATAAAGCTGATAATATTTAGTGAAATCGCAGCGAGGCTTTTTTGTTTTCCTGTACATACTTCGCCCAGTCTTTGTATTAACTACTTATTTGCCGCGACATAGTTCTTGGCAACAGTGAAATCCACATCCAAATATTTTTGAAATCATTATTTTAACATATTGATGAATCTTAACGTTACCTAAAACGCAAAAGGCCTTATCTAACATTTGAAAATTTTTCAGGAAATGATAAATTGCCTTTAAAGTGTTGTTAGGACAATTGACAATGTGTTATGAAAACGGTTAGTTAGGCCTTTTAAAGTTTATCATTTCATCATTTGTAGATTGGGTCGTTTGTTTTTTGTTAATCAAATCGCTAACATTGTCGATAGATTCAAAATTTTTTTTAGACATTTGTGTTTATGCAATTCAACAGAATCAATGAAAAATACGATTTATAACTTTTGGTTAGTAATTTCGTGTATAAGGTAACAATAAATGAATCCTTTTTTAATCGCTCAATTAATAAATCAATTCAAAATTTAAAACATTTGAAGATATCAATGAATCATATATGAATCCTTTTTCAATCGATTAATCAGTTTTTAATCATCAAAAGGGATCTAAGAAGACTCATTTAGTTAATTATTACTAGGGAGATCGATTGTTCGACTTTTTTTTAATAACCGGTGTTTGAATATTACGAATAATTGCTATTTTAAAAAACCCGGTTTTCTGTTCAACATTTTTAAAATAACCGGTTTTAATTCGAATACATAAAAACACAAATATCAGATAAGTTTTTGTAATAAAATGTTAATTTGAATTAAAACAAAACAATTCACAAAGGCAAGGAACCAACAAAATACATAATTATGACTTAAGGTTTGTTTAGACATAACAAATATTTGACAATAAAATAAAAAAACGAGACCAGTAAATTGACCAGTAAATTTTTAACAAGTTCTATTTATTTACTAAGCTTTTTTTGCAAGAAGATAATAGTATAATATAATTTAAAAACTTTAAAAGATGTTTGATCAAGCCAAAGGTTTTGCAAAAGTATATAAAAAATTATAGGAATTTAATAAATTTATTATTTAAGATATTTTGCCAAATTTATTTTAAACGAGTTTTAATTTGTTGGTGGTAAACCATGTCTATATGAATCAATAGACTTCAACCATATTTTTGAAAAGTTGCAAACAAAACTACTTAGCCAGGATTATATCAGGGGTGTTCTGGAAATCGATAACGCAAGAATTTAGAAGACGTTTTTCAATAAGATTTTTGTAGTTAAAGAAATGCAAATACAATACAATACAAATATTTCTCTATTCAACAGAATTCTCTAAGAAAATTTAAAAAAACTGGATTAAGAGTGTATTACAAACATCTTTAAAATTCTTGCTTTTTCATTTTCCAGAACACCCCTGTATATTTCAAATTATTTTGTTTCAGCATTATAGAATTTGTCAATTGAAATATGAAATATTTGTCAATTCGTCGATCCAATTTTAAACTTTCCATGACATTGTTTGACTTCTTTAATGTTGTTTTTTAGTTCTTGGTGTTTTAATAATAAAACTGATTAATTTTTTTCATGTCGTTTTTTCCGCCGGAATGTTATAGTTTTAAGCATCAAAGAATGCTAGAACTACTTAAGCGTTTTTAGTGCCTTAACGGTCATTCCGTCCTCAGCCTCACAACCAGTTAGTATATCACCTAATAATTCATTTTTGGAAGCGTATTTTAGTAAAGTATTATTTGTCGACTCTTTAGAACTACTTCGAACTGAGTTAAGTTTTATTTGAAGCACATTAATGTCAAGCATGTGGAATAATGAAAGCTTATTTATAAATTGTGACGTGGAAAACCCTTTGCAACTTATCATTTTAGGGCACTTTTAGCAACTTACTTTGTCTTTTTAATCCCGTTCGAAATATCGCTAGAGATAACATCTATATAAAAAAATAATTTAATATTTAGAATACTCTCACACAAATTACTTTTTGCTTTTTAAGTAACAAGAACACCGCTTTTATAAGCGATTTGTATTTACATTGTTCATAATGTTTTTAGACTTTTGTTATATTTTTTTGACATTCTTCATAAAAAGTTTAAGTTCTCCCAATATTCAATTAGAAAAATACTTAAATTACGGGTTCATCTACCTTTAGAGTAAGGATATTGTATATGAATTAAACATGATTAAAATAACCGGTTTATTATACCAAAATAACCGGTTTACTCGATATTCGAGAAATGGACATTTTAAAATATCTAACGTCTTTTCTACTTAAAACCTTGAAGCGGATAGTCGACACCATGGTTAAAAGCAGAATACCGAACAAAGACCTGAAATATAGGCAACATGCTTATGTAAAGGGCAGATCTGTGGAAACCGCATTGAATGAGGTCGTACATTATATACAGAAATCCTTCGATGGCAAACATGACACACTGGCGGTGTGCATTGACATCGAGGGAGCTGTTAACAACGTACTGACCGACACTCTTATCCTATCCTTGGACCAGTTTCGGGTTGACCGGGCGCTCAGTGACTGGATCCCCTTCATGCTAAGGAATAGATCGATAAGTTGCGAAATGTACAATGTGACCATTAAGAGAAAAGTATCTCGCGGCACCCCGCAGGGTGGGATTTTATCACCACTGCTATGGGTGACCACGATAATTAAGTCTCTTCTTAAAGACCTTAACCGGGGAAGGATTTGCGTAATACTTCTAAGGGCAAGGATCTAAACTACTTGTGCAGATGGGCTGAGAAGGCCCTAGATATGGCCTTCGGCTGGGCCCGACCATGGGGGCTGAACGTTAATCCAGCGAAGGCGTAAATATGTCTGTTCACAAGGACATAAATCACTACCTTTTCTGAACCTCTCTCCTTAGGCAGGGCGATACCAGTGACCGACAGGGTTAAGTACTTGGGCGTGATACTTGGCTCTTATCTCTCGGCGAATTATATAGTATAAGTGACTACAGGGCACGTCATCATTGTATATTGGACACATTGATTGGATATTCACGATCACCAGACATGCCCGACCGAATACCAGAGACGGAAACTGAGACAATGATCCCCGAAAAGGGATCTTGGTCGAGTGGAACATAAGGGCAAACGCCTGTGTGGATATGTTGCAGACGGCTCTAAACTAGGGAATAAATAGGGCATAGGTTTAGGTCCAGGACCTTATTAGACTGTAGGAAGGTCAATTTTGGAGATTTGATAAAATTTGGCATACAGGTTCTTATTGGCACAAGGACCAAGCCTTTTGAAAATGGTCCGAAAAGGAGGAACACGAGGAGAGATAGGGTGCAATTTCGAAATTCCGATTTTAATGAAATTTAAAACAGATACATATATCCATATTTATATGGACACATAAGCTATAATATGCACTAGCATAATTTGTTGTTTTTTCAAGTATAAAGTACGCATCTATACAACAAAAATATGGTGTTTTTAATGTCAATCTACTTCCATATATGTATGAATATCGTTGGCTTAGTTGGCAAATATGCTAAGTCCACTTTTAAGTTTACTCATTTTCTGCATTTTACTGTAAAAGTACGCACCTAAAAATAGCGCCATTTTTAGTTATGTAATAACTCCACTGCCTACAAAAACAGTGAAATATCATAAATTTATATGTAACAAAAAAAAGAACGACTTAGCAAGTAGCTGTTGCTTTGGTCACAAATGTGATTCGTGATTTCTCAGTAACAGTGATTAAATCACAGGTACCGAAATGTCGCTCATTTCTAATTAGCACATGTGTGCGTTGGTTTTGTTTACTCCCTCCAAGCAATTGGTAGAGTGTTTTTCGATTGTCTACGAATTTTAACTACTTCGTCACATTTGGTAGTTAAACAGTAGATTTTTCGGAATTAAACAACAACAAAATACGGTAGAATCGCATTATGAGTTCTTAAATTATACTTTTTCGTCACTTTAGTGAGTTGTTCAGATAATTGTAACAGTTATACAACTGCAACAATGGCACAATTGAATATTTCACATATTATATTGACTTCTTCGCAACGATTTGCTGTTTAATAGTGAATATTACAAAAGCAAAATACGTAAAAGAGCACAGTTTGTATTTAAGTTGCCATGTGATCGGTGCTACGTGCGTGTAAAATAATATTAATATATAAAATTATGTAAAATAGAGTGAAATTTTTAATATTTGTACTTAAAATTGGGACTCCGCGGAATCCAAATGTTACCGAAAAAAAAAATGTTCACGTATAAATGAGTGCACAAAACTGCCCAAACTTATTCTTCGGTTAGATTGGTTAAAGTTTTAATAATTTCTCATGCATATTTTTTTTAGAGCAAATGAAAATGAAATTAAAAATAATAATTTGATAATTATCTTTTTTTAAAGGATATTAGTGATTTTTTTAAACTGTCTGTTTATTTAATGACTTTAAAAATTTTAGTGTGAAAATTAGTGTTTTTGTTAAATTTTTTTAGTGAAGATCAATAATAACTTTGAGTGAAGAAAATTTGTAAATAAAAATTTGCAATAAAAAGATATGCTAGTTATAATATGATGAAAGTTTACAAAGTTAGTGTTTGAATAAACTTGTGATTTTGTGTAGTTTTCTTTAACAAAATTTGTCCACATTTGGTTTTTAACTTTAAAACATTAACAGCTATTTTGATTAAATGTAACGTAGATTTTTTAATATTTGTTTAACTTTAAGATCATTTATTTTATATTTTACTTAGATTTCCCTTACAAAATCAAACAAAGTTAAACAGTAAAATATCCCACTTTTTATTATAAAGAACAATAAGAAAAAATGTAACTTCAAAAGAGTACTTTTTGGAGCCAACAGCGATACTACTAAATTTAATTGATATTGAACTTCCAAAGCGCTCTAATTCGTCATATAATATAGACACTAAGTGGATTCTTAAAGTAAATATTACCATAGTGGGACACTTCTTCCCGAACGATGTAACTACATCAATAAGAATTGAATAGCAAAAGCGATAGGTTTTTGCTAAATGGGGAAACTATTTAGATTATTTTTCGATCGAAATTGTTTGCAGGGCTTTTACGTGTATGTGTACTTACATACATACATATATTCAATGAAAAATTCCGTTATATATTTTTTAATACTTATTGAATAGTGTGGAGCTATAACGACAATAATAATGGCAATAATGTACTTAATAACACTGCGTAGTCGATGAATGCCTGATCACCCTGGCGACATATGGTTAATCCTTTCTAAATACATATGTAGGTACAACGAGAACCAGAAAAGAACTTTATACAAAACATAATTTCCCTTAGCAGACACCTGTCCGCTTTTTTTATTTGATGAACAACAATAAGTATTCAATTAAAAAAGTAACAGTTAGAGAAAGAAAAAGTAGCAAAAACCCCCTTACAGATTCTCATTCATTCAGCAACTTGCATGTTTAATTTTATTTTTCTAGGTCCAATATTAACGGCAAATCCAAAAGTACCAGGTCAAGAACAAAAAGTACCAAAAAGCGTGTCTTACAGATGCCCATTCACTCGGGATGTAAAATGGGGTTTTAAATTTGATACCAACTTAAAAAAAATGTACTTTTTGGACCTTCACCATTTTTTTTAACATTTATTAAAACAACAAAAAAGAACATAAAAGTTCAATTCTACACAAAAAACAAAACTTAACATTAACATACATTATATGTATGAATAAAAAAGGTACATAAAAGTCATAAATATATGAGATCAAAATCAGGCACTTATTTGTTTAGTTAATAAACTATTTGGAATTGTTACATCATAGCAGCATGAATTTGTCGATCTTAATCAATCCTTTGTTTGTATGAGACTTGATAATATTGGCACATGTAGTCTGTTTCTTTCCTTAATTTTTATCATATTTCGAAAAGAAAAAACTTTTTCCACATTTGCAGACGAATGTGAAATCGATAAAATTCCAGCAACGACTCGAGAAATACCAGGAAACATATGGACATTAAGCTTATTTTGTAAATTTGCTACTGACGACCAAAAACTACAAATGTTTTCAGTTTTTAGCGACTGCAGTTACTCGACATCAGCTAAAGCTCTAAATGCATTATTGATTGAATCAAAATTTGCAATTTCATTCGGGAACATTTTTGATCGAAGAGGTACAATACTACTTGTTTTACCTGAAATAACATTTTCAGCGATAAATTTATAGAACCAAATTAAAACTTCATTATTAAAGTTGACTTTGGTTCTCAAAACTTCGCAAAATTTTATACAAAATGGTTTTGCATTTTTTTTCATTTCTTTAACAATATCAATATTGATATTATTTGTAGAAATATATAAATCCACTTCTGTTCCGCAATAAATTTCTTCAAAGAGAATGTGATTTTTGTAAAGATCTACGATAGATATATCACATTCATCCAAAACTTTTTTATTCATGAAATTACGTTCTATTTGGCGGAACCAAAAAGTTAGACTTTGTAAAAGTATATGCATTCGAGCATCTTCTGATTGCATTTCTAAATTAACCATGTTAATAATTTTAAGTGCATATTGCATTAAGTACCAAAAAGATCACTCTTAGATATTCTTGTTTCACTCAGGACATTTTATGTTGAATTTTATGATTCTAGATCTAATACTAACGGAAATTCAAATAGTGCCAGCTAAAGACCAAAAAGCCCCTCTTACAGATTCACATTTACTCAGGACCTTGGATGTTCAATTTTATGTTTCTAGGGCCAATAATAACGGATATTGAAAAAGTACCAGTTAAAAAACAAAAAAGTATCACAAATATCCCTCTTATAGATTCATATCCACTCAGGACATTTAGTGTTGAGTTTTATGTTTCTAGGTCCAATACTAACGGAAATGCAAATAGTACCAGTTAAAGAATAAAAAAGTACCAAAAAGACCTTTTACAGATTCTCATTCACTCAGGACCATGCATATTTAACTTTATGTCCACAGGTCCTATATTAACGAAAATAAAAAAAGTACCAGTTAAAGAACGAAAAAGTACCAAAAAGATCCCTCTAACGAATTCTCATTCACTCAGGGCCTTGCATGTTTAATTTTATGTTTCTAGGTCAAGTACTAACGGAAATTCAAAAAGTACCAGTTGAAAAAAGTGCCCTCATAAGTTATCCGCTAAGGACATTGCATGTTGAAGTTTATGTTTCTAGGTCCAATATTAACGATAATTAAAAAAATTGCCAGTGGTAGAACCAAAAAGCTAAAGTAAGAAATTAAATTTCCCGTATTTCCTATTTTTGGTGCTTTTTTTCTCCCCATTGAAAAATTTCAATATTGTAGTGGGAGCCCATAATTTAATACGTATGATTAAAAAAAAGTACCAAACTCGTATTTAGATTTTTTAGATAAGTTTAAAATGTGATATAACCCTTATTTCTATGTTTATGGGTTTAAAAGATAGATGGGGTGACAAAAAAGTACCAAAATACAGGTTTTACCCGTTTACCCCTTTAATGGGCTGAATGTCCAAAAAGTACCAGACACCTGTCCGCTTATTCTTCTAAAGAACAACGATAAGCATTAAATTTTTTTTTACCCTTTTTTACCCCCTTAACATTCGAATTTCCAAAAATCCCGTCTTACTGGAACGATTTGGGGAGAGACCAACCCAAATCTCAAGTTTCTAGCTTCAGGCGTTTAGGCTATGCGATAATGAATCAGTCAGTCAGTCAGTAACGTTACAATTTTATATATATAGATAGGTCAACTTTCTATTAAAATCAGGAAGAAATGGAGTAGAAGTTTTAACAATAAATTTTATATGTGAACATGAATCTTTTACTTACACATTAAAATACAAACAAAAAAAAATAACACTTTTATTTCAAATAATTTTACAGTGTTTTTATTGAATACAACGACATCCAAAATGAAAAGTACTCTTTTAAACGCTTTATATCTTATTACAAAATAAAATAAAAACAATAAACTAGGCTAAATCGTCGACCCTTTTTTGCAGTTTAGCTTTAATATCTTCGGCGCGTTCAACTTCTTGTTTAAGACGGGTTTCCAAAGCTCTACTTAAGATGGTACAACAGTCTTTTATGGCATGGTAAACTATATTCTTTATTTGTAATTTATCTTCGTGATTGGTATGTGAATGGGAAAGTCGACGAAACTCATGGGTTAAATGAAAACAGTGTGTGATATTTTCAGGAGATACAAAATCCTCTGCCACTTTTATACAGTTATGAAGGTTTTGTACTTGATGTGGAGCGCCAGCCGGAATAAATACAGCATCACCTAGACACTGAACAATGGGATACCCTTCTACGCCGTATTCGTTAAAGAGCCTCGCCCGCAATTTGTCATCTAAGTACCAATTTTGATCATGAATCGGATCATGATCAGGTTCTAGACGAAAACCCTTTTCAAGTGTGACCCTGTTTAGCAAATCACGTATTTTATCGGCATCTCTAGCTGGAAAAATATGCCACAATGCTCCAGGTAAGACATTTTTCTTATGAACTCTTGCTCTAGTTAAAAATTCGCAGCCACCCATAGCAATAGCTTTACAGGATGCGGAAATTTGAGACTTACAGTCAGAATCTGCCGGTATTCCGACATAGACCATAATATTAACAGCGTCGGATATGTCTAAATGTAAGTTTGTTGTTCCTTTATCAGGATGGAAAGCCGATCCGTAGGCATTATACATTTTCGGACCTAGATCTGGAGGAACAAACATTTTAGGCAAACAGCTGGCTATGTTAAGATTTCCCGTACGAAGTGTGTATTCTGGCATTGGAAGGCCTTTCATTAGGTCTTTATATCGTGTGGGTAATATTTCGGCGAAATCGTCGCCTGGGGGCCAATCTTTTAGTTTAAGTAACATCGGTTTTCCATTAGCATCGAGGAGCCTTTTCTTCATACATTGAAATCCTTCCCAAAAGTGACGCATCGGTTGATTCGGCACGAGATTTCCATTAAGACAATTGATAAGATCGTTAGGCTTTTCACCAAAATCGTGTAAAAAAGCTTCAGGTCTCCAAAGGTCCAAATTTAAGGATTTAGCTACCTCTGAAATCATGACTGGTTGACCGCATTTCCAAACTTCTTGAAAAAGTATACGATTATCAGGATGATTAGCATTTGTTAAACGCAAAAGCTTTCCATCACAGAGCCACTCATGGGGAACACCTGGAGCAATTAAAGTCGAATTCGTTAACATCATTGCTCTTGGTGGCAAAAATCGTCTGTATCCAGCAAGACCCTTCCTAAGAAAATTGATATGTTTAAAATTATCAAATGCCGTAGTGATGGGGTCTTTGCCTAAAGTTTGTTTGTTAAATATTCGCCCCGGCACATAGTCGATTCCTTTAGCACGAGCAAATTCCAGAGCTTTAGAGTGAATTTGTTCCAGGCGTGCTTGCTTCCTTAAAGTCTCTTGGGTTGCAAGTGAAGAAGCACTGGTTTGTTGTTTTAATTGAGATTCCTTTATCATATCCTGTATTAGATTTTTTAAATCACCGTTTGGCATTTTTTGTACACTGAGTAAACATCCACAAAGTTGAGGAATTTCCCAAAGCGTTCTCACATCATGCAAAAGTCTTCCTAAAATATTCATGGAATCACCGGCAATAATTTGCGTCAAAATTAGCTCATTCGTTTGATGAGTTGCACCCCCTGAACATAATAACCAATAAAAATCATCTCTTCCTTTAGGCGGCTTTTCACCTACTTGCATTTTACGGACTGTCCTATTTTCTTTCCGATCTTTAAAGCAGTCTATACAAACACCAAATCCACACTTTTCACAAGTCCAATGAAAGTTGAATAAGGTAGTATCACAAACATCACAGATTTCTCGTATGCCTTGAACTACTTTTTTCCAAGCGATGGTACTATTAGGATTTTCGTGAAGTTTAAGTGCCTCAGCTTCTTGGCGCCAGAGATAACAAAACTGATCACCCACATGTAGTAATATATAGCGGCACACCTGTATATCCATGTTACCAGCTGTTGGTTCGGTATACTCATCTGGTCGCCATATGTTTATTTCTTCTTGAGTAGGATCAATATATGGATTTGGAAAACCTGCAACTAATAGCTGACCATTATCAGTATATTGAAGGCAACGAAACTCATAAAAGCGACAGTAAACATCATTGGATCCCTGTTGGGGAGTGCGTCTTCGACATTCTCTGCACTTGTGTATTTTAGTGGCGTTCACAATTGTCGACGTAGAGGGACTTGTGTTGGTGTCTGAGGCTACAACAGGCGAAGAGCTACATTGCAACTTGAAACAAGGCAGATGTTGTAGAAATGGTTTGCAACTTTTACGATATTCCTTATCTTTTTCTTCTTCCTCTGGTGTAAGTTTCTCCAAATTTTGTAAAATATCTTCACCATTTTGTGAATTGTTACTTATTTCATCATGATTTTCAGTGTTCAACATCGAGCTAAATATTGCATTATGCAAGTCTGTATTAATAAGTCCCGCATTCTTGTTATTTTGAACTTCAGCATCGGTAGTGTGTTCTTTATTCAAAGCATTTTCAAAATCTACTTTTACATCAGATTTATTACGTGTAATAAAATGACTATTATTTATTTCATTGGAAATAAAGTTTTCACATATTTTCTGTTTATCTGCGTCATAGCTTTTACTAATATTTATTTCTTTTATATTTTCTTCAAGGATCTCCGAAAGCTTTTGTTGGGTATTTTCCTCTAATTGGGACAAAGTTTCTTTTTTTAAGTTGTCAATTATTTGCTTGGTATCCGTATTCGCAATGTGAATCTCGATAATAGATTTTCTTTCGGTTCCAATATTTTCCGAACGCAGTTTTTTTTGCATGTTAGACAAGTTCTCAAAAGAATCTTCAACTTTTTCATCCTCATGTTCTCGTTTACGCTGTATACGAAAATTTTTCAATTCATTCAAATTTGTTTTCTTAGATAAACTTTCATCTCCATCCTGAAAAATGCAACCAAGTTCGGCTTGAATTTCATTTTGCATTTCCGGCATTTCGGCTAATAGAGCAGCAGCTAAGTTATGGCTTTCTGATGACATGTTCGAAATATATTTTTGCTTTTCTATTGCAAAGTAGAAAAAAAGAAAAAAAATGTTTGTATTACTTCCCTCAATGTAGCGAAAAGCGCCTGCGTACTGGATAAGGTGGCAGCAGTGAGTTATATTTAATGATTGTCGTATAATATCCAACTCATTTCACATTAAATATTTATTTAATAAATTTTTATCAGTGTACATTTTTTTATTTTCATTAAAAAGTTCAAGTTAAATAGGTATTAGGATAATGTGGATGGCAGTTTTGTTAAATTTCTTTACTTTCTGCAAATTTATTGTCGATTCCTTTTTAATTAATGACACACTTATGGATATTCTGGTTCATTTTAAAATCTAGGACTCAGAATATAACACGTTTTTATTACTTTCAGTTTATATCATTAACTACTCACTACCACCACATTACCTGCCGACACGCACAAAAGACTTAATTGTTATTTACAATAAAACTTATATCGTTATCATAGTGTATTTAATAGTTATATCTACTCAAATCTACAAAAATAAAACAAAGTAAAACAAAAAATTACTGAAATTCTAATGCAGTTGGTTTTTATCGCGAAATACAGCAATATACGGTCATGTCATGGAAATCGAAATCACGTGAAATTGAAATCGACAAATATTTTGAATTGCATTTTTGTAAAAATGAACGCAGCTTTTCATGGTTTCAAAAGTAGTTTAGGTAGAGGAAAGTGGTCCTCAAAATATGAGTTATATAAAAGGAAATATTTTTATGAACTTTGAATACGCGAGAGTTTTCAAAATTTGTTAGATTTCAGTTTCACGTGACTTCGATTTCCATGACATGGCCGACAGATATTGATTTATATTTATTAATATGTATTTTGAAACAAGTATTTTGAATTTTTTCTGCTTTTTAAGACGGTGGCGCTTCCAGTGTTAAATGTTAGTATTCCCGTAAAATTATATATACGTACAGTGCGAATCACATAAATAAGGAGGAACAAATAAGGACGAACAAGAAAACGTAAATTTTAATAAAAAAAAAACAAAACAAATAAATTACGGAAAAATTAGGATTTACATATGTGCGATATTTTGCATTAATACCCTCTTTATGATCAAGTGGGATATCGTCAGCTCATTACTGGTTTGACCTACTGACCATTTTTAAAAAAAATGAGTTAGGTATGAGGAATATATTTTTTGAATACCCTCTTTCTAAATCAAAAACCTGTTTCGCGAAAATTTTTATGGTTTCTGAGATATAAAGCATTAATTTTGCTGCATATCAACTGTTTCAAAATCTTTTAAGTACTGTTTTGCTCTACAAGCCATTGTTTGGCGATTGCAGCAAATTCTTCATACAAAAACGTACAAAATATATTTTACTGTTGCTTTGCTGCATAGACCTATATAATATAATAATAAGAACATAAGCAAAAGCAAAATAAAATGACAACAAGAAAATAAATTTGGGAAAAATAATTTTATAAAATAATAACACCTCGTGTTAATAAATAGTAAAAATTTATAAAAAAAAAATATAAAAATGGAATCTTCTTCACCAGCTCCTACACTTCCAGATGAAATTAAGTAAGTATTATTTAAATTTTTACCATATTAAGATATTTGTTTAAATTTTTAATGCTTTTAGAATGATTTATGAATACTTTGAGGATGATGAAAATTGGACCGATTCTTACCTATATGACACATCTTTAACTCAAAAGCTACCGTTTAAATGTGCGTCAAACCCTCCACAAATGGAAAACAATAACAGGTACATACTTGAATATTATTTTGTTTTATTTGAAAATAAAAGTTCATTACTTATATACATTCATATGTTATTCAGAATCCTTCCTTCGTCATCAAAGAAAAGGCAAACAAACCCTGAACTGTGGGAACGTAACGTAAGAAAACGGCTTCGAGAATCTGGACAAGCTTACCTTTCTATAAATAAGAAAGAATCTCCAGCAAAAACTCCTCAAAATAAAAATCGAATTAACTCAACCGCAATCGAAATGTTTATTAAACAAAATAATATTGATACCGTAATACAAAAGTTTTCAGAACCAGGACATTCTTTAATTCAAGAAGTGGACTGTGTTCATGGTGTTATTGACCGGTACTTAAAGAATATTGAAATTCATGGTCCTCTTCATTTACTAAATTTGCTTAAAACAATGCCAAATAATAAAACAAAATTAAAAGTTATGGAAATGCTTCCGGAAGATTTTCGCACATACTCGTTGGTAGCAAATAAAATGGACTTTCGACAACACCCTTTTGCTAAAATTAAAGTACTTCTATACAGTAAAAATAATGATTTATGTATACATTATAAAACTTCGACGAGAGAGGAAAAATATAAAAATGCAATTTTGGTTAAGTCTGCATCAAAAAATTGTTTGAAAACTCCTGAGAATTTGTTGACGAACGTTTTGAAAATATCGAAACCATCAATTATTTCCAGCGATAAAAAGAGAGACATAAAAGACTTGCTTATATTTCTTCCACATGTTGATAAAAGTTATTATAAAAATTTACTCAATATTTAGTTTTAAATTTTAAGTGTTTTTTCTTGATTCTATTTTACTTTTGTATTATTTAAGTTGTTTACTTTGTGGCTTTTTATGTACCTTTTCATAACAGTAGAACTGTTTTTTCTGTTTTTGTAAAATAAAACCAAATAAAAAAAAAATTTCATTAATTTCATTAATGTTGACTTTTTATTAGATTGTAAATATAGAAACATTCATCTCAACAATAAGTTACTCAATACACAGCAATAAGTATACGTATGCAGCATAAAAAGCCATTTTTTAAATTTTTTTTTAGAAAAGTGGCGTATGCGGCACAAAACAATATTTTTCATTTTCAAAAAAATACTTTTAAATTCTAACTTTATTCATGAAAGTGAGCAAAAATTTACATTTTTCTTCATAACATATACCGGAAGCAGTGGTAAAAATATAAAAAAATTCTATCGGGTACATTTTGAGAAATCTTCATGCAAATCTTCTTTGTCGTTTTTCTCCACTCCGACTTTTTGGCATATGCGCCAAACCAATTCTGAGCTGACGATATGTCAATTTACTCATGGTTATAATAAAATGGGCATCACAAAGAGCTAGTTACACAGGGTCTCCACCTAAGATAAGATATAAGATTTGTATACCAGCAAACGTCAAATTCAATCGCAGAGAGTATTATCTTACGTGTGGACTCTCAAATAGTATTAGTATTAATATTATAATAAATACTATGTAATAAGAAATCTTATAACAACATATAAAACAATAATAAGCCACCATTATTAAAATGTGTAATTTAATTAGTATTGTGGTTATTTTGTTGAACTATTCATGGTTTTTAATCCAAATTTTTACTATTTTAATTAGGCTTAAGTTCATTAAATTTAATTTTCATTAAATTATTTTTATGAAGAAATGCAAATAGTGCTAATCTTGTGAAAAGTGTTTAAAAAACCATATTTTGAACTAAAAAATCAAAAAACTACAAAAAACAATAAAAACGATACAAATTCAATGTACGTGAATCAGTGGAATATGAAATCTTATAAGATACGTGTTCCCCTTGTTTAATATAAAGATTAACATAAAAAAATGTGTTCTCTCATTCTGTCGAGGTTCTTTTAGATATTACACTGCATTTACACGTGAAAGTACTTTCATGAAATTTCTGTATACGTATAACAAATAAAAATTTGAATAAAATGGATTACTTTCTTGAAAATTTCTTGTGCGATTACACAGGAAAGTGAAAGTTCATTTTTAAAATGTCGTCAAAGCGAAAAGTTGCAAAAATTATTTAACTTCTAGAATAAAAAAAAACTAGAAATGGAAGGTATAAGTATGATTTATTATTCATATCCCATAAAATTGGGTATGAACATTATAAATTTATTAATTTAATTGAACTTTGGTGGTTTAATTTTTTCTTCATTTGTGTTGTTTTGTTTACTGCCTAATAACCCAGCTAGCATAGGCTGTTTGTTAAACGATTATGTTCAATATACAACTCCTAAAAGAGTCTTCTGATGATTATCTGACGAGTTACAGATAATTTTTGACACGCTCGTCTTTTAATCTTGGAATGAGCCTTTTGAGACTCTCTGTAAGAGTCATATAAGAATTATTGAGTTACCTAAATAAGAGCGTTTTTGAAATATGAAAATTCTATTGTCAATGCAATTTCAATAAAACAAACCGATCTAAGGATCTGTAAAATAAGATTTTCCGGCAGGATGATGTTGGTTTCCCGACGTTAAGGTTTGTTTGATATAAATTGTATGAAAACTATAAGTTTTGACATGAAAAACACGCTTGATGCCCTTATTTAGGTAGCTCAGTTATACGGCTGAGCATTTCACGAGTTGTAAAATAATCCCTAAGTGAGTCTCAGACGACTCTTGGCATGATTTTTGAAAGACTCGTTAGATAATCTCTACATACATCGTAAACGATTCCCTCTACGATTAAGATAAGCGTCCTCCGCTGTGTTGTAGAAGTATCTCACAGAGGAATCAGCTTGTGTAACAGTTACTCCCGTGCGAGGAATCGTCTACAATTAAAAAATGAGCTCGTCGACGATCAAAAACACTCGTCATGAGATTCCCAGTAGACTCCCAGACGATTGAAAATGCTAGCTGGGAAGAGTTGCCAAAGTTATCACATACACAAATGTATAGGGCAATAGTTGGAAATAATTATTATGTTAACTTTTTAATAACATTATTGTTATAAAACATATAAATTGTCATTTTTTATGCATACTTGAAGAAAAATATTGTAAATACAATCATACATACACACACTAGAAAATACATAGTTGATATTACCTAAAAATATGGTATATAATTAAATAAGCGCAAGGAAAGCATGGAATTATCTAAGTTTCTTAGGTAATATAACTACATATTATATTCGGTAATTTCTATGTTCGAAAAAGTATCTTTTATTATGTTAAAATTTATTAAAAGCCTGGAAATTAAGCAATATTTGAAAAGTTATTTTATTTTTTATTTTTGGCAAATTATCTAATGACGATTTATTTTCTAAGGAATATGTTGCATAAATGTTACATGTTCTACATTTTTGTGTTCGTATTTTATTTTTTATTTTTGGCAAATTATCTAATGACGATTTATTTTCTAAGGAATATGTTGCATAAATGTTACATGTTCTACATTTTTGTGTTCGTTTGTAGAAAAAATAAAACTGTGGGAAACATTTTTGAGTTCTTTTGTGGATATGTTGATGAAAAACATGCGAAACATGTTGCACATTTAACCCACAATTTTACTAGGTGTTTAAACTGCCCTGTTTTATAACTTTGGCACTTCAACTTTATTCGTACAACCAAGGTTTTATTTTGTTTGTCATAACACAAAGTGCTTAGAATTTTGTGAAAAGATTGCTAAAAAACAATATATCAAAATGTTGACATATTAAAATAAAAAATTGTAGGTATATTATTATCGTTTTAAGTGCTGGTTCACACTGTTCAAGTCTTAGCCGTCAAGTCTTGAGTGTTTAGGAGAGAAAGGAAAATAAATTGCCCTTATCTCCTAAAAGCTCAAGACCTGACGGCTGAAACTTAAACAGTGTGAACCAGCACTAACTTTTTCCAAGCCATTAGTGATGTCAATATTGGTTACAAGAACGCAATAGTTTGCAGAAACCGCTAAAATAGCTAATAGGTACGTTCATAAGACGTAGCTGTTGAGCTCAACTGCTAGAAAATTGTTGACAACTGTTGAGCCGAACATTTTCGTCTTAGAAACGGCATTATGAGTATAATGCAAAATTAACAGCTGATAAACATAAACAATTGAAAAAAAAATAAAGGTTGAGGTTGAGCACAACATGTTGACTTTAGGTAGCTAAAAAATTTTATGATGGAATAAATGGCCTCAAATACCCAACTGTTGTGTTGAGCGGAAGTGCTCAACTATGCGTTTCTAAGACAAACACTAAACGGTTACACAACAGTTACGCCTTATGAACGTGCCCAATAACGCACATTAATAATAAAAGTGCAATAGTTTTAAATAAAAGCAGCTAATTTTGTTCTGTTGAAGTTGCACAGCATGTAAAATTTTGTTGTAAAGTAAGCATATTTGAAAAAACTATATACTTTTTTCAGTTACACACTTTTAATAAAATTAACTTCTTTATTCATTTCATTGTAATATGCTATTTATCAATTCATAATGTATTAACTTAACTATCTACTGAAACTTTTTACTTGTTTGTCTTTCTAAATCGATATATCGCTCATTTGCTGCAACTTCGTAATTATTCAAAAAATACATTTCGAAATAAACGTGTTTAAAATTTTTGAATTGCTTGATCCACTTGGAAAAAATAACGACACATTTTTTTTAACGGAGAAAGTACAAAAGATACATTTTATACACAATATAAAGAAAAACATAGCGACCCATTCTTCGTCACTACCTCATTTGTGCGAAAAATAACGAAATTATTCTTGTAAGTTTAAGATGCGACCATTATTATCAAAAACGTATGTTCGCCTTGGTAAAATTACCTAGATTATTTTTTTGTGTGTACAAAATAAATTAAATTTAAAATTATCATTTTTTTGTGTGTACAAAATAAATTAAATTTACAATTATTATTTAACCACAATCCTGTAAATTTGTATAAGTCTCTTTAGTGGGCAACTTTGTTTATCGCTCTGTCATTTTACTTTCAGAAAGTGTCAAAAAATTACTTTCTTGAAAAAATCATTGAAAGCTGAGTGGAAAGTAAAAAAATGGGAGTGTATTAGTGAAAAAGTGTGAGTGTATTGCGACTTTCATGAAATTACTTTCACGTGTAAACGCTGTCGATACGCACACACTTTGTTTTAGAGTTTTTTTAAAAAATAAATGTAATTTTCAATGCTTATTTTTTGCATAACAACTAAATGAAATAACATATTAAAAAACCAGAATATAAAATCAAAACGGAGTAATAAATTGTTTCTTTAAATTATTTAGCTGGAGGCCCACACAACGCGTTATATGCGTTTGATACTTTCTTGACATTTTTTCAAGACGCATGCAAATGTAGGAAGCAATCTTACCTATTGCGTTCTATACGTATATGCATTATACGCGATTGTTGTGTAACTTGTGATTTTTGACAGATGATTAATTTAACGCATCAACGAATTGAACGCGTAGTGTGGACCTTTAGCTTTAGACGTTTTGCTTTGCACCATTGTAGGGAAATGTTATCTCACTGCTAAGTCCTTTATGTATTTTTAGCAGTGTTCGAAAATAAATATTGTGTCGGTAGATTTGTGGAAAACACAAACGGTTATATTGTTTGTGTAGTAAATCATTAAAAAAATAACGTTTCCCTGTTTGTGATTTTCGAAAACAAAAATAATACTGTACTCATCCAAATCAACAAAAAGATGAGAATATTTTATTGCATTCCGTTTTTTTTTTAATAACAAACTTTGTTGTGTTCGGTTCATCACATTAATGTCCATTCTTTTGAGTTCTGCTTAGCGCCCTTTTGGCTGTTAAAAATATTAACAAAAATTTTTTACTAAAACAAAATACATATACGAAAAAAAAAGCAAAAATGCAGCGAAACAATTTTACACAAACAAAATATGTGCACAATACCACACATAAGCTATTCGTGCTGTGGTCGTTGCTAAAATTTTTTGTTTGCTCATTTCTTTATAAGTCTAAAAAAACACTACAAATGTTCTGTTTTATAACGAAGAACAGAACCCTATATAATGTTCATTACTTTCTTGAAAATAGTTACGAACGATATTAAGCGTTGTGTTCGTCTACACAAACGCTAAATGTTTCTGAGTGTGTGAGCCGAACGCTTAATAATGTTCTGTTTAATTTTGAACAATGATTTTTAGTATAAAAAACATGTACCCCAGAAAACCCCACCCGGGTTTTAGTGGGTATTTTGCTTAAGAAACCCCAAGTGGATTTTTTTCTTTCTATTCATTTAAACAAAGATGGCATAACTTTTACGTTTTATTTACAGAAAAAATAAAAGAAAATGATTATAAAATTCATACAATTGGGTTATTCACGGAATGCGGATTATCAGGTAATATGGTTATATTAACAGCAACAAAATATATTTAAAAATATACATTTAAATAAAAGTATTTTGTTGTTGTGAATATAACTAAATAACCATATAACCTGATAGCACGCCTTTCATGAGCAACCAAGATGTATTTATTTATAAGCAGATTTATGTGTATGTACATATAACGTTGGTGGGATTTTCTCAATTTATTAATTGAAAAATAGATAGTATGTTCACTACATACATATTTTTAACTTCAAATTCGATCTTTTCCAAATCAAATTCAGGTTGTTGAAAAACATGAATATGATTCACAAAAGGCTGATTTTGATAATTAAATTGACGAATTTGATTTAAAAAATGCAGGATATGATTTGTAAAATACTCAATTTGATTTCGAAAATTCTGAATTTGTTTTTTAAAAACAAGGCGAATTCATTCCAGGTAATCTCGGTAGTACAACAAGTACAACTCATACAAAAACCACAAGCAAATTGTTTTTGTAAAATCATTGTACAATGTCAAAAACCGAAACATATGAAAACAGAAAAGAGAATGTAACGGGTCTGTTCTGAAAATCACGTGATTTCAAATCACGTGCTTTTAAAATCACATGTGTGATTTTGTGGTGTTCTGAAAGACATAACGTTTTCGTGTTTCTCGGTGTGATTTCGGAAATTGAAAATCACACCGAAACACACAAAAACGGAACACTAAAATATCACACGTGTGATTTCAAAAGGCACAAGTAATTTGAAATCGAGTGATTTGAGTTAAAGTGATTTTCAGAACAGGCCTGATAATAAACGAAATTTTGACATCCAACAACTCTCCACGTCTACAACAGACATGATTTGCTGTTATTACATGATATTATAAAAGCGTTGTTAAAACATTTGTATTAACAACCGTGTTATAACATGAGAAAACCTCGAACATGACACCCAGGCTACAACTGACATCAAATGGTTAACATTAACACTAACATCATGTTAGTGTTAGGTATAGCCTCCTCATGTTAGTGTTTTGTTTGTGTTTTAACAGCGTTTTTAAGCAATCTGTCTTGAAAGCTATTTTATAACATAACTTGACGTTTAAGTTTAACAGACAGCTTTTTTTTGTTGCTTTTTATTAACTTTTTTATACAACTTGTCAAAAATACGCGCGTGGCTGATAAATAATTAAAATTAAAGCGCAAAATAAAGTGCAAAATAAGTTTTCCGAAAATAAATTCATTTTAAAAGCGATGTATACTATGTTTAAGCGCTAAACTTTTTCTTCGCTATGAATATAACACACAACCTGTCTTTATCTTGTTTTTAAACTTATGTTGTAAGATATTTACGTGTTCTCCACCTAAAACACATTGGCAATTTGAAGAAGTTATTCTGCCGGCGTTATTGCTTGTGTCAAGACATCACAAATTGCACGTGTGGCCGTAGGGTGATGAGTCTATACTTAAAACTAACATCATATTAGTGTTAATGTTAAGCATTTGATGTCAGTTGTAGACTGGATATAAAGCTAAAGAAAAAAATTTATCAGCAGAACTTTTAGGGCCACCTGTAATGAATTCGCCTTGTTTAAAAACCTAAATTTGATTTTGAAAATGCAAAATTTGAAGTTTAAATCCTATACATAGAAAATTACAAAAAAATAATTAAAAAATTCATAAAAATGTTAGCACAAACACGTACATAAGAAGTTATTTCTGTATTTCTCGCATCGCAAAATTTCCCGCATGAAACAAGTGAATTATGACAGTGCACTATGAAACACAAAAAGGTTTTTCTCACATTTGTTTCTGTATTTTTACTTTGCGAGAATTATCCAGTGATGTCAGATGTAGGGACAATTTCCTACTTGTAGGGATTTTTCTCCAAAAATCAGACTGTAGGGAAAAAAGACAGATTTTTTATTTTCGTAAAAATGTAGGGAATTTTTCCTTTGTATGTAAATTCAAATATAATCTAACTGACTTCTGAAAAACCCTCTGTGGTATAAAAGCATATCGCTTCAATAATTACAATATGGCTACTTTGTTATTAAATAATTGTTTTTGAGTATCATGTACCCAAGTACTCAATATTTTTATAACTCTTAAAGCGGCAATTGTTGTATTTTTATATGCCCCCTTTCAGACTCGGCAAGTTAGTTGCGCAAGTAACTTGCCGAGTACAACAAAGTCTGTACTCAATTTGTTTTTCCTTACCGCGACCTTACCACTGACATCAACAAATCAAGATTTGTGCAAGAGACTTGCGCAAGTAATTTTTTTCTTTTTTCTTAGGATATTAACGTTTTTTTCACAAATAAAAATAAAACAATAATAAATAAATAAAACAAAAACAATGTAAGGTTAAAAGAATTAAAATAACAAAATATAACAATTGTGTTTAATTTGCCTAGGCTTGAAGGGGGCTAACTTGCAGACGGTAAAATATGCCACAGATTACTACTTACTCAATAATGGCTAACCGTAATATAATTTTTCAGAACAAGAAATAAATTATTTTTCAAAGATGGAATTGGAACCATTTTGGACAAAGGCTAAGAATTTCAATGACAATTTAGTATTCCCTTGCCACTCAAAATTATCCAAAATTCTACTGAGTTTACCACATGCCAATGCAGATGCTGAGAGGATATTTTCAATTGTTACTGACATCCGCACGAAAAAAAAGAGATAAACTGAGACACGAGGTTTTAGATTCCATGTGTATTCTTCAATCTCATTTAAAATCAAAAATGTTAAAACTGTACAAGCTTCCGTTGTCTTTTAAAGAAAAGTGCTTTACAACAAACAATTTTTTTAAATGTTACGTATACAAACCATCCAAAGATTTTTATGTTATGTTATATAATTTTTTTTTTTTTTTTTTTTTTTTGTTTTTTACTTTAAGCTACCTGAAATTTTTTTAAAATTTATGTTTTCGTTTTGTGTTTAGTGTAAATAAAATATACTATATAGAATTATTTATAATTTTTGAGTTTACCTATAACCAATATAAGGTAGGGAAAATTGTAGGGGGGGAAAATTTGCTGTTGTGGGGAAATGTGGGGATTTTAATACCGAAACGTAGGGAATTTTTAAAATTCCATCTGACATCACTGGAATTATCTGTCATTTAAATAATTTTCCAGCAATTATTGGAAGGAAGTGAGAAAGTGCTTCTGTACCAATATTTTGCAAAAAGTTTCTCACAAGAACTGTCAAAATAAGTCCTATTTGAAATTGATGCGAGAAAAAGATTTTAAAAAATGGAGCCCGAATTATGTATGTATGTACACAAGTGGTTTATTTTTTTCTTTTTTATTTGAAAAGAAAGAATTGAAATGAAGAAAATAAGTATATAAAACACAATTGTTATATTTTGTTATTTTAATTCTTTTAACCTTACATTGTTTTTGTTTTATGCAGATCTGCCAGATAAATTTGTGAAAAAAACGTTAATATCCTAAGAAAAAAGAAAAAAAAAATCGTCTATTGTGTTCGGACAATTTAAAATTAATTTTGACAAATGAACGAGTCGCCAAAAATTCGACCTTTCGAATGGACCACCTCAGACGTAGTCATGGCCAACATTTACATGATATAATTTTCAAACAGTAAATGCCTTAAATTGTTCTTTTAACCGCTAATAAAAATTTAAATGCCCGGGAGACTATCAAATAAATACATCAATCACATAGTTGTATGCGTGCAGTCGTTCTTTTTCGGGTACACATACGCGTTGTCGGCAATGCTTGATGAAAATCAAAAAGTTTTGATTTTTTTATTTGATGGCTGATTATTTGATAGTCTCCTGTTGTGATTGACAAAAAAAAATTATTTTCTTTGTGTTTGTTGTCATGAAAAATATAAATATTTCGGTTTTTTACAAAAAAAAAGTGTTGATTGCCGTGTTTATTTGTACGTCTCCGAAAAAGCCT
Organism: Pollenia amentaria; assembly: GCA_943735925.1. Taxonomy (NCBI): domain Eukaryota; kingdom Metazoa; phylum Arthropoda; class Insecta; order Diptera; family Polleniidae; genus Pollenia; species Pollenia amentaria. The sequence continues at coordinate 4,132,161 of OX031006.1, read as the reverse complement.
CAAATAAACGACACTAACACATATGCACTGATTGACGGGTTTATTTGAAAGTCTCCAGAGCCCTTAAAGTTCACTGTCGAATTTATGTGTTTTATTTTATATTTTAAATCAAACCTCACGATGAGTCACCCGATAGATATCGAGCATGTTCTAGAAATCGAAATGAAATAGATTTAAAATTGAACAAATATTGAAAACGACCCTATAATAAAATTTTGATAAAAATATCCTTTTTATATACTCCATTCATTAAGCACAGAACAACTCTTAAGGCCAGAAAAACTACGGTCATTTTGTAAGACATTTAACTAAAAATCTCGTTTGATTTCAATTTCATTTATTTTCTATTTACTTATTATTATTTACATAATAATTTATATACATATCTACATAAAAACTTTTATTAATACCGAAAAGTTATATTAACAGTAGAATCATTTTAAGATTTCTTTCTCGAAAATGCAGAAAAATTTAGTTAATAAAAGATAAATGAAATTTATATGTATCTAATTCATTTAGGGATCACTCCACGCTTAAATAATACGGAGATCGAACGGTTATTATTCGACGGGTTTTAACCGGTTATTTTAGTTTTACCGAAGCCGGTTATATTAAAATGTCTGTTTTTCGAATATCGAATAAACCGGTTATTTTGGTATAATAAACCGATTATTTCAATAATGTGTAATTTTTATACGTTTTCCTTCCTTTTGTTGTAAATATACCCGTAATGTAAGTATTTTTCTAATTGCAATATTCGGCAAACTTAACTTTTTATGTAGAACGTCAAAACAAAATGTACGAAAAGTCAAAAAACATTATGAACGATGTAAATACAAATCGCTTATAAAAGCGTGTGTTCTTGTAAAAAATAAAAACAATTCAAAATACTAAAAAAAAATGATCAGTTAAATATTAAATATATTTTCATACAGATGTCTTATCTGGAGACATTTCAAACAAGATTTAAAAGACAAAGCTGATTGAAGTGCCCTTTAATGATAAGTTGCAAAGGTGCTTAGTCATCAGGACTTATTAATCACCTTTAATTAGTCCACAAGCTTGACATAAATCTGAGTCAAATAAAACTTGACTCCGTTCCAAGTATTTCTTAAGAGACGGCAAATACATTACTAAAATACGATGCCAAAAATGAATCATTCTGTGAAATATTAGCCCCTTATGTTGCCGAAGACGGAATACCCCTTAAGGCACTAAAAAAACCTTAAGTAGTTCTAGCGCATCTTAATGCAAAAAACTACAAGGATATGCAAAAAATTCATTAGTTTTGGTTATTAAAACACCAAGAACTAAAAAAAAATAATTGAAGAATTCAAACAATGTCATGGAAGATTTTAAATTGTTGTTGTCGACAGATATTGACCAATATTTCATACAAATTGAAATTTATACGGAATAATTTCTTGGTATTTAACCATTTTAAAGGTACTGCAATTAGAGTGCTATATTCGGCTGTGACGAATCTTTGATACCCTCCACCGACAGTTAGAATATATGAGAGCTATAAAGTTTTAATCAATTGGACGACAATCAGGCAGTGTTATGCGTTTATTTCTAGCAATTTGGGCTAACTTGAATAAAATATCATGATTCGAAACGGTTTATGCGAAACTCAAATGATTTTCAGGAGGGAAATTTATATTAGACCCATGGTAAATTGTGGACTAATCATCACAAAATCCTGTAGAGTGATTTATGTTATTAAAAATCTAAATGGAACAAATTTCAATACAGTAGTTAAATTCGTTTTAGACTTGAAAGTGCTTTTCAGAAGGCTGCTTATTATGGAATCTAAGGTAAATATGGACCGATAATCAGAAAATTGCATGATTTTACTTCTGGACATATGGACCAATATTGGACCAAATGTTACCGCAATATATATATCTGCTACGGTTTTAGGCGTATTTAAATAATTTCTCAGAGTGAGCATAATATTGGACATTATATGGTAAATTATGGACCGAGCTTCAAGAAATTTTTAAGTGTGATTTTTAGTCCTATAAATCTTTGACGTACCAATTTGTATTACAATAGCATTATTTGTTACGGGTTTAGATGTATTAAACTGTTTTCCGAGTGTAGGGCTTATATGTGGCCTAGAGTAAATTATGGTCCGATCTTCACCAAATTTTGCTGTTTGATTTCTAGTCTTATAAAACTGTGATGTACTATTTTATTATGATAACGTTATTTATTACGGTTTTAGGCGTACTAAGTTATTTTCCGGGAGTATACTTCATATGGGGCTTATGGTAAGTTATGGACCGATCTTAGCGAAATTTAACAGCGTTATTTATAGTCCTATAGATCTATGACGTAGCACATTTTAATATGATAGCAATATTCTTTACGGTTTAGACGTACAGTTTGAATTATAGTCATATAGAACGAGTTTGTGCCCATTCTTATATCATGCCGTGCATTATGCCACCTTTTATGTTCGTTTTTGTTACAAAATTGTCAATTTTTGGGAGGTGGTTCTACATTCTACTGATCGGATTTTACTGGATTCCATCCCAAACTGCTTAGGCTAACTAGAACCAACACCAACATTGTTCTTATCTTTTGAGTTTTTCGAAAGTGAGCGTGTTTTCAACAGACGGACAGACATGGCTAAATCAACTTAGACTTACTCAAGAAACCTGAATAAAATACTTTATGGTGTCTTAGATGCATAATTAAAAAATTTCACACGGAATGACAAACTTAGTATGAAGGTATATATACATCGGAGTCGGTGTCGCACTTAAAAAATTTCAGAGTTTGAAGTCGGAGTTAGTACTGCAAAAAAAACTAATGGATGGAAGTACAACATTTTTCCCCTAGGGAATTATGGAACTTTTTCTTCAATATATTTCTAGTCTGTATTACAAATTTTTTTATGGGAGTCCCCTTAAGAAATGGAGATAGCGGGTAGGTATGTTAAAATATATGATGGGGATGAAAAATAAAGTGCGATTGGTCATACATTTGACCCGTCTACAGACATTTACAGCCTGGCCCACAATGTCGACAAGAACATTTCTTTCTTATATTTATATTGAAAACAAAAACAAATTTAAATTTTTTATTTTTGTTTTCAATATAAAAATGCGAAAGAAATGTTCTTGTCGATATTGTGGGCCTGGCAGTTAATTTATAAGAATAAGTTTATAAAATTGTAATAGATTTTTTTGTATTTTTTATTATTTTTCATAGTTGACAATTTTGTTGTTTCACTCCAAACTTAGTTTTAAAAATATTTTTTAAATATAATGAACCAAATATCCCTGAAGAAGCTATCCATTGAGATAGCGAAATATTGAATTAATAATATACAGAAATATCTTAAGAAATTTAGTACATTGAGGAATCGATGAGTATCGCTTTGGAATATGATCGTATTCCAAAAAATAATCAAAACTGAATTGTTTAGCTGTCAGTGGAAATGGATTCTTTCGCGACTGCCTAGGAAACTGTGCAAAAATTTTGGAACTTTTTTTACCATTAGTCTTTCAGGTTATTTGAAAGAGTTGTCGCAGTTCAGTAATTCAAAATAAACATTGACTTATTGATATCGCAATTAAAAAATTATAAATTCACGAACTTCAAAAACTTTCAATAACAAAGTTTAGAATTACACTACATTAACCGTTTTTATATACATATGTATGAAGAATATGTAGTTTTTAATATTTGAAGATAATATAACTGCATTTTTAATGGTCATAATTTCTTGTTTTCTGCTATTGAAAATGAATACAAGTTACGTTAAAGATGATACAAAAAATACTTAGTTGTAAGCCTTACTACTTTCGTTACGAGTAACAAAATAAAGTAATTTCGGCATAGAACTACCGGTTTTTGTAATAAAAATAAAAAATTTTCGTTAGGGAATTTATACTGAAAACAAAAAAAATATGGATTTTTTATTGTTGCTTTAATGTAAACTCTTAAACGAAAATTTTTATTTTTATTACAACATCAGTCAGTAAAAGATCATTCTCCTATTCTATATAGAACATTTTGTTACGTGTTGTCTAGTAATAAGAGAAATAAAAATATAAATTATCTTCTTATGCTCTTTTCATTAGTGTGAGAGCATTCACACATGTGCGGTGTTTTGGCGGTCTCTGATCTATAGACTCATTTTATAATACGAGGAGCTGGCGTTTAGTTGGGGCACTAATTTAATAACTTGCATATCCATTCAAAAAACTGCTCATAACAAGGACTCGGCATTTTTTTCATTGCGGTTTTCTTCTCTCATTTTCTCTATTTGTTCTCTGGCTCTTTATAAAACGCAAACATCGCAATCATATTTTTTTGGTTTGAATAAATATATAATTTAGTTTTGAAGATTTCAAAAAAATGGGATATGATAATTTTATATCTCCGTTTTCTTTATTTTAATTGCATTTGCAAAATAAATCCCGTAAGCCTCCTGGTAGGAGGAGAAACACGCTGCCAGGTACAACTTTTTAGTTCTCTTTCTGCAATAGTGCGAATCCATTATCGGAAGGTCATCTAGCCATTTGCAAAAAAGTTATGTTTTTCTTTATTTCGCCCACCAATTGCTGTTTGATGAATGAAACATATTACGACATACTTGTAATTAGTTTAAATTAATTCTTAAAAAAATGTAATAGTTTTGGAACGTATCCCATTTTATGAATATTTTTTTATCTGTAAAACTTACAAGGCTGGTAACATATAAACGTTTTTGGTCTCAGAACATCTCCGAAAAACAGTTTGAATATTTCTTTTCGTACGCACTCTGTGAATGCAGATCTGTGTCTTACGGCGCTTTTTACTTTTATTGTCTTGCAGGCATCTGACAAACTTCTTTTTTCGATGTACTAGTATGTACACTCAGCAACGAAAGACTGCGTACAAGCCATTGATATGTTTTTCAGAACTTAAAAAGTACAAATATTTTGTGTAAAACTATGTAATAAAAAAATTATTTTATTTGTTTATTAGGATTAGTTCTAAGTATATTTGTACTTATTTTTAAGACAAATAAGAACGATAGTTCATAACAACAAAGGAAACTAGCAGCCTGTTCAAAAAGGCATATGCAAAAATCTGCGTACAAACATTTTTTGTAATGTTTTTTGTTTAAAATTTTTAATTGAAAAAAAAATAATTATCAAGTATAAATTCCTTTTCGTTAGAGAACCTCCGCTAACGTTTGCATAGAATTGACTACCTTCGAAGTCTCTTGAACGGAAATTTTATTCCATTATTCAATTATCGAATTTTTAATGTTTATTTGGAATAAATATTTTGCTGTCGAATACAAGGATCCAATAAATCCTATAAATGTTCTATTGGACTTATGTGTGGAGACTGTGGTGGAGTTTTAAAGGTGCCCGTAGACGACATGTTTTTTACATCTGACTTGTCAACTTTTCAAGTCATATGTAATTGTGAATGTCTGCCAAAATTGTTGTTAAAAACATTTGGTCACAAACGTACATGTAATTTGCTTCTGACATTGTCTATGTTTTTTCTCTGTAGTTATGGAATAAACCAAAGTAGTTCTTGGTTTCAAAATAGCGTGCTGCCGCCACAAAAATTTTTATTTGCGCCGTACAAAGGTTCAGGCATCTAAACATTGTTTTTCTTTTAATTCGAATATACCAATTTAGGATATTGTAATGATGCGTTTTTATTTATATATGTACATAATTTCTATTCAATGGTGAAATTATTATACATATATCGGTATTGTGAAACATTCACTTAAGCCGGCTAATGATTCCGTCAACAATGCACCGCCGCTGCGGGTTTCTTCCCGGTATATATTTTTGACACAGTGATGGTTTGTCAGATGGTTTGTCAAACGAAATAGAGCACGCTCTAATTGAAATTTTGTCAGATGACTTTGCGTCTGACTTTTACAGATGCAATGTTTTAAAGGTAACACACGACATGTACATATGTATTTTGCAGTGGGAAATTTAACAAGTCAGATGTAAAAAATATGTCGTGTACATGCAACTTTAGCTGTTGTGGGACATTGCAGAGTAGCCAAAGCTTCGTATTATGAGCAATGTGCTTTGTGTCGTTAAATTGTTAGAACATGTAATCGTTATCCAGGTTCAATTTGTCTACGATGGGCCGCAAATTTTTTATTAATATAACTAGATACACTTTAGTACCCATTTTAGAAGTAAACAGATCCAAATTTCCTACTCTTTGGCACGAAGAAAGCCTCTGGTGTCCCTTGTAAATCGTCAAAAGCAAAGCAAGCAGCGAAATGCGCATAGAAACTAGATTTTCCTCAACAATAAATTTCAATGTTTTTATCAAAAATAAAAAATGGGAATTCAGCACGTTATAAATAAATCTTATGAATAATACATTTTGTATTCCCAAAAATGACTTTAGATTTATAGAATTAATTGGATCCTCTTATTCGACAGCAAAATATTTATTCCAAACATGAAAAATTCGATACTTGAATAATGGAACAAAATGTCCGTTCAAGAGACGTCGAAGGTAGTCGATTCTATAGCAAAACGTTTCGCAGAGGTTCTCCAACGAAAAGTTTCAACTTGAAATTAATTTTTTTTACTTAAGCATTTGAAAAAAAGCATTATAAAAAATGTTTGTACGCAGACTTTTGAATAAGTCTTTTTGAATAGGCTGTTAGTTTCCTTTGTAGTTATGAACTATCGTTCTTTTTTTTTTAATTAGTCATCAACACCTTTTTGACATCCACAAAGGCAAAAAAATGGTTCAATTACGAGCACAATTATAAACGCATCAACCCAACGGGAGACAAACCATTTTACCCCAAAAACTGCTTCAGAAATGAAACTATTCGATTTGTTCGCCTGAGAATTGGTCATTGCAAATTTTCCCATCAACATATTCTTGACGAGTGCCCTACATACAATTCATCCAGAACTCGCATTTTCGGAACGAGTACACCAACTGATCGTGTGAAAAAAATATTAAATTAATCTACAAATTTGTAACTACAAATGGTGTACAAAACCTTATTTAAAATGTACATACATACCTACCAACATCAAAATTTAGAACAACATTTATACCAAACCTAGCCGATGGCCCTGGCAGCCAGTGCTATTTATTATATATTAATTTTATTTTTATATAACATTTATCAGGAGAATTCTGGAAATCGAAAACGCAAAACGCAAGAATTTAAAAGTCGTTTTTTTCATGAGATTTTTGTAGCAAAAGAAAAACAAATAAAATACAATACAAATATTTATTTATTAAACAGAATTCTATTAGAAAATTATAAAAAATTGGATTAAGAGTGCATTAAAAAGAACTTCAAAATTCTTGCGTTTTGCGTTTTCGATTTCCAGAACACCCCCGAAAATAAAAAATTTTTACTTTTTTACTTCATCAATGGCTTGTACGCAGACTTGTGCTGCTGAGTGTATATACTTTACTGTCCATACGATTTTTTTTTGTGGATTTTTTGCTGCCACTCAGATTTATTTGCTTTATCGTAATGATGTTAATGAACTTTTATTAAGTCGCGTACCTATTTCGATTAAAATTTGTATTTTTCTCACAAAACCAAGCACAAAACTAGCAGCGCAATGTAAAAGCATATTTTTAAAAGTTAAAAAAATCAACGGCTACTATGTATCAGTGACATGCACGCACTTTGCTAAATACCTATATATTAAATAATAACGACTTTTTTAAAATTACTAACAGGAGTAGGAATTTTTCCAACTGCTTGTAGGTATTTATGTTATTTTCAGTCGAAGCGCACCAATTTTTTACCAGTGGTGCATTAGAGGATAATCTATCGAAATATGCAAAAACTAGATAAAAAAACGTGTTAGGGCCTTTCTATATTAAGGTAACGATTTGTACATACAAACTTTTAAATACAAATAAGTGTAATCATAGAAAGGGTATCGATAGGTATTAACGTCTCTATAATTATAATTATGTATCATGTTTTCAAAATTGAGCAACATTAACAAGTGACAACTGTAATAAGGTGACAACAATAATTTCATCTTCATTACTTTAAAGCAATTTATCTGTATACAGAAAAATTGCATGAAGTACACTTAGCAAAAAGTAAAAATGTTAAAAAAATATTGTTAATTAATTGCGATTACGTTCGCAATAGGTTTGACCTCTAGATTTAAATAGAAATGATATAACAAAGATAATTGCACGCAACTGCCATAAAAGGAAATATTTTTCTTTAATGTTATCTAAAAGCAAAAACATGTATATATACATATGACATCGTACAAGACTCATAATTAAGTTTTTAAGTGACACAATTGAAAATAACTATTATAAAACTAATATTAACATAATTATAATTAAAATAAATATAAAATATGCATGCATACATACATACATACATACAAAGGTACTATTGCTGCATCAAAACACCACACCATTCATGTTTTTGGGGCGTTTACCCAAATTATCTGTAAATTTTATTTTATGCACATTTATTTGTCCAGCAATGTATGTGTAGGGGCTACTTAAACAAATGTTTCCGCAGAATATTTTTACCCACTAATCACTACATACCTGCATATACAAATTATTTTATCACTATTAAATTAAAATTACTATAAAAATTAGTTATACATTATTGATGTTTGAAATAATCAATAATTTCTTTTTCAAATAATTTTGGTAGAAAAATATTGATTTATTTAATAAATCTATAAACAATTTTTTCACAGATTTACACACAACAGAAAAGAAAAAATTACAATGAAAAAACTGTCAATTTTTTACGAGTGGAATATAATAAACAGCGTTGCCAGTTTTAAAATTAAGAAAAGCGTTGGTGTACAGCAACACCACGTCCACAACAGACATGAAATGCTTAAAGTGGGGAAAATAATAGTCGTTGTGGTACTAATGTTGCCTTAACACATGCAAGTAGTGGCATGCCACTGTTCTATACATATTATCAACGAAAAAGTGTTCGAAATAGTCGAATCTCATGCCATTTGCTTTTCTGTTTACACATGCCGCTGCCAGTTCATTTTCAAAATGTCGTCGAAGCGTCAACTTGAGATAATTTGTTTACTTCTCAAATTATAAAAAAGTACCAGAAAACAAAAAAAAGCTACAGACTTCATCACATAGTTTTAGTTTTGGGGAAATAGTTTACATTTATTTATATGAGCATAATTTAAGCAAAATGAATGCTCTATAATTAACAAACTTCCTTATTTTAACGCCCGTTTCTACAAATGAATCATAAAAACGAATTTAACAGTTAAAACTTTAATTACATTTCGACAACAATCCAGTAAATTAATTCATTTATTAATGCTGTCGTTTTGCATTAAATTTTGAAGAGGGTAACATTGTTAATAGTTTTAACATTTAGTGGCATACAAGTAACAATTTTCCACTTGCATGCCATTTTTGTTGCCACTGGAACTGCCATTGCGAAAAATGTGGGTGTATTAGAAAAAAATTGTGATTGTGTTGAGTTTTTCGAACTGGCAGTGGCATGTGTAAATGCTAGGTAAGCACAGATATGTTCTGTGGTACATAGACCCATTATGAAATAATACAGGTGGCAGCACTAAGGCAACAAATACAACATTACAACAAAAATGAAAAAAGGTCTCCGTATACGTCAAAAATTATATTAAATTAAAATCAAATTTTGCCTCCGAACGCGATGAAATAAATTAACTTTTAGCCAATTTTTATTTCACTATGGTTACTATCTTATTTAATTTTAATTTAAATAATCAAAAACCTTAATACAATAAGATAATCACAGCACAAAACGTGGACTTTGCAAGCCAGTTGCAATACATGCAAACTTTTTCACTAATACATTTACACTTTTCCAACTGTCTGGCAAACTTCGCAGACAGTAAAATTGGACAGCGATCTGACATTTGCTGACAGTAATTTGAAGTTTTGTTCGCAAATGTAAAAAAAAAGCAACAATTAAAAAAATTAATAAATTATGCATTGATTTTGTATGTTTTACTTAAGCGTTATATATGTTAACTCGAAATAGTAGTTAAATGCAATTTTTAATTTGTTTTGTTCATGTAAAACAAGTTTAACCGGAACTTGCACTGTAACATTCACGTTAGACATGGTAAGGCTGAGTTAGGCGAACGTTGCTGTACCGTTCCGGACTGCTAGCAGGTTGTTGCACTTATAGAACATCGAAAAACGAGTCATATGTTTTTCACATACATAAACAAAAAAGCAATATTAAGTTACCCACACACGAGGCAACATTTTTCGAAACATGGTAATGTTTTGACAAATAATGCTACGTGTATGGGTGTTTCTGGTTGAAATTCTTGTTACCTTTTTGGTTTCTCAAATATCAAAAATTTTTGATATTTTATGTTTCCAAACACAATGTTTCATCGTGTGTGACGATGTTGACTGTTTTTTCTTTCTCATTTTGTTGAGAGCAGTGGTTGAGTGAGGTGCTCTTGCAACACTCGGACAAAAAAATATGAAGAAGGAAATCGGAAAATGGCAACAATTGCAAATTGTGAGAGTTGGAAAACAATTATCAAGGCGAATTCATTTATCAGGTGGCGTTGAAAGCACAGCTGTGCTACTTTTTTTTCTTACGCGGTGCTTACATTTGCCAGTACTGGCAAAACAGTTGCAATACATGCAAACTTTTTCACTAATACATGTACACTTTTCCAACTGTCTTGTCTACTGTCTAGTAAATTTTGCAGACAGTAAAATGGACAGTGATTTGACATTTGCTGACAGTAATTTGAAGTTTTGTTTTCAAAAGTAAAAAAAATCAACAATTAAAAGAAAATTTATAAATTAAGCTTTGATTTTGCATGATTTACTTAAGGGTTGTCTATGTTCACAAAAAAATAGTTGTTAAATGCTATTTTTAATTTTTTAAGTTGAATTCGCCTTGATTAAGATTAACATGAAGAAATGTGCTCTCTCATTCTGCCGACGTTCTCTCACACAGGGTCTCCACCTATTATATAACACAGGGTCTCCACCTGATATAAGATATAAGATTTGTATATTAGCAAACGTCAAATTCAATCGCAGAGAGTATTATCTTACGTGTGGACTCTCAAATAGTGTTAGTATTAATATTTTAATAAATGTTATGAGACAGTTGTTATGAGAAATCTTATAACAACTATCTTATAAGATGAGCTGTCAAAAATACACATACATACATACACATAAATTAATAATAAGACGCTATCATTAAAATGTTTAATTTTTTAAGTGAAAATAGTTGAATTCTTGTGAAAAGTGCTTAAAAAATAATATTAAACACTAAAAACAGAGAAAAAACTAAAAAAAGAATCAAAAACGACACAAGTTTACTGTACGAAAATCAGTAAATTATGAAATCTTATGAGATACGTGTTCCCCTTGTTTAAGATTAAGATTAACATGAAGAAATGTGCTCTCTCATTCTGCCGAAGTTCTCTCACATATTATATCAGATATTATCTCAGGTGGAGACCCTGTGTAAGATATAAGATTTTTATTAAAGGGCTGCGCAAAATATTCTTAATGTTCTGTGTTCTACTTCACACAACTATCAATCATATTATTTCACTGTAAACATACATAGCAAAACAAACATAACAACACATTACTCTCACCAAAACAAAACAAGCATAACTTGAAAAGTTTTTCTCTTCTGCTTTGTTAGTGCTTGTATTATCAAAACAAACAGAATATCAACACAAAAACAGACAATGAAATAAAGAAACGGTAAATTATAGTAAAAGCATCGAGTGCACGTAATTAGGAATTTAAAAAATTTAAAGTGATCTTAGCTTATAACAGAAATGGATGCATTAAATGTAAGCAAAATTGATTTTTTTGAATTATTTCCTAAATGTATATTTTATTTTAGTCGACCTTTATTATTATATTAGGTATAACTAAATTATCAAGCTTGATGTCTTTTTTATTTTTATATAAAACTTTAAACGTTTATTTAACCAATATCTCTAATTAAAAAATTTTTTAATTTGTCAGTTATTGTTAAATTTGTTGAAAATTTATAAAATAAGGAAGAAAAAACCCAGTGCCTTCTCAAAGGAGTGGCGAAATATTGGTTAAATAAACGTTTAAAGTTTTATATAAAAATAAAAAAAAAAACTTTAAGCTTAATAATTTAGTTACCTATATTATTTCCTAAATTTTTAATAATATTTTAAAGGAACCTACAACCGAACCCATTGAAAACCACTCAAACGAAATTAAATCAAAAGTTTCTGCCTTTGCAATTTTCTCTTTGGTTTATGTTTACAATCAAAACATTCAAACATGCTTGGAATGTTCTATTTCTGTTTTAATGTTCTACTTCATCTTTGTTCTAATTCAGCTTTATTTTAGTTCAGCATTGTTCTTGTGCAGTTTTGTTCTATTCTTCTATATTTTGATCGTAAAGCAAAACAATTGTTTTTGGAAGTATGAGTTTTGTAATGAGAGAGTAATATACACATACTATCTACATTTAATGAAATTGCTTGTAAGCAATTTTTCTTGTGCTTGTGCAGCTCTTTAATTTTTATATCAGCAAACGTCAAATTCAATCGCAGAGAGTATTATCTTACGTGTGGACTCTCAAATAGTGTTAGTATTAATATTATAATAAATGTTATGAGACAGTTGTTATGAGAAATCTTATAACAATTATTTTATAAGATGAGATGTCAAAAATACACATTCATACACATATAAAACAAAAATAAGCCACCATTATTAAAATGTGTAATTTATTAATGCAAATAGTGCCAATCTTGTGAAAAGTGTTTAAAAAAACAACATTTAAACTAAAAAATAAAAAAAACTACAAAAAAAAGAATAAAAACGATACAAGTTTACTGTACGAGAATTAGTCGATTATGAAATCTTATAAGATAAGTGTTCCCCTTGCTTAATCGTAAATATGTAGGAAATTTTTCCTTTGAATGTAAATTCAAATATAATCTAACTGACTTCTGAAAAAACCTCTGTGGTATAAAAGCATATCGCTTCAATAATTACAATATGGCTACTTTGTTTTTAAATAATTGTTTTTTAGTATCAAGTACCCAAGTACTCAATACATTTATAACTCTTAAAGCGGCAATTATTGCATTTTTATAACCCCCTTTCAGACTCGGCAAGTTACTCAATAATGGCTAACCCAAGAATATAATTTTTCAGAACAAGAAATAAATTATATTTCAAAGATGGAATTGGAACCATTTTGATCGAAGACTAAAAATTTCAATGACAATTTAGTATTCCATTGCCACTCAAAATTATCTACTGAGTTTACCACATACCAATGCAGATGCTGAGAGGATATTTTCAATTGTTACTGACATCCGCGCGAAAAAAAAAGAGATAAACTAACCTAGCATTTACACATGCCACTGCCAGTTCGAAAAACTCAACACAATCACAAGTTTTTACTAATACACCCACGTTTTTCGCAATGGCAGCTCCAGTGGCAACAAAAATTGCATGCGAGTGGAAAATTGGCACTTGCATGCCACTAAATGTCAAAACGATTAGCAATGTTACCCTGTTAACCATATAATGCAAATTTACTGGATTATTGTCGAATTTTATTTAAAGTTTTAACTGTTAAATGAATTATTATCATTCATTTTTTGAAACGCCCATTAAAAAAAGCAAGTTTGTTAATTAGAGAGCATTAATTTTGCTAAAATAATGCTAATATAAATAAATGTAAACTATTTCCCCAAAACTAAAACTATGTGATGAAGACGGTAACTCCTTTTTGTTTTCTGGTACTTTTTTTTAATTTGAGAAGTAAGCAAATTATCTCAAGTTGACGCTTCGACGACATTTTGAAAATGAACTGGCAGTGGCATGTGTAAACAGAAAAGCCAATGGCATGAGATTCGACTATTTCGAACACTTTTTCGTTGATAATATGTATAGAACAGTGGCATGCCACTACTTGCATGTGTAAAGGCAATGTAAGACACGAGGTTTTAGATTCCATATGTATTCTTCAATCTCACTTACAATCGAAAATGTTAAACTGTACAAGCCTCCGTTGTAGGGGGAAACATTTGCTGTTGTAGGGAAATGTGGGGATTTTTATCAAAACGTAGGGAATTTTAAAAATTTCATCTGACATCACTGTTCCAACTTGTAACAATGACCTGACAATAGCCACAAATTATACCAATGGCGACGAAGAGTGTTAAGTTGATTGTCAGATATCTAACAATATTGTCTCTCAATGGACCGACAATCCTTTTTTTTAGCATAGTTGTGAAACAAAAATTTACCGTTCACACGGTTGTAAACATTTTAAACACAATATTGTTAGATCTGACCACCGTCTGTACGAAGCTTTACAATTATTGTAATATTGTATGCATGGCCCAATTAGTAAGTTTACGCGAAATTACAACAATGCAACAATAGAAAAAACAATACGCATTTTGTTTGTGTAAATTATGTTAAATATGTCAAAACCCAATGCATTTGTTTGTGTAATAAATGGACAAAATGTCAAAAACATACAACTCTACAAAAAATCAGCAGGCGTTTCGAGCAGACCCATGGTGGAATATTCACCCCTATTATGTAAGCCGTTGTCGACGTCGACTTTAATTTTTATTTGTTGTCACATCAAGTCGACGACTACATCACATCGACGTTAATTTGGTCTGTTATTAGGAAGTTGTGTCGACGTCGACTAGTTATCGAAAATCTGACAAAAAAAATGCCATCTCCATTTAAATTTTCTATTATTTTTGTTCCTTATCATTAAAGTTAATTTTTTTTAAGCTATTTATGCTTTTTTCCGACATTTTGTTTTTTTTTTAACCGTTTGTTTTCGATTTTGAGTTTTTCGCGAATTTTATTCATGTTCGCGATATAAGCGATTTTTGACTGTAAGTTTGATTCTTTTCAGCCTTAACGATTGTAATAAATATAAGACTTTGCTATAATGCCGTTGTTAGCAAATTCTTGCGAATTTTCGCTATTTTGCAATTTTTACCAAATTTTTGCCATTCTTTATAGTATTAGGCATTTTTAATTAATGTTATGGCTTGCGTAGTTTTGTTGCTCTTTGAGTCAATCGTCAATTAAAAATTTTCGCTATTTCAGCAAACTTTTCTGAATTTTCGCGTTTAATTTAATAATAAATGTGCCCATAACTTCTTTTAAATTTGCATTTTTAGTTTAAAAGTATTTAATAAATATGTTAACATTCTACTTAAAATTTCTTTAATTTTCATTTGAGTCGTCGCAAAATTTCTTGTCGAGTAAAACAGAGACAATTCTACTCGATGTCGACTTAAAAGCGGCTTAGAAAATATCAAGTGACTGTCAATAGTAATCGATTATTGTCAATGACGACTCAAAAACTACAATTACTGTACCAGTGCCGTGAACTCATGTCGACGTCGACATTCTTAATAGGGGTGATTATTTCAGCATGGAG
This sequence comes from Pollenia amentaria, assembly GCA_943735925.1. Taxonomy (NCBI): domain Eukaryota; kingdom Metazoa; phylum Arthropoda; class Insecta; order Diptera; family Polleniidae; genus Pollenia; species Pollenia amentaria. The sequence goes on along the minus strand of OX031006.1, from coordinate 4,116,704 downwards.
CAGATCTTCATATTGGGCCATGATTGTATGTTTCAAGAAGTGCTTTCTACATTAACCCTTTCGCTACAAGTTGTTACTGGGTTACTAAAAAAATCCAATTATTTTGGATTAATACTATAATTGGCCCTAACAATAACAATCAATACTCGATTTAAAAAAAAAATTACCCTAAATGTGTTTTTTGGACTGTATCCATTATGGTAAGGAAAAATGCTATTGTATTATGGTTTATTTATATTAAATTCAGCAGTTCCAACCAAGGACCGGAAAACGTTTTTTTTTTATGTTTTTAAAAAAATATTTATCATTGGTGTTCGAAAAATATTTTAAATTGTACAATAACCAAAAATAGATATAAATATTTTGTTTGATATTGTTTCTTTAAGTTCAAAATAATAAAGTTCTTAAAAAAAAACGTTTTTGAGAAAAATATTTTTTTTTTGTTCTTTGTACAAAAAATTACGAACCGAAAACTTAATTTTTTCTCTTTAAAAATTTAAAAATCATGCGTACAAAATAATTTTTTTTTTATCAGTTTAAAAAAATAAAAGCAAACACAAAAAAAAAGATATTTATTTTTTCAGTACAATATTATTTTGTACATAAAAAAAAGAACCGAAAACTTAAAATTGAATTTTTTTAATTGACAAAATTTATACTCATACGTACAAAATTATAGTAAAAAATATAAAGCTAATAAATAATAAGTAGTTATAACCATAGAAGACAAATTTGCTTTTTTTGCTGTTTTGCTTCTTTTTTGCTATTTTTACCTATTTTTGCTTTTTTTGCGGTTTTTGTTATTATGGTGCTTATTTTGCTTTTTTCCTATTTTTTGCTGTAAAAATGCTTTTTTGACATAATTTTTACATAAAAAATATTTTTTTTAGAAAACATGAGAAAAAAATAATTGACAAAATTTTTCTGGGTTAAAACAAAAATATGTTAGTTGTGGACTTAACGTTTTTGAGCCAAATTCAATACGCTTTATTACAACTAAAATTAAATAAACTGACCATTAAACACCAACAAACCAACAAAATTACAAAATATTTATGACTTTGTTTGTGCTTTCCATGTAATTCTTTGGCGTTGCGTTTTACATGATCAGGGCCTTGGTATTTAAAATGATGATGTTGGAAATCAACCTATTTTATTGAACATGGGTGTTCTCGAAAATGCAAATGGGGGTTCTATTGCAACGTTCAGCAACGATTCATTACAAATTTTATGGCCTGATGATAAGTGAATATTTAATTCATAATTTTTTTTTATATTTTTATGTTTTTTTTTTATATTAATCTAGGCATTCAATACGACAAGGTATTGATAATAGTAACTGATGCAGCGGCATACATGCTAAGTGGAATTTCGTCCCTTAGAGTTTCAGCATGTAAATAAATTAATATCAAACTAAAATTTTAATATCCATATGCTCCTCGTAGAAAGCAGTTATTTTTACAAATAAATCCCAATTTGGCTCTTCCACCGTTCCCATGCCCTACACGTTGGTGTACTTGGATAGAAGCCACAATGTGTTACGCAGAATACCTTGATTAAGTAAAGGCTGTTATTTCTAAACTGAATAGTGAAGACTCAGATTCGATCGCGAACGCCAAGGAAATATGTATATAATTTGCCCGGATTAAGTTCCCAACTTGTGTTTATCAAAAACAATTTTTCAAATATAGTGTCTTCTATAAAAAAGCTACTAACAGTTAGGTTAGCTATTCATGAAAGTGTAAATATTGTGTCAAATGTACGAGAAGCACTTGAGTATCAACATGACAAAAAAATATATCAAAAAATTTAATGCAGTATTTCAAAGAAATCCGGGGTTCAAACCAATTTTACAAATAAACAACATTCTTCTAACTTGTGCTAAACCTGATGGCGAAATGGGAGAAAGCATCTCATCAAATACAATTTTGAAATATAAATTTGCTCTAACAACATCCGTTGACGTGGAAAGAAGTTTTTCCTTATACAATTCACTTTTAACAGAAAGACAAAGAAAAAAGACGTTTACAAATATAAAAGCCCACATGATTGTTTATTGTAACTGTTTTCACGAGTCTGAAGAAATAGAATAACTGTAATTTTTATGTATTAATGTATACCTATATTAAAAAAATTGTCATAATATAATATATTATGATATGGCATCATCCCTCCATTAATTTGAAAAGGGGAACGGTGGCAACTCTTGCAACGCTTGCATTTTGGCTTTTCATATATATTTGATCATTTTGGCGAAGACCACGTTTTTCATTTTTTGTATTTGCTTAAGATTTTGAAATAAACTTTTCATTGAATTTAACTAAAGTGTAATTGTTTACTATTATTATAACATGGTGTCAGGTTAAGGAAACCCATTTATAAAGTAAAAACAAAACCATCGAAGCGGTATCAACATGAATGAAGTAGAACAGCTAAAACAACAGATCGAGGCACTAGGCTTGGGCTTTAAAGTTCATTTTGGTGACCGGTCATTTTAGTTCATTTAAAAAAAAGAACTAGTTCGTTCTTTTAGTTCACCGGTCACTTTGTCTTTTATGTCTTTTTCGTTCAGTAGTACACTTGTCTTGTCATCTTGGTCTTTACAATAGATGACAAATGTGTTTAAAGAAACAAATATAGCATACTCGTGTGAAATACACTCAAAATATTATGTAGGTAAATTCAAAATAATATTAAGTTTAAAAACTGAAAATGTAATTAGAAAACGGATCATTTCATTTTAAATAAAGGAATTTTAAGGTTAATTTTATTAATGTTCATTTTATAACGTAGAAACTCTTTATTTTAAATTAAAAAAATTTAAACTACAAAAACATATTCAAAGGTGTTTTCAGTTAATTTTAACTAAATTTAAATTACGTACTAAGACAGCTAAATCAGTATTTTAACCTGTCATTATTACCTACCAATATTTTTTGTTTTTTATTTTCTTTTATTTATGTACACATGTTTGTACACATGTGTTTCAGTTTTATTTTATGCATAAAACTGAACATATTAACAGAAATAAAAATTAATTAGGGTTTTCATTATATCTCTTAAAAGTCTCGCAATCTGTGCATTTTTAAACCATCCAAAATGAACTGTCAAAAATTGTATGAGAATTCATTTACACAAACTTCGTAAATTTGCCCAACAATTCTGACCCGTAAGCTGGTGCTGTTCAATTGTGCATTTATACAAACGAATTTTTTTAATTGCTTAAGTTGCATGTACACGACATGTTTTTTACACCTGACTTGTCAAATTTCCCACTGCAAAATACATACATGTCGTGTGTTACCTTTAAAACATTGCATCTGACAAAATTTCAATTAGAGCGTGCTCTATTTTTTTCTGACAAACCATCTGACATCAGCTGTGTCAAAAATCTATGCCGGGAAGAAACCCGCAGCGGCGGTGCACTCTTCACGGAATCATTAGCCGGTTAAAGTTAATATTTAACAATACCGATATATGTATAATAATTTCACCATTGAATAGAAATTAAGTACATATATAAATAAAAACGCATCATTATAATATCCTAAATTGGTATATTCGAATTTAAAGAAAAAAAAAAAAATGTTTAGATGGCTGAACTTTTTTACGGCGCAAATAAAAATTTTTGTGCCGGCAGCACGCTATTTTGAAACCAAGAACTACTTTGTTTTATTCTATAGCTACAGAGAAAAAACATAGACAATGTCAGAAGCAAATTACATGTACGTTTGTGACCAAATGTTATTAACCTTCTGTAAATTTGTAAAATAATAAACAGCAATTTTGACAGACATTCACAATTACATATGACTTGAAAAGTTGACAAGTCAGATGTAAAAAACATGTCGTCTACGGGCACCTTTGCCACCGTTTTCAATGAATAATTCAAATGTTAATAAAATCACCAACAATAAATTCTTACAATAAGTTAAGCAAATTATTCTATTTTGCTTTCTTTATGCATGTTTAAAAAACAATTTTCACCTTTTATTCACAAATTTCAACTTTTATTTTTATAATTTATTTTTGTATTGACATTTCAGTTTGAACTGACATTAGTCGCTTAAAATTACACAAAAATTAAAAAGGATATTTAAAAAAAAGGTAATTTTAAGCGATATCCTGAAAACCCGTATTATTTTTTGTAGTTTGTTTTTGGAAAAATATGTTAAATTAGTTTAATTATATTTAATATAACAAAATTTTCATTAATTTTTTAACTTTACGGAAAACGATTTTAATAAATTACATTTAGTAACTGTAAAACTATTTTGAGTGTACCCAAGAATAGAAAACAATAAGCACATACCAAATTCGCAATTGTTTTTTTGTTCGGTTTCATATTATATACCAGGGATGTTAAAGTTGGTACAATTGTACTTTTTTTTTTGGTACATTTTGACCTTCCAAAGTACCGTGGTACTACCGTGACTCATTTGGTACAATTTAAAAATTTGTCATAGCTCCCCCTTTTTGCTTTTTTTTGTATAACAAGCAAATTAATGAGTCCTTTTCATTGCATTTATGTTGTACAACAAATCGTTAATGTAATGGGTGCTTAAATATGCGACTAGTATTTTGGTATATAGAGCACTTAGTTCCCTTTTATCGCCTACAAACTTCGCCTGTCTGCCTTTTACTTGCCACATCGTAAAAGGGAACTTATGGTACCCACAGACGAGGCAACATTAGTCAAATCCTGTGTTACTACTTTTGTTTCTTTTTTACCACAGACGATGGCACTATAAGCAAAACATCAGTATTTTTTTGGAATATAGAAGTACTACTTAACTTAACAAGTATATGCGAAAGACATTATCTTATCCTGCTTTTTTTGTTTTATTTTTATAACTTTCACTCTTTTTTGTTATTTTAATATATTAAAAAAAAAATGGTTCCATAAAGGTCCAAAAAGTACATTTTTTGGAAGTTTGTACAAAATTTAAAACCCTATTTAACATCCCTGTTGTATACCAAATAAATAATTGACAAGAAACAACAATACTATTACAGTGCTTATACTTTTTTCTTTAACACATTGCCAGTAGCGGTTTGCCACACTGTTTTAAAAAATTCATAGTACAATCTGGGCTGCCACATGTAGTGATTTCTCGCCAAACGTGGCGATTTTAAAACTTGTTTGGTGTTCTCATTTTCCATTTGTTTAAATAACCTTATTTTAATAGAAAGAAAAAAATTTGTTGTGAGGCTTATTCAAAGTAAGAGCGCAATTCTTCAAAAATTAATTTAAACAAAAATAATGTAAGAAAAAATTTCGAATTTATGTCGTATTTTAAGAACAAAATGCGTTTAAATTTAAACAAAAATTAAATAAAAATAGCAGCGATTGCACCAACTCTAAATATTAAAACAATGAACAAATAGCTAGTAATTATTATTATTCATTATTATGTTATTATCATATTATTATGTTATGGGTTTTATGTTTGTATTTTATAAAAATTATAAAACCTTTTTAAAATGCGCTAAAAGGAAAAAAATTAATAAGCCTTTACTATCGACTTATAACGTCATTAATCTATTTATATGTATTTACTTTGTTTGAAAATTTGTATAGTTAAAATCAATCACATCATGTTATATAATTTACTTGTTTGTCTACACAAGTTAATCTCGCGACAAGTTTGTATACCATACAAATTGTTTAATGACGTTATAAGTTCTAAACTCAAATTTTCTTTTTAGAGCATTTAAATAAAAGCGTTTTTTTTTAAAGGTTTCTTATTTTTAAAATATTTTTTTCTTTTCAGCGCATTTAAATAAAAGCTTGTTTTTTTAAAAAAAAGATTTTTTACTTTTAATTTATTTCATTCAAAACTTAGTCCGCCGCATTGGATCTAGAGTAACGTCACTTTATTTGTCGACCTTTTCTCAGCAAGCCCCTCCTTTTTAACTCATATTGTAGGAATGCATTAAAAATAATTAGTCCGACATCTTGGGTGTCTTACCAAGCTGGATTTAGAATAACTTTACAAAGTTAACCGTGCATTATCAGCCAAACTGAACGTATTTACAAAATGTCATCTTAATCGGTTCAAGGTATCTGCTTCAAAATTAGGTTGCATGATTTCACCCGAACAAATAAAAATTCCTTTGAAAGAGAGGAAAACTCATATATTTTATGCTTTATTTTATTTTTTAATAAAATGCTTAACTGAAAAGTTTGTTGTTGATTTTTAACTTTAAAAATCGGTCCGCTAGAATTTTTTTTTAAAAGTTCGTCGATTCGAAGAAGAGTAACTTTATTTTATTTAAATGAAGAGTTACGTTTCATAAACGAATGCTTAAGTAATGTATAAGTTAAGGTACGAAAGTACAGCAACAAAAGTTATTGTGCGATATAAAAAAATTGCAACAATAAACACTTCTTCAAAATTAGCGCTGCACGCGCGTCCCAAAATAACTGAATAAAATACCTTTTTTCATAGCAGACGCTACGTTGCATTTCTTACCTGCAAATTCCGTTCACATGAAATGTGAGTCCGTTTATGCTGATAAGCATTTTTGCCGTGGCTTCTTCTTCTTCCTCTAGAAGTTGTAGAGTTCTTTAGTTTTCAGATTAAAAGTTAGTTCAGCACTGACACTCAAGACTTGCATAGCAAGTAATTGTAATTATAGTTATATTTGGATTTGTTTGAATAAAGTTATTTAATTATTTTTGATTTGTTTAAATAAACGGAAAATGAACAGAGATTAAATTGTGTTTTAATTATATTGACAACAAAACTAATTGACACTCAAGACTTGCATAGCAAGTAATTACAACAAAACTAATTGGCGCCCAACGGGAAAAAAACAGTCACCATTGAAGTGAAAAGAAAAATAACCTTTTATAATAAAAAACAGTGTTTAAAAAAAATTAAAATTTAAACAACAAAGACAATCACCATACAGTGAGCAGATAAAAACTAAGTCACCATTGAAGTGAAAAGAAAAATAACCTTTTATAATAAAAAACAGTGTTTAAAAAAAATTAAAATTTAAACAACAAAGACAATCACCATACAGTGAGCAGATAAAAACTAAGTCATCATTGAAGTGAAAAGAAAAATAACTTTTTTATAATAAAAAACAGTGTTTAAGAAAAAATTAAAATTTAAACAACAAAGACATTCACCATACTTGTGAATAAAAATTACATTGCTTATTGAAAATTAAAAAAATTACTACCATACTGGTGCTAAAAACCTAATACAATTCTTAAAAATATAAAAAGCATTCATCACCAAAAAGCAAAAAATATAACAAAAACTAATCCATCAATCAACAACTTAGAAAAGCCAAGCCGTGAGCAGTTGCAAAGGACCCTTAGTGAAGCCGAGTCTTGAGCAGTTACATTCCAGCCAGAAAAGTTGCATTTAGAACCAGAAGGAGCCAAAGCCGTGATGATTTATTTGTAAGAATTCTATTTTTTATTATTACTATTGATTGCTATCTATTATTTTTTATAAAATTTTTTTTTTTAAAAAAAAACAAATCGGATCTAAATTTTTGAAATTTCGTAAAAATTTTTTATTTTTATTGTAACAGTTATTACCTTTGCAATTTAAAGTGAAATTTACGTGAAAAGAATTCTGAGTTGATCTTTGGTTTTTCCCTAGAGTTCATGTCAAGACCACAGGAAGATCCTGAAGAGTTTGACGTTATTTTAGCTAGGCTACAATCACTATTAATTTCTGAAAAAAGAATTGAGAACAAAGAGGAAATGAATTCTGAAAATTTGCAAGTTCTCTTGGACACTGCTATCCAACAAGCAGTCCAAAGAACAAAAGAAAGCTTTGAAGCAACTATTGCCGACCTTACTAGGCGACTCCAATCCTTAGAGCCACCTTCTGCCGTAGAAGCATATAAGGAAATAGAAATAGTACCCAATAAGACGTGTGAGGAAACTCTAGATATAATTAAATCTGTCCCAGAATTTAAAGGCGACCCCACCAGATATGTCTCTTGGCGTCAGGCCGCCACAACAGCCCATAAATTATTTGAACCTTATGTAGGAAGCTCAAAGTACTACCAGGCGGTAGCTATTCTGAGAAACAAAGTCGTGGGTAACGCAGATGCTGCGTTAAGCACTTATAACACAGTCCTTAACTTTAAGGCTATTATAGCACGGCTTGATTTTACTTACATGGATAAAAAATCCATCTTTACGTTAGAGCAAGAGCTCTCCACTTTAAGACAGGGACAGAAAACTATTATCCAATTTTACGACGAAGTAGAGCGTAAGTTAACCGCGATCGTGAACAAAATTATAATGTCGAATGAAGGAGATGCCAATTTGATTCAGTCACTGAATCAAAAATACCGTGAACAGGCTTTGCGTGTCTTTGTTTCGGGAGTTAGGAAGCCCTTATGTGACACCTTGTTTTCGTGCAAGCCTGCAGACTTGCCATCAGCTCTGGCACTAGCACAAGAGCTAGAAGCAAATCAAAACCGCTATCATTTTGCTGCCATTTACAGTAATGGTTTAAACAAGGCTTTAATGAGTCCCTCAACACACACAGCCTTAAGACAAAACATACAGCATGTTAAACAGAACTCCTTTGGTCAGCAAAATAACTACTCTCAGCCTCCGCAAAACTTTGTCGGTCAACAAACTACTCCATTTTATCAAAATCGCCCTCAACAGGCATCTAACCAATCACAACGCCATAATGTTGCAAATTCGAATTTCCGAAATTTCGCCCAAAATCCTTTTCAGCCTGTAGGCCAACAAGCTAGTGACTCTCAACCAGTATCCCAATCCCTGGACACTGATGTAAGCATGCGTACGGTGCGAACAAACAACTTTCAGGGTTTTCAAACACAAAAGCGAGGTTTAACATCCGAAAGACAGGTCCCTCAGAAGGTCCAAAGGATTAACCACCTTGGCCAAGAGATGTTGCAAAACGAAGGTCTCGAAACCTTGGAAACACATGACTACGGCGATGAGCCAAACTTCTCTGGTAACCAAGAGCCGTATGAAAACCCTACTTTTTCTGATCCACCTTTCGAAGATGAGATTAATTTTTTAAGGGAGGGTCAGTTCTCCCCTACATTGAGCGAATGATAGGTGGCAAAAACATTAAACTTTTAATCGACACTGGTGCCTCTAAAAGTTATATCACCAATATTAACGGATTAAAAAACATTAAAGAAGTCGAAAAACCATTTTTAGTCAAATCCATCCATGGTGCTGATACAATCAACAACAAAACACTAGTAAATGTCCTAAATCATACTGAAACATTTTTTATTTTACCGAACCTGTCTCTATTTGACGGTATCATAGGTTTTAGCTTCATAAAAAGCATAAAGGGCGTGATTAACACAGAAAAAGACATGATTTATTATAACGGCGGCGAAGAAAAATTGAAATATCTTAAGCTAGATGCAGTGAATTCTTTAATAGAAAATGTCTCTATCCCAAAAAATGTAGAAAAGAAATTTTTCCAAATAATAAACGAAAATGCTGGTGTTTTCGCTAACCCGAATGAAGCCTTACCCTTTAACACGAAAATTTCCGCAACAATTAAAACAAAAGATCAGGAGCCCATATATTCTAAATACCAATCCTACCCCATTTCGATGATAGAATTTGTCAATAAAGAGGTTAAGGAACTTTTAAAAAATGGCATTATAAAGCCATCCCGATCTCCCTATAACAGCCCTGTTTGGGTTGTCGACAAGAAAGGCACAGACGAATTGGGCAAGCCCAATAAACGCCTCGTGTTCGACTACACTAAACTTAATTCAAAAACTATCCCTGATAAATATCCTATACCTGATCCGTCTGTTATACTTTCAAATCTTGGCAAATCTAAGTTCTTTACAACCTTGGACTTAAAAAGTGGCTTCCACCAGATTAACTTGGCCGAACACGACCGGAAAAAAACTGCTTTCAGCGTGAATAATGGTAAATACGAGTTCTGTCGTTTACCATTTGGATTAAAAAACGCCCCGAGCATTTTTCAGCGTGCCATCGATGATGTTTTACGTGATGAAATCGGAAAGTCATGTCACGTTTATATCGATGATATCATCATATTTTCTGACTCTGAGCAGAAGCATATAGATGACATCCAAAACATCTTACTAAAACTTTACCATGCTAACATGAGAGTTTCTTTAGAAAAGTCCAAATTCTTTAAAACCTCTGTCGAGTATTTGGGCTTTGTCGTTTCAACCGACGGTATCAGAACGTGTCCAAAGAAAATTGAAACCATAGTCAACTACGAAACGCCAACAACCTTAAGGAGCTTAAGGTCATTTCTAGGGTTGGCCGGTTATTATAGAAAATTCGTTAAAGACTATGCGGCTATAGCGAAACCTCTGACTAAATATTTACGTGGAGAAAATGGTCATGTGGGGACAAAACATTCGAAGCAAGTTAAAATTGACCTTGATGCTGATGCTATTCACTCATTCAAAAAAATTAAGAATATCCTTTCTTCCGAAGATGTACTTCTCCTTTATCCAAATTTCGATAGACCTTTTGACCTTACGACTGATGCGTCATCCCATGCTATTGGCGCCGTTCTTTCTCAAAATGGTCGTCCAATTACCATGATTTCAAGGACCTTGTCACCCGCCGAAGAAACCTACGCAACCAACGAACGCGAACTTTTAGCTATCGTATGGGCCTTAAAAAATCTTAGACACTATCTTTACGGGGTAAATAATTTAAACATCTTCACCGACCACCAACCCCTAACCTTTTCGATATCTGATAAAAACCCAAACTCTAAATTAAAGCGCTGGAGAGCTTTCATTGAAGAGTACTCGCCAACATTTTTCTACAAGCCCGGCAAAGACAATATTGTTGCAGACGCCCTTTCCAGACAATTTGTTAACATTACAATGGATACCACATCTACATGCTCACTACAAGCTTGTGGAAGTGAGATGTCACTCACCGAAATTATTCCCGCGGTCGAAAACCCAATTAACTGTTTCAAAAACCAGATTTTAATCAATCATGGTTCAGAACAAAATAAAGAAACAAAAATTCTTTTTAAAAATCGCATTCGACATCGCATTTCATATCAAGAAATTGACGATCTTTTAAATACTATTAAGGACTGCATAAACCCAGAAGTAGTGAACGCGATTAATTGTGATTTACATACCCTTGCTCAAATCCAACACCTTCTTATATCGAATTTCCCTTCTGTAAAATTCAGGTACGCTAATAAATTTGTTACAGATATCTTTAACGCAAGTGATCAAATTGAAATTTTAACAAATGAACACAATAGGGCACACCGTTCTGTTTCAGAAAATACGAAACAAGTTCTTCAGGATTATTTTTTCCCAGATATAGCTAAAAAGTTAAAAGAAATTACAGCAAACTGCAAAATCTGTCGGCTAGCGAAATATCAAAGACATCCAAAAAAACATGAGATCGCTGAGACCCCCATACCCTCCTTCCCAGGCGAGATCCTCCATGTCGATATTTACAATACTGACAAGAAATTCTATTTAACATGTCTCGATAAATTTTCTAAGTTCGCTATTGTAAAACCTATACCCTCTCGAGCGATAGTAGACGTTAAACCAGCCCTTCTGGAGATACTTAACTTTTACAAAGGCACGGAAACAATAGTTTGCGACAACGAAAAGTCACTAACTTCACAAACCATAAGATCGTTAATAAAGAATAACTTCGGAGCAAACATTTACGCAACTCCACCCATGCATAGTACCTCTAATGGCCAAGTCGAGCGTTTCCACGGAACACTTGCGGAAATTGCAAGATGCCTAAAACTAGAGTACGCAATAGATGACTCTACAGAGCTTGTCTTAATGGCAACTGCAAAATACAATAGAACAATCCATTCTACTACTAACCATAAGCCCATAGATATAATTCAATCAATTCCAGAAAACTTGAAAGAAAATATTCGTGCGAAAATTCTTGCCAAACAAAAATCAGACCTTGATTATCATAACAAAAAGACAGTAACTAAAACATATAATCCTGGAGATAAAGTTTTTGTGAAAGTTAATAAGAGATTGGGGAATAAAATTAGCAAACTTTTTGTCGAAAAGACTGTCCAACAAGATCTAGGCACAACTCTTAAAATTGATGACAAAATAGTGCATAAAGATAACATTCGTTTCCTCATTGCAGCATCCTAATATTTGCAGTCTTTGTACTCGCTAGCTATGCCACCATCCTGGACTATACTTCTTCACACTATATTCCTGTAGCAGACGGAAATGTTGCAATCTATGAAAATTATGGAATGTTGGCCCATGTAACGGACTTGACAAACTGTCATGTCTCTGTAACGGCTGAAGGTTGTATTTTAATGTAAATGAGAGTAGAGAGGGATCTTACATTAAAATACAACCGTGCAACTGCTAGAATTATTTTTGACAGTTGGCACAGCTGTTCAGGGGGGTGTAAGGAACCTGCGGGGTAGTGAAAATAAAGATGGCGCGAGAATATGGGAAAAAGGCGGGAAAATGAAATGGGGAAGAAGAGGCACAGAAAGAAGAGCAAGAGTTTTTTTTTTTGTCGAGTTTGGAGTGCCGAAGACGCAAGAGGGATATATTCCTGAGAAGAGTCAAAAAAAAAGTCCAGCTGAAACAAACAAAAAATCCAATAAATTGTAAAAAAAAAAAATAAAGTTAAGTGAACTAAATTTATTTAAAAAAAAAAAAAATATTTAACATTATAAATAAAGTAATAGCAGTGTGTATATAGAGATAAATAAAAACAAAAAAATTCTGTCAAGTTAAAATTTTAAAATTAATAAAATGCAAATGCGGAAATAAAGAAAAAAAAGTAATACGCACAAGTGTTCTGAAACAGGCACCCGTAAACATTCACACCCACCTATACACCAGACATACACCGATCATACATGCACACCTAACCATCCACACATATACACATCATCCCAGCATTTCCCCATCATATACATATACATACATAACATCAATCATTCATACACACCTCATCGTTCATACATACACGGAATCTCACGCCGCACGTACTTACGTTTTCTACACCACCGACCTATAAACAGACGGGACTTGGTCCAAACCGACGGGGGAAAAGGAGACGATCGGTAATCCCCCTCACAAATAGTCCAGGACACCAGACCGAGCTCGGGCTAGGTTTTTTTGCGGCGGTTTGCGCGCTTTGGGTAGGGGATAACCTTAAGTTCATTTTGATCCTAGGGTTTGTTTGAACGAACCGGTAGGACAGGTTTCTTGGACGCTATTTCGGGGTGAGTTTCAGAGGTATGGAAATTTCCTGAGGAGGAAGATAATGGAAATGGAGTGAGGAGGAAATTAACAGGTAAGTGAGCTTAGTTTTAAACTTGTAGGGGTAGAAGCGCGTAAAGGGGCAAATCCACATATGGGCCAGGGATTTGCCAAGGTAGGGGGTGGGCAGGCCAGGCAGCAAATCACCAGCTGCCAGCCAAGGAAGTGATAGGTCGCGATGGTTAGGAATCGAGTTATCGCAGGGAATTGGGAACATTGTAGGAGGTTAGTGTTACCTTTTTTTTTTTTATTTGCAAACAACCAACTTCTTTTTAATATACTTGTGCTTCAGTTTTTTATTTTTCTTCATTTATTGATTTTTTGTTGTTTTTTTATACAAGGTATATTAAAAATACATTTAAATTTTTTGGACAATAGCTTGTGGATGGTTAAGATGGCGAATTCACGCCACTCTACCGGACTAGCCTGGCAAATTTTAAGATCTGAGCGTTGCCATCCTAATCATCCACCGGTCCCGACCAAAAGTTGTTGACAAAAATGGCGCCCAACAATGGGGGCCCGAAATTCGGGTTTCCATCCAATAGTTTGTGTTGCTTTCAGTTTTACCTTCAATAGGTCATCGTTTTCAGCGTAGGTCGGAATGACAACGATCAATCAAGGTCGGTCATCAACTGCGGCGTTGAAAAGGTTGGTCCTATTTGGGGAAAAACAGAGATGCTTGCTATTACTTGGGTCCCATGAACTACAGAAAGTCACTTTATTGGAGGGTAATCATTACCCCAATAGTAGCTACTGTGTTCATGAGACAAAAGTAATAGGCAAAATACATAGTTTAATAAAGTAGTTTGAAATAGAAATGTTAAAAATGCTTACCTGGTGTGCATTTTCGATGGATGGGTCCGGGTACATAGTCCTTTGGAGGATGTACACGTGGCGATTCTTCGGAAGGTAGACCTGGTAATTATTTTTTTCTCCAGCTTGTTCATCTTTAGCAGCTTCTAAAGTTTCCAATTCCTGAAACCACAGAAAAAATAGATAATCTTGATTCCTGAATGTCGTCGATGTTTCACTTCTTTGGCCAACTACCTCTACAAGTTAAAATGAAGCTCACTACTGGGAAGTAAATTCTGAAAAATAAACTTGAATTTATTAATAATTGTGAGTGAGAAAATATTTGGGAAAAATTTTATGAAAGTCATAAATTGGTTTTATTAACATAGGAACCATCACCATTATTTTTTTTTGGTTGTTGTTGAATCAATATTCATACTTAATAATCGAAAATATAGTTAGTGGTTTTAATGTAGGTAGGTCGAGAAAATATTTGAATTCAATTTAAAAACATACCCACGTACCTACATAAAAAAAACCTTTAGTGTAGGGTGCATGCATATAAATATCTAGGTTGGTTTACTTAAACGTAACATACATACATACCTACTCATAGTAGTTCATATAAAATTTATAAATTTCTTTGATACACTAAAGCATATATTAGTTTAGTTTCAAATAAAAATCTGAATCTAATTTTTCTAATATATAATCACTTATATATATAGAGAAAATTAGTCCTTGGATTTATATAGTAATATAGTATTAGTATAACTTAAATATATAGGAGCTAAAATCAGTATATTTACTAGACTAGTGTTATATACATAGGTATACGTAATCTTTGTTTAATTTTTATCACCTCAAATCAATAAATATAGATCGCTAGTTAGATCAATACATAGGATTCAGGTAATTTCTTTTTGGTATACAGCTAATATTATTTTAGGGTAACTTTATAGAAAACCAAAGCGTGAAATAATTTTTCTTATATATATTAACTTATATATAGAGTGAAAGCTATTTCAGGTTATTGGTATAAGAGTGTTCTTTTAGCCTTATTTAAATACTGTTTATTTCTTTTAAATAAATATATAAATATTAACGTATTAGTCTTATTATTTCTATTTCTATTTCTATTTCTATTTCTATTTATATAATAATTTATATATACGTACATACACTAAAACAAGTAAGTTAGTAAATATCGTTAAGTATTAATACTGGAGTTAATTTTTGCTTTGGGATAATAATTTTATATAAGGGTGAAAATTTTTTCCATAAGCTTATACTTATAATACTGTTAATTTTCTTAGTATAGGCCTACATAGACATATAGGATATAAACTAAATACATATTTACATTTAACTTATACAGTATAATTTTTTTATATATAAATAAATAAATGAAATATTTACTTATTAGCTTTATTATTACTATTTCTATTTATAAAATAATTTCTATATATAATACATACACAAAAACAAGTTAGTAAATATTGTAAGTATTAATACTGGAGTTAATTTTTGCTTTTATATAATAATTTTATATAAGGGGGAAAATTGTGTCCATTAGTTTATACTTATAATACTGATAATTTTGTTTGAATATTACAGGTTAATTTTTTTATAGAATTCTATTTAGTTAGCTTATCGATAACTACTGGATTTTCTTTTGGTAGTATGGTAGAGACTAGGGCAAGTAAAATGCAAGGCGATTCTGCTTCTACTTCCTCTAGGCCTATCCTCGGGGCAAATAATAGCTACCTGCCCGCGGCGGCAACCACTGCTATAACAGCGGCAGCGACGGACACAACAACTATGGCGGCAGCTTTTACGCCCATAAGTGCAAACTCGGCACAAATAAATCCACAATATGTAGCGGCAAACCCTCTGGTGGAACATGAGAGCAGCGTAACGTCTCCTGAGTACAGCAGCATTACTGCTCGCAATGTACGACAGGAGTTCAGAAGTAATATGCCCACTAACCAGACGACAGCAGCGGCGGCTTATGAACCATCAGCGGCGAATATTGAGAGCATAATAGAGTCGGCAGTAGGCATACAACAGGTGCAAATGATGCGTTCGATGGAAGAGCGGCTGCGCGAGTTGGTCCCACAAATCGTAGCTGAAAGCATACGTTCTATTTCTCGAACATCGGGGAATCAGCGAACGACACTTCAACCCCCTCCAGTGAATTTCAGCCAGCAGCCGCAACATCATCAGCCACCACACATGGGGCATGCACAGATGCCACCGAGACCACACTTGCAGCTGCCAACTACTAGACATCATGATCAGTCCTTTAATCGTGCGAATTCTGGCCATAATGTATCTCGTTTCCCAGCATTGGACCAAAACAACAGCACCTTTCATCAAGATTCGCGGCCCCAGTATTATCCTCCTTTTGTGAGTTCAGAAGTCTCTCGCAGACCAGGCTTGGACAAATGGGGAGTTAATTTTGATGGCAGTTCAAAAACCATGGGTGCCCAAGAGTTTGTGTTCCGAGTTGAAGAAATGCGCAAGGACTACGGAAACAGCTGGTCTGAGGTTTTGCGGCATTTTCACCAACTGCTATCTGGTGACGCCTTAGAGTGGTATTGGATGCAAAGGCGTCTACAACCAATATACTCATGGGAGGATCTTAAAGAAGCTGTGATAAGTCGATTCCGTCGTTTTAATAGCGACGTTGAGATACATCGCCAAATAATGGACAGACGGCAACAGCCCAATGAGCTTTTTGAAGACTTTTATAATGCGGTTTTAAGGCTGCGCAGCCAGCAATCTCACCCCATCGGAGAAACGGAGCTGATTGATATTATGAAGACTAATCTCCGTACCGCCATGGCTCAATTGGTCTTCCCGATACGCATGTTTGGCCTTAGTCATTTCCGCAATGAATGCAAAAAAGCGGAATCATTGCTTCATACACAACGCCAAGCATATGGCCACCGTCATTTCGCCCCTCGAGTGAACGAGCTTAATTACGACGAAAGCATGCCCTCGGAAGTCGAAGTAGATGCTTTAAATAGCACGACAAAATATATATGCTGGAACTGCAGACAGCCTGGCCACGGATATATGGACTGCCCATCAGCCTCCCGGCGCTTATTTTGTTTTAAGTGTGGGATGGACAACACTGTCACGCCAAAGTGCCCAAGATGCTCGGGAAACAGGAGGTCGGACCCGTTAACTGGGGAACAGCGTCCGAGTCCCAGCGCCCAGTAGTTAAACTGGAGGATTTTAACGACCTAGAGGAAATAGAAAATAGCGGAGTCGTTAAAATTTTAGTTAATAGTAAAGTTAGGATAAGTGAAAAGGCAGAGGAGTCAAGAGTTAGGGAAATTAAACCATTGCATGTTAGAATTAGGGATTATGAGGAGGCTAGGAAAAGGATTTTTGGTAAGACGCGGATAGAAAAAGCTAGGGAACGTTATAGAAAGAGAAAAGAGCTTAGGCGTGAGATCGCAACCGTCTCGTTATACGAGGGCGATGATACCCGGTTGTACACCCGTATCTCTATCAATGGGGTAGAGATTGAGGGTCTTTTAGATAGTGGTGCAACGGTAACGGTTCTCGGCGAAGGATGTTTCGATGTCGCGATGAGGGCCGGAGTCGAGGTCCATAAGTTTCCGGCAACGGTAAAAACGGCAGACGGTAGATCTCATACCATTCAGGGTCGGTTTAGAGCCAAAATTAAATTCAATAAAATAGAAAGCGTGATAACTTTCTATTTGGTACCGACTCTGAAAAGGGCGTTGTTTCTGGGCGTTGATTTTATGAAAACATTTGGCTTGATTGTTAATATAGATTGTCTGACCACAAATGATATGCTTTTTAGTGAGGAGGTGGGCGAGAATCCATCAAATCCTTTAATGCATACCCTTTGTGATCAAGACAGGAAGGTATTGGAGGCAACTATTGCTAAGTTTCCATCTTTTGTGGAAAAAGGACTTGGGAAAACTGATCTGGAAACACATATAATCGATACGCAAGACGCAGTGCCTGTAAAGCAGAGACATTACCCAGTCTCGCCTGCTGTTCAAAAACTTATGTATGCGGAATTGGATAGGATGCTTGCTATGGGTGTAATTGAGACGAGTCAAAGCCCCTGGAATAATCCAGTGACGTTAGTGCGCAAAGGTACGAAAAACAGGCTTTGTTTGGACGCACGAAAGCTCAATTCACTCACAGTCAAGGACGCCTATCCACTTCCACATATAGAAGGATTGCTCAGCAGACTGGGTGACACACACTATATATCTAGTGTCGATTTGAAAGATGCATTCTGGCAAATCCCACTAGATATACAGAGTCGTGAAAAAACTGCTTTTACAGTGCCCGGGAGACCACTTTACCATTTTACTGTCATGCCTTTTGGCCTGTGCAATGCAGCCCAAAGGTTGTGTCGTTTAATGGATAAAGTGATCCCTTCTGACTTGCGCGATCGAGTATTTGTGTATCTGGACGATTTGCTCATAGTTACTCCTGACTACCACACGCACATAACTATACTTGAGCGGGTTGCCAAACTACTTTCCAATGCTAAATTAACAATCAATGTCGAAAAATCGAAATTTTGTTTTAAGGAACTTCGGTATCTTGGATATGTTGTGGGTGAAGGCAGATTAAAACCTGATCCAGCAAAAATATCTTCTATACTGGAATTTCCTTACCCTAAAACGCCCAGACAAGTACGCGGATTTATGGGAACTACCGGCTGGTATCGTCGATTTATCAAAGATTACGCGACAATTGCTACGCCGATTTTTGATACGTTGAAAAAAGCGAAAACGTTTGAATTCCCGGAAAATGCGAAAGAAGCTTTCGATAAACTAAAAATAGCTCTTACCTCGAGTCCCGTGTTACGGCATCCTGATTTTCAGAAACGATTTTATGTCCAGTGCGACGCCTCAGATATCGGTATCGGTGCCGTGCTTTTCCAAAAAGATGAAGGTGAGGGAGAACACCCGATCGCGTACATGTCGCAAAAACTTACACCGGCACAGCGTAACTACTCGGTAACAGAGCGAGAGTGTCTGGCAGTAGTAATCGCCATCAAAAAGTTTCGGGCGTACATTGAGCTCATGCCATTTACAGTGATCACCGATCATTCGAGCTTGAAATGGCTTATGTCTAATAAAGAGCTTAGTGGCCGGCTGGCCAGATGGAGTTTGCTCTTACAATCCTATACTTTCGATATCGAACACCGCCAAGGGAGCAAAAACGTGGTACCAGACACTCTATCGCGCTACGACATGGACGAAATCGCCACCGAAATTGTCCAGCTCATCGATTTAGACTCGCCGGCCTTCTCATCGACACAATATCGCGAGCTAATAGAAAATATAAAGGAAAATGAAAGTCAATTGCCTGATTTAAAAATACAGGACAATTTTATATATAAACGTACCTCACATTATACTGGGGACGTAATGGCCGAAGACTTCTCATGGAAGTTATGGGTCCCAGCCGAATTGAGTGGCGACTTAATTTATAAAGCACACAATCCACCCAGTGCAAGTCACGGCGGATTCCATAAAACCCTAAAACGTATACGCGAGTACTTTTATTGGCCAAATATGACCGTCCAAATCAGGGACTTTGTCCAAAATTGTGATACCTGTAAAGAAAGCAAGCCAAGCAACAAAATCCAAAAACCACCTATGACGGAGGAAGAAGCTTTCCAGATAAGTCGCCCATTTCAAAAAATTTATATCGATTTTTTAGGTCCCTACGTCAGATCAAAATCGGGTAACATGTTTATTTTTATTGTTCTGGACTATTTTTCCAAATTTGTATTGCTAAAGGCTATGGCAAAAGCCAATAACAAAAACGTAATTCGGTTTTTAGTCGCAGAAGTGTTTCATAAGTTTGGCGTGCCCGAAATTATTGTTTCTGACAACGGGAGCCAATTCGTCTCGAAAGAATTCGGCGAGCTTATGAAAACTTTTGAAATCAGGCATATGAAGACCGCAATCTATTCGCCACAAGCAAATGCGTCAGAGAGAGTCAACCAATCGATTTTGGCCGCGATAAGAGCTTACCTCAAGAATGACCAGAGAGATTGGGACAGCCATCTCTCAGAAATTGAATGTGCCCTTAGGTCATCAGTGCACTCATCGATTGGTATGACTCCCTATTTCGCTTTGTTTGGGACGAATATGATTACCCACGGGAGCGTGTATAAATTGGCGAGAAAACTGGAGCTACTTGAAGACGCTGAGACAAACTTATTACCGAAACCGATTAAGAATGACCTGGTTCGTAATAAAATTCGGGAAAACTTGGCTAAAAGCTACGCACTTCGCGCAAAAACATACAACAAACGGGCGCGAAAGGTTAAATTCCGAGCAGGTCAGGAGGTATATCGACGCAATTTTAGTCTCAGCGATTCAAGTAAGCTCTACAACGCGAAAATGGGTAAAAAGTTTTTAAAATGTCGTATCGTTCGTCCGGTCGGAAATTGCTACTACGAACTGGAAGATCTGCAGGGGAAAACAATCGGAGTATACCACGCCAAAGACATAAAACGATAGCTACTTACTTTCTCTATACGTTACCAGTTTTATTTATAGATCGTTTACCTGAAATTCGTTTTCTACCCTACCTTAATCTGCCGATTCTAAATCGTTATGGTTTATTTCTTTTAACGCTTTTTATACTCCCTGTAGTCGCCTCCTACGACAGTTTTCATAAAACATTCATAGTTTCTTATATAGTTTTTAGTAAATAAATCGGTAGACTGAATTTTAGGGTTAGAGATAGTTTTATTGGGTACTTCTTTATTCTTTATTCTATTCTATTTTTATTATTATTTCTTAAACTAATTGTTTCATTTTTCTTAAGCTAATTTATTTGTTTTCCTTATTTAAGCTAAATTATCTTAAGTATTATTACCGTCTTATTCACCTGGAAATATCCCCCCGTATTAATTAGTGTTTATAAAATTTGGCAAACGCTTTTTGAGTCAAATTTTCGTAGAAAAGTTGCTTTGTAAGACCTTATTAAAGAGAAAAAAATATATGTTTATGAATACGGCCAGGGCATGGTATAGTAGGTACCGGGTGTGTTCATTTGGGAAGAGTTGTCATTATTTACCCATTTAATGTCGAACATCGAAATATTACTCAGATACAAATATTTGGATTTCAACATATTTTGCACTTTTTCGATATTGCAAACCTACTGGTTTATATAAAGCTATATACGTAATTCAATATTTTGTTATTCGAAATTGATTTTTGGTTAAAAATTGTGATCACAAAATTTTTACATTAAGTAATTGTTCAAAAAAAAAAAAAAGAAAATTTAAATTAATATATTCGATTTTTGACGCTGGTTTTAATTTTTTTTTATTTTCTTTTGTTTGACGTTGTATGGGTTTCAAAATTGAGAACAATATTTCTAATGACGATGCCTTGTATCTGTACTACTGGATTTATATATTTTTTTTATTTGCTCTAAATTCCCCGAAGGGAAACATTTTGATTTGACACCACGTATTTGGGAGTTGAGTTCACTTACTTTTTTATTTTAGGAGCTTTAAATTGTCATTTTTTTTTACCCCAACTAGAGGCCAACGTTTCTAAGCTGGTTATAGTATAACCGTCATTGTACTATTAATGCGACCTCCTTAACGTCCTGGGGAACTATGCCATTAAGGACTAGAGGTCGTTAGCCATTTAGCGCAATAACATATTCTGAGTCCGATCTTACGGCAAGTTGGAGCAACTAGGACAACTTCAACTAATGTTTAGTCAAAACAAATAGTTAGCGTATTATTGGTGAACAACAAGGTCGCAAATACGGGGTGTTCAAATAAAAAGTTTAGGGGATCAGAGCAACCTATCGGTACGAACTACTACAAAAAAAAAAAATTATTAAATTTCTCCTATCACCAAATCTGTTCTAAATTCATGATATCAAGCAAACAAGGTTAATTTTGCACCTATTACCAAAATGATTGTATTGATTGCTAAAGATTTTGAAATTTTGAAAAAATCTTTTCAATAATTCAAAAATTTTTAATTTTAATAAAAAAAAAAAAAAAAAGTGATCAAAAAAAAAAAAAAAGAAAAACTTACAAATTTTAAACAATGTGTTAATTTGTTCAAATAAATATTGACAATTCCCAATAACAATTCTACAGGTTTAAATTATTTTATTTTAAACGAAAGGAGTCAATTAAGATTTTTTGTTATTTAATTAAAATTTTAATTGAAAATTTATTTCAAAGCAACTAAAATGTTATTTAAATCAAAATTAAATTTTTAAATTTTTTCAGCTAAAAAAATTGTTGATTCAGTTATCACATTAATTAAATTAAAATACTTTTTAAACCATTTATTTTTTTTTTTTTCTGATAAAACACTTTTTTCTGTGTAGGCTAAATACAATATGATAATGGTAAAGGTACACTCACCGGAAGCTGGAGTCAAGTTTCGGTAGTCTCTGTCTTAAGGGTGACGTAATTTGGGCTGCAGGTTTCTAGATAGGGAAATAGAATTGTCGTGCATTAGTGGGGTAAATTTTTTTTGTAATCTAAAATTGGTGTACTTACCAAGGGGGGTATGCTGCCAATCTTCAAAGTCCTGAGTTTAGTGGCCGTGCATCTTGAGAAACCAGGGAAGTAAAGGTCTCCTTGATCTTTTTCTGGCGGTTGCCGTCCTGGGTTGTTCCGTAGATTTTCTGCAAATTAAATTATGAGGGAAAAAGCTTTTCGTTACAATTTGTTTGCTCAATGAAAAAAAAAAAAAAAAAAGGGAAATTTTATATAAAAGCTACAACGGGAGTGCAAAAGGAGCATAAGTTTATTTTTCTGGAATTTAGGAACCATATTCTGGCACAAATAGTTCAAAACAAATGTATTTATTAGGATATAATATCCTATCTTAAGCCTAGTACTCTGGTCAAAGCTGTGAAAAATGTCGAGCAACATCTATTATTTCATAAAAAAAAATTTGACATTTATCCAAGAGTTTGCATAATTAGGATTCTTTAATCTTTCAAAGGATTCGACATTGTTTGCATATATAAACAAAACCTACATGTATTTTACTAAAGTGCTTTTTAATAAAAGAATTTAAGTAAAATAGAAAGGAATTTTCAAAATACATTGCTGCTTGCCGATAATCTTTCACAAAATTTATTAAAAACTTTATTTACTGCGGTCAAAATTCAGTATGAAATTCCGTAAAGAGCATTTGCTATATGTCACAGTTTTAAAAAAAAATGTTGCCAGAAACATTTCGCCACTTTTTCACAAAATGAACACAGTACTACTCGATCAACATTATCTCGTAGATATTCCTTACAAAATTTTTTCATATTAGTTTTGACAGCATTTCACGTGAAATGTGGAACAGAGTATCAGGCTTTACAGCCGAATGCGGCCGATAGACCAAAACTGCAAGTTTCTATTCGTAGAGGATGGAAACACACCTAATATCTCTAATTAAATTTTTTTTGTTGCTTTGGACCAAAAAGGTTAAATTTTTTTCATACCGCAAATATATGCTCGCTTTTGGGTTCGCTTAACGCTGAATGCTATTTTCCGGCAGAGTAAGCCGTAACAGAATTAAACGAAAAAATTAAACAAAGCAATGCACCACCAGACGGCTGGTAACGAAAAATTTCAAGAATTTTTACACACGAGGGAACATTAAGTGGAACATGCTGATGTTCCTACTCATGTTTCATCGTGTGAAAACCCCATGTTTGCGTGTGGACAACGCATTTTATTGTTAGCCGCCCAGTGAGAGAATTCTTGCCGCGCGATAAAAAATATTCTTGCCGCCCACTAATCTTTTTGCCGCCGTAAAATTTTTTTTTCTTTTTCCGCCATTAAAAAAAAAAAAAAAAAATTTTTTTTTTGGTTTTCCTTTTTTAGCCCGCACCAATAGTACACTTCTAACACTGTCACTAATATGTTTTTTTTTCACTTTTTTCGTTTTTTATCCTTTCGAAAAGAAATATGAAATTTAAAAAACAACTTCAAAAATTTAACAAAATATCATTAAACCATTAGACTTACCTTGTTGTGCTGCTGGGGTAAATAAAACCAAAATGGTGACATCCAGAGTTGCCAGATATCGTACGATCATAGTAGTGCTGCCCAGTTTTTGGTGATGGTGCAGGGGTGGGAGTAACTGAAGTAGTTATCACAGGGCGTGAAGTTGACAAGGAAAAGTATTTTTGGTTTTCCCCACCATTTATCCTATTGAATGACAGGCGAAATGGTTGGGTTTGTCATGTCTCTGTAACGGCTGAAGGTTGTATTTTAATGTAAATGAGAGTAGAGAGGGATCTTACATTAAAATACAACCGTGCAACTGCTAGAATTATTTTTGACAGTTGGCACAGCTGTTCAGGGGGGTGTAAGGAACCTGCGGGGTAGTGAAAATAAAGATGGCGCGAGAATATGGGAAAAAGGCGGGAAAATGAAATGGGGAAGAAGAGGCACAGAAAGAAGAGCAAGAGTTTTTTTTTTTGTCGAGTTTGGAGTGCCGAAGACGCAAGAGGGATATATTCCTGAGAAGAGTCAAAAAAAAAGTCCAGCTGAAACAAACAAAAAATCCAATAAATTGTAAAAAAAAAAAATAAAGTTAAGTGAACTAAATTTATTTAAAAAAAAAAAAAATATTTAACATTATAAATAAAGTAATAGCAGTGTGTATATAGAGATAAATAAAAACAAAAAAATTCTGTCAAGTTAAAATTTTAAAATTAATAAAATGCAAATGCGGAAATAAAGAAAAAAAAGTAATACGCACAAGTGTTCTGAAACAGGCACCCGTAAACATTCACACCCACCTATACACCAGACATACACCGATCATACATGCACACCTAACCATCCACACATATACACATCATCCCAGCATTTCCCCATCATATACATATACATACATAACATCAATCATTCATACACACCTCATCGTTCATACATACACGGAATCTCACGCCGCACGTACTTACGTTTTCTACACCACCGACCTATAAACAGACGGGACTTGGTCCAAACCGACGGGGGAAAAGGAGACGATCGGTAATCCCCCTCACAAATAGTCCAGGACACCAGACCGAGCTCGGGCTAGGTTTTTTTGCGGCGGTTTGCGCGCTTTGGGTAGGGGATAACCTTAAGTTCATTTTGATCCTAGGGTTTGTTTGAACGAACCGGTAGGACAGGTTTCTTGGACGCTATTTCGGGGTGAGTTTCAGAGGTATGGAAATTTCCTGAGGAGGAAGATAATGGAAATGGAGTGAGGAGGAAATTAACAGGTAAGTGAGCTTAGTTTTAAACTTGTAGGGGTAGAAGCGCGTAAAGGGGCAAATCCACATATGGGCCAGGGATTTGCCAAGGTAGGGGGTGGGCAGGCCAGGCAGCAAATCACCAGCTGCCAGCCAAGGAAGTGATAGGTCGCGATGGTTAGGAATCGAGTTATCGCAGGGAATTGGGAACATTGTAGGAGGTTAGTGTTACCTTTTTTTTTTTTATTTGCAAACAACCAACTTCTTTTTAATATACTTGTGCTTCAGTTTTTTATTTTTCTTCATTTATTGATTTTTTGTTGTTTTTTTATACAAGGTATATTAAAAATACATTTAAATTTTTTGGACAATAGCTTGTGGATGGTTAAGATGGCGAATTCACGCCACTCTACCGGACTAGCCTGGCAAATTTTAAGATCTGAGCGTTGCCATCCTAATCATCCACCGGTCCCGACCAAAAGTTGTTGACAAAACTTTACTACCATAGCAGAAGAAACCAGAAATCTAACGGACCTACTACCAAAATCACACATGAGAAAACTGCTAGAATCAGATGTGGACCAAATAGAGAAGACAATAGAATCCCTGCGCATACACCACAGGCACGCACGTAGCATTAACGTTCTTGGAACCGCGCTGAAATACATAGCTGGTACGCCAGATTACGATGACTTTACCGAAGTGCGTAGCAAACAAGATGAATTAGTTACTGCAAGTAATGCTCAGATAATCATAAACACCGATATGCAATCGCAAATAAACAAATTAACTACGACTGTGAACACACTTGTAAGTAAAACTAAGGCTACTGAAATCGATTCAGGATACCTTTATAGTTTGTTAGGCGAAAGAAATAGAGCAGTACTTAGGGAACTAGATAACCTAGCATTGTCCATAACCTTGGGGAAACTCCAAATGATCAATCCCATTCTGTTAGATAGCTCGGAAGTAAGTTTTGTTTTAAAATCCGAAATAGATTTAAATGTAAGCATTACTGAGATAATTGTAAATTCAAAACTAAAGATTTTGCAAACCGAAAATGTTATTACGTTTTTGATAAAATTTCCAAAAATTATAAAATTTTGTAATAAAAAATTAATTTTTCCAGTCGTTCATAATAATAAAATTTTGTCATTTAAAGTAAGTGATGTAGCAAAATGTGGCTACAAATATATCATGTTAAAAGATTGTAAAAAGAAATCTACAACTTCATTTTGTAAAACATTTAACCTTGAAAATACTTCATGCCTAGACACTTTATTAAATAATAACACGGCAACTTGTAACACAAATTCCGCGCATAATATGCCACCTCTGAAAGAGATTGACGATGGCATTGTTGTTATAAATAATCAACCCTCCAAAGTGATTTACGAGAATGTAACAAAAACCCTACAAACGGGTACATACCTCATAACTTTTGACAATACCTTAAAAGTTAATTCAACGGAATTCAAAAATTGCCGAAAAATTGCTTTTAAAAGCCCCGAAATTCCTATAGCTCACACTGTTAACTTAACTGATCATACCGCTATCTTATCACTTCAATACCTTCATGATTTAAATATTGAAAACCTAGACCATATATCGCACCTTCATTTGAAAGTAAGAGGAACTTTTTACACCTCAGCCTCTCTTTTTGTTCTTATTGTAATAATATGCGTTGCATACGTTCTCGCCAAAAGGCAACGTAAGGTTGAAATCAACAATATTCTTAGCAGATATGATCAGACGGGGACGTCCGATGCTTAAAGGGGGGAACAGTTAAGGTACGAAAGTACAGCAACAAAAGTTATTGTGCGATATAAAAAAATTGCAACAATAAACACTTCTTCAAAATTAGCGCTGCACGCGCGTCCCAAAATAACTGAATAAAATACCTTTTTTCATAGCAGACGCTACGTTGCATTTCTTACCTGCAAATTCCGTTCACATGAAATGTGAGTCCGTTTATGCTGATAAGCATTTTTGCCGTGGCTTCTTCTTCTTCCTCTAGAAGTTGTAGAGTTCTTTAGTTTTCAGATTAAAAGTTAGTTCAGCACTGACACTCAAGACTTGCATAGCAAGTAATTGTAATTATAGTTATATTTGGATTTGTTTGAATAAAGTTATTTAATTATTTTTGATTTGTTTAAATAAACGGAAAATGAACAGAGATTAAATTGTGTTTTAATTATATTGACAACAAAACTAATTGACACTCAAGACTTGCATAGCAAGTAATTACAACAA
Organism: Pollenia amentaria; assembly: GCA_943735925.1. Lineage (NCBI taxonomy): Eukaryota > Metazoa > Arthropoda > Insecta > Diptera > Polleniidae > Pollenia > Pollenia amentaria. The sequence continues at coordinate 4,089,125 of OX031006.1, read as the reverse complement.
AACTAATTTATACATTAAAAGCGGTTTTTCCATACTAATTTCGTGCTGTCGAATATCGAATTTGGTTAATTATTTAAAGGTCTTATTTTAAAAAAATAAATTAAATAAATATGCACAAAATTTTTTGCACAAATGAAAAAATTTGCATTTGGCGGGTTTTATATTAATAACAACTGGCAGCGCCCATGTTAATTGTAGGAAAGTTGGGAACGGCAGCCAGAGTTGTCAGATTTTTTTTTCCAAATTTAATGTCAGAATCGCCAAAGCCTTTTTTTTATTAGTTTTTGACAATAAAACATATATTTTTATTAAAAATATTTTTTATAAATCCTCAAAAATACGAAATCCGAATACCTTTATTTCGACAAAAATATAAAAAAAGTCTCCATGATATGAACAAAATAAAAATGAAAAATCCTCGTCTTGACCTAGAAATTATTTTTTTTTTTTCTACATAACCCACTCGCATCCCAAATAGCGACCACAACTAACTTAAAGCAAAAAAAAAAAAAAAATACCCTTTTCAAAAAAAATAAAAAATAAGTTTTAAATTTAAAAAAAAAAAATTTTAAGAAATTTAAAAAAAAACAAAAAAAATATTTTTTGAAAGCTTGAAAGCTATCTAATCTTATTGAAAGCTATCTAGTTTGTTTTGGACAAATTTTGCTACCACCAATAGATTATAAGTTACATGGATGAGAAAGAACTCCGGTTTGGCCAAAATGTCAAATTTTGACCCCCTCTAACTCAGAAACCTTTTGACCGAAAATTTTGTCTAAACTACTATCCAATAAGACTAACCTTGGTGCAAATTTCATCCAAATCGGAAGACATCGATTTCAAAAGTTGGGTCACTTGACATGAAATCCCCCATATATCTATAACGGTATACATTTCAGCTGCAAGACAATTCTTATTGTTTTTTCAATACATTGTATAGGATTTTTTTGATTAATTATATTGCATATATTTCATAACTCGTAATAACTTTCAATATATAATGCAATAGGAACTTCGTATTATATATTGAAAGTGAGTTTTTGTGGAGTTCATTATTAATAAAACTCTTTCAACACAGGCATTAGCAGCTGAAATTATATGCATATAAAGACAGTCAAAGCAAGTTCTTTGAAATGGTACGTACCGGACGTATAGCTATAACATTTTAGTCAAAACTGATTTAAATTAGATGGAATACCATCATTGAAATAATCTTTCCAAATAAAAAACGGAAAATTTTTCCAAGAGTCTCAAAACAAATTTATGGCTTATCAAATAGGAAACAAAATCGACATATATCTTATAAGCCGCAAAAAATCGTCATGTCGGCAAAAAGCTTGATAATCGCCGTTTGTCGAGAAATTATTATACTCGACAACCCTGATTGTATTATGAAAATGTGTAAATCAATGTGGCAATGAGTAACAGAAACAGCTCACAAGAATAAAAATACACAAGAATAGTATTGTTGTTTCTTTTCAATCAGTTATTCTATCGAGTAAGCAACAAAAACAGACAAAAAGTGAACTGACAAAAAAGACCTAAATTGAACTAACTGACAAAAAAAGACCGAAAGTGAACTGACAAAAAAAGACATACTGACCCAAAACGAACTAGTGAACTAAAACGAACGGTGATCCAAAAAGACCGGTCATCGTTCATCTGACTGAATAGTTCAATTGAACTAGTTCGTTCATGAACTACACAACTCTACGAGGCACTGCGCGTGCAAATATCGAAAAATGCAGCACCAGCATCAACTAACATTTTGCCACAGATACCATTACCCGGTCCAATAAAAATGAGAGATGGAGATATAAGCGAGAACTTTAAATATTTTAAACATCAATGGGAAAACTATCTAACAGCGTCAGGCGTAGGTTCACAAAGCGAAGAAACAAAAAAAGCAATTCTGCTAACAGCAATCGGAGATGAAGCGTTCAAAAGGTACACCAACATGCCAATAAGGGAGGAAGATGTCCAAACAGCAAGTGCCCTGCTAAAAGAAATAGAAAAAAATATAACACCGGTCGTTAACAAACGATACATTAGAGCCGTTTTCAACTTTGCAAAGCAAGAACAGGACGAAGCATACGATGAGTATTTCAACAGGTTAAGAAGTCTAATCAAGAATGCTGAATATGGTACACTGGAAGAAGACCTTTTACTTGATAAAATAATATGCTCAATCAAAGACGTGGACTTAAGGGAGAAATTATGGCTCGATAACAATATAACCCTGACAAAAGCTATTGAAATGTGTAGATCAAAAGAGACTACCGAAAAACAACTGCGTGGCATAGAAGATAAACAGCCGGAGATCAACAAAATAGACAAAACCATAAACAGACCCAAATATCAACAGAACGAACCCGAAATAAAATCATGTAAGTTTTGTGGTAACGAATACCACAACAAATTAGAAGAGTGTCCAGCCAGGAAAGTAATATGCCACAAATGTAATAGAAGAGGTCACTTTGCTCGAGTGTGCATGTCTCGTCCGCTGAACAACAACAAAAAAAGCAGCAGCAAAAAGGCTATAAAAGAAGTGGTGACAGCAATCACAAGCGACGAAGATGTATCGGAGGACGATAGAGAATTTGTATTAAACACGATTTCAACAACAAACAACAAAGGTCTATTTGTAGAATTAAATATTTTTAACAGCAAAAACATACCTCTCCATACAAAGTGTCAACTTGACACCGGCGCATCATGCAATATCATTGGAATAAAAAATCTGAAAAGCATAGAAAAAACACCAAGTATAAACAACACGCAGACAAAATTAACAACCATAGAAGGAAACCAAATTACACCTATCGGAACAACGTACCTGCAAGTTGAAAAAAACGAGGCTAGGTATAAGTTGTTATTTTATGTTATTAAGAATAATCACTGCCCCTTACTATCCCTACAAACGTGTCAATCATTAAAGTTGATAGAAGTGTGCAAAAGAGTTGAGTCGGACTACGCAGACGGTGCTTATGAAATCATAAAGAAATATGATGATGTATTTGAAGGACTAGGCAAACTTAAGGGTGACATCAAATTGGAAATAGACAATAGGATGGCACCCAAAAGCGAACCTCTGAGAAGAATACCAATAGCATTGAGAGGGCAGTTGCGGGATACGCTGAACGAAATGGAGGCGATGGACGTGATAACAAAGGAACACGAACATACAGACTGGACAAGCAACATTGTATTGGTAAGGAAAAATAACAAACTCAGAGTTTGCATTGATCCAAAGGAATTAAACGGAGCTTTGAAAGATATAAAATATCAACTCCCAACCGTAGAAGAAATTTTTACCGAATTGGCAGAAGCCAAGGTATTTTCTATACTCGATGCCAAACACGGATTTTGGCAACTTCAGCTAGATGAAAGAAGCAGCAAACTTACATCATTCTGGACACCTTTTGGTAAATACAGATTCAAACGTGTGCCTTTCGGGATAAAGCCAGCTATGGAGATTTTTCAAATGCGACAAAACCAGGTAATATCCGGGTTGAAAGGTGTCGTTTGTATTGCAGATGATATTTTAGTGTTCGGAAAAGGAGATACCAAGGATGAGGCAATTAAAAATCACAACAAAAACTTAGAACACCTGCTGCAGCGCCTACGAAGCGAAAACCTAAAAATTAACAGAACAAAAATAAAGATCTGTCAGGAAAAGGTAAAATTTTTTGGTCACATACTCACCGACGAGGGCATACTACCCGACCCAGAAAAAATTAATACCGTTACAAACATGCCAACACCGGCAGATAAAAAAGATACCTTGCGGTTTTTAGGTCTCGTAACATATATGGGTAAGTTTATTCCTAAGTTGTCTGAAATTACCGAGCCATTAAGAAGAATAACACACGTAAAGGCAAATTTTGAATGGAAAACCGAACAAGAGGAAGCATTCCAAAAACTAAGGAAAATCATAACTGAACCACCTATTTTAAAATTTTACAATGTGAATAAGCCCGTCTTGATACAAACCGACGCATCGTCGTTTGTACTCGGCTGTTCATTACTGCAGGATGGCCACCCAATTATATATGCCTCTAAGACACTATCACCAACACAGGGCAACTATGCCCAAATAGAAAAGGAGATGCTGGCTGTTCTTTTTGCATGCAAAAGATTTGATCAATACATTTGTGGAAAAAAAGACGTAACAATAGAAACTGATCATGCACCACTTATAAATATTTTCAAGAAACCGCTACTTAAAACTCCCAAAAGGCTGCAATCTATGATTATGGAATTACAACGTTATAACTTTAATATCAAATACACAAAGGGTAGCGAAATGTACATAGCCGATGCCTTGTCCAGAGCTCCAGGTCATTCACAAAATTCCATCGACATATACAAAATAGATGAAGAATTGAAACAACTTGATGATTGCGACGACACATTAGATAAAAACATAAGCCCAACAACATTAAATAAAATAAAAGAGGCTGTGGCTAATGACAATAATATGCAAATTTTAATAACAACCATAAAAGAGGGTTGGCCAAAAGACAAAAGCAGTGTAAACGACAATATAAAACAATATTGGAACGTTAAAGACGAACTCGTAATAAGTGGTGGTTTAATTTTGAAAGGAAACAAACTTCTTATACCTCAAAGGCTGAGACCTGAAGTTTTGAACAGATTGCACCAACCACACATGGGTATAGAATCGACTTTAAACTTAGCTAGAGAAACAGTATATTGGAGAGGCATAACAGACGACATCAAACAGATGATACAAGGTTGCGACATATGTAATACCTACGCAAGAAAACAAAAAAGAGAAGCTATGATTGTAACAGAAGTTCCCTCAACGCCGTTTGAAATTGTGTCTATGGATGTATGCGAACTCCAAGCCAACCATAAAACCCGATATTTCCTCATAACAGTGGATCATTACTCTGACTTCTTCGAAATCGATGAACTGAATAACCTTTCAGCAAAAGTAACAATAAATATTTGTAGAAAAAACTTCAGCAGACACGGCATACCGATAAAGGTGATCACAGATAACGGTACAAATTTTATGAATGCAGAATTCAAAGAGTTTGCCAACGAGTGGGAATTTAATCACTCAACCTCTAGTCCTCATCATCCACAGGCCAACGGAAAAGCCGAGGCCGCAGTAAAAATTGCTAAGCAGTTACTAAAAAAGACCTTGGCTTCAAATACAGATTTCTACAAATCTCTACTCCTATGGAGAAACACACCAAACAAAATAGGTTCTAGTCCAGCCAAGCGATTGTTCTGCAGATGGTTAAGATGTAGTATTCCTTCAACAAACATGGATCAAAACATAGAACAAGACGTTCCAAAACGAATCGAGCAACAACGGATTTACAATAAGAAATACTTCGACCGTGGAATACGCAAGGGACAAAACATAGAAGAAGGCGATGATGTATTTTTCAAAAGAAATCCTAAAGATAAATGGACGAAAGGAAGAATCGAAGAAAAACTGACAGACCGATCCTATATAGTGAACTCGGAGCAAACAAAATATAGACGTAATACAATTCACATAATAAAGCCAAACGCAGTAACATCACCCTCAAAACAAAGAGAGGCATACCGGGACTCGTACACGGAACCAGAAAGTGAATCCAATAACACTCAAAGACTAGATCAACAATCTGCAGATGTCGAACCATGTATTCAACAACCAACTACATCTCGCAACGAACAAGGTGCAGGAGAAAACGCTCTACAAGACCAGAATGGTAATCACCGCAACCATAGAGTAAGAAGGGAACCTAAACTTCCGAAACATTTAAAGGATTACGAGATCTATTAATTTTTATGAAACAAAGGGGATGTCATAATATAATATATTATGATATGGCATCATCCCTCCATTAATTTGAAAAGGGGAACGGTGGCAACTCTTGCAACGCTTGCATTTTGGCTTTTCATATACATTTGATCATTTTGGCGACGACCACGTTTTTCATTTTTTGTATTTGCTTAAGATTTTGAAATAAACTTTTCATTGAATTTAACTAAAGTGTAATTGTTTACTATTATTATAACAAAAATTAAAATGCTTTTTTTTTGCTGCTTTTGTGCTTAATTTTTGTGATTTTTTTAAATATTTTTTTGCTGTAAACACTTTTTGTTTTGCTTTTTTTTGTCTTCTCTGGTTATAACATGATAAAGATTATCCTAGAACTAAATAGTAATCTTATCAATTACCTTGATGTTGAGTTTGAGCAACAATAAATTTTCTACATGCTCAGAACTTAAATTCCTTCTATTTTTGGTCATTATAATTGGCAAGGCACTGAAGGCTGTCTCCACAGATACCTGTGTTGCGGGTACAGCAAATGCAAAAGCAGCTAGTTTTGATAATTAAGAATCTCTAAGGATTTTTTGCATTTGCAATTTTAAACACAATTTTATATTATAATTTTAATTAAAATTCTCAATTTTAACTTCAAATTGAGTTTTTATTGTTAAGCAAGATTTACACGATTGAAATTTTCTTCAAAATTGCTCTTAAAAATGCTTCAAACTCGTGTAAACAGCAAAATTTACGAATGTCACATTACATAAATAAAATTTATCAATAAATTTTGAAGAAAACAAAAAAAAATATTTTTCTCAAAAACGTTTTTTTTAAGAACTTTATTATTTTGAACTTTGAAGAACAAAAAACACAAAATAATTTTTTTTTTTTTTTGTACAGTTGAAAACATGGTGAAATTACTAAAAGGTGGCAGCACTACGTGTTGTTGTACAACAATACAACAAAAACAGGCAAATTTGTTTGTGTAAAGAACCCAATGCTGTCAAAAATTACGTAATGGAGTATTGATGGATCGCGATCCATATTGCAGAATAGTCTAATTTTATGTGATCCATGATCCTGATCGCGGATCACATGATAAATGTTGAACGTTTAGCATACTTTGTGATATAAATTTGTGATATATTAGTACCTATTAAGGGCAAATTCAAAATAAATAAGATATTAAAATATTTTTGTAAAGTTTGTGATTTAACGAAAAATCCAGCAAGTTAGTGAAACAGGCCATATTTGGATTCAAATTTAAGGCCTTATTGTGAGTAATATTATTATATGTAAGATTTACTTATATGAAAAATTTTAATTCACACGACGTTTTAGAAGTTTTAAAAGATACATTTATTGAAATTTTGTATTGATCTTCTTAAACAAGCAAAATCAATACTTTTCTTTAAACGTAAATAAATTAAAATATTACAGATATCGACTCCTTTAAAAGTTTTTGTGTAAGTTACAGTTTTATTTCTGTTATTGATTACATTTCGCAATTGTTTAACAATACTGTATTAACTCAAAATTTTTAGTAGAAGCAAAACAATTTATAATTTTACATTAAAGGCATATCAACTACGTCTTCATTACCGAAAAGTAGACAAAATAGCCACTACATATATTTTTACAGCGAGTAGATATTAAGATTGCATGTTGATTTTTTCCAAATAGTGAAAAAAGGTAAATTTTGAGTTAATACACTATTGTTGAACAGGCACGACATATTTATTTTTAAATATTTATAAGATAATAAAATTGTTCGGTTCCGAAGGATTTTGGTAAAAAAGTTTGGTCGAATAGAAAATTTTCAATGGCAACGCTGATCTGCAACAAATAAAACAAAAATATTATGAAAAAAAAAATACTAAAAAATTCATAATTAAAATTTAAATGTTACATGAATTAAAACCAATTATTTTTCCACTTTTTCTTCACTGCAAGTCCTTTGGAGGTTTAAAGAAACAGGCGTAGAAGTGCATATCAAACATTAACAGATTTTTAAAACGTACGCACAACGTGTTCACAGACAAAATTATTTTTGTTTTTATTTATTATATAAAAGAAAATACATTAGCACAACTAAAGACGCACATTTAAAACCCAATTACGATTTATTTTTTGCAACTATTTTAACTTTTAAACACAATTTTCATTTAAAAACCGCACAAAAATGATTATTTTTTTAAAGCACAATAATTTTTTTCAAGAAAGTAAGCATAAACAAAGCAAAATGACAGACTGTAGTTCTCACCACAGTTCAAGCAAAAAATAGCCAGATGCCGTAGTGCTGCCACCTGTAGTTATTGCACCATGGTTGAAAACATGTTTTGAACAAAAAAATAAAAAAACGTTTTTGTGTATTTTTAAAATTTTTGTTTCTTTTCATGTACAAAACACATATTGTACTTTAAAAATAAATATCTTTTTTGTGTTTCCTATTTTTTTTTTAACTGATAAAAAAAAAAATTTATTTTGTACGCATGAGTTTTGAATTTTTCAAATGAAAAACTTAAATTTTAAGTTTTTGGTTCTTAATTTCTGATGCCTGGTTCCAACACATAAAATTCAGGTTTTTTTTACAATAAAAGGAAACACTACAAATATTTAAAAATACCAACTAAAATTAGAAACCAAAAATTCCTATAATTACAATAAACAAAGACAAAAAATAACATATACCCCAGGAAAATTTTTCAAAATCAGTTCTAATGAAACCTGGAACCGGTTGTACTATCACCGGTTACATAGAACCGGTTCTGGAGCTGGTTGCTGTGATCCGAGAACGGAAACGTTTGTGAAGCAGAACTGGTATTAAAACTGGTTATAGAACCGGTTCCCTCAGAACCCGTTCTACTTTGGAGGAAAAAATTATCTACAGAAAGTTTTGTATTTTTCTTTGGGTATGCTTCAGAAAAAGAAGACTCTGGAATTGTCCAGGAAGCTTTTTTCGAACGAAATTGTACAACCTTTTTAATGGAACCTGTGGAGTTTGAAAATTGTTGGACTTTTTTTGAACTGTTTCATCAACTGTGTTACTCTCTACTATATCATTAATATTAACAACAATAACTTGTATGTTGACTTCATACGGACCTTCTTTAGAAAGTTTCCTAATAAAAAGCTGTTATTGTTATCGAAAGCATCAAATAAATTTTTTAAAACTTCAGATTCTTCCAAGTCAGAAACATCGGAATCGACAATATTGGTTAAAACTTTTTAAATTTCAGACTTTTATTTTTCTTATAATTTTTTTAATAAAATTTAAATGGCATCAGAGGTAAAAAAAGAACGCCTGTATCATAGCTGCATCAAACCCAAGATGATTTTTATTTGTATTGTGTGTATATCATTAACAACCAAAACTTGCATTTGTATCTATATGGATACATACAATGTTTTAAAAATCTGCACAGCTTTCTTTTTATTTAAAACAAAAAACTGTAGATGCAAAAAGTTGAAATAAATACTTTTCTTTATGTTGGATATGTTTTTATAAAAAAACATGCTCACATATATATGTTTTTTGTAAAATAAAAAAAAGCTTTTTTTCAAAACAAAAGAAATATTAAAACCCTTTTTTTAAAATGCTATATTATTCTCAGTTTTGTAAAAATACAAAAGTTTTTTATTGAAAATGATTAATAAGACTTTAAAAAACAATAATAAGTCGATGTCTAAATCAATTCTTTGACTTGGAGATTGTCAGATTCCTCCAAAGTTGAGTGAATCCATATGGATAGCGAAATGGTTACGGATAATTAAGAAGTTCTTGCTCTCGTCATTATTTGTGTAAGGCGCACTCGTTCTGTGCCATGCACTAAAAGTTACGAAAATATGGCCAAATATAAAAAATTATACATGGTTAACAGGCCTGCTCTGAAAATTTGAAATCACGTGATTTTCATCAAAATTGGTTTGATATTTTCGGAGAGACATTAATTCTCCCTATGTCCCCCTCTTGGTCCTAGTTTTAATAAAATAAAAACCCTACATTTCCAATTTCATCAAAATCAGTTAATCTATTTAGCCGATAAAGCGTAGCAAACACACGTTTCGTGCCCCTGGTCCCTATCCTGAGCACTTTAGTGGAACCTTATATAGCCTACGTCCGTTAGGAGGTACCATTCTTCAATTTTCAAAAAAAAAAAATTTAAAATCGGATTGGAAGTTCCGGAGATTACCTCTTACAAACACTATCCACTATCAGAATTAAACCATAAATAAATCTCTTTATATGAACGCATAAGCCATGCATTTTTTTAAATAGGACCACGAGGGGAGGTAGGAGACAATATTCACCTCCGACACTATCAAACTGATTTTAAGGAAAATTAGATGTATCCTTATTTAGAAACACATAATTTAAAATTTTTTAAAAAATAGGACCATGATAGGATGTAGGGGGGGCAATTTCTTGTAATGAAACCTCTCCATTAATAAATATTTTTTTTAGCTTAGTAGCACACGCCGGGTATCCGCTAATATTAACATAAAATTGATTTCAAATAATTTTGTATAAAAAAGTAATTGTTCCCTCGTAATTTTCCACGAATTTGCTATCGTGAAATACTCTCATGAAAAAATTTTTATGAGGTTTAAGGGAAAAAAATAACGTGAAAAAATGTGCGCTGCAAAAAAATCCCATTATCGTGCATACTCTTTTTGTCCCGTAATTTTTTCACTTTTCCCATTGAAAGTTCTCACGTAATTTTTACTGGGGAATAGAACATATACATTAGGGGTATAACCAAAAAAAATACCTATCACGACGGGGTGGCCACTGATGTATATATCAAGAAAACAGTTTTTTGAGATCAATTTGGATAAAAAACCTCCCCCCAAACCGTTTTTTCTAAAAGCTTCCAAAAAATAATAATATTTGAATTGAAGCACAACAAACAAAATATTTTAATAAATAATAGTTTTCCCACAAACAACTTTGATAATAAATTTTAGCAAGTGCACGTGCATAAAAAACTGAACTGGCAAATTGTTTTTATTTTGATTTCTTGCGAAAACAATAAAAGCACTTTGTTTTTGTTTTTAATATGTTTTTTCTTTACCCACTTACAACTACAATTAATGTTGGGAGAATTCCAAATAATTGTAGCGGGAAATGTAAGAAAAGATAAAACTCATCACTGATTTATTGTTTGGTATTTTGTTTAAGCTTTGATATCGTTGCAAACAAGACTTTCTGAGTGTTTGTAGGTAATTCTCATTCCCTCTGTAGTTTTGTTTGCTGATAGCTTTGGCTTTTCTAAAATTATTTAGGAGAACGTTTCCTGATGATCTGGCCTAAGCAACCAGTGAAATGCGCATAGGAACAGCTTATCCTCCAACAATAAATTTCAGTATTTTTTATCAATTATTTAAAAAGGGAATTAAGCACAACAAACAAAATCTTTTAATAAATAATAGTATTCCCACAAACAACTTTGATAATTTGAATTTTTATTTTTTAAATACCATACATACAGTCATGTACTATATATTAACTTCAGATACTATAAATTATCTTTGTTGAAGGAAATAAACTTTAAGTTCAAAGTGCGTGTTGTTCTGCAATATTGTATTTTTAATAAACAAAAAAATCCAAATACTAAACTTCAAAGTGATTTGGGGGGGAACTTTTTTAACGCCCGCGAAAAAGTGACCCCACTTTTCATCATAGATTTTCATGGTCTATATGGCATGGATAGGTATTTTTTGATAATTTATAAAATTGTTCAAAAGTTATACCCCTAATATACATATGTAAGTAGTTCTTGTAATTCGAATTTATTTTAAGGGCAAGATGCGTTAATAAGGCACAAACTGATATATTTCTCAACAAAAAGCAAAACATGGCGATAGCCTGCGGATTGGTAGCTTTCGAAAGACGTGTGACAAAATTTTGGCAATTTGTATTTTACAGCAAAAAAAAAAAATGAATAGTGTAACAAACTAACGTTGCAATAAAACTATCACTAAATATTTAGCTTTGTTTTGTTTTTTACTTTTATAAAATAAAAAGAATAAAAATTTCATCGGAACAAAAATTCCACTTGTTATTTACGAAAGGATTGAATAGGTATCTCAAAATTGCGAAATAAAATTTGAAAAATTGCCAGTTCAGTAAGATTTTGTTGTTTGACATTTTATGGGTGGATTAAAACTAGACTTTAAATATAACAACGTACATTTGTTTTGACAAATAGAATTTGTTCTTCTTTTGCCTTTATATCAAATTTTACTCAAATCGTTCTAAAATACTTATGAATCTTCCTTTTGCAATTGTTCAATTAACCTTTTCCGTTCTTCAGCCTGTCTTAGTTTCCGCATAACCAAATCTTCATAATCCGTTTGCGTATTTGTCGTTTTCGTTTGATTTCCTAAATTTGAAGGTGGTACAATCCATTCGAAATTTAAGGGATTTTCCACTAAACCTTTTTCGTAAGCTAAAGCCATTTCTGCAGATTCTATTGATTTAAACTCTACCAGAGCACTACCAAATTTCTTACTCATTACTAAAGCGACAATATCTCCATATTTCTTTAAAAAGGTAATTAGATTCGTATTGTTATATCCCCCATTTAGTGCATTATTTTTATCAGCTTTCCATTTAATTTTTAGTCGATACATTGATTGACTTTTATTTTGTTTTTGTTGTTCTATGTGCTCAGCTAGAGACTTATGTAATTGTTTCCTTAGCAAAGCCTGTTCTTCTTCCAAAAGACGGGACCCTTCTCTTCTTAACCTTTCAATTTGTTCTTGCAGCACATCCTCATCGGATTTAGGTACTCGTTTATATATCGTATTTGATTGCAGGTCTTGTGATTCTAGTTCTCGCTTTTCCAAATCCTCTTTTAGTTTCTGTCGTTTGCTGTCCAATTGTTTGTGTCGCACTTCAGCTGCTTTCTTTGCTTTCCAAACATTGTCATACGCAGTCCGCGCCCCCTTGTCCGTAAGTATTTCTAGAGCCTTAGAGAGTTCATGGAATAATTCAGCAGCCTTTGGATTGTTGGGATTTTTGTCAGGGTGACATTCCAGAGCCTTTTTACGGTAGGCTTTTCTTATAGCAGTTTCATCAGCTTCGACTTCCACGCCCAAAATATAGTAAAAGTTTTCATCGCTATACTTTTTTGATCCCATATCTTTTTGTTATTTCTTTTTTATTTATTTAATTTATTATGACCAGTGATGCCAGCTCTTGCGCACAGAGCATACAGAGTAGTGTTGCCAATGAAGAATTCAAAAATACACATCGTCAGGTGCAAGGCGAATTCATGTATACGGTGGTGTCGATACTACAACAAGTAACAACACCAAAAACACAACAATGTATTTTTTTGTTGCTTTCTTTGATCGATATGTCAAAAACACAAGCAACTTTTGACATTTCTCTCTCTAAGTAAGAAAAAAAAAAGAAGCACAGCAGTGCTTTCAACGCCACCTGATAAATGAATTCGCCTTGGTCAGGTGATTATTATTTTGTTCTATACGCCATTTTAAAAAAAAAATGAGATAGGAATTGGTTATATATGGAATCAATATTCTGTTTCATATTCTAAAATCAATTTGTTGATATCTCGTATAGAATCTGAGATATTCAGCATCGACTTTGCTCTACATCCTAATTGTTTAGGCTCATTGAACATTGTTTTGCTACATATCAACCCCTATCCAATAGGTCTGCTTACCGCTACAACAATACACAAAACAACATGCATTTTGTTTGAATAAAATTCCTAACGGTTGTCAAAATCTTACTACTACATAGGAATGTAATGTGATCGGCTTGATCAACATTTTGCTTAAACGCGTTTATGCCCGTAATTTCAATAAATAGATACCTTTTACTGCATAGATAGGTAAGTTAAATTTCATAATTTTAACTCGTAGGTAGGTGTTACCAAGCAGATAAACTACAGGGTAATTTACACTATGGATTTAAGTAGTTTAATCGTTAGGTAAAATAAAATTATTATTTTTTTATTTGCTTAACTGTCAAATAATTTTTACAAATTAAAGCAAAACAAATATTTTGTCTAAAAACGAAAAATAAATATGAATTCAGAGTTAGAAGAGCTACGAAATATACGGAATTATTTAAAACGAAACCCACAACGTACAAAACGCAATTTTGGGGAAAGGAATGATCATTTTCAAATTTGGAATGATTCTGAATTTATAAGATGATTTCGTCTTTCCAAGAAAAGCGCCAAAATAATATTAGGACAAATTGAGCTAAAATTGTCACACCGCGTAGAAAGGTAAGTTTTCTAAAATATGTTTCTATCAAAATAAATAATCAGATACGAGTTCATTTAAGAAAAACCAATATTTCCCCAAGTCTTCAATTGTTGATTACTTTGCGATTTTACGCATCTGGAAGCTTCCAAATAACTGTGGGAGATTTTGGAGGTATACATCAAACAACGGCTAGTAAAATCATTCAAAAAGTTTCAGCAGCAATAAAGTCATTGTACGATGTACTATATGTCAGGCATCCATTTAAAACTGATGAAATTCAAAACTCACAACCAAAATTTTACAAAATTGCTAAATTTCCTAGATGTGTTAGTGTCTTAGATTGTACCCATGTGAAAATAATGTCGCCAGGTAACAATGTAGGAATTCAATCAGATTTTGTATGTTCTTCTAATAACAAAATTTTCCGTGTATCCAATTGCATTCCACTGAGTCTTAAATTTAAGCAGTTAGCAGGTATCGCACTTTATCATAAAGAGGATATTAAATAGAATTTTTTACCTTTTTGAAAAAATCGACACGTAATTTTCATATCCAGGAGTTGTAAAAAGATCGTAGTATTATTTTGTCTACTTTTTGGTAATGAAAAGGTTGGCTTAAAAATTCTATTTTTGTATGGCTTTTATTTTAAAATAAAAATTGTTTTGCTTCTACTGGAAATTTCGAGTTAATACCCTCTTAATGTTCCAGCGCGATATGTACACGTGTACAATTATTGTTTTATTTTTCAATATAGGAGGTGAATTTGCGGAACTTTTTCGTAATCGAAAAGGTTACTTTAAATTAAATGTGCAAGCTATGTGTGATGCTGATCTACTCTTTGTAGAATTAACAGCCCGTTGGCCAGGATCAACTCATGACAGCACAATTTTCAATAACAGTATATTGATGTTCATGTTTGAATCTGGATCACGTGGTAATCAACTTATTCTTGGAGACGGAGGTTACGCAGGATACAGTATATCAACATTTTTAATGATACCTTTGGACAACCGTATTACATACGCTGAAAAATTATATAACGAATCCCAGATTCGAACGCGGAACACAATTGAAAGATGTTTCGGGACTTTGAAACGTCGGTTTGCTATTCTTTCAATGGGTTTAAAAGTAAATCTTTCAACAGCTCAAGATATTATAATTGCAACAGCCATTTTATATAATATATGCCGAAATAACTCGGACGAGATATCTCCCTTTGAGTGCTTTCAATAACAAAATTCGTATGAAATCGGATGTCTAGAGTGAGAGCAGTTGTTGAGTGAGGTGATTTTGCAACTCTCTGAGAAAAAAATATGAAGAAAGAAATCGGAAAATGGCAACAATTGCAAATTGTGAGAGTTGGAAGACAATTATAGTTGAATATAAAATTTTTCTAAATTTATGGGACATAAAATATAATATGTATACAAAGAAAATAAATAAATTTTTTGTTTGTGTTTTGTAGTAGTATATTCAAAAAACACGCAATACTGATGTTTCGTGTTTAGGGTCATCGTCTGTGGTAGAAACTGAAACATAAATAGGAACACGTGTTTCGACAAATGTTGCATCGTCTGTGGGTTCCACAAGAAATGGAAATTTTTCAAAAAAATGTATCTGGCAGCCCTGATTTATTATTTGTTATGGTTCTTATTTTGCAAGAACAACGTGTTTACATTTTTAGATATATTTACTTTAATAAGCCTGCAGATAATATATTATTAACGAAAAACTTAATATCTTTTATTTATAATATGAAAATTATATAAAATGAGTGTATATCACGATGAAGTGGAAATAGAAGACTTTGAGTATGACGACGAAGAGGAAATGTATTATTACCCATGTCCATGTGGTGACAGGTTTCAGATTTCAAAAGTATGATTTATATTTTTTATTTATAGCTTTTTTTTAAAATTGTCCAGAATTAAGCAAAGTGACCTAGATGAAATAAGTAAGTTTTTGATTTTTAAGAAAATTATACATATGTACATTAGAGCGGCTCAAAAAAAAAGTGATTTTGTTACCCTCTGAAAATAAAGGTTGATATGTTTTATAATGATGAATATTTTGGTTCTAGCGTTAGTTAAATATCGCAATAAGTAGGTCGCAAGTGGTAAAGTTTTATATACCATTGGATGCTGCTTCAAAAACCCTTTTCGATGGTACCAAATTTTATTTATGTCGTCTTGGAACAAAGTACAAAAAAATTCGAAAAACTGAAAAAGGCCCTTTTTTAAAAATGGTCCAGCTCACGGATGGTCAACGCTAGAACCAAAATATTTTGGGAATCATCATAAAACATCAACCTTTATTTTCAGAGGGGTAACTAAAACACTTTTTTCAGCTCCATACAACTTGAGTCGGTCTAATGTACATATGTCGTTATATGGTTAAATTTCTTTGTTTATATGTTTGTACATATGTAACTGCCACGCCCACTCATCTATCCTAGAGCCTATTTTTTGGCAGATGTGTATTGATACTGAAGATATTTGTGGTCAATTTCGAAACTGATTTTTAACGTCCTCCAAATATACAGAAATCTACAAATTTCGTCTATTCCGCCAATTTTTCTTCAGATATGTATGTATGAATACCAAAGGACAACTTTTCTTATCGATTGTCAGATAAACAAAATGTATTTTGACTTTGGGAGGTGTCACGCCCACTTGTGCAACCAATATGTTAATAAAATTTTTTTGTTTTTGTACTAAATTTTTTTCAGGGGAATTACGCTTAAAAATAACCCTGTCGGAAAATGAGTTAGCTTTTAAAGTTTTCGCAAGAAACTTACAACTACAATTAATGTTGGGAGAATTCCAACTAATTGTAGTGGGGAATGTAAGAAAAGATAAACTCACGGTTTTGTTGTTGGCATTTTGTTTAAGCTTTGATATCGTTGCAAACAAGACGTTTTGAGGGAAGGTAATTCTCATTCCCTCTGCAGTCTTGTTTGCTGATAGCTTTGGGTTTTCTAAAATTATTTAGGAGAAATTTCCCGATGATCTGGCCTAAGCAACCAGTGAAATATGCGCAGCTTATCCTCCAACAATAAATTTCAGTATTTTTCTCAATTATAAAGAAAGGGTATTAAGCACAATAAATAAAATTTTTTAATGAAAAAAAAACTATGCACTCCCAAAAACAACTTTTTTGATAATAAATTAGTGAACTACATTATAATCAGGTGTTCTTTGTTTGAGAGGTCCTTCATTGTAAGGGTTGCTCGCTGTTGGAATTGTTTACCGCATGAATTGCGTGTCTTTTCGCAATCCAATAATGTGTTTCGCCTAAAGTAGTATTGGGCAAAATCTTTCATTTATGTAAATCTTTCATTCTCTTTCAAAAAGGTTAAGTGAATAAATTCATTCATTTCTTTCACCTTCCCTAAAGACACACAGCTTTCAGAATGAAGTTTAAATGGTTATTTTAAGAACAAAAAACGATTTTTTATTATAAGTTGATTACATGTATCTAGATTTTCTTTTTAATTTAAAGAGTTGTTTTAGAAATATAAATTATGCATGCATTTAGTATGTACATATCATTACCTGAAACGCAGAAGACCCTAACTTACAAAAAAAATAAAAATCTACTTTTTCATTGATTCTGATATATTGCATCAACACAAATTACTGCTACAACAAATTATGAAATCTTTCGACCAAAATTAGTGATTTTATTAAAAAAAAAACAACCGGCCCATCTACAAAAAATATATATGATAAATGGTAAAAGACCTAACC
Organism: Pollenia amentaria; assembly: GCA_943735925.1. NCBI lineage: Eukaryota > Metazoa > Arthropoda > Insecta > Diptera > Polleniidae > Pollenia > Pollenia amentaria. Next base: position 4,071,329 of record OX031006.1, on the reverse strand, counting down.
AACAGCATAATATGCAACATTTTCAAAATAACTTGCAGGTAGACGAATGAACGTATTTGACATAAAACAGAGAATGAAAGAAATATGAAAGAAAAAAGATGAAACCGAATGATAAAAGAAAATACAGAAATATTTCATTCTTTCACTTAAGTGAATCATTCAATTGAAGTAATTCATTCATGAACGACACAAGCCTAGCCTAAAGCTTATGAAGCATTTCTCAAATTTCTTGCGATAATAATTTTTAAGTCTTTACGTTTTCTGCATATTAGCATAGTTCGATATGAGTTGTGACAAGTACCGGATTAAAACTTCTAAGCTGAATCTCTTTTTTTATACTACTTTATATAATTTGTTATGGCTGGGGGGCCAATAAGTCGAGTTAAATTTTGGGTGCAGTAAAAATTTTTGTAATTTGTATTTATATAATATATATATATATGTATTTATATAAGCTATATTGTATAGATTAGGTTAAGTACTATACTCAGGATTGTATTGCTATGTAATACGTTTTTTTGGCCTTAATGGCTTTGTATAACAATATGAATTAATAAATAAGTAAATAAAATAAATAAATAAATAATTAATGTTTAGCTCTCATGCAAATTAAAATGCTTAAAAATTCAAATTAAATCTTTTAGAACAAAATACACATGTTGACTTATAATTTCCAAAAGGAATTTATAGTCTTTTTTAAATGTGGCAACGTTTTTTTTTTAATGTTTACAAAAAAGAAACTTCAAATAATTCCGATAAACTTCAAAAAAGATTTGTTGCTTAGTACCTGATATCAATGGATTCTCTTTTTATGTGATTTACTTTCTGTATTGATTTACCTATTCTTGCATTTTAGCTAGTATACATTATTATTGTTACAATTATGAAACTCCAATTTCGCAATCGAAAACGATTCAGTTTTTAGCAATTATATTCAAAAACAAATAGAAAATTTACAACTTTTTCGGTGAAGATCCGATGATTGATTATAAAATTATATTAACTCGAAATATTGCATAATGTGTGAACAAATTGAACCTTCTGATAAGTAAAATGTCTGAAACAATTTTTTAATGTTTTTAAGGCAATTCTTATTATTTTTTTATTATTATTTATTTATTAGTAGTATTTATAATACTTTTACATTACATTTTCTTAATGTCTAATAACACATTATTTTCAACAAACTCTAATTTACATTGGTATTTGTATATATTTGGTATATTTGTTTCATTTTTAATTATAGGATGTATCATGTTCAGCCCAATTATGAATAAAAATTCCCTGGGAGTTTTTTCCCTTTTCCCATTTCTACAATTGAATTAACATAGGAAAAATGGGAGAAGGGAGAAAACTCCCGGGGAGTTTTTCTTTCATAACTGGGCTGGTTATATTTTTTAAGTCCTTTGTAGAAAATTGAACGTTGTGTTGCATTTGTATTAGTGTCTGCACATTGTAATCTAAAATCATAATTATTTCTTAGATTATATGGTTGAACATCACCAACATATCGTAGTTGTTCTATTAAATAATCTGGTGCATCGCCTATCCTCATTTTCTTGATAAAGGTCAGTGTTGTTAGTTCCAATCTTTGATGTATATTCATCCATTTTAGAGTATCCAACATATAATTTATTGAGGTAAAACGGTTGCATTTTAAAATAGTTCTCATTGCTTTGTTTTGTAATTTTTGTAGTCTGTTTATTTGGGTATCTGTGCAGCACGTATATAATATTGTTGATCCATATTCAAAGTGAGGTTTGATAATCGTGTTGTAAATATTTATTGATGTTATAATTGATACTTTATTTCTAATTCGTTTAAAAAATCCAATTTTTTTCCCAATTTTTTTACATATATATTCTAAATGTTCTTTAAAATTTAATTCTTTGTCAATTAGAAACCCCAGGTATTTAATATTATTTACTTTTTCTATTATCACATCATTTATTTTGAATGTTATATTATTGTTCATATTTATTTCCATTATCTTTGTTTTATTTTCGTTTAATTTTAATTTATTCATTTTTAACCATTTGTTGATTTTGTCCATATCCGCTTGTAAATTCTGATAGCATATTTCATCCATTGGTGCCTCCGAGAAAATTAGGGTATCATCAGCGTAAAGAATTATTTCACATTCCTCCAGAACTTTTCCCATATCGTTTATATATATGATAAACAGAAGCGCCCCCAGAATTGAGCCCTGAGGAACACCAAAGTCGTTTTCAATTTCCATCGATTTTGCATTGTTAACTTTTGTTATTTGTTTTCTATTACTGAGGTAAGATTGAAACCATTTCAATTCAGTGTCTTGTATACCATACATGTATAATTTTTTTAATAAAATATCTCGATCTATTGTTTCGAATGCTCTTTTAAAATCCAGAAACATAGCTACAATTTTATTATTTCTCTTCATAAACTTCCATCTGTTTATAACATAATTTAGTGCAGTCTCACATGAGTGTTTTTTTCGGAAACCTGATTGATATTTTGAAAGAATTTTATGTTTTTCAATATATTCTTCTAATTGGTTTTTTACAATTTTCTCTAGGATTTTCTCACAAGTTTTTAGTCCATTGATAGGCCGGTATTCTTCGCACTTAACTGTATTTTTTACTTTTTCAATCGGCGTAATTATGGATTCCTTCCAGTTGTTTGGAAATGTTCCAGTTTCTAATGATCTGTTTACTATATAAAGTATTTTATTGCCTATTATATCCCAGTTATCTAGTATTAATATGTTATTTATTTTATTGTAGTCAGGTTTTTTATTTAAGTCTTTACATATAATTTTTAATTCTTGTATATTTATTTATTTATTTATTTATTTATTTATTTTCAACCAGTAATATAACAAGCCTAATTATTTATTGCACGAAATTTAAATTTAATATTTATCACAGATATTTTGTTTTCATATTGCACGTAATCTATCGAATTATTTATTTCCTTAATGCTATCTACAAAGTAATTATTAAAGTTATTAGCTATTTGTATATTATCCTTGTATTCTACATATATTTTTAAATATCACAGTTTTTATCACAGATCTGGAGTTTCTTAACACTAGTTCCTTTAATTTGTTCCACATTTCTTTTTGGTTATTTGCATTGTTTATTTTATTATCTATATATTTGTTTTTTTCTTTCTCGATATTAACTTTATCTGCCAGGCCCACAATGTCGACAAGAACATTTCTTTCGCATTTTTATATTGAAAACAATAATAACAAATTTAAATTTGTTTTTGTTTTCAATATAAATATAAGAAAGAAATGTTCTTGTCGACATAGTGGGCCAGGCCCTATATATGTTTCTTATTGTTTTATAGTTATTCCATGCCTCATTAGTATTTTGAATAACTGCTCTTTGGTATCTAAAAATTTTTTCTCTCTTCATAGTTCTAAGTTCACTACCAAACCATTTATTCCTATTCTCTCGCAATACTTTAAATTTATCGTTTAAAATATTACGACAGACATGATTTTCTGTTATAACATGATGTTATAAAAGCTTGTTAAAACATATCGCACTTGTGCAACAAAAGCGAATTAACTCAAACTTTTTATTTATTTACTTTTTGAAAAAATCGATACATAATATTCATATCTAACCGCTGCAAAACTGTAGTGCTATGTTGTCTACTTTTTGGTAATGAAACGGTTGATTTAAAAATTTTTTTTTCATATGCCGTTAATGTCAAATTTAAAATTGGCTTGCTGCTACTGAAAATTTGTAAATTTAGAGTTAATACAGTATTGTTGAACAAGTTTGATATGCATTAAAAATCGTGTTAAAACATATAACAAAATCTAACATGATGAGGCTATACTTAAGACTAACATAATATTATTGTTAATATTAAGCATTGAATGTATGTAGTAGACTAGATGTAATGTGATTTTAAAATTTGTTAAAAATTCAAAGAAAGAAGTTTATCCGTACTCATATATTTTTCATATAAATAGAAATCGCCAAAATATACGCCAACTTTTTTAATTATCGCCAAAAAATTCGACATTTCGCCAAGCACAAAATTTCATCGCCATATAGGATTATAAATAGCCATGTTTGACGAGAAATCGGCACATCTGACAGTCCTGTATATAATAACAAATTTTTGCAAGTGTACCCTATTTGGGACCCATGGATTAGTAATAGCCATGTTTGACGAGAAATCGGCACATCTGACAGTCCTGTATAATAACAAATTTTTGCAAGTGTACCCTATTTGGGACCCATGGCAATCATGGACCCGCATAACAAAATTATGTTATGAGGTTAAGATTCATGTAAAAGTTCTTTGTGCTGAATATTATTAAGATATCTTCACCTATATGAGATTTTAGGATTGGGGTTTATATGGGACCCATGGTAAGTTTTGAACATACCAGGAAAAATTTTGTCATGACATAGTAGCTATCGTAAAAGTTATTATTGCCAATTTTCGGGGCTATCCCAACATATATAGAAAAGTTATGGCATTAAAAGATTTTTTCGGGAGTAGTATTTGTATAGGAGCTGTGGTCAAATATAGACCGATTCAAATTAAATTTGGCAATGATTTTGATTGCAAGAAAATTAGTTTTGACCGAATTTTATCTTAATACCAACATAATAAGATTGTTTATGGACACAAATGCCCTATTCCGGAAAGAGCTTGTATGAAGCTGTGTGAAATTATAGACTGATTCGCCCCATTTTCAATAGGTTTGGTCCAATTAGAAACTATGTGCCAAATTTCATCAAATTATTTCCAAAATTTCGACCTGTACGTTGCGCACAAGGTTTACATGGTTAGATCGACTCAGAAAGTTATTCCGAGTCGTTCGGTGTACTTAAAGGTCCAATATTTTAAGGTGTTAAAAACAGCACAAATGCATAATATGCTTTCCACTATTGTGGTGTGTGTATAAAAATGCGCAAATGGTCACGATTTTAAACAATTAATTAATTTGGTTCAGATGCATCGGTGCGTTTTTATTGTTAGATGTTCTGAATATGTGGACCGCAATAAGAAGGACCAAGTTTAAACCAAATTTTACAATTCAAATCTCTTTTCACAAATTATATGAAGGCAGAAATGAAAAATAAAAAGAAACGTCAAAAAATTACGAAAAATTTTAGTAAAATAGAAATTGAAAGTTGTGCAACTAAATTGCTGAGTGTAAACATAAAAGAAAGTTCAAAATAAAATTTAAAATTACTTTCGCCACTAACTTGCCGAGTCTGAAGGGGGTCTAACAAAATAAAAAAATAAAAACCAATACAGTAAAGCCCCACTATAATCGTTCTAATTGCTTTACATACAACAAAATGAAGCAGCTAATTTGCAACGTTATTTTTACTCTCAGCTAACTGGGGCTTGAGTATGTACACTGTCAGTATTTCTTTAAATAATAAATGCTTATTTTATTAATTTTTAAAGCATATTTTGAATTTGTTTAATATTGTATTGTGCGCATACTATCCAATAATAAATGCATGAAATTTCACGCTCTTATAATAAACAAAAGAAACTTAAACACATATTTTTTGTAAAAATCATAAACTTACTTATTTCAGCTAGGGTACCTTGAGTTATTCTGGACAGTGTATGTTTATCGTCACCGTAAATGCAAACGAACGAAAGTACACTTATTTTTGCAGAGAGGCAAACAACTTTAAACAATCAATTAAAATTAAGTAGTTTTGTCAATTGAATGTCTTTATTAAAGTCTTCATTTTGGGCCGCAGGGGTCGACGCGTGAACGTGTAGTTCGATAAAGCGAACCACAATCAATCAAAATCACAATTTAAAATTTTTTATGTTTAAGTCCGTATGCATTTAAGGTGACTGGTATGTATACCTTTTATATTAATTTTTGCATTAATAAATATTTAGGAAGAATTGATAGAAGGTGAGGAAGTTGCAATCTGTCCGAGTTGTTCTCTTATCATCAAAGTTATTTATGATCCAGTATGTACTGCATAACTAGTACTTGCTTGTAATTATAAACACAATTTATTTTTTTATTTTTCTTCTAAGGACATGTTTAAGGCAGAGGACCAGGAAGACAGCGTCCTCAATGAAAAGTTAACTCAGTTAAAATTGGAAATCAACTAATTAATGTTTATTGGATAAGATTAGTACGATTGTATTATTAAATGAAAACATTTTATATTATTTTTATTTATAATTAAAAGATATTTATTAATTTTGTTGTAAATGCTTTCAATATTAAAGTCATTCTTAACTTAAGTTTACAGGCTTCTGATCAGATTTAGTTTTTTTTTTTTAGCATTTGGTAGACTACGATGCTCCCTTAATGAAAACTTTTCATTTATTTTTATAATGTTTAAATTAAATTAAATCTATAATTAAATTAAATCTATAAATAAAAATAGTTTCTAAGTTGGTTTGTTATTGTTGTTTTATTATTTTGGCTTGAGGTCCTATATAAATAATAAATAAAATTCAAAAAACATTTTTATATTTTTCCAATATTTCGGTCAAAATCTCTGACCATCATCAGGGGAATCTTTTTAAAAATACACAAAACAAAAATACCATTAAAAATACAAAATATTTTATACAAAACAAATTTTTGGTTTGTTATTATTAAAAAAGAGAAATTCTTGATATACTCGTAGTTTTCATTATTTTATTTCAAAAGCGATTTTCTTCTAAGTTGGTTTTTATTATACCGATTGTATGTTATTAGCAAATTGCATAAAAATTATTTTTCGTTAAGGAAATGAGTGTTAATATTTATGTAGTATGTATTAGTAAAGCTACGCGTATAAATTTTTGATATTCGCCAATACGAATGCGAATATCTGGGCAATATTCGCCGAATACGAATATCCAATTGGAAAGTTACCGCCACGATATTTCAAATTTGATGGAAAAAATCTTTAATTCTAGTCCATAACAATTAATTAGAAAATAACCGACACATTACTAAATGAATTTAACATTATTATGATATTCCGATGACCGAATTTGAAACTATGAACTTCGCAGTTCTACTACTAATTATTTTTTTAATTTTTAGGCTAACATTATTATTATTATTATGTATATAAATTTGCACGCGACCCAAGGCTCTTTTTGTGCAGCTCAAGTGTCCACTAAAGTAGATTAAGACTGCAAATAAAGCCAATTATTCTACAAGGTGAGAGGTTGTATACTTAACCTGGAGCATATTTATCAGTGTGACCTGGGCAGTGTGGCGATTTTGGCATTTTTGCAGCTAAATTTAGCATTAAAAATTTTTATTTAGCTGCAAAATTTTCATTTAGCACTTGGCATTTTATTAAGCATTTTTGGAAAATGTTTTTAACTTTTTTTTTTAGCATAATTTGTTTTAAAGACGAATAGTTTTATTGATTTTACTAAAAAAATTTATAAATTATAATAAATTTTGACTAAAAATAGTTGTACCCAAAATGATAATTGGTATGAAAATGAAAATGAATTTTTCTTTCATTATTTATTTATTGAATCTTCATATATTAAATATGAACTAACAATAAATCAAATCTTATACTAATACTATCTCTTCTCCTTAATCTAGAGTGGCCACTGTCATTTAAAATATTTCGAGCTAGTGGATTTGGGTGCGTCTCAAGCCTTTTTAAATATTTTGCTGCTTACTTCGTAATAATAGTTTTTACTAATGGCACATTGAGATCCTTGTGAATATTAGAGTTTTTAACATACCAGGGAGCGACTGTGATTATTCGAAGAAGTTTATTTTGGCGCCTTTGAATTTTTTCGATATTTGAGGCCGAGGCAGTGCCCCATAGCTGAATAGCGTAGCACCAGATTGGCTTCAATATAGAGTTGTAAAGTAGAAGTTTGCAGTCGAGGCAAAGAACAGCATTTCTTCTTCTAATAAGCCAATAAATTTGAATTGCTTTTAGTTTCATTTGTGTTAGTTTTGCTTCTATATGGCATTTCCATGTTAAACGCCGATCTAGATGAATACCGAGATATTTTACATGCGATTGCTGCGGCACTAATTGATTATTGATTTTAATAGGGGGACATGACTCCCGACGAAGGTGAATGTTATATGTACGCATTTTTGCTCATTGACCTTTATCCTCCATTGTTTTAACCACTTTTCCAGTTCAAATATATGATCCTGCAGGTAGCGGGATGCTTCAAGACAGTTTTCGTGTACGCTTAAAAAAGCTGTATCATCAGCAAATGTTGAAGTAAGGGTGTGGTTGTTTGTTGGCATGTCTGAGGTATATATAAGGTATAACAGTGGGCACATGATGCTTCCCTGAGGGACTCCAGCGTCAATTGGCTGAGGAGAACTTATAAAATCACATTCTTTAATAATAAACCTTCGACCGACTAAGTAGCTTTCTAACAGCTTGTGTGTGTTTACTGGTAAGTTTAATTTCAATTTATGTAATAAGCCTTCATGCCAGACTTTATCAAAAGCTTGAGAAACATCGATGAAGAGGGCGGAACAATATTTTTTTTCTTCAAAGGCTTTTCTTGGCGTTTACTATACGATGGGTATGGGACACGTAACAGCTTCTCAAACAGCTTTGATATATTAGACAATAAGCTTATAGGTCTATATGACTCAACTTTTGTAGGATCCTTTCCTGGCTTAGGTATCATTGTAACTAAGGATACTTTCCATTCTTGTGGGTAGTATTCAAGGCGTAAAATAGCATTAAAAATCAAGGACTTTTCTTTGCTATGCTGGGTAGCTCTAAAAGCATTTTGTTGCTGATCTTATCAAAATCAGGGGCTTTCTTGGGGTTTAAATCATGAATAGCCTTTTCGATTTCTTTTATCTCAAATATAAGTGGAACAGCAGCTCTAACAGCAACAGGTGGCAATTCGACTGCAATATCGGGTAAATACGTTTTTCAAATGATTAACAAAACTATTTCCTTTTTCTTCATAATTTCGTGCCCAACTTCCATTTAAGTTTCTTAATGGTGGTTTAGTGATAACTAGTCTATTAAGATTTCTAGCTGCTCGCCATAATGAGTAGTCTGATTGAGAAGTTGCATCAAGTTCCTTAAGATATTTTTCTAGGGAAGCCGTTTTCTGAGACTGCAGTAACTTTCTTAGCTTTTTTGTGCACTCTTTTAGTAAATTCTTAAGTTGAGGGGATCTATGCAACTGCCATTCTCTTCGAGCTCACCTTTTTTAAATCAAGAGACGCTCAACATCTGCAGAATATATTTTACTATTTTTGGTTTTCTTGAGGGTTATACTTGAATGTTGAACAGCTAGTTTCAGATTACTGTCAAAATTTACAATAGAAATGTGCACATTCTCCGGTGTACTAAGCGGAATATTTTCAGTGCTGTGGGTACTGAGATATTTTTTATATTTTAACCAATTTATTTGAGTTGCTGACGTCACTAAGTTATCAGACGGAGATACAATTCTATTAGCATTTGTTATAGTAAAAATTGTAGGTGTGTGATCAGAAGATAATTCTAAGGAAGCTTCAACATAAATCGTTTCTGCGGGGATGTTTTTAACAACTCCAAAATCGATTACATCTGGAACTTTTTGCTGATCAGTAGGCCAATATGTTGGTTGTCCGCTCGCGACCACATTTAGATCCATTTTACAAATTGTGTTAACAAAACACGACCCTTAGGTGTGATAAGTCGTGACCCCCAGAAAGTTTGTTTAGCGTTATAATCGGCAGCAGCCAGGAAGCAGGGTCCTAATGATTTTAAATATTTATTATATTGGCTTTCTGATATAGAAAATCTAGGTGGGGAGTATAAGGATGAAAATACTATGTTTCGATTTAATTCCTCAACGCAAATGTTCGTTGCTTGGAGATAATCTTCACGATGATCACTCATTAAGTAGTGTTTTACTCGGTTCTTTATCAAAATGGCAGAATCGTCACAAGCTCTGTCTCGAGGGTCGTTGGTATCATATAATATATAACCATTGATTTTAAACGTATTTCTTGAGGTCAGATGAGTTTCAGAAACCATCATAACATCATTTTGTTTATTTTTAAGGAAGTATTCTAGTTAATTTTTGTGTTGGCGGATGCCGTTTCCGTTCCAAAAGCAAATTTTTAAACAGTTCGTGGCTTGTTTAGTACAGATTGCAATAACATCGATTGCATTCTAAACATTTCTTGCATCATGTTACCCATTGTGTTAGTAAAATTGTTAACTGTTTGCACTAATGTTTCCATAGTTTTTTCTAGCCGAGTTAAATTAGAAATGGGAATTTCGTCATTAAGAAACATTTACCTGTCTTGTTAATAAAATAGAATATTCAGGGAATATATATTAGAAATGCCCTTATAAAGTGGGTTGTAAATATTATTTGCCCTATGATATTATCATATAAAAGTACAGGAAATTTCACTTTGTATTTAGATAATAATCTAATAGTGCAAATGTTTGAAAAAATAGTTTGCTCTAAACTGCTGAAAAAATAATTATTTTAAAGCTTCAACTTATCTAACGCTATAAGAAATGTTTAACTAAAATTTTAGCATTTTTAAAAATACTTTTTTAGCATTTTTTGACCATATCTAATGCCAGATTTAGCTGTAAAATTTGTTTAGACCTGGCCACACTGGACCTGGGCCCTATTCCGCAAAACCATTTTTCACTTTGCACTTATCAAATTGCATTTTTCAGCAAAGTAATAAGTGAATTTGTTCCCCAATATTCTTTGCAAATATCACTGCACTAAGCTAATTTTTGCCAAGACTTTGCTCTCTTTGCAAAGTCGTTGCGCTCTCCTGCAAAGTTATTGTGCAAAGTATTCGACAAAGATTTTATTCATCTTTGCATTTATTTATTATTACTTTTCACTTCGCATTGCTAAATAGAAATTGTTAAAAGGAGCCGAAAAGTAAAAATGGAAAACAGACTTAAATTATTGTAAACATTTAGAACATATTTTAGTTTACATCTAATTTTGAAGGTTAATAAATTAGATAAACAGTCTGCCTGGGAGGAAGTTTTAAAAAAAGCCCAATCTTTGCAACTGGCGTCTTCACAAAAAACATGGACCTATGCGAGGAACAGTTTGTTTGGGCTCTGGTAGAGCCGGACATTGGTAAGTAAAATAATTTTTTGCCTACACATAGCAAAAGATTATACAGTGAACTCGTTAATGTTAACTCCCAATATAGTGAACTATCCAGTAAGGTAAACACCTATTTTTGTATATTAACGCTCTAAATAGTGAACAAAGTTTGATGGCTCTAAATAGTGATCAAAAATGTTGGCGGTTTTTGTTTTTTTCTATAGAAGGTTAGTTGTGGCTAACTTCATAAACGAATATTGCAATGCAACACTAAAAGGAAAAGCTTCATAAACTGAAAAACTTTTCTGTAGACAAAGCCTTGTGGTCATTATTGCATGGAAATGGTATTTACAGCAAAATGGTTGCAAAATTTGTGCATTATTTTTATTTGTGAAGCTTTTTCAACGCATTTGTTTTTAGTAATTCTTTGCAATACTGCGTTTATAAATTCAGCCTGTCTTTCGTTACACATAGGGGTAACTTGAACTTAATATTTTTTTGTACATACCTGTCTATTAACAAAAATAGTTGTACTCAAAATGAAGGTTCGTATTGAAATGGATAATGCTTATCTTAAGAATCTTAAAGGAATATTATAAATGTCATCATCATGTTGATTGTAAATATTATTTGCCCTTTGATAAAAAAAAAAAATTCGTTGAAGATTTTTTGCAAAAAAGTGCAAAAAATGTGTTTCTGAGAATTTTTTTCAATAATGTAAATTTTTTTTATACAATTTCTTATTTTAAAATGTAAAAGCCAAGCCCACAATTCCCAAAAATTGTTTTGAGAATATTTTCCCTACGAAGGACGAGGCTTCTTATTCCCGTTACAAAAGTATTACTAACATATTGGATCTTACAAATAATGCATAACATTTTTGATTCAAGCTTTGCGCTTGGAAAAATTTGACAAAAAGTAGAAATTTGTGAAAAACAGGTTAATTTCGTAGCGATTGCAATTTCCGAACATTTTTTGCATAACAATATTATCAGCCATGTCACAGAGTACAATTCCGTTCGGAAACGGAATTCATTCCGTATTTTTGTGCTTCAGAAAATTACGAAAATACTTTGCGGAATGAAACCATTTTTATTTTCATAAACGAAATGGGAGTTTTCTGTATTTTAAGGACCAAAACACTATCAAAATATACTTTCTATCAATAAACAAATATGTTTTCCTCGATTCCGAACGGAATCATTCCGAACGGAATTGTACTCTGTGACATGGCTGTATGTATACATGACCACTTCAGAAAAGTATAAATAATATGTTATTTAAAAACTTTTTTTATAAATAAAATGTTGACTTTTCCAGGAGAAAAGTTAAGGTAAGTTTCAACGAACTTAAAATTAAAGAAAAAGAATATCAGTTTAATTCAAAAAAAAAAAAAAGGTTTTACTTATCAAGTGAGAAAGAGATGAGACTAAATAATAAATATCAGTGTTGCAATGTTGCACAAAAATCCATTATCATAACACTCCTCCTCAACACTTATATATATTAAAAAAAAATAAATAAAAATAATGATTCTTCAAATTCACAAAGCCTAAAGCCCCTACTAATTTCACATGACTGACCGCAGACAAATTTTTCGTCAAAATATCAGAAATATTGGAATTACTATCACAATATTCTAAATCAATTAGCTTCTCAACAAATAGATTTATAATATGGTGATACTTAATGTCTATGTGTTTAGTTCTATTATGGTAAATTGGATTCTTAACTAAATGTAAGGCGCCTAGGTTATCTCCATGTATTAGAATTCTTTCCGGTTTATCAATATTTATCTCACCAAGAAGTTTTCTTAAGAATACTGCTTCCTTTGCTGCAGATGAAAGGGCCATGTACTCCGCTTCCGTGCTTCTTAAGGCGCCTGTAGCTTGCTTTTTCGACTCCCATGAGAATGCACCACCAGCGAGAACAAAAACATATCCTGTGTATGATTTTCGATTTTCTGTATGACCACCCCAATCGGCATCAGCATAACATACAACTGGACGGTTAGTCCTCTGGTATTTCAGTTGATATTTAAAAGTTTTATTGAGGTATTTCAAAAGTCTTTTCGCTGCTGCCATATGCTCACGATGTGGGTCCTTGTTCTTTTGTGATAATTAACATACATAGTGCAGTATGTCAGGCCGTGTACAAATAGCTAAATACATCAAGGACCCAATAAGTGACTGATAATTTGTTGGGTTAACTCTCTCGCAGTCATTTCTAAAGCAAGTAACTTGGAATTTGGGTTCCAATGGAGTAGAGACTGGACGACATTCTTCCATTCCGTATTGTTGTAATAATTGTTTAATATATTTTTTTTGATGACTACAAATTTGTCCAGTGGCACCATCTCTCTCAATTTTAATGCTAAGCAAGTTTCTGGAACGACCCTTATCCACTACGGATACCTGTTCTGAAATTTGTGATTTTATTAGTTTGAGCTCATTCAAGTCAGTACACGCTATAAGCAAATCATCTACATAAGTAACATCAAATTGATGTTACTATTGTTTCCCTTTCGGTACAGGCACGGTTTACTTTCACAAGGATGGAAACCAATTCCCTTCAGTATTTCGTCTAATTTTAGATTCCATTGGCGGCCAGATTGCTTAAGTCCATATAACGCCTATTTCAATTTTAACACCTTGCCGGGAAATCTTTTATCTAGAAACAGGTCAGTGTCATATACACATCATCAGTCAATTCGCTATTTAGGTACGCTGTTGATACATCCATTTGATGCAGATGGAGCTGGTATTCAGCTGCAAGGGCAATCACCATTCTGATAGCCTCGTAGCGCACAACAGGAGAAAATGTTTCAGTATAATTTACACCATAAGTTTGTCCATAACCCTTAGCAGCTAATCTTGCCCTGAAACGTACAATATGCCCATCACTGGCTCTCTTCAAAGCAAAGACCCATTTACATCCTACAACTTTCTGACCATGTGGCAACTCTGATAACTTCCAGGTATAATTCCCAAGGGGAGCTTTATACTCCTCCTGCATCGCACTTAACCAATATTCAGAGTACTCACCCGATAAGGCCTCGTTTACCGTGTCAGGAATTTTTAAGTTATCCGCACAGATCAAGTTCAACGTATTGAACTTCTGATTCTCATTACCATGTCGAAAACCGAACCACACATTACTGCACCAGCATCTGGGTATTCCTCTTCTGCAGACTCGAACTCACCGTCACATTGATTCTGGTCATCTTGTTGAATACAATCTTTCTCTATTTCCAAGAACAAGAGATCTTTATTGTCTTCAACTTTTAGTTCACCATTATTCTCCACCAGCATTCTATTTTCCAAAAAGTGAACATCGCGACTGATTGTAATTCTTCCCGTTGCTTTTTCAAATAGGCGGTACGCCTTCGAAGTTTCCGAGTAACCAACCATGATGTACTCCTTTCCTTTCGGACAGAACTTGTGGTGAGATGTCTTATCTAATGCGACTGCCAATGAACCAAAGATTTTAAGATGCCCCACATTTGGTTTTTTTCTGTACCAAACTTCATATGGTGTGCAATTATTTAATGCTTTAGTCGGCGATCTGTTCCTGAGGTAAGCGGCAGTGTTGACAGCTTCTGCCCATAATGACTCTACGATATTTGAAGATACTAGCATGGCCCTGGCCATTTCAACTAACGTCCTATTTAAGCGTTCAGCCACTCCGGTCTGTTGCGGTGTATGAGGTACAGTTAGTTGTCGCTTAATTCCATGTAATTTCAAAAAATCATCAACATTTTTATTGACAAACTCTGTACCATTGTCAGATCTTAGCGTTTTAATTTTCTTCTCCGTTTGAAGTTCCACCATAGCTTTATACTGCTTAAAGGTTTCAAATGTTTGGCTTTTGTTTTTTAAAAAATAAACGAAAATACATATTTCGTGACCGGTCGTCAATGAAAGTCAATATGTAACGTGCGCCACCAGATGAATTTTTATTAATGGGACCACAAATATCGGTATGAATTACCTCCAATAACTCTGTTGCCCTACTCCCAGAATTAAGGAATGGTTTAGTTGTACATTTATTTCATACAAGTAATGCAATCCATTTTATTAGGAAATTTCACATTCATACCATTTACCAAATTATCCTGCGATAATTTTTTCAAGCTTAATACTTTTAAATGTCCGTAACGGTTATGCCACTTCAAAACTTCAAGCATATTTGTTGTCGCCATGAAAAATGTATTCTTCACCGATGTGTACAAAAACAATTCCCCTACCTTCTTTGCACATAATATTATTCTTCCCTTTTCATCTATTATTTTGGCTTCACTGTTGTTAAATTTCACAACGTCTTTCACCGCTACTCTGCCGACCGAAATGAAATTGCATTGCAAAGTTGGTACAAATAACACATCGTTTAAAACAATATTCAATTCACCAATACATACTGTACCCCTACCCTCTGCTTTAATTTTGTTCTGTCCAGCAAGAGTGATCAATTCTGCATGTCCTTCAAACGTTTTAAAGTATTTGCGATTACAACACCACACATCACCATTTAGTATGCTGTTTTCGCTGTTTCCAAGAAATACAGAGTATGCGTGTGTTTCCATTTTCCCGTTGTTCTGCTTTGTGCATGCCTCTGCCTTGCTGCTTCTGCACTGAGCTGCGTAATGTCCTCTGCGACCGCATTTAAAACAGTTAAAATTTTGCTTTTTTCCGCCGGCTTGACCCTTGTTTTTCTCGTGGTTGTTGCTGTTTTTGCCTATGTTGTTGCCAATTATGTTGTTATTGTTTCTTTTGCTGTTTGTTTGCGATATGAATACTTGTGCACCTCCTTCACATTGTACAGTCTGCTCCCCCGTTTTCCTTTTCTCGCCCTCTTCTGCCAACTTTAACTTTAATGCGCTGAGTTCCGGTAAATTATCCCTTGCTTCCAGAGCTATGACGAAATTCTCGTACGATTTCGGCAAACTTGCCAATAGCATTATGGCAAATAGCTCATCTTGAAGCTCTATTCCCGTTTCGGCTAGCTTTTCCACAGTTGAAGAAAAATTACAGACATATTGCTGGACACAATCAGCTTCTCCCATTCTCATATTCAGCAGTTGTCTAAAAAGGTTAACTTTTCTAACTGGTCCCTTAGGTCTGTGTACCTCACGCAATGTATTCCATGCTGCACTCGCTGATGAACAATTCTTAATGTAGGCGATCTGAATCGGTGTTATACTCAAAATAATCGTCGATGTGGTCTCATCTTTTTTCACCCACGCTGCAAGTTCATTCACATCAGTTGGCTTATTATCACAAATTGTCGACCACAAATCTTGGTGTATCAAGACTGCTTTAATTTGCAGACTCCATGAGTCGTAATTCGTCTCATTCAGTTTTTCAATATTGAACATTGAACTCATCCTGCACCAGTTTTTTTTTTAATTTCCGTTTAATAACTTTTAATTACTTTTTCTTTTCTTTAATTACACGAGCACTCCTGGGCCCATAACCTGGAGGCTTATTCTGAATTGCGATGCGAAAATCAATGCGATGCGCAAATGAAATGCGATGCGAAAGAAAATTGGTATTCTGTTAGACTTTCGCAATTGCATTCGCAATTTATTTCAAAACGTGGCAACGCTGCTCAAATAAACGTCAGTGTCAACAAACGTCAAATTAAAAATAAATAAATTGTTTGTGTTTGGCTGTGAAATTTGTTTATTAAATTTATTTAGGACATTCTGTAAGAAAAAAAAATAATAAAAATGGATTCTGTGGCACGTGCATTTGGTGTATTCAAATGGCCTCTTGCCAATTGGCTATGCTTATTCATAAATTCTATCATTATTTCAAATTGACGCCGTTTGATGGTTTTATTGCTTGCTTTCCTGAATTAAATAATAAATATATGATGAATAAATAAATAAAATATTATCTTTCACTTACATGTTTGTACTTTGCGAATGCTATTTTGTTGTCGAATAAATTTTGCGAATTTTACATTTGTTTTCGCAATGTAGAATACCGACTTGCCACCTTTTCGCATTTGAAATGCGATTAAAAAAAAACTTTGCGAATATCGCAATACAGAATAGCAATTGTTCGCATTTATGTGTTTGTGCATCGCATTGATTTTCGCATCGCAATTCAGAATAAGCCTCCTGGAGAAATAAAAATGCGATGCTTCACTCTTGAACGATTTATTACTACTAAAATATAAAAGGTTGACAAGTTTCAACGAACTTAAAATTAAAGAAAAAGAAAATCAGTTTAATTCAAAAAAAAAGGTTTAACTTATCAAGTGAGAAAGAGTAAACAATATAGACTAAATAATAAATATCAGTGTTGCAATGTTGCACAAAAATCCACTATCATAACATAAAAAATAATGAAAATACTTTTTTAGCTATAAAAAAAATGCCAAAAAACGACTTTTTTCAGAATTTTTACTTTAAATACATTAAAATTCTTTCCAAATTTTTTATGTAGAATATTTAACAATTTGCTGGTAACTTACAAAAAAATATTTGAAATAGTTTTTAGTGTTGTGAAAACCCAAATAAATGCTTTACAACACAGAAAAATAATTTCAATTCGTTCAGCATCCACTGAAAGAATTAGAAATAAAATTGCTTTCGAATCGAAAAATTATTCTATCACAACTGCTAGAATTAGCCCCCTGATTTGGGATACTACAAACTGATCAATTAAACATGACCTTTAACCTATACTAGGTTATTTTAAAAGTGTATTTTCACTGTCACATTGTGTAATTATTATTTGCTTTTTATCGCCTCACAAATTTAGTTTATTAATCACAATTCTGTGCATGCAATAATAAGCAATGTTTTCATATGTTCATCCAAACGTACGTATTAAGTATGGACGTGTATTCATACATATACATAAACATATATAAATATATACATATATATTTAAAGTTGTTTTTAGTTGTATGAACAACAAATGATATGCCATTCAATCTTCGATGCAATATCGATTGTCCAAAGTAAACAAATAATTACTTCTGAAGAGTCAATACTTAAGATTACATACAATAAAAACAATAAAGAAATTTTAAAGGTATATAAGGTCTTACAAATGCGGAATCAAAATAAAATTCGAAGTTAAGAGCTATAATAACTGTTTGCTTTTGGATTTGAGTGTAAAAATATGCAAAATGTGCACTAAAATCTTTTATATAGAAAGGATTGTAACAACATTAGTACTTTTTTTGGGTCTATTTCCTTCCATAGAGCCGTGTAAAAGTGTAGAGCAAAGATACAACTTTCCGAATTCAAATATTTTTTTACGACTGAAGAGGGACACATCAAAACTACAATATGAAATATTAAAAGGTAATATTTATTAGAATTTTTAACAGTATTATACGTACTAAGCAAATTAAGTAAATGCAGATTTTTAAAAAATATAATTTTGAGTGTAAAAAACGTAATGTATGTACTTATATAGTAATATGTAAATAATATCTTTTATTTATTACAGGATCCGAAGAGTTACAAACTATTACTTTTGAAAATTTTGTTACAAATAATAATTTTGAAGCTAGTAAGGATGGAACGTTCAAATTAACTGATGGTTCGAATACCGTAGAGTTCGAATTAATATCATCGACAGATGAAATAACACATGTTCGCATTGTACGTGATAATATTGTAGGTTATAATCAGCCAATGGATTGTATTAACTTAAATGTGGGTAACACCTTTTGGTATGGTGGTCCGGAAGACCGACATCAGTATTGGCCAATCGAACGACAAGTTTTTTCTAATTATTCGTATCTAACAAAAGAAGATCACAATGCCGGTTTAGCAGAGCGATATTGGCTTAATTCTGAAGGGAAGTTTTTCTATGTAGAGGACGAAACTCCGTTGTTTATTGAGCAAAATTCTGTGGAATATGAAAACAAATTGTGTTTCTCTGCCATCAAATCGTTGCCTTTCGATGTTCGAATGGGCCAAATGAGTTTCATTTATCACATAGGAATAGCGAGCAATGCAAAGGTAGCTCATATGTATGCTGTACAAAAAATATTGGGTCATCCAAATGAGTATCCCGATGAACGCATGGTTCAGTTTCCGATATGGTCCACTTGGGCACTATACAAAACCGAAATTAACGAGCAAATCATTCGCGAATTTGCAGACAAAATCAAATCATTGGGTTTTGAAAACAGTCAACTGGAAATCGACGACGACTGGGAAGATTGTTATGGTGCACTCACATTTAGGAATAGTAAATTTCCAGAAATACGAAAATTAACTGACGATTTAAAGACAAATGGATTTCGTGTGACTTTATGGATACATCCTTTTATAAACAAAGATTGCAAGCAAGTTTACGATGAAGCACTTTCAAAAGGGTAAGTAAAGCAAGTATAGAAAAAATAAATTAATAAAAAATGCATATTTACTTATTCTCTCTTTTTTTTATTAGATACTTGGTCTTAGATCATAACAATAAACCCGATACCCAATGGTGGAATAGTAAGACTGGTGAAGCAGCTTATATAGACTTTACAAAATCTGAAGCACAGGAGTGGTTCAAGGAGCGTTTACGAAGACTTCAAACCGAAGACGGTATAGACAGTTTCAAATTCGATGCTGGCGAATCCAGTTGGGTTCCAAATGACCCCATTTTAAATATATCGACTAACTTCTCTCCGAGCCAAATAACTAGAGACTATGTACGTACAGTAGGATCATTTGGTTCAATGGTGGAAGTACGCTCTGGACAAGGCACACAAGATTTACCAATATTTGTACGTATGATAGATAAAGATTCAGAATGGAAATGGGAAAATGGTCTTGTGACTTTGATAACCACTTTGCTGCAAATGAATTTAAATGGCTATCCATTCGTTTTGCCAGATATGATAGGCGGTAACGGCTACAATGACAAGCCTCCTTCAAAAGAGCTATTTTTAAGATGGCTACAAGCTAATGTTTTTATGCCAAGCTTACAATTTTCTTACGTTCCATGGAATTTTGACAACGAGACAATCAACATCAGTAAAAAATTTACCAAATTACATGCTGATTATACACCAAAAATAATAGAACGTTTTAAGCTAGCTACCACTACAGGTGCACCAGTTAATACACCACTTTGGTGGTCGGATCCAGAAGATATTACAGCCCAGGGAATTTTTGATCGTATGAATTTGATGCACACAATATCAAAACAAAATGTTTTAATAATATATTTTTTACTATTTTTATAGAATTCATGCTAGGCGATGATATTATGGCAGCTCCAGTGGTTGAAGAATCTGCTACAAAACGTGATATATACCTAACTAAAGGAACATGGGTAGATGGAAATACCAATACTACTTTTAAAGGTCCAAAATGGTTAATGGACTATTCCGCACCGTTAGATATTTTACCTTATTTTATTAAAATAAATTGATGAGAAGAAATTAAATTTTTTTTTTAATATTTCAAACATTTTTCAAATGTGCTTTTTGAGCCAAATTAAAATTTGTAATTAATATTAAGACTTTTGAAATCATTCAATAAAATATGAACACAAATTTATAAAAAGCAAAATTAAAGAAATCTTTCTTCATTAGAATTCAAAAAGCTCATATCGGATAGTTTCAAAGATGTGTTGTCGTCTAATTGAAAAGTTATTATTTCCTCGTTGTATACGTCTTCCAAAGAAAAACTAAAATTTTTAACAAATTTTACTTTAAATTATAATTTAAAAAAAATTTAATAATTCTTACTTAATATCAGCGTTACTTGGTACTTCCTTATCTGTTAGTATAGGTAGTTCTAATAATTTAACTTTTAATATGTGCATGCAATTAGCCCACTGTTCTTTGTAGAATTCGTCTATTATCATAAAACGATCAGCCTGATTACGCTAAAAATAAATTATAGAAATTTTATTTTTATTATAATGAAGTTTTTATATTTTCTTATATAAATTTGTATGTAAAAAATTAACTATTAATAAAACCCGATTTTTCAATAACACAAGGTGTGTTCAGTTACAGATAACACTGCGGAACAGCCATTTTGCGGCCTGGAACTTTGTGTAATTTTTTTTACTAATTTGAGGTCGCTGATTCCAAATCTATCCTTCATTTTTCTCTATCAGCTCCAGTTTTAGAGATATACCGTTATGTCCAAAATTAAGGCACTTTCAGCACATATATTGAAATAACATGAAAATGGTGCATCATATTCCCTTAAGAAAAAAAACCGAAATTCGCTAACAATATTATCTTTAAGACGTACTAACATTGTTTTAATTTCAGAGATATCGTTGAAGTTTTTAAAAAAAACAAATAAAAATTTAAGAAAAAAAAATTTTTGTTGTTCTTTAAAAATTCATAAAAAATAAATGTGCAACAAAAGTCACAGTTTGGGTCTAAAAGCATTTAGTTCAACATATTTCGAATGAAATGAGCTTTATTTCATTGCAATCGGTGCACAACTTTTGATTGTGTTCACAATTTACCGAATTGATAAAAATTGCGATTTCCATAAAAAAAAACGTATTTTAATGTGTATGTGTGAACAAAAAAAAAAAAAAAAAAAAATATACATTAAAATATGTTTTTTTATGGATAAATAGTGAATACAATCAAAAGTTAAATTAAAAGTTTTTGAATAAAATAAAATATTTATTTTTCCAAAATTTAGGAACAATATCTGGCGCAAATAGTTCAAAACAACTGAATTTATTAAAAAATAATCTTATATCTTACAGCCAAGGTCTATCCATTAGGTCTGCTTAAGGAGCCAGATGTTTATTTGGTTTATTCCTCAACCATGTCAAAAGTTGTTTACATGTTGCTTATACATGTATATTTTTGCTTACGTTTTTTGTTTTTTGCCACACATACATGCATACAAAATACGTTTTTCCTTTTGTTTTCCCTATGTAGTAGTAAGAATTTGACAACCGTAAGGAAAATTACACAAACAAAATGCCTGTTGTTTTTTGTACTGTTGTATTGTTGTAGCGGTAAGCAGACCTATTGGATAGGCCTTGCTAACAGCTGAATAGTGTCTATATTTCTAACTTGCACGTTTTTGCTGGTTCATTTACTTTTTTAATTGTTTTGAGTAATTGAGAGAAAAGTTTTGTAAATTTTAAATTTAATCTCTCGTTTCATGTTTCTGCTAGTAAAGTAAATAAACACACCTTCGTTCTTTTTTAAGCGCCCCATACATTATACAGGGTGGCCTAAAATGACCAATTGGGTATGCATACCTTATAAGTTCTTTAATTATTACTTTCTTTGTTTTTTCAGCCTTTTGGAGAATTAAGTAGGAATACAATCAAATAAAAATAATTACACCCGAAATTTTGCGAAAAGTTACGGAAAAAATATTAAAAAGAGCACGTATATGCGGAGCAGGAAATGGCCACAACCTGCGATATAATTTTTCATAATTAAATTAAAAAAATTCTCCATTAATCAATCAGGCCTGTTCTGAAAATCACATTTTATCAAAGTGATTTGAAATCACAAGAAAGGTGTTCTGGGCATATTATTTTGTGATTGCAAAACGTTAAGCTACGCAACAATTTTTTAAAATAACTTTGTTATTTTTGCGACTATTGTAAGCTGACCGTCATAATAAATTACTTAAATAGTCATGGTTTAGACTGTGACGAACACCGTTTATATTCGCCGTGGTAATCTGGAGGGGTAGTTATTACACCCGTAAAATCACTTACCATGAACACTAACATGATATTTGTGTTAGGTATGAACTCCTCAGGTTCTCCCATGGTGTAACCCGGTTGTTAATGTATGTGTTTTGGCATGTAACAGAGTTGCCAGATTATAATAGCCAATCATGACCGTTGTAGCAGGGGAGTTATGATTCGAAACACTTCCGAAATATGTTCGTAGTGAATGGTATGGACGAACAACCCTGGATTAAAAAGGGCGTTGGTCAATGATACGAGGATCGAAAAAAAAGCGGCGTGGTAGTCGATCATTCTTTAAGTAAAAGCCGGCCAGAAAGGTGGCGGAAAAAAAAACCATTGAAAAAAGGTGTAGTTAATGAAGAAAACTTGGAAAAAAATACCATTTCCTATTATTCAAGGTAATTTTTTTAGATAATTGATAAAATACAATAAAGTAGTGCTATTTGGCTGAAAATAAACTTAAGATATTTACAAAAGCATTAATAAAAAAGAAAAAAACTCTCCTTAACCTCATAGTTTGCCTTAAAAAAAAATATACTTCGCTTTAATTTTTGTGTGGTGTCTCTATGGTCTATTGGAGCAACTGTACTGGGTAAGGTAGTCAGAAGTTGAAAAGAAGGTGGAGAAATTGTCAGTGATTTACGGTGACGGCGGAAAACAAAACAACCGGTAGATGTTGTCCAGGAAAATATATAAAAAAAACCGGTTGCGAAGAAGCGAGACGGCCTAGTGGCGCATTTAGTAAAACCACAGAAATAGACACGTGGGTTTCGATCATCCTGGCCGCAAAACACAAAATTTTACCGACCTAACCACAAAATCACGTGCTTGAAAAAATTCACCTGCCTGACCAGAACATCACGTGCTTAAAGAACCACCAACCTAACCACAACATCACGTGCTAAACAAATTCACCGGCCTAACCAGAACATCACGACATTACCCCCATCAATAGCATGAGCTATAATCAGGTACTACTGTTAAAATCGTCGAAGGAAGTTAATCTTTAAAGCTCCGGATCAACAGGTAAAACGTATAATAACCATGACAAACTCGTCCTTTGGGAGGGGCAGAAAAAGTACGTCTAATGACATTACCCACATTTTGTTTGGTTAACAAATTACGAAGAAGTAGTAATTATTCCTTTAGGCTATCCACTTATGTCTAAAATTATATATAGAATTCTTAATACTTAAGTTATTAGCCTATCTATAATTGCTATAAGTATAACTAAATCTATTACTAACCACTATAATAAATTTTAATCGTTATCCATACTAGTATTACCCTAAGGTATTTGTAACAGGGATCCTAATTATAGCCCACTTTAGGACTTATAAAATTACCTTTTTATACCTGATCCGAAGATACATATATACCTTTTTGGTGATACAAGTAGGGCCAATAGGTATATATATATATATTATGCTTTAGGTTTAACTATAACTATTTATAAATTATCGTAGAACTGACTAATTCAGAAAAATAAATATAGTTCCTGAAAATTCCTTTTAAATGAACGGGGTTACAAAAAACTAGAATTCGTTATAAGCAACAACCGTGTTTATAAAAGATTGTTGGATTTGACAACGTTTATTTAGGACAATTTTCTACAAAAGAAAAAAGAGGAAAAGACTTATATTGTAAACCGGCCACAGGGGTATAAGGAAGATTTGTTTTTTTTTGCAAACCAACGGAAAAGATAGAAATTGGCTTAAATAAAGACGAAAGAATAGGTAAAATTGAATTAGGAAGAATTTCTACAGGAATGAGGGAAAAAAAAGTTTATTCGTTAAGCGGTTAACTTGGTGAATGATTTCACACTTATTTTCTTAAATTAAATGAATGATTAAGAGAATAAGTTATTGAGTGATTAACAAATTATTAATAATCTTAATTATCAAGTTGTTAATCACTTAAAGAAATACGCCCATTGCCCTAATAAATCTGTTAAAAAAAAAAAAAGAAAAAAAGAAAAAAACATTAATGGGATTTCTTATTCAATTATATATTTCCAAGTGACTTAGACTGAAGTGGGGTTTAGATTTCTGAAGTCCATTGGAACTTGGTTGCCTAAACTAAATTCGGCTTTGAAGTCGTAAATGAAAGTTTTAATTTGGATACTTAAATTTAATTTAAACACCTAACCCGAATTTAAGCTTAGTGGCCGAAGTCAAACCTGAACTTAACTACGTGTGGTAAGTTTGAATTTGGCTATTGCCTTTGAATTATAACACTTCAGCCCTATTCGGACCTACATAGTTCGTCTAGATTTGGTTTAAATGATTAAATTAGCTTTAAAAGCACTTAGATCAATTTCGAATGTTAATACCTCAGCTAATTACGAATTCAGATCCGTAAGCTTTAGTAAGGTTGAATACTTAAACTATGTTTAAACACCCGGTTTGAAGATTCAACTCAAAAGAAGAAAACGTAATTCAAATGTCGGTTCATAAGCTTGTTCAAGACTAAAATTGGAACTTGAGTTTAAATAAATGAACTGAATTGGGAACCCAGAGTTCATGAAAAAAATTAACGCAGGATATCTGCAGTGAATGACAAGGCTTATATTCAAGAACTTAGTTTGAATTTGGTTATTTTATTTAAATTTGGACACCTAATCCAGATTTGGGTACTGAATTTAAATTGTTTTTTTTTGAATTGCGTATAAATTTAAATACATAAACCAAACTTAGATTTGGGTTGCCGGTTTAAATCCGGGGCTAAATTTACACAGTTCCATTTTAATACTTACTTCAAATTTTAATACCGAATTTAAAT
The DNA here is from genome assembly GCA_943735925.1 of Pollenia amentaria. Classification (NCBI taxonomy): domain Eukaryota; kingdom Metazoa; phylum Arthropoda; class Insecta; order Diptera; family Polleniidae; genus Pollenia; species Pollenia amentaria. The sequence continues at coordinate 4,045,845 of OX031006.1, read as the reverse complement.
TCGAAGACCCAATTAAAGTTTGATGCATTAGCCGGATTTAAATACTTAGACTAGGTGCAAATTTAAGTTTTTAAACTGTAATTGAATTTTGATACATATTCATACTAAATTTTGAGTCGGAATTTTGGATTTGCGTTTATGACCTTAACCTGAATTGATGTTTGGGGAAATTAACTAAATTCGAATTTGATTATTTTTATTAAAGCTTATGCTGGGTGCCTAAATTAAATTTAGATCGTTAAATCCAAAAGTAAATCTGACGACTTGAACAGAAATTTTAAGTCGGTAAAAGCAATTAAATCAATATAAAAGAATCTAAGCATGGTTATGTTTAGATACTTTGAACTGATAAGTCCTTGAATACCTCGAACATAAGATACTTGAATGAGGCGATTTGAATTCGAAAAATTAACGAGATTTGCTGCACAGGAATAAAGACTAGGACAAACGACTAAGTAGTTATCATATCTGACCTGTGAAAACATAAATACCTGAATAATAACTTAAATAATAATTGGATAAATAAGTTACAATAAGGAGCTAAATAAATAATTAAAGGAATACTTAAATGAATAAATAATTTAATAAATAGATAAATATTTTAATGAAGAAAATAAATAATTTAAGAAATAAATAAATAATTTAAGAAATAAATAAATAATTTAATAAATAAATAAATAAGTTAATAAATAAATAAATAATTTAATAAATAAATAAATAATTTAATAAATAAATAAGTAATTCAATAAAAACGTAAAAAGAAATAATTATATAAATACTCCAATGAGTGATTTTACAAATAACGAAATAAGTAATTCAGTAAATACCCGGAACGAAACAAAAAAAATAAAAAAGAACTAACTAATAGATACCTAAATAATTAAATAAATAATCTACAATCTGAATGAACGCGTAATAGGATAAGAACTTAAATTAATAACTGACTAGATCTATAGGTGACAAAAGGCTTAGACGAATAAAAAAAGGAAAAAATATGAAGATTGAATGAACGACGAAATATGATTATGGGTATGCTGAGGAAAAACAATTTAATAGATCACTAAAAGGGATTATAGAAATTGAACGAAAGAATAAGGGAATTGCATAACCGGGAACTTACCTACCTTTGACGACTCCTGATATAAATTTTTCTCGAATTTGACATTAACACTTGATATGACCACCGACCTTAAGGGGGGGATAAAACACACGTTCCACTAGGGTATGGAAACGTTGACGGAACAAATTGGGACAATGTTTGTTTGATTTTTTTATGAGACACTTTTGTAGATATCTTTTTATTCAGTTGTTTTGTTTGAATCGCGTCCGAAAGAACAGATTTATAAGGGAACAATATATAATCGTCTGGATATTGAAAAAAAAAACAAGAAAGTAAATAAATGAATATTGAAAATCAAAAGACAATAAAATCTGACAGAAAATAGGGGGAAACATACCCAACGAACAATTTAGATGAGGTGGGAAACCACACCCATCGAGTTATTTGAAGGGAACAAGAAACAAAACAAAAATATTAACAAAGCGGCCCTTTATTATTCAAAAATTATTTTTTTTTAATTGTTTATTTATTTAAGTTGGATCTTTTATTTGAAATAATAAAAAAAAAGAAAAGGATTGATTAACAATTAAAATGGGAAATAATTAAGAGTCAAATAAGAATTAAATAACATTTAATATTGCATATAAGTAATCATTTAGAGGGAAAATAAACCCAACGAGCGGTTGGAAAAAAAAATAACAGGATACAATACGTTAGAATAGTTGCCTATTTGCCATTTATCGGCAACAATCGGTTTTGCTTACTATTTATGCCAAGGGAAATAAAGAAAATAAAATAACAAAAAAAAAAACAATTTTGGTAAACATTTCTCTTCTATTACATTACAATTACTTTTATTAGATCGTCTATATTTCTTTACATTTTAAACTAAGTATATAAATAATATTTTTTGGAATGTAATAACTATTTTTTTATATTTAGTTTTAAATCTATATGAAGCAAATTTTGTTATTATCGGTAGTTACAGTATAAATAATTCTAAATAAATATAATGTATTTTTTTTTTATAAATCAACTGAAAACATAGATGATGGATTGATTTAATTAAAATTTTGGTTGATAGGTAACAGACGTGCGGCGAAGTGGTAAGTAACGTTTAGGGGCATTACTCCAAATACAATTTTTTACAGGCAATGAGTAGTGCCACGGATGGCAGTAACATGTCATATGGGGTGGGCAGCCTGTCCAGGACAAGAACGACTGGTCCTGAAGACTCGAGGCAATCGTGTCGAGAACTGCGCTTTAGTTTTCGGTAACATCAATCAACCATCGGTCTTTGTTCAATGTTTTTTTTTGTTTTCTATCGCTTCGGTATATCAACAGCTTTCGTTTTGTTAGGCACGAATTAAATTGTGTATGTGTGAGTAGATGGACGCGAACCCCCCATTTCCGGCGAGCTTCAGCCCAAACACCAGCGTGCCATTGTCCATCGCGAAGCGAATTTGAGGTTTTGATTTGCGGCAAAACGTTTCTCAAAAAGAAATATCACTCAATCACTCCCAACACATCACACAAAATGGCGCCCAACGTGGGGCCCGAAAGAGATTTAACCCTTTGGATTAAATTTATTTAGCCTGGAGGTGTTTTAATTCTTCTTTTCTGGTTTCCACACCTTTGAAAGTTTTAGGATAAACTTTTCAACCCAGTAACTTGTTTTTTTATACTTTTGACGATTGTCCCGGAAGGTGTTAAGTACACACCATTCCTGCGTTGCGACGGCATCGTATGGAGAAGTTAGGTATTGGGGATCTCGGTTATCGGACCTTATATAGGACGACCTATGTCCTGGAAGGTGTAAAGCAAACACCAAGCCTGAGATGCACTGGCATCCGACATGAGAGACGAGAACTGAGGGAATCAAGTGGATCGAGCCGAATCGAATCCGTAATGAAAAACCTGATACAGCGGCTATATAGCTAGGAGATCTGGAGTTTTCATTATTGGAGGAGAGGAGAGGAAAGTCTAGGAGATTCACTCTATGTCGTTTTGTCTTGTGTATTCGTTTGAAGTTGATTGATAATAGAAAACTTGTTGATTACAACACTTAGCGCACTACCCGAGTAAGAATATTTTTTTTTGACATGATTGATTCGTAAAGCTTTTATCATACTTGAACATCGTATGATTTTTTTTTCGATTCTCAAATCTGAGTACAAAATATTTAACGATTTTATGCTCGAGTAAGAATGTTACATTTCGCCACTACGTTTTGTTACCAAATTTTCAACCAGAATATATTTCGTATACTTATATTAAATTAACATACATATTTTAAAAAAAAATTAACTCATTAGTAGCAGTTAATAACGCAGTAGATTAACAATATTTTTTTTTTGAAATTTATAAACACTTATAATAAACTTATAACTAACATTACTGAATCTAGTTAGCAAATAAAAAAAGCATCTTACAAATTAGTTATTAGCCTAATTATTTACATGAATAGGTATTTAGGTATTTAATAATTTTTTTACAAATTGGTTTCCTTTCTATATTAATATATCGGATCATACCTTTTTTTTTTGATATATGGTAATAGTCAATGGATTGCAATAGTACTTTTTATAATGATTTTTTTATATATTGGCTAAATACATTTGAATTTAATCCGTATTCAGGAAAGATTGTTGATTTTGACAAACGTTTACTAAGGAAAATTTATATTTTTTTTGGTGTAAACTTTTGTTGAATTTAGAATCGCTTCATGAATTTAGGGAATAAAATTTTCTTAAATCTTTTTCTTGTTTTTTAATATTGGAATTGTGGAATTGTTTAATAATTACATACATTTGGAATTCTTTTAGTACAATTGATATTTTCGTATACAGATAAGTCTGTAAATATCTTTTGGGGAATACAGATTGATTATTATATTTGTTTTTTTGGGATTACATTTTCTTGGGAAGGGTTTAATAAACTTAAATCTAAGGGAATAACATTTCTTGGATTTTATTTGTTTTGGGGAAATTGGGATATTGGGATTGTGAAATTGTATGACAATTTCTAACCACATTTACATTTGAATACTTTTTTTATTATTGAATTTTCATAATTGGTTTCCTGACTTGGGAGCGTAGTTTTCTCCAGGGTTAATCCGTATTGGAGAAGTTTCCACCATCGGTATTAGTTGGGTATAGTCGGTAGATTTTTTTTATTGACTTGAGTACGGTTTTGGGCCAAGGATGAATACCAGGCAACTTCGATCATCCAGTAGAAACCAGGCCAGCAGCAACGACGAGATCCCAACAACCACTACGACAACCACGGTAACCAATCAAAACACAGCACCTATAGTTTCGACGAACGCGGTGACTCCATTACTGTCTATAAGATTCCCACCCGGATTTGGACCCCAAACCCATTCGTCGCCCGATAGTTTTAGTACTATACGTACACCGACCTACAGTAGCATTACTGCCAGGGAAATAAGCGGACAGACAGGTGACCAGGGTACTCGTGATTTAGATTTGAGGAACATGTATAGGAATAATTTACCCCCTGTTGGCGAGGAAGTGGACCCTGAAATGGCCATTAATGAGGATGGATTGACGTTGAGGGACTATGTCAGTGCTTCGGTGGGAGCTGCACAGGCGGCAATTATGAATGAAGTTCAAAACATGCAACTTATGCTACCTCAATTGATCCGGGAGTCTTTGCGTTCCGAACGTGGCATTTCTTCGGAGAACCAGACTTTCCGTAACAATGTACCCTATGACCAACAGCGTGCATATCAAACCCCTTTTAATAACAATAATAGCAGACCACCGCCAGCCCAACATTTTGCACATAATGATCCTCAAATGTTCCGACAACAACGCCCGCGTCAGCCCAACCTAGCTCAACCGATATTCAATAATGCTCCACAAAATTTCGACGAACAATACCCAGGTTTTGGAAATTCACCTTCGTTCCATGGCTTTAAACCAATAACTCCTAACCAATTGGAAAAATGGGGGATAAGGTACGATGGTACAAATAAGTCATTAACGGTTGAGGATTTTGTATTTCGGGTGGAGGCATTGAAACACGATTACAACTGTTCATGGGAAGTTATAATGAAAGGTTTTCATCACTTAGTAACGGGGGAGGCAAGTAACTGGTTCTGGTCCTTTAGAATGAAGCATCCGATATGCGACTGGCAGACGTTTAAACACCATATAATAAAAAAATTCCGAAACTTCGAAAGTGACTTTGAGATTCAAAGGAAAATAATGGAACGTAGGCAAGCGCCAAATGAATCTGCGGATGCGTTTATAACCGAAATAGTCAAACTCAAAAATCAAATGAGGGTAAGCGTGCTAGAGAGCGAGTTGGTAAAAATTGTTAAAGACAACTTGAAAGACGGATTGGCTCAGCTGGTTTTCCCCATTAGGATTGACAGTCTGGATCAGCTTCTGGAAGAGTGCAAAAGGGCAGAAAGAAATATTGCCAAGCGAACTTCGAACCGTATGCCTTTAGGTCATTCTCGACGTGTTTATGAAATGGACTTGTTCGACCAAGAGCAGATAGATGAGCAGGCACATCAGGTTGAGGCACTTCAACGGGAGAATTTGCCAGCGAAACAGCTCACGTGTTGGAACTGTAAAGCACCTGGCCACTCATTTATTGAATGTCCTGTAGTACAACGCAATGTTTTCTGCTACAAATGTGGGTTCGAGGACGTAACTAGCCCTAATTGCCCCAGATGTACGGGAAACAGCAAATCGAACATGCGGAAAACTGGGCCGACGTGTTCAAACCAAACCACCTCCCAGTAAAAGATAATTTTTTAAAATTCATGTTAGCTGAACAAGATCAACCCAACGCAAACCCAACCCCAGACAAAGTCGAACAACCGGATGAAGAAACTGAAGAAAAAAATTATTGCTTGAAACCAAATAAGAACTCAAAGCCACATGGTCTAAATCCAGGCCTATCGTATGAACAGCGCCTAGAAAACTACAACCAAATTCGTTCCGAAATTTTTACAGATTACGTACCCATAGTTAGCAATAGAATCCGAAAAACCAGGGAAAGATACGCCTTAAGAAAACAAGAGAGGAAAGTTATAGCATCGACGGTGATAGGTAGCGAGGACGATATTAGGCCCTATATGACAGTCATAATTAATGATTGTCAATATCAAGGACTGTTAGATAGTGGAGCCTCTGTAAGTTGCCTCGGGCGAAACTGTATAGAAAACGTTAAACAAATGAATGCAAAGGTACTTGATTTTAAATCTTCTGTGCGTACGGCGGATGGGAAACAACATTTAATAATTGGCAAAATTTTCGTAAAAATTAAATATGGAAATAAATTTGTGGAAATGATGTTATATCTAGTACCGAACTTAAATCAAGAACTGATTTTAGGGTACGATTTTTGGAAAAAAGTAGGTCTAAAGGTTTCATTTGAAAATAGTATAGTCGACGAAGTTGCCCTCACAGATTCGGAGGAGGCCAAGATACACCCGTTAACGTCACGTCAACGAAAAATCCTGGAAAATGTAAAACAATCGTTTCGGTGTTACACACAGTATGGCCTCGGAAGGACGGAGATCGAAAAACACACGATTGACACTGGAGATGCACCGGCCAAAAAGATGAGACACTACCCCGTGAGTCCAGCAGTGCAAAAACTGATATATGCTGAACTTGACAGGATGATCGAACTGGACGTAATCGAAGTCGCCACAGGAGCAGAGTGGAACAACCGTATGACCTTGGTCATTAAGCCCAACAAAAACAGGCTGTGCCTCGACGCCCGGGAGCTCAACAAGGTTACGAGGAAGGATGCGTACCCTCTGCCCAATATAGACGGTTTACTGGCGAGGTTAGGAGATACCCACTTTATCTCATCAATCGACCTCAAGGACGCCTTCTGGCAAATCCCTCTGGATGAGGCAAGCAGATCAAAGACAGCGTTCACAGTTCCTGGCAGGCCTCAGTATCAATTCAAAATGATGCCTTTTGGACTGTGCAACGCTGCCCAGAGGCTTTGTCGATTGATGGATAGAGTTGTGCCATCTGAGCTAAAGGATAGAGTCTTTATATACTTGGACGATTTACTGGTAGTGTCCTCAAACTTTGAAGATCATATGGACATGCTTCGGATAGTAGGGCAGAAATTAACGAACGCTGGGCTAACGATTAACATGCAGAAGTCAAAATTTTGTTACCGCGAGTTGAAATACTTGGGCTATATAGTTGGCGGGGGAAAACTAAAACCGGATGAAGAAAAAGTTAAGGCGATTTTGGATATTAATCCACCGAAAAACCAAAAGGACGTGCGAAGATTTTTAGGCACAGTAGGGTGGTATCGCCGCTTCATTAACGATTTTTCTACCCTTACGGCACCTCTAACGGATACCCTTAAAAAAACACCGATATTTACTTTTACCCCTGAAGCAACAAAATCTTTTGAAGAGCTCAAGCGTCGGCTAGTAACAAGCCCAATTTTGTCCAGTCCAGATTTCGAAAGGCCATTCTTTGTCCAATGTGACGCGTCTAACGTAGGAATAGGGGCGGTTCTGTTTCAAAAGGACGATGATGAGGGCGAACATCCTATTGAATATTTTTCAAAGAAACTGAACCAGGCCCAGAAGAACTATTCTACAACGGAGAAAGAGTGTCTCGCAGTAGTTCTGGCCATAGAAAAATTTCGCCAATATATAGAGTTGATGGACTTTACAGTCATCACAGACCATTCTAGCCTAAAGTGGCTGATGCGTCAGCAGGATTTGAACGGGAGACTTGCTCGGTGGAGTTTAAAGCTTCAAGGCTTTAAATTCAATATCGAGCATAGAAAAGGAACAAAAAACGTTGTCCCCGATATGCTTTCGCGTCAAGACATGGAGGAATTGGTTTTGAACAGTGGCCCATTAATGGATTTTAACTCTGAAGCCTTCAAAAATAAAGACTATCTATCGTTAATAGACACTGTAGAGCAAAATAAGGACCGATTACCCGATTTAAAAGTTGAGGATGGTATTATATACAAAAGGGTAAAATTTAATAGAGATGGAATCGATGGGGAAGATGACTGTTGGAAGGTATGGGTGCCGTCCGAGTTGACGGAGAGTTTAATTCGAAGATCACATGTGGACAATACTTCACATGGAGGCGTAGCGAAAACGCTTTTTAACATCCGCGAATATTTTTATTGGCCTTCAATGACAGGTCAAGTAAGAAACTTCGTTGGAAATTGTAATACCTGCAAGGAAGTTAAACACCCAAAACAAATCTTACGTCCCCCCATGGGAAGTGAAGTAAAGACTCAAAGACCATTCCAGAAAATCTATGTCGATTTCCTTGGGCCATATCCTAGAACTAAAACGGGCAACACTTTCATTTTTATAGTCTTGGACCACAAAACTAAATTTGTTCTGCTAAAAGCCTTATCTAAAGCAACCACCAAAGTAGTGATTAAATTCCTACGAGACGAAGTGTTCTACAAATTCGGAGTGCCGGAGGTATTACATTCCGATAACGGCAAACAATTCGTTTCCGAAGCCTTTGGGGAATTCTTGAAAATGTTTGGAGTCGGGCACATGCGCAGTCCTATTTATTCACCTCAGGCTAACGCAAGCGAGAGAGTGAATCAGACTATACTTAGTTCGATTAGAGGTTTCCTGGACAATGATCAGGCTAAATGGGACGAAAACTTGTCAAAAATTGAATGTTCACTTCGCGCATCTGTTCATTCGTCTACTGGTATTTCACCCTACTTCGCATTAACGGGATACAACATGATTACTCATGCTGATGCGTACGAAATATTGAGGAAATTAAAATCATCTGGAGAGGGGGATATGCTAATACTGCCTAAGTCCTCACAGATGCAATTAATTCACCAAAAAGTCAATGAGAAACTTCATGATGCTTACCTAAGAAACGTTAAGTCATATAACCTCAAGAGCAGAAGTATAAAATACACCCCTGGACAGGAGGTTTATAGGAGGAACTTTGTCCAAAGCAAATTCGCGAAGGGAATAAATGCTAAACTTTGTAGACCTTGGCTGAGGTGTAGAATTAGGAGAGCAATAGGCAGTAGTCAATACGAGATTGAGAATTTAAAAGGACAGTTGATAGGTGTCATACACGCGCAGCACTTGAAACAATAGGATATTTGTGATTCGAGGGGTAATATCGTTGTAGGTTGAATTTTAGAGGCTGACAATTCGTTGGGAAAGGATCGTGTTATTGTCGAAGGATTGTAAATGACACCTGTAAAATTAAGAGAGAACTAGGTTTTTTTTTGGCTCAAAGTAGCGTAATTACGTGACGGGTAAATTTTTAAACACTGTGGCCCATAACGATAGTCAAACGCGAAGGTAGGTTCTTTTTAAAAAACGAGTTTAAAATAAAAACATTCTTTTGGTTGATCTGCTATTATAGTCGAAATTAAAGTAAGGAAAATTGTTTCATACAAAATACAACAGAATATAAGCAAGTGGCAACTATAGGCAGTCGCCATTGAAAATTAAAATATAAATAAAACACTGCACATCGTGTGGAGTTGAAAATTTTTAACACGCAATATAAATTTATGTATACATTTCTATAGAAAGCAACAGCAAAATTACAAAATATTTTGGCTTTATTTTTGCTTTCAATGTAATTTTTGGCTTCGCGTTTTACACAATTAGGGCCTATGCATATGTATATATTTTGTGTTTTTTTTCCATAAAAGTTTTCCTCCAAATCATTAATAATTGCAAAATATTAGCCAATATCTGGTAACAGAAACAGTTTTAACTTTTTGCAAGTATTTTTTTTTATTTGGCGAAAAACAGCTGATGTTGGTGTTAAATGAGTTAAAAATAACTTCGGCTGGTTTTAAAAGTAACATCGATTTTAGCGTGTAAGGTATGCTTTTGCTTGTCTATAGTAGATCAAAGGCACATGTTTGATAAAAGTTTACTTTAGAACTCTTAAAGTATGCTTTGTTTAAGACTATAGTTATGGGCCTATATGATTAAATTGTCACCTAACTTTCATTAACGACCCTTTTCACATATATGATAAACTATTAATCGAAAACCATGATCGGAAGTTAACAACATTTGCTTTTCACAATTTAGGCGTAACCGTTCAACCGGTTTGCACTCTCGCTCGATTTGATTGGGTCAATAACATTACTCATAGGCGATTCAAACTACAAACAAATATTTTTTTTTAAATTTTAACTAAAACAAGGAAAAAGAATAAAGATATAAGAAAAAATGATGAAAACTATTTTTCTTTAAATTAAACGTCAGTTTCACGTTTCTCACTGCACAAATTTTTGTAACCAGTTAATATTACCACACTGTCTACTTAATTTTTTTTGTTGAAGCAACCGAAAAATGTTGACACCGCAATCGTCGGTTTATAGGGTTGTTTTTAACTTAACCGACAATTAGGTAGCTTCCATTGTGGAAATGATTTAAATGGGTATATTGTGAAAAGGGGCCGTAACTATCACTTTGGAGGCCGATTGTTAACACACAATTCCAATTATACTTCAATCATCGCTTACCTTGTTTTTTTCGTATTGAGTCCTGACCTCATTAGGTTGTCGTCCAAACCCGAAAGCTTACACGGCGGACATCTGGTGATAGGATGGTAACCGGTTTTTTTGTTTGTTTTGCCACTCCTGGTTGTTCACTCGCTGAAAAATTAAGTTGGAAAGGAATTCATGGCGGAAGTAGAGTGTTAGGAAAGCCGAGATTGGAAAAATTATAGGGCGTGAATACACTGAGGCCGAGAATGGTAAGTGTTACCAGATACATTGGTTGTCCCAACTCTTTTCACCTAACAGGCTAGGTGAAAATAGCTGGCTTTGTGACGAACACCGTTTATATTCGCCGTGGTAATCTGGAGGGGTAGTTATTACACCCGTAAAATCACTTACCATGAACACTAACATGATATTTGTGTTAGGTATGAACTCCTCAGGTTCTCCCATGGTGTAACCCGGTTGTTAATGTATGTGTTTTGGCATGTAACAGAGTTGCCAGATTATAATAGCCAATCATGACCGTTGTAGCAGGGGAGTTATGATTCGAAACACTTCCGAAATATGTTCGTAGTGAATGGTATGGACGAACAACCCTGGATTAAAAAGGGCGTTGGTCAATGATACGAGGATCGAAAAAAAAGCGGCGTGGTAGTCGATCATTCTTTAAGTAAAAGCCGGCCAGAAAGGTGGCGGAAAAAAAAACCATTGAAAAAAGGTGTAGTTAATGAAGAAAACTTGGAAAAAAATACCATTTCCTATTATTCAAGGTAATTTTTTTAGATAATTGATAAAATACAATAAAGTAGTGCTATTTGGCTGAAAATAAACTTAAGATATTTACAAAAGCATTAATAAAAAAGAAAAAAACTCTCCTTAACCTCATAGTTTGCCTTAAAAAAAAATATACTTCGCTTTAATTTTTGTGTGGTGTCTCTATGGTCTATTGGAGCAACTGTACTGGGTAAGGTAGTCAGAAGTTGAAAAGAAGGTGGAGAAATTGTCAGTGATTTACGGTGACGGCGGAAAACAAAACAACCGGTAGATGTTGTCCAGGAAAATATATAAAAAAAACCGGTTGCGAAGAAGCGAGACGGCCTAGTGGCGCATTTAGTAAAACCACAGAAATAGACACGTGGGTTTCGATCATCCTGGCCGCAAAACACAAAATTTTACCGACCTAACCACAAAATCACGTGCTTGAAAAAATTCACCTGCCTGACCAGAACATCACGTGCTTAAAGAACCACCAACCTAACCACAACATCACGTGCTAAACAAATTCACCGGCCTAACCAGAACATCACGACATTACCCCCATCAATAGCATGAGCTATAATCAGGTACTACTGTTAAAATCGTCGAAGGAAGTTAATCTTTAAAGCTCCGGATCAACAGGTAAAACGTATAATAACCATGACAAACTCGTCCTTTGGGAGGGGCAGAAAAAGTACGTCTAATGACATTACCCACATTTTGTTTGGTTAACAAATTACGAAGAAGTAGTAATTATTCCTTTAGGCTATCCACTTATGTCTAAAATTATATATAGAATTCTTAATACTTAAGTTATTAGCCTATCTATAATTGCTATAAGTATAACTAAATCTATTACTAACCACTATAATAAATTTTAATCGTTATCCATACTAGTATTACCCTAAGGTATTTGTAACAGGGATCCTAATTATAGCCCACTTTAGGACTTATAAAATTACCTTTTTATACCTGATCCGAAGATACATATATACCTTTTTGGTGATACAAGTAGGGCCAATAGGTATATATATATATATTATGCTTTAGGTTTAACTATAACTATTTATAAATTATCGTAGAACTGACTAATTCAGAAAAATAAATATAGTTCCTGAAAATTCCTTTTAAATGAACGGGGTTACAAAAAACTAGAATTCGTTATAAGCAACAACCGTGTTTATAAAAGATTGTTGGATTTGACAACGTTTATTTAGGACAATTTTCTACAAAAGAAAAAAGAGGAAAAGACTTATATTGTAAACCGGCCACAGGGGTATAAGGAAGATTTGTTTTTTTTTGCAAACCAACGGAAAAGATAGAAATTGGCTTAAATAAAGACGAAAGAATAGGTAAAATTGAATTAGGAAGAATTTCTACAGGAATGAGGGAAAAAAAAGTTTATTCGTTAAGCGGTTAACTTGGTGAATGATTTCACACTTATTTTCTTAAATTAAATGAATGATTAAGAGAATAAGTTATTGAGTGATTAACAAATTATTAATAATCTTAATTATCAAGTTGTTAATCACTTAAAGAAATACGCCCATTGCCCTAATAAATCTGTTAAAAAAAAAAAAAGAAAAAAAGAAAAAAACATTAATGGGATTTCTTATTCAATTATATATTTCCAAGTGACTTAGACTGAAGTGGGGTTTAGATTTCTGAAGTCCATTGGAACTTGGTTGCCTAAACTAAATTCGGCTTTGAAGTCGTAAATGAAAGTTTTAATTTGGATACTTAAATTTAATTTAAACACCTAACCCGAATTTAAGCTTAGTGGCCGAAGTCAAACCTGAACTTAACTACGTGTGGTAAGTTTGAATTTGGCTATTGCCTTTGAATTATAACACTTCAGCCCTATTCGGACCTACATAGTTCGTCTAGATTTGGTTTAAATGATTAAATTAGCTTTAAAAGCACTTAGATCAATTTCGAATGTTAATACCTCAGCTAATTACGAATTCAGATCCGTAAGCTTTAGTAAGGTTGAATACTTAAACTATGTTTAAACACCCGGTTTGAAGATTCAACTCAAAAGAAGAAAACGTAATTCAAATGTCGGTTCATAAGCTTGTTCAAGACTAAAATTGGAACTTGAGTTTAAATAAATGAACTGAATTGGGAACCCAGAGTTCATGAAAAAAATTAACGCAGGATATCTGCAGTGAATGACAAGGCTTATATTCAAGAACTTAGTTTGAATTTGGTTATTTTATTTAAATTTGGACACCTAATCCAGATTTGGGTACTGAATTTAAATTGTTTTTTTTTGAATTGCGTATAAATTTAAATACATAAACCAAACTTAGATTTGGGTTGCCGGTTTAAATCCGGGGCTAAATTTACACAGTTCCATTTTAATACTTACTTCAAATTTTAATACCGAATTTAAATTCGAAGACCCAATTAAAGTTTGATGCATTAGCCGGATTTAAATACTTAGACTAGGTGCAAATTTAAGTTTTTAAACTGTAATTGAATTTTGATACATATTCATACTAAATTTTGAGTCGGAATTTTGGATTTGCGTTTATGACCTTAACCTGAATTGATGTTTGGGGAAATTAACTAAATTCGAATTTGATTATTTTTATTAAAGCTTATGCTGGGTGCCTAAATTAAATTTAGATCGTTAAATCCAAAAGTAAATCTGACGACTTGAACAGAAATTTTAAGTCGGTAAAAGCAATTAAATCAATATAAAAGAATCTAAGCATGGTTATGTTTAGATACTTTGAACTGATAAGTCCTTGAATACCTCGAACATAAGATACTTGAATGAGGCGATTTGAATTCGAAAAATTAACGAGATTTGCTGCACAGGAATAAAGACTAGGACAAACGACTAAGTAGTTATCATATCTGACCTGTGAAAACATAAATACCTGAATAATAACTTAAATAATAATTGGATAAATAAGTTACAATAAGGAGCTAAATAAATAATTAAAGGAATACTTAAATGAATAAATAATTTAATAAATAGATAAATATTTTAATGAAGAAAATAAATAATTTAAGAAATAAATAAATAATTTAAGAAATAAATAAATAATTTAATAAATAAATAAATAAGTTAATAAATAAATAAATAATTTAATAAATAAATAAATAATTTAATAAATAAATAAGTAATTCAATAAAAACGTAAAAAGAAATAATTATATAAATACTCCAATGAGTGATTTTACAAATAACGAAATAAGTAATTCAGTAAATACCCGGAACGAAACAAAAAAAATAAAAAAGAACTAACTAATAGATACCTAAATAATTAAATAAATAATCTACAATCTGAATGAACGCGTAATAGGATAAGAACTTAAATTAATAACTGACTAGATCTATAGGTGACAAAAGGCTTAGACGAATAAAAAAAGGAAAAAATATGAAGATTGAATGAACGACGAAATATGATTATGGGTATGCTGAGGAAAAACAATTTAATAGATCACTAAAAGGGATTATAGAAATTGAACGAAAGAATAAGGGAATTGCATAACCGGGAACTTACCTACCTTTGACGACTCCTGATATAAATTTTTCTCGAATTTGACATTAACACTTGATATGACCACCGACCTTAAGGGGGGGATAAAACACACGTTCCACTAGGGTATGGAAACGTTGACGGAACAAATTGGGACAATGTTTGTTTGATTTTTTTATGAGACACTTTTGTAGATATCTTTTTATTCAGTTGTTTTGTTTGAATCGCGTCCGAAAGAACAGATTTATAAGGGAACAATATATAATCGTCTGGATATTGAAAAAAAAAACAAGAAAGTAAATAAATGAATATTGAAAATCAAAAGACAATAAAATCTGACAGAAAATAGGGGGAAACATACCCAACGAACAATTTAGATGAGGTGGGAAACCACACCCATCGAGTTATTTGAAGGGAACAAGAAACAAAACAAAAATATTAACAAAGCGGCCCTTTATTATTCAAAAATTATTTTTTTTTAATTGTTTATTTATTTAAGTTGGATCTTTTATTTGAAATAATAAAAAAAAAGAAAAGGATTGATTAACAATTAAAATGGGAAATAATTAAGAGTCAAATAAGAATTAAATAACATTTAATATTGCATATAAGTAATCATTTAGAGGGAAAATAAACCCAACGAGCGGTTGGAAAAAAAAATAACAGGATACAATACGTTAGAATAGTTGCCTATTTGCCATTTATCGGCAACAATCGGTTTTGCTTACTATTTATGCCAAGGGAAATAAAGAAAATAAAATAACAAAAAAAAAAACAATTTTGGTAAACATTTCTCTTCTATTACATTACAATTACTTTTATTAGATCGTCTATATTTCTTTACATTTTAAACTAAGTATATAAATAATATTTTTTGGAATGTAATAACTATTTTTTTATATTTAGTTTTAAATCTATATGAAGCAAATTTTGTTATTATCGGTAGTTACAGTATAAATAATTCTAAATAAATATAATGTATTTTTTTTTTATAAATCAACTGAAAACATAGATGATGGATTGATTTAATTAAAATTTTGGTTGATAGGTAACAGACGTGCGGCGAAGTGGTAAGTAACGTTTAGGGGCATTACTCCAAATACAATTTTTTACAGGCAATGAGTAGTGCCACGGATGGCAGTAACATGTCATATGGGGTGGGCAGCCTGTCCAGGACAAGAACGACTGGTCCTGAAGACTCGAGGCAATCGTGTCGAGAACTGCGCTTTAGTTTTCGGTAACATCAATCAACCATCGGTCTTTGTTCAATGTTTTTTTTTGTTTTCTATCGCTTCGGTATATCAACAGCTTTCGTTTTGTTAGGCACGAATTAAATTGTGTATGTGTGAGTAGATGGACGCGAACCCCCCATTTCCGGCGAGCTTCAGCCCAAACACCAGCGTGCCATTGTCCATCGCGAAGCGAATTTGAGGTTTTGATTTGCGGCAAAACGTTTCTCAAAAAGAAATATCACTCAATCACTCCCAACACATCACAAGACTTGCCAATAAAATCAAGAATTGCTGCAACAAAAATTGCAAGTCTAAATTATGACATACTGTATTAAATGTGTTGTTTATTAATTTTTTATTTAAAATTAAGAAAATTCAACGACACTACCAAAATGATGTTTGCTGTTGTGACTTCTGTTCTGAAAAAATCGCTTCTATCGCGAACATAGCTAAATGGAATAAAAAAAAAAAACAAAATGTCAGAAAATAACAACAAAAAAAAAAAAAAAAAACTTATTCGCGAAAATTTAGTGTATTTAAAAAAAATAAATAATTATGTCTTAAAAAAGTAATAATGAACTCAAATCCCTTCGGTCACTTTGGGCCACCCTGTACAGTATTATTGTATATGTTATTTGCCATATTATTTCCATTTTGCCCTATATTATGCAAATAAGTCGCACAATGGTTTCAACTAAAATATGGCGCAAATTTAATTTTTTTTAAGTTATGCGAAGCCACGCCACTGCTAACCAAAGCGCGGTGAAAATAAAACGACATATGTACATATGTCTTTAAAAAATAACGACAAAGACGCGCCAGCTCCTTACCCGCCGACAGAAGTTTTACGAAATGGACTTTCAAAAAAAAAGGTAAACATAACCTCTGTTAATTGGCTAATATTTTGTTGCAAAACCCTTGTTCTCAATTGCTGCTTGACATCTTCGTTGCATTGAGGATACTTATGTTTTACATACCGTACTTCGGATGTCTTTCTAAGCTTTTTCCGTTTCTACTTACTACGCTAACTTTGGTTTTTACGATTTGCCACAGATTCTCAATTGGCCAATCCAATACAGTGACAATTTTATTTGAAAACCACTGCTTAACGTGTGTAGCAGTGTGTTTTCGATCATTATCCTGTTGAAAAATCCACGTTACTGGCATATTTGACTCAGCATATGGCAGCATGGTACCATTTAATATTTCACTGTATTGAAATCTATCCATAGTACACTAAATTTTACTTAAATGTTCGACTCCATTGAATGCCATAGCATCCCAAACATTATGCTGCCACCACCATGCTTCATATTCTTTCAACTTTAGAGGCCGGACATATGTTTTTTCGTCAGGATAGACTTTGTTGATTTTCGTTTCATCCGAAAACAAAACTTCACTCCAGTCTTGAGTGGTCCAATAACGGTTTTTTTTTCGCAAACTCTAACCTTTTCTTTCGATTACGCTCAGAGAGAAATGGCTCTTCCGAGAAATTCTCAAGCAATCCAGATTCTCTTAAGCGTCGCTTAATAATGTCAACAGATGGTTTTGGCTCATTTTCGCAAAAAACTGCCGCCAGAATCTCTTTTGCCGATTTATGCGAATTTTTTTGACTCACAATAATTTTATCTTCTCGCAGTCTAGTAATTTGGATTCTTTTCTTTCGAAGCACCTTTTCTTTAGCACTTTTAGTCTTCATTCACACGTTTCATCTTTTGATGCTCAACTTTTGTGTTTTCAGGAGAGGGAAGCAAGAAGAAAAGGGGTTGGTATGGAGATGCCTGTACTCGGGCAGTACGATTTGTGTTCTCATTCGTAGGTACATATATGCACAACAATGGCTGCATGTAAATTTTTTTCTTTTCTTTTTCTCTTTGGTGTTGCTGTTTTAAGTGGGGAACAGAATAGATGCTGTAGTACAACGTTACGAATAGCGCTGCAAGATCTGAAAAGTTAAAAACGGCAGTTTCAAAGAAGTGTCAACAGAATACGTAGTTGTAGTAGTCGTTGCAGTTGAAGTTGAAGCGCAAAGTTCGAAATTTTGAACTTTGTTGCGCTACAGCGCATTCGTCAGCTTCAGCTTCTACTACAACTTCTTTATTCTGTTCCAGGCCTTAAAGCAAATAAAGTTGAAACCGGTTACTGCATGAGAACATAATGGCATCTTCAAAAGGGAATTGAAAAGACGTTGAGCATCAAAAGATGAAAGGTGTAAATTGAGACTTAGGGTGCTGCAATTTAACGATACCCATCCTAGTGCATATGTTCTAGGGATGCCAAACGGAAAATCCCGGGATTTTTCGGGATTAATAAATCCCGAATCCCGGGATTTGTTATTTTTAACATATCACCTTTTATGTACAAAACTGTTCGTTTTTATTGAATTTTTATACTATATACAAAAAAATTATTAAAAATTATATTTGAGTTATATTTTTTATTGCAAATAATTCTTATTTTTAAGTTTAATTTTTGTTTTTGGCACACAGCAAGTATTTAACATTTTTAATTTTTGCTTGATATATGACGACAATTTCTGGATTTTTGTATTTTGCTTAATTAAAACCATTATTTTAAGTAGAAACGATAATTGAAGATTAACATCTCCAGCCTTTTTTACAATTACGTTTAGCAACTTCTGCTTTTTCTTAAGACATAATACCAAAATAAAAATGATTATTTTTATGCAAAATATAGAAATCAAGAAATAATTGTTATATATCAAGCAAAAAATAAAAATTATTCGCGATCCAATTTAGGTATTATTCAGAAGCTAAAGAATAAAAGTTGATGTAATTATAAGAATTAAGTCGTAATATGGATGAAATAGCTCATATTCCTTCCGGTCCAATAATAATAAAAAATTTGCTTAAAAAACATACAGTAAATAAAATTTTTTTTTTTTATAAATAAACACTAATTGACGTATTCATAAATAAATTATTTAAACTTGAAATCTGTTTTAAGAAACATTTGTATAAACATTTTGTTTTAAAATAAATTTCAAATGTACTTAAATTATTGAATATGAATCTCGCCCTCACCCTGGAGGTCTACTGCACTGCAGTCGACATAGTTTTACAGTTTTTAACTCAGCAGTGTATTAGTGTCGTCACAACTTAATTCACATTAAAAATGGAATTGCTGTCAAAACACCGAGCTTTTTTCAGAAACTGATCATTTTAATCATGGGTGAGGCCAGTGTTATAAACATATGTATAAAATAAATTGTTTTGTTGTTTTCATTTTTAAAAATTTATGTTACGTATATAAAACCTTTTAAATATTCAAAAAGTGTTGTTTATTAAAAAAATAGCTTATTAAAAAAAACCGAATCCCGGGATTTTCAAAAATCAGTCCCGATTGGCTTCCCTAATATGTACCATTATACTGCGACTGCTGATATCACATAACTTTTTTTTTTGCCCATTACAAAACAGTATAATATTATTAATACATGACAAAAAATCTAACAAAATATTTTAAGCTTACCAGAATTGGAAAAAATATTTTACTGTCCTTAATTATGTGTACGATAATAAAACAATTAATTTTTATATCACGACACCAAAAAAGTAACGGTAAAAAGAGGTATTGCCATTGTTAAAAAAGAAAGTACCGGAGCTGATATATCGAAAACGTGTTAATTATTTGCAATTTAAAAGTGCTACCATATCAAAATAGACAAAAGAAATACTGAATACTGGTGTTCTTAATTAGTTGCACGTAGCTGAAGCTTCTTTCTTTTCGTTGTGCAATAAAAGTCAAAAGTCTTTTGATTGTTGCCAATATATTGTTCCACCTTATTATATCACATACCCTTCCATCAGGGGTTTCAATATTGGGGGACTACCGCGTATTTCGATTCGAAAGAAATAATTTACGAGTTCGAACGATTTGTTCTGTGTATTACGATTTTCGTATTATTTGTTTCGAATGAACGGAAGTTGTTTATTTCTTATCGTAAACAAAAAGTCCCTTTCGAAATGGCAACTCTCTATTACGAACAACAAAAATCCCTTTCGAAACTCCAACTCTGTATTACAAGCGAAATTTATACAAAAAGCGTTAGGAAATATTTCGAAAGCTATTTTGTTAGTGGCAAAGTGAAAGAAAAAAAAATGTAAGTATTTAAATCTTTCAAGATAAATAAAAGTGCAATACAAACGAATTAAAACAAATAATGCTAGATTTGATATAAACTGAATGATTACCCAGCCAGCAAAATAATTAGACGTTGTCTGAATCAAATATTTCTTGTAAATGTCTGACTTTATTATAAGTGACTTCTTTCAGATTTCTGTTAGACATTAATTATACGTAATGTCTAGCCGCTTTCTGATCGATTTTACTTGGCTATATCGGAGGGAATTTATGTACCGATTTGTCTCATATATTTCTTATTGAATTCATATAGATGTGTATAAGTTGTATGTGTATTTTTTTTTTAATAATTAAAAGTCTCATTAAGTTGAAAATATCTTTATTTTATATAATTTATTGTTAAAAAATGGTGTGTAGATATGTATGTAAAATTTTTAATTATAAACTTCTATTTTCCAATAAAATAAGAGACTTCTTAAAGAAATCTGTGGGATTATAATATTAGAATTTCATTACATATTCTTTCAGCTATCTATCAGGAAACAATAAAAATATCGGCTAACTTATCCGAATTTCCCTTGTCTTTTTCACAAGATTTCTGTTAGATTTCTATCAGAAGTGCTGGCAAAAAAAATCAGAATTTCCTACGGAAACCCCGTTTCGGAAAACCCATTTCAACGGACACACGGACAGAAGCCCATCGTTAAATCATCTACGCTGCTTATAAGCTGAGCTGCCGTTTTTGGTTATTTCTAACCAAAATTGGTAATATTTTTCTAAATGTGGAGATGTTTCATTTTCAAGATATAAAATACGTGTCAATATGGTTTCCTTGATGTACTTGCAATTAACGTTCTTATTTACATGGCATATATCGATTCGAGGGAAATTATTTACGACTTCGAAAAATGTGTACTTTGTACTACGATTTTCTCATTAATTTTTATTTCAAATGAACGGAAGTTTTTATACTTTATCGAAAACAAAAAATCTCTTTCAAAACAACTACCAGTTATTTTTTAAGACTTGTATTAAAAAAAATTACCAATGTGATTTTTATATTATAAACGGCCATGTTCTGAAATGGATGTCAAATGAAACTTTAATCAATGGAGATTTTAAATTTATTTTTTTTAAATGAGCGTGGTATTTACTAATTTTAAGAGTAGTAAAGATAAGTGGCACTTAAAGAAGAAAGTGCATAATATCACCCGAAATCGATTTCAGAACATGACTAAAAAATACACAAAGGTTGTTTTAGTGTTTCTTAACACTTAAATAGAAATAAAATGTTCTTAATACATTAAAAAATACAATATCTGCAGTAGTATATTTTATTATTTTAAAATGTAAATAGGAATTTTAAAGATTTTTTAAATATAAATTGATCTATAATCCAAATTTTGATATTTTTAATCAGGCTTAAGTTCATTGAATTTAATTTTCATTAAATTATTTTTATGAAGAAAGGAATTTTACAACATGAAATTAATTAAAATGTATTTATAATTTTTCATTCTTGACTGAGCTGGGAATTGAACCCAGGTTTTCACGGACAGGTTGCCTTGACTAGTTTTGATTGTAACCACACAATCTCTTCAGTGGGGCTTGCCGTTTAGTTCTAACCGCCATTGACGGCGGATGACGTCATTAGTCAAACATCAATCTTTAAACCAAATGGTATTTAACCTTGGTAGATCGAAATTTGCTTTGAATGAATGATTACCTATTTTAATTGATTTACATGTTCTTCTTTACTTCTGTTTTTCGTACTTTTTGTCAAGAATTCTTCTTGAAATTTAAAGTACATTTTTTTGTTTTTTCATGTTTTTGTCTTTCTTTTTTCTTGTTGACCTTTTTCAGCAGAATCTATAATTTTAGAATTCATGGAATTTACTGTAAGAAAAAGGCGTGAATTTGAGAAATTTTCAATTTTACTTTTTATAACTTGTCGATATGTATATTTATTTAATGTTTTTTTGCAGTATTTTTAATTAATAAAAAAAACCTTTGACACCAATCGCCAAACGTAATCTGATCATTTTGATCATGGGTGAGGCCAGTGTTATAAACATATGTATAAAATAAATTGTTTTGTTGTCTTCATTTTTAAAAATTTATGTTACGTATATAAAAACTTTTGAATATTCAAAAAGTTTTGTTTATTAAAAAAGTAGCATCTTAAAGAAACACATTGATCCCGAAATTCCGGAAAATCCCGGGATCCCGGAATCCCGAATCCCGGGATTTCCAAAAATCTGACCCGATAGGCATCCCTAGTTTGAAGTCTTAATTGTTTAATGTTGCTATAATCTGCTAACATGCTCCTACAGATTAGAAAGACGTCCATGTAAAGGATATGTTCTACAATTTAAACATGTTATATGATAGTTTACCAAAAAATTATATCTAAATTATAATAGCCGCCTTCAATGCCCAACTTGATAGAGCCCCTTTGACACCACAATCACTACACAAAGTATCAAATGATAATAGAGGACGTGTGATAAATTTAGCCGAATTAAAGAACATGGCGGTAAGCCGTACCTACATTATTGCACCACAAAAATATCCATAAGCAATCATGGAAAGCACCAAATGGATTATACGCAAACCCAATCGATCATTTCATGATAGATGCAAGACATAAATCAAATATCGAAGACGTACGAAGCTTTAAAGGTGCGTTCAGCGACTAAGATCATTACCTGGTAGTAGCAACCGTAGGGGAAATGGAACTAACACCAAACATGTCCCGTGATAGTTTCTAGCAATTTGTTTTATTGTTTTGAATCCTTACTTTTTCTAAAAACTTTATCAAGCTTGATACTAATTTGTTTACTAAAGTTATCCTTCACTGCACACATTTAATTTATGGCATTACACAAGTCAACAAAAAAAAAATTTTTTGTGAGTCTTTTATTTAGTGATTATTTTTTGATTATATAAATGGAAAAGTAAACAGGAACTCCATTAATAATAAATAAAGTTTGCTTTTGTACTTAATATAATGGAAACTAAATATACGGTGGTTTTCCACATTTTTTTTTAAAAGCCTTTGCATTTATGATGCAAGGGAGGGGTGAGAGGGACTGTGGGTGTGAAGTGAGAGGTAGCAGAGTGTCATGGCAGTATGCGAGTGCGCTTTCTAGAGGAATAACGTATTTTATGTGTCGCGAGGCGTAAAAATGTCATCGAAAATGTGTAAAAACGGCGTGGACTCTTTTTGCTATGTTTGTGGTGAGTTTATTAAAGTGAGAGCCAAAAAATTTAGTTTATCATCAAATAAGAAACTTTGTGAAGCCTATGAAGCTTATTTTAACATGCCCGTACGAAGTCAGGATAAAATATGGGCGCCTCACTTCTCGTGTAATAACTGCAAAAACACTTTAGAATGTAAGAAAATACACCTTATATTTAAAGTAAATTTGTATACCTATTTACATATTTTTAAAATATACATTAAATGCGTCATTTGTTAATGAATGATATTAATTTTTTTTCAGCCTGCTACCGAGGAGAAAAAAAAAGATAAAGTTTGCTGTACCAAGAATATGGAGAGAGCCAACTGATCACATCAATGATTGCTATTTTTGTGTTGTTAATCCACGTAAGCGTCGTGCTGGAAAAAATGCCAAGAAGATCCTGTATCCAAACCTACCATCAACGTCTGCTCCAGTACCTCACAGTAAAATTTTTCCAGTTCCTTCTAGTCCAAACGTGAAGACTCAAGAGATGGTACCGCTATCACAATTATCTAGTAAATAATTACCGCGACACAATCTGTTGAACCACATCTCATTGATGCAGAAGAGTTTAATGACTTAATAAGAGATTTAAACCTTCCTAAAATTAAAGCAGAAATATTAGGTTCACGGCTAAAACAAAGGAATTTGCTCAAGGACAACGTTAAAATAAGTGACCAAAGAAAGCGTCATGAAATGTTTGCTGGGTTTTTCAGGAAGGAAGACGGACTGTGTTACTGTAATGATGTGAAAGGTTTGTTTGATGCAATCGGAATCCCTTGCATTTCTTCTGAATGGCGTCTTTTCATCGACAGCTCTACAAGAAGCTTAAAAGCTGTTCTTCTTCATAATGGGAATAAATTTCCATCACTTCCTCTGGCTCATTCTGTAATGCTCAAAGAAAATTACGAAAGCGTTAAAATGGTTCTTCAAGTTTTAAAATATGAACAGTATGCCTGGCCCGTGATAGGGGATTTCAAAATGGTTGGTTTTCTGGTGGGAATGCAAGGGGGATACACTAAATATCCGTGTTACCTTTGCTTATGGGACAGTAGAGCCGATGCACTTCACTACCAGCAGCATTCATGGCCTCAACGGAGCGAGTTTCAAATCGGACAACATAATATAAAAAATAAACCAATTGTAGAGCCTGATCGTATTTTAATGCCTCCACTGCACATAAAATTAGGACTCATGAAGCAATTCGTAAAGGCTCTTCGTCAAGACTCCGAAGCCTTTCAATATTTAAAAACATTTTTCCCAAAACTGTCAGAGGCTAAAATTAAAGCTGGTATTTTCGTCGGTCCACAAATAAAGAAAATAATGGCGAGTGAACATTTTCTTCAGCTCCTGAGTACTCATGAAAAACAAGCGTGGCTCAGCCTTAAAGCAGTCATTCATGGCTTCCTTGGTAACAAGAAGGCCGAGAATTATGAAGAGCTTATTTCTAATATGCTTGACAGCTTCAAAGTCATGGGTTGCAGAATGTCACTCAAACTGCACATGCTACATGCGCACTTGGATAAATTTAAAGATAACTTGGGTGAATATTCAGAAGAGCAAGGGGAAC
Organism: Pollenia amentaria; assembly: GCA_943735925.1. Taxonomy (NCBI): domain Eukaryota; kingdom Metazoa; phylum Arthropoda; class Insecta; order Diptera; family Polleniidae; genus Pollenia; species Pollenia amentaria. Next base: position 4,020,887 of record OX031006.1, on the reverse strand, counting down.
GCTTCCACCAGGATATAATGAACTTTGAACAAAGATATCAAGGACAATATAATGAGAACATGATGGGTGACTACATTTGGATGCTCATACGAGAAAGTTCTGACGATTACACTAGAAATACTAAAAGTATTCATTTTTGAAGCTTCTTTTGTATCATTTTTTTGAATTTTTATGTTTATTTGTGCTGTCTTTTATAATAAAAATTAATTAAAATATATAATTCATAACTTGTTTTAATTTTAAATATGATTAACATTGAAAAATAGACCTTTTCCATAAATGTTGAAATTTAGTTCTGGTATCTACAAAAGCAAACTTTATTAGATAAAAATATTTTTTTTTTCTTTACTTTGGCATAAGTAATCAAAATCAGAGGTACAGAACTCAGACTCAAAAATCGTGTTGACCTGTGTTATCAATTAATTTAATTTGCTTTCTCAATGGATTCGATTTCTCTAATTTCACAATAGTCTCAGAGATAAATCCAGAATATGAGAGAAGTGGAAAAAGAAATAAGTCGGGATACTTCTCTTAATATGCATTTTATTTTTTCTGGTAGTTCAATTGTTTATGGGACGACTAAACACACAAACTAAGAAAAATGGAATATCATAAATAGCATGAGTAAAGTATAAATCTAGAATAAGGAGAATTCTAATATTACGTTTTGTTTTTGTAGAACTTGTTTATTTATAGAAGTAATAAATTTTCGAATGACACATTAAAAAAGTGCCATGTTGATTTTTCATTCCTAAACAGATGAATTCTCTAAGAGGCAAAAATCAAGTTTTAATGGCACGGTGTTTTTCTTTAGGTGGACATTTTTGTTCTTAACCTACATGCCTCTGAGTAAAGAGATTATTCGAAAGACGAGATACTTTTTTTTTATTTAGATGAAACTTAATTATGAATTTGGCATAAACAATTTTTCTTTATTTTTACTGCCTGTTTTTAAAAAATAAAACAAAATTTCGTATGAGATATTATATGGAAAACAAATTTTCGGATTTTATTTTTATTTTAAACATAATTATTATTTTAAACATAATTGAATCATTTTTTAACTTTCAACTTTATATTTGAATAATAAATGGTAAAAACTTGAAGTTGCGGTTGTTAATAACATAAATAATTATTTTAACACTGTGTGTGTATAAAAATTAATCGAAGAACTACAATTGTTCTGGATTTCTGTGGAAATAGCCTGTTGCAGTTGTTGCTTGTGTGAATTCTGCCGCCATTTACTTATATACATACATACATATGTATGTACATATAAATATTTGTTTAACAATATAAAAGTGGAAAAACAAACCAAAATAATATATTAAATTACTGTGTTTGCCTGGATATTTTTAACTAATTGAAGCTCGTTTTCTTCTGGATTTTCATTAAAATATTATTGTTGTTGCTGTTGTTTGTGTGATTTCTTGCCGCCATTTATATATACATATACATAAAAAAAAGTAAGAAATACAAATTGTCTCAAAATGCCGGCCGCTAAAATACAATATAAATGTGGAGATTGCCATGATAGTATAACAAAGGCTCAGTCTAGCGTTCAATGTAAAGCCTGTGCTAATTGGTTTCATGTGTTATGTGCTGGTCTAAATGATAAAGCCCTTTCTTCCTTAAAAGATTGTAAGTCTTTGTCGTTCTCTTGCAAATCTTGTAAGACTGATTCTTCACCTGGCTTATCATTGCTGCGGCAGGAGATCAGTGAACTGAATACGAAGCTGGATACTTTCACGGACACTGTTAACAGCTTTAAAGCTGAAATTGCAAGCTGCTTGAAGGAGATGAAGTCGGAAATTTTGGATTGTAACAAGCTTATTCATCATGTGGATTCTTCCACTAATAAAAGAATTTCCGAGTTAGAGGTAGAAAACAATGTCTTGCATAAAAGAATTAACAGAGGTGATATTGTTGTGACTGGCTTACCAGACGGCTTGGATAATCTTATTGCGCCTATAGTGAAAATTGGTTCTATTTTTAATATAGAGATTTCTCCCTTGAACATTAATTATGCTTGCTATTTTAATAATCGGAAAGCTGTTTTATATAAATTTAACAATATATTTTTGCGTGACAGCATCATGAGAGCATATTTTAAGACCAAATCTATAAAAATTCGGGATGTTATTGGTGGTGAGATTGATATGCGCCTGTATTTAAATGACCATTTTTCCCCGGCGTCCGGTAAATTAAATTATATCTGTAGAAGGCTTTTGCACAAAAAAGTAATCACGAAATTTAGAATATTAAATACAGATATTGCTAAAGCTAAGCTTATATTGGTAAATGGTAAAGAAGTTGTTTGTAACCTTTCGGAGTGTACTTCTCTTCTTGATGAATAATCGTATCCTTTTCTTTTTTATATACCAATGTGTTCAGTGTAGAATTAAAATTTATCTACATATTAAGTTTTCATTTAGTATTTGCATTTTATTACTCATTTTTATAAAATGTTTCCAGCTTTTTCTAGCTCCTTTGCAAAACTTTGAATTGATTAAACTTAATTTCTTCATCATTTTAATTTATTTAAACTTAAAATAGTTGCAATCTTCTTAATTTGACCAAAGCGTGCCGCCTAAACTTTAAATTTAAACTCAACTACCTGTACCACATAAATACATATTTCTCTGATGTTTTATCAAAATCTACCCACTTGTTTAAATATTACTTTTTATTTCAATTTTCTGAAAAATTAGTACTTATTGTATTAGTTCCAAATAAAATTTTATGCAATTTAAAAAAAAATAATGTTTGGCAATGTTTGGATTGTCTTGGCCAGATTAGGCTGTAAAAATTTTATGATCTGTTCTTACTGATTGTTTTTTATTATATTTTTTTTTTTCTTCCTTTTTTTACCTTTTATTATTGATCTAAACTGTATTATATGATTAGTTGTTGCAGTAATGTTAATTTGAATTGAATTAATGTATACTTTTATATTTAGATATAGTTATCCTTTATTTTTATGGTTCCCCACTGCCTTATTTTGTTTTTACTTTGATGTCTTCTAATCGTAATATTGGTCCGGTACTCAGTAGCAAATCTGATTTAGATGCAGCTTTGCGATTTTATGAACATAAATTCAACGTAGCTCATCTTAATTGCCAAAGCATAAGGCCTTCTGCAAGTTTTTCAAAAGTAGACGAGCTTAGATCTTTTTTAGTTGGTTCATCCCTAAGTATTTTTGCTGTTACTGAGACTTGGTTAAAGCCGTATGTATCGAGTCGAACTGTTGAGATATCTGGCTATAAATTTTGTCGCAATGATCGCTTAAACACAAGAGGAGGTGGTGTTGGTATGTATATATCTGTTGGTCTTAAGTATAAAATAGTCTTTAAATCTTCTGAGCCTGGGATTTGTGAGTCTCTTTTTATTGAAATTGTTGCCAATAAATATAAAATTTTGATTGGAGTTGTCTATTTACCCTATGGTGATCTTGTTTCATTCGAGAACTTACATACTGATTTGTTTCTAGCTTATTCAAATATTATTGTGGTTGGAGACTTCAACCATAACATGTTTGACACGGTTAAATCTATTAATATGCGAACGATGTGTTTAAGAAATAATTTGTCAGTTATTCATAATTCTATGCCCACCCATTTTGATGTGGCTCACGGATCTACATCTTTAATTGATCTTTGTTTAGTAAGCAGTGGTTGTCGGACTAATTGTTCTTATCAGTTCCAATGTCCATTAATATCTCACCATGCATTAATATTGGCCTCCTTTGATGTGACGGTTGATAAAATAGTTGAATTTATTGAGTATCGTGATTTTGATGCTATAAATTGGGACGAAGTATTTTCGTTTTTGTCTAACTATGATTTTTCGGACTTTACTTTAGGTAATGTTAACGAAATGTGCGAATCCTTAACTTCGGTTTTTAATACTCTTCTTACATTCGTTCCCGTAGTCAGAAGGAAAGTTTGTAGAGACAAGTCTAATTGGATTAATTCTAAACAAATTGTGTTTGCTAAATCTATTTGTTATCTGGCTTACCGTTCCTATATGGCTAATCGCTCCGAAACGAACTGGAAAATTTACTGTAAATACCGTAATAAAGTGAAATCTGTTATTAGAAGGATTAAGAGAAATTATTTCTCGAAAATATTTCGTAATATGGATTCTCGTAATGTATGGAGAACCCTTAAAAGCCATGGCTGCTTAGACTCTGATTCGGAAAAGTTTTTTGGAAATGTCAATGTCTTAAATGATTTCTTTGTCGGTAATGGTGGTGATATTTTGGAAAATTTTAAATTTGAGGACTTTGTTGAATCTCCTAATTGTTTTTCATTTCATTGCGTTTCAGAATTAGAGGTTATTGATGCACTTGGTAAAGTTCGATCTCAATCGTTAGGAATAGACAATATTCCAGCTCGCATGGTTAAAATGGTTTTTCCCTTTTTATCTAGATATATACTGCACTTTTTGAATACCATTTTAACTACTTCAACATTTCCGATGGCTTGGAAGATTGCCCGTGTTACTCCCATTCCAAAAACGCGAGTAGTAAATGAACCTGGAGATCTTAGACCAATTTCGATCCTTCCGGCTTTGTCTAAAGTTCTTGAGCATTTAATGAAACAGCAAATGTTGGATTCTACCTTTTTAAATATTAGTAGCAGCCAATATGCATTTCGTAATGGCTATAGTTCGACGCTGATGATTCTTGATCTTACTGAGCATATCCGCCATAATATTAATGAGAATAATCTTAGTGTCCTTATCTCTCTTGATCTTGCTAACGCTTTTGGTTCTATTTGTCATTCTACGATGATGAGGAAACTCAGGGATGAATATAAATTTTCAAAGTCGGCTTGTAAACTCATTTTTTCATATTTGGCTGGTAGATCTCAATATGTAGAATATAATGGTAATACGTCTGTCTTGCGTATTTTAACCAAGGGTATACCTCAGGGTTCCGTTTTAGGACCTCTACTTTTTACGTTATATATTAATAGCATCTCTGATTTTGTTACTTCATCGTTATGCAAACCATTCATTTTTGCCGATGATGTCTTTTTACTCTTTAAAAGCCGAATTGACTTTAGTGACGTTTTGCAGAACAATATAAATTTTTGCTTAGATCGGGTATGTGAATGGACTTCTTTCAATTCGTTATCTATTAATCCTACTAAGTCTAAAGCAATAATGTTTGGCCCAACCAGTCGTTTTTATCCTGACATTAATATAGTTTTGAGCAATACTCATATTTCTTTGGTTGACCATATAAAGTGTCTAGGTGTATATTTGGACAGCAAACTTTCCTTTGATCCCCATATTGATATGGTTTATGGTAAAGTCTATGGTATATTGCGTAAAATTAATTCTACCAACTTATACTTACCTCTGCGAATTAGGTATAACTTGGCACATGCTTTGATGTTTTCGAATATCTTATATGGCATTGAAGTTTACTCAGGTACTGGTTCTATGCGCTTGAGGATGATTAGACGTATATTTAATTTAATAATTCGTTTCGTTTATAATGTTAGACGCTATGAGCATATTAGTAATACCGCTTTTAGTTTTCTTGGATGTACTTTTAATAACTTTATTAAATATCGGAACATGATTTTGTTTTATAAAATTATCAAAAATGGCAAACCACCGGAATTATTAAACTCCTTTGTGTTTACGCGTTCTTCTAGAAATCCCGTAATTCGTATACCAAGAATCTCAACATCCTGTTTCGAAAAATCTTTTATTGTTCGGATTGCTAGACTTTGGAACTTGTTGCCATTTTCGTTACGGATTTTTTCTTATTCAAATAATGTTTTTCGGTTAAAAATTTTAAACTTCTTAAATACTCTTGATTAGCTACTGATGGATGGATGATAATTATGATATTTATATTTTAATTTGGCTGGGGAGCCTTAATCTAAAGTGATGGTATATTATTATTTTTTATTTTTCTTTTTGTTAGTTTTAATTATGAATTATAACTATAGATTAATGAATATTTTATACATGTAGCTTAAGCATTAATTACTTGTAATATTGATTTTTGGCCTTAATGGCTTAATATTACGTAAATAAATGAATAAATAAATAAATAAATAAATAATTTCCCACGCGAAATTTTGTTTTTCTTTTTTTAAAACAGGCAAGGCAGTAAGTGTGAAATTCTCAAAATATCAATTCAAACCCATAAAGGTATGTTCAGACCTAACAAATATTTGGCGAAAAAATACAAAAAGGCATGACCAGCAAATTGATCCGACTTTACCTTAATTTTTAACAATTTCTTTTGACTTCCTTTACTTTATTTGTTAGAACGTAATTGTTTAATTTAATTAATAAACTGTTAAATTATAATTTAACATAATTATGTTTAATCCAGCAAACGTTTTGCAAAAGCAAACATTTTTTTTAATCAAACTAGTGGTTACATGTAGGACCCCAAATATTTAATAGGTGTGAACATAGCTAAATTTTTGTGTTTATGAAACCAATATCACATGGATTTGTTTCCTCCATGGCTTATTACCAATTTGTGAATCAGGCAACATAAAACATTTCTCACAGGTCGGAAATTTATAATTGGCACATGTGTACTTGATTTCTCCAGTTAATTATCCAAGCAGCATAAAGAATTACACGTGCGGTTCTGAAGTACTTTTTTTTTAAAGCTAGAAACATGAACTTTTGCATTTAAATATGTATGTCAAAGATAGGAAGACGCTAACTAAGTAAAATGCTAGTATGTATATAAACTTTGTTATATACTTATATACATACATACATATGTATATAACATTTGTAGGAAAAACATAAAAATTGTTATTTTTATATGAAAAGTATAACGTTAAACAACTAATTGAACTTTATGTTACCAATAAATAAATACTATTTAATTACCATGTCATTTAAAACATCTTTTAATTGCTTTAGATATAAATTGGCACTTTGGCATATTTCCAACTTTTTTTCATAATGATCAGTTCGTTTTTTCAATATAGTGTTCTCGGCTTCTGAAAATTGTTTATGAACTCACAAAATATTTTATTAAAAAAATTAAAGTACCTTTATCTTGAATTTTTCTTGTTAAGCACTGAATTTCCGTTTTCAGTTTAATGATTTTTAATTTATTACTTGATTCGAGTTCTTTTGATATCTTGTCAGCAATTGATAAACCTTTCAAGCATATGTCCGCCAAAGCATTTAATTGGTTTTTGGTATTTTCTAAATGTAATAACATTTGATCATATTTCTTAATTTTCGCCACAAGGCAAGCTATTAAAAGGTTTTTGTGAGTATCCCATTGCATTTGTAGCTTCTGCAAATACATATTATTTACTTGAACTAATTCACGAATAAAATATTTAAATTGATGTTGTTTCCATTTGTTGAACTGGTGTAAAAAGTAAAAATAAATATTGTCACTTTTTTGGACACTAAAGTAGTCATCTGTATTGACTGCAATTGTACGAACAGATTTATACGATGTTTTACGCACGTCATTTTCTTCCTTATAAGATTGTTTTAATGCGACATTTTCTAATAAAGGTTGTCGTAATTCTAAGTAATTGGCAACTTTGTTTTCCATAACTTGGTCATATTGGCTTATATCGCATTGGCTTCGATTTACATTTTTGGTAAGTAGTTCTAAGGTAAGCATAAATTCAACTAATGGCTGTAAAATTCCTGGACATGTTGCCTCTTTAAAAACATCAAAACAAAATGAACCATATTTTGTCCACAAGGTAAGTTCTTTCTCATTGAAATAATTGATATTATCGGGGATGAATGACGAAATGTCAAAATTATACTTTGCTATTGGTATATCAGATACATAATATAAATTAATGGGGATGTAAAATACACGTTGAAAGTACAATTTAAGGCTTTCTAAAGAGGATCGAAAACATAAAGAAATTTTTTGGTTTATAGTGTAGGAGTCATTATTATTCAGAACGATATTTATATTTGAAGTGCTTCCTAGAAAATCATACTGGAATATAAATGATTTTTTCTTGTAAGATTGGCTTTTAAATAAATTTAAAACACTTTTTATTTGTTTAAATGTCAGTGTGATGCAAAAGATATCACAGTCTTGAATAGGATCATTTCCAACTTGTATTTGACCAACATCATCTAGCAATTTTATATATATTCCGTGCTGAGATTGTAACATATTTCCAGTATGGGTTATAGTTGATGAAATATTAACTGCGTTGTCTAGACTATCCGATGTAGATGTTTGCTGAAAAGAAATTTAATATATTTTCTATTAGGAATATACATGTCGCACACTTAATCATAAACAGCCCCAACTAAAAATTTATCAAAATCTTTTTTTTTATTAAAGCAGGTCACAAATCAAAAATATAACGACCAAGAAAATATCGTTTGGATCACTGTCTTCTTTTAAATTAATTAAAAAATTGCAACCATGTTTTAAAGCCGAACATTTTTAAGTTGTGAATATTTATGATTTAGTGTGCGATATGTATAGCAATTGCTTACAGTAATCGTAAACGGTTGTACATTAGACCTACTCATATTTTCAAACGCGTTTTTGGTTTTGACCTCAAAAATATTACAATTAATAAAAAAATTATTTAGTTAAATTGTAAACCGATTATATGTCTGATGCTGGCTTACTTATATATAAATACATACATATGTATATTAAAATTAAATATACTACTTTACAACAAACACTCTTTAATAAATATATTTTTTGAAATATATGTATGTACAATTTTATTTAGACCAACAATTGTTATACTCAGTTTTGAGATTTAATGGTCTAATGTACTGCTTGTAATTTTTCTTACATTATCCAAATTGGTTTCTAAATAAATATGTTCAACTATAGACTTTTTAACAATCGACAGCCTTAATAAGAGTTGCGGTGCTTTTTGGCGAAATTCGGGACTTAGATTACTTAACTTGTACCAATATGGTTTAGCCTAATAAAAATATATGTATGTATGTATAAGTTTGAAAATGGCAGTTTATTAGAAAAACTATTTTCACACATTTCATTAGTCACAAAAGGTTTAACAAAGTAAACCATCCTTATTGTAAAAATAACATATGCAACAAGAAAATAATGTGAGGTCATCAACTTTAAAGTTAAATAAAATCATACCCAATAAATAAATAAAATAGTTATTTTATGAAATAACACTATACATACATCTCATTAAAAACTCTTTTAAATTTGTTTGTATACTATACATATGTCGTCCCTACCATGTCAAACTATCCAATATGCAAATCGGTACTTTTTAGGATATCGAAAATAACTATTCAATTGTAAACTCAAAATCAGCGCGTCACTAAAAGTGAGAGTTTTTACATTTTTCTATTGCACTTTTTAATAGTTTAAGCAACAACAAAATTCCAAAATATTTATGACATTGGTTGTGCTTTCAATGTTATTCTTTGGCGTTGAGTTTTACTTGATTAGGGCCTAAACGCAATGTTCAACTCAAAACAGCAAAATATAGACATTGACCCTTTTTGCACCAAGTCATAGATATCGTCCCTACCATGTCAAACTATCCAATATACAAAATGCGTTGTTCCAGATTCGTTACCTTGGTCAAAGGAAGTAAGGAAGAACATGTAGATCAATTAAAATAGGTAATCATTCATTCAAAGCAAATTTCGATCTACCAAGGTAAAATACCATTCGGTTTAAATATTGATGTTTGACTTATGACGTCATCCGTCGACAATGGCGGTTAGAACTAAACGGCAAACCACACTGAAGAGATTGTGTGGTTACAATCGAAACTAGTCTGGGCAACCTGTCCGTGAAAACCTGGGTTCAATTCCCAGCTCAGTCAAGGATGAAAAATTATCAATAAATTTTAATTCATTTCATGATGTAAAACTCCTTTCTTCATAAAAATAATTTAATGAAAATTAAATTCAATGAACTTAAGCCTGATTGCAATATCAAAATTTATATTAAAACCCATTAACAGTTCAATAAAATAACCACAATACTAATTATTGTTAACAGCTAAGGCACGAGCTATATGTTTACATTTGTCCTTCAAGTTGTACTGAAAAATGTCAACAAGAAAAAAGAAAGACAAAAACATGAAAAACAAAAAAATGTACTTTGGATTTCAAGAAGAATTCTTGACAATAAGTACGAAAAACAAGAAGTAGGGAAGAACATGAATATCAATTAGAATAGGTAATCATTCATTTAAAGCAAATTTCGATCTACCAAGGTTAAATGCCATTTGGTTTAAAGATTGATGATTGACTAATGACGTCATCCGTCGTCAATGGCGGTTAGAACTAAGCGGCAAACCCCACTGAAGAGATTGTGTGGTTACAATCAAAACTAGTCAGGGCAACCTGTCCGTGAAAGCCTGGGTTTAATTCCCAGCTCAGTTAAGAACGAAAAATTATCAATAAATTTTAATTAATTTAATGTTGTAAAATTCCTTTCTTCATAAAAATAATTTAATGAAAATTAAATTCAATGAACTTAAGCCTGATTAAAATATCAAAATTTAGATTAAGATCACCGAAATATTTTGGTTCTAGCGTTGATCATCCGTGAACTGGACCATTTTTAAAAAGGTCTTTTTTCCATTTTTCGAATTTTTTTGTACTTTGCTTCAAAACGACATAAATAATATTTGGTATCATCGAAAAGAGTTTTTGAAGCAGCATCCAATGGTATATAAAACTTGACCACTTGTGACCTACTAATTGAGATATTTAACTAAATACATTTTTTCGTTTCGGGTTTTCATACAAATTCTACGTATGTGGAAATAATGTTCTGCTTTTCAAATTGAATCTGTTTTCGATGATACCAAATATTATTTATGTCGTCTTGGAGCAAAGTACAAATAAATATGAAAAACTGAAAAAATACCTTTTTTAAAAAAGGTCCAGCTCACGGATGGTCAACGCTAGAACCAAAATATTTTGGGAATCGTCATAAAACATATCAACCTTTATTTTCAGAGGGGTAACAAAATCCCTTTTTTTAATCGCTCTAATGTATAGTATATAGAAACAAATTTAAACGAGTTTTTAATGAGATGTATTTTACATAATAAATCGAACGCCACGATGAATCACCCGCTACAAAGTTACATTTAGGAACAAAATGCATTGTCAATATTTTTGGAGTTGCATTTAAAACATGGTACCATGTTATAATTTTAATTTACCTGAACATTTTTAGTGGTATTTAATACTTTTACACCCCGCAACGTTATTAGCAAAGAACCCAAATGTATAGTAGATCCATTTTTGTAGTCATCATCATTGAAAAAACATTCCAATTTTATAGGAAGATTGTCCATTTTAATTCTAAGGAAAAAAATATGTGTACTACATTCCAGGTCTTTTTACACTAAAAACTAAAAATTCATAATTAGTAATTTAAAATACTGTATGAAATATTTGTTTTCATACAATAGGTACATTAATTTCATATAATAATTTGATTATTCTGGGTTCCACCAAAGAATTCAGGTAGTTCGAAAAAAAGTTTTGCCAGTTTGAAGTTTAGTTTAAAATAATTCCAGAAATATTTTTTTTAAATTTTCTGCCACGCCTCTAAATACCGCCCTTTGATTTTTTACTGCTGCGCCATTTGTAGTCCGATCAGAACATGTGGCATATCGTTATTCATGACCCGTCTATTTATGCCATCTCGGATCCTTCCCCCCTAATGTACAATTTTTCGCATGTCGCAAGAAAGCCATTCTTAAGCAGCAAAGGCAGGCCTTAAAATTATTATGTACATATACCCAAGACGAAGGCAATGAGAATCAACCCTACACACAACAGACGGCTTTGTACACAAAATATTAAGCTTCAAGATATAAACCAATTCTGCTACCAAGGAAGTATTCTTTCATCAACGGGCGGATCTTCAGGCGACGTATTTAATCGTACCAGAAAAGCTAGGCAATCATTTGGCCAACTCAACATAATATGGAAGTCTCCATCCCTCTCCACACACACAAAACTTACAATTTTTAATGCGTGTGTCAAGTCTGTGCTACTGTACGGTTGTGAAACTTGAAATACCTCCGCAGCAGATCTTAACACCCTATAAGTCTTTGTGGACAGGTGCCTTAGTCCCAATTCATACGTTGCAAGTCTTTTTGATAAACTTATCACATTTCTTTTTTGAATCAGCTGCGGCGTTCACACAATGCTTGTCTTATTGCTAAAATATTACTTTTTATGTATGAAGTACACAATATGTGTACGTTTTTAACATTACGAATGAGAAACAAAACGTATATGCCGAGTACATCAAGCTGAGTACTCGTTTCTTTTCCCCTCGTCTCTCTCGCCAATAAAGTAGCAAGCCGATCAATAAGACTTCCTTCGTATGAATTGGGATTTAGAAGGATATTGCGAATTTTTTGGCCCGACACCATATCGAATGTTCCACTCTGCACCCGAACTAATCAGACACAAATACGGGCTGAAATATGTATGCCTAAATGAGGTTGGATTGGTCATGCATTACGTCGCCCACACCGTAATTCCATAGATTGGAGCCCCCAAGGATACAGACGTAGATACAACTATCTTTGGAAGTTAACAAATCAGGCAAATGCTGGAGTGAAGTAAAAAACCTGGCATCGAACAGGAAAAATTGGATCGAATTTGTTGAGGCCCTATGCTCATTATAGGAGCCAAAGGAACTCTATATAAGCTTAGTATGTTTGACTTTTAATATGCTCACTTTTATGCCACGCACCGAAAGTACCCCCATTTTTCTTTTACACATATTACATTTAACAAGATCGACTAACATACAAAACAAATAAAAGTTTCAACAGTCTAGCTCTAGAATGAATTTTATATCAACGAAGCCTCTAGAACTTTAAAAAAAATTTAAATTTCACTAATTATTATTTTATGTATTTATCGCACCCTTAAGACAACAAGGTTCCAACTGACTTTTTTCCAAAAATGAGTTATATATCGCATCGCTATAAGCCGGCTACGCTCATTTCTTTGGCGTTCTCAGTTTTTTGAGATATTTAATATAACTAGGTTCTAACTTGGCGTTTTTGGTTTGAGATTCAGTTAACAAGGTCCTGACCGACTGATAGAACCTTGTTAACTTAGAAAGTTTATATAATTTTGCAGATAGAACCATGTGGAAACTTTAATTGCAAATAGAACAATGTTACTCTTGAAACTTATTCAAAACGCGTTGCTTACTAGAGGTTAATATTGTATGTTTTCTCATAGACTTACATAAGTATTAAATTACTCAACTATCACTTTAAGGCCGGGTTTTTGAGATGTGGATTAAGTTTAAACTTAGTTTAACGTACTCTGAAACTCGAATTTTTCCGGCGAAATGTGATTTTCTTTTATTATTTCATTAAAGACCAACATTTTAAGCAAAACTAAGCTCTTCCGTCAACATTTTGTATACAGACTTGGTAATAGCGGCCCAAATATGTTTTCAGATTAACTAAACCTAATTTAACTGAGATCTCAAAAACCCAGCCTAAGAAAATCTACTTTGAGTTTATAAAATATATTTAATCACCTTATCAACTTTTATATTGTTAAAAAAAACATTTATAGTACATATCGCACTTGTTCCTCGAAACAGAGTCAACTCAAAATTTATAAATTTTCAGTAGAGAAATTCTGTTTTTATATGTATTCTTATATTACAAATGGGGATAAAACTGTATTTTTTTTAGGCAAAATACTAGAGAAATAGATCTTAGATTTTTACAGTGGGTAGATACGGCCACTGTTTATCGTTTTCTTGCAAAAAGTGAAAATTTAAAAATTTTGAGTTGACGCTGTTTAGAGGAACGAGTGCGATATGTTATAGTCTTTTTTAAAATGTATATAAATCATAGCTTGGGAATAATGATTAGAAATCCTAATGAATAGCAATTGGATTAGAAATTTTAATTGTGCTGAAAAATTGATTAATTATGATTAGTTAGCCATTTTAGACGATTACTAATTGATTAGATTAGAAATAATCAAAAATCTAATCACAATTAGTGACGATTAGCATTTCTAATCAAATCTAATCAAAACTAATCCAAAAAATAATTGATTAGATTTCTTGATTATTTTTGATTAGATTTGATTAGATCAACTATTTGAAATTTTTATCAAAATTAAATTCTAATGATTAGATTATTTTATTTCTCTAATCGTAATGATTTCTAATTCTAATTGAAATTCCCCAGCTATGATATAAATAGTTTTTTTAGGATATTTTATTAAATATTCAAGAAACTTTAAAAATATATTTTTTGGGGGAATTTCAGTAAATTGTTATTGAAATGGTATTGATATTAAAATGTAACTTAAAAGTGAGTCAAGTTATATTAATTGAAATGCAGTTATTATATAAGCTTTTAAATTTGGGGGGATTTTTTCAAAATATGTACATACGTCAAATTTGTGGAATTTTTAAATTTTTTGGGAGGAAAAAAAATGGCCTGTCCACACTGATACCATATAAAATCAGTTACACTCATTCTGCCATTTATATCAATAGTAGGTCCGTTTGTTTACTTTTCCAGTAAAATCCAGTATGTGAGTAAGTCTGCGTTCATACGGCTCATGTCTTATTGACATTATTCTTCCTTTTTCTTCTCTGGACATAAATTGGTGTTCAAATGATTCATGTCATGTTAACGACATGTTTTTTTGTATAGTTTTTAAATACGAATAAGAAAGAAGAAGAAAAGCGAATGAGAAAACAAAGCGTACTGACAGTACATGCATGTGTGTACTCCCCTACAAGAAATGGTTGACCGATACTAACACACACATATTTTTTTACTAATACATGTGCAGATATTTTTTACTTTTCTGCACATATGACTGTCATTGATGATAAAATATCTGTCATCGTTGACCAATGTATGTTGCAGTTTTATTTTTGACATTTTCAATGTTAAAACTTTCATTAACGTGAATCCCCGAAAAGAAAAGTTTATTAAAATTTATAAAAAGATTATGTAAAAATACATAAAAACAAAATAAATATAAACAAATTGTGAATTGTACAAAATAAAAGCGAAATAAAATGGAAAATTAAAATTTTGTACACATAGTGTGGAAATAAAAACTAAATAAAAAACTGTATTTTTCTGTGAAAATAAAAACTAAATAAAAAAACTGTGTATATTTTTTGTAAAAAAAAAACATAAGATAAAGGAAAAATATTGTGTTTTTGTTTTAGTTAAAAAGAAATTTCTTAAGATGAATAAAAGGCATTTTCAAAATTTTCAAAAATTTCGAAAAAAATATAAAAATTTGTCTTTCAAAATGTAATAGTGTCCATGGACGTTATGACACTCCAAAAAGTGTCATAGTGTCCATGGACACTGCGACACTTTTGAAAGTGTCATAACGTCCATGGACACTATGACACTTTGGAAATGGAAATTATGACACTTTCAAAAGTGTCATTAGGTCCATAATTACTAAAGAATTTAAATACAAAAAAATATCTGCATACACGCAGAGAAAAACATGTTTCATTATGGTCCCAACCAACAAAACTATTTTTAAAGAAACTAATTTAACCATAATATGGTTGTCGGTGACAATGATTTGTTTAAATGAAACATAATATGGTAAAAAAAAATTTTTTAAATGGTTTTGCTGCTTTTTCTCTGGGTGTTTATATTAAATATATAACGAAAACACTTTTGGGCGCAAGGATTTTCTCCTCCATGGTATAACAAACACCGGCTTCGCTAACTAAAGCTTCTCTGCATAGTCGGCTTTCGTTCGAAAACAAGGCAGATATTAGAAGCTTTACTTAGCGAAGCCGGTGTTTGTTATACCATAGAGGAGAAAATCCTTGCGCCCGGCCGAAGGCCGGCTGTGCAGAGAAGCTTTAGTTAGCGAAGCCGGTATTTGTTATACCATAGAGAAGAAAATCCTTGCGCCCGGCCGAAGGCCGGCTATGATCCCAAATTTGTTTACATTCTTGCTTGTTGTGGACATTATGACACCTTGCAAAGTGTCATAACGTCCGCGGACGCTACGACATTTATTTGATGGACGTTATGACACTGGACGTTATGACATGCCACCTGTTTTAGCTTTCTACTGGATTTTACTTGGAGGCCACACGATCATTTTTTGTCTTTCAATTCCTATCAATTTGCTCTCACTCTCTTTTTTTCACTAAGTCTACATTCACACGTTTCATCTTTTGATGCTCAACTCTTGTGTTTTAAGGAGAGGGAAGCAAGAAGAAAAGGGGTTGGTACGGAGATGCCTGTACTTGGGCAGTACGCTTTGTATTCTCATTCGTAGGTATATGCACAACAATGGCTGCATGTAAATTTTTTTTGAATAAAAGTGTTGTTGTTTTGAAGCAAAAAAAGTTGAAACCGGTTGCTGCGTGTGAAAGTAATGGCATATTCAAAAGAGAATTTAAGAGAAGTTGAGCATCAAATGATGAAACGTGTAAATTGAGACTAACACACTCACACTTTTTAAATTGATCACCAGATTGCTCTCAATTTTAACTATCCATTTGCTTGGCAATTTTACGTTCAATTTAACAGCTGATTGAAGTTTAGTTAGCAAATTTTTCGTTTGTCAGTATAAATTGTTTTCTTGATGACATCTTGAAATTAAATTACTTAAAAATTGCGTGCAGCCTACGTCACAGCTTTCAATTTATGTAAATTTTGACAAACAGTATATGTAAAGAAATATCAACAAAAAGTTGATCGTGTGGCCACAGGGTTACTGGCAGATGCTCTCTTTTGCAAATTTCTGTGTAAACGAACGCAGTTCAGTAAAACCCAGTACAAATTTGTACAAATTTTGGGGTAAACGAACACAGCTATTAACACATTTGACGATTTATCGTAATGTTGACGATTTTTGGTTCCGAAATTAGCAAAGAGCCGATTTGCTGATTTTTTTTTACAAAGTGAAAATTTAATTCAGTCTTCAAAAAAAGACAATTTTAATCTTTTGATGTTTGTTATTGGCAGCACGCAAAAAAAACATTTTTGTAAACAAGAAAGCTTAAATTTTTATATTCATCCCTTTTGTTAATAAAATCATACTAGAAATTTTTGCTCTTTTACATACAAAATTGTATGGGCAAAAGCAAAATTTTGAGTCAAGTCAATTTAAGTAAAAATCCGTACCAAAACCTTGATTTTTAGATTGCGAGTTTACTCGTGTGGGGATATAGGTATATGAAAAATTTTTAAGCCAAATTTTTTCATCCTAGCTTATATAGGTATCATGGTGCCAAAACTATAATTTCGTGAACAAAGATTATTTTAGGTAAAAAAGGAAAAATAATAATCAATTATAAGAAGATTTAAAGAAGTTAAGGTTGACAGGTCAAAATTAGAGATTTATGGGTATAAATTACAGGCATGCGTGGTTTTTTTGTTCATATCTTAGGCATTTGTAGACCGAT
The DNA here is from genome assembly GCA_943735925.1 of Pollenia amentaria. Classification (NCBI taxonomy): domain Eukaryota; kingdom Metazoa; phylum Arthropoda; class Insecta; order Diptera; family Polleniidae; genus Pollenia; species Pollenia amentaria. The sequence continues at coordinate 4,003,459 of OX031006.1, read as the reverse complement.
CTGCCTGAAGTATAATAGCACACTATTCCGTACTACATATATTATAAATGTATAGTAATGTTTATATACGAGTCTTCGGAAATCCCATTTCAACAAATACATGGTTAGATTGACATCGTTAAACCAACTTTGCTATTCATAAAGACTCAGAGTATACATATATACTTTATAGGGTCTAATATTAATATTGTAGCAATTACAAAAGGAATGACGAACTTATATAAAGACGAACTTGTATATTTACTAGGGCATTTTACTAGTAAAATGACCGGTAGTTTTGACCACTATATTGGGTAAAGTTTCTATTAGTTTATTAAGAGAAAAATAAAAAACTAACCGAAACTTTGTGTACATGTGATTTTGCCTCTCTCATTATGTCTCTCTCTCTAACTTATTAATTTAATGTAAAATTGATGCAAGTGTGTTAGTAAAAAAAAATTTTTTTTTTTTAGTTTTGGTTATGCATTTCTTGTAGGGCAAGTAACAGTCACGGAAATATAAAAAGAGCTGTTAGTCAAATGTTTTTTTTTCAATATGCCCATGACAGATTAAATAATTCGGCTAGGTACCAAGAAAAACAAATGAAAATCGATGATAATGAAACTTAAATGCTCTATATGTATGTACAGTGATGTTACGAATATTCGTATTCGAAATGCCGAATATTCGCCTATTTTACGACATTCGTTGTCGTATTCGCCAAGTTCAAGAGAATATTTCACGAATATTTTTACAATAAATATTGACATCCAACAGAAAAACATTACCAAAGTGTAAAAACACATAAATGCAAATAAACATACCTATCATTTTTATTAAAAAAAACCTTTTGTCTTTAACGCAAAATAAAATCATCTTTTAGTAAAGTAAAAAACAAACAAACATTGTGCCGCCACAAAAAGATTTTATGAAAATTATTCAATTTGTTTTTAGTGATTCTTAGATAAACTATTATTTGCAGCAATTGTCTAATAATAGCACGAAAATTATCGACAACTAGGTGGTTACCGCGTATTTCGATTCGAAAGAAATAATTTACGATTTCAAACAATTTGTACTGTGTGTTACGATTTTCGTACAATTTGTTTCGAATGAACGGAAATTTTTTATACACTATAGAAAACGAAAAATCCCTTTCGAAACGGCAACTCTCTATTACGAACAATAAAAATCCCTTTCGAAAGTGCAACGAGTCTGTTATGCAAAAAGCGTTAGGAAATTGTTCGAAAGCTATTTGGTTAGTGACAAAGTGAAAGAAAAATAACAAATGTAAGTATTTAAATGTTTCATGATAAATAAAAGTGTAAAACAATCAAATTTAACCTTATAATGTTAGATTTGATGTAAAAAATGTTTACTAATGTTATTGTTGATTTTTTTCAATATTTGTGGTCTTGAAATTTTCAAGGAATGCTTCAAAAAAAATGACATATACAAATAAAAAGCATTATAAAGGAATGGTTAACATTTTCTTTAGAATCTTCAAACCAGTGTTTAAAAATGCTTGACTATTTTTAATGTTTTTGTAATTGCTTAACTTAACTTAAGAAAAAGAACACAGCAAAAGCAAAAAGCAAAAGCAAACGCAGAAAAAGTGAGAGTAAATAATTTATTTATTCTCACCATGTTTATGTTCTCAGCTTAAAAAGCCAGCCAAGCAACCACTTGAAAAAAAAAATTGCTGTTGCTGTAAGTAATAAGTTTTTGTTTATTTTTTTTTTTGCTTTGGCTTAACTGTAAATTGATGTGCTTAAATTCAGCGAGTATTAACTTCTTTGCTGTTTTTGACTTCATTGCTGTTGCTTGCTGTTGCAGGCGTTAGTTTCCTAGAATATATACATAATTACATAACACAAAATAAACAAATTAGTTTAAAAAAACGTGTAGTTTCATTTACGTATGTATGTACCTATTTATTAAAAAAAAAAAACGCAAAATACCAAAAAAATTCGAAACAAATTCGACAGCAACAGCAAAGAAGTTAACTTGCTGACTTTAAGCGCATCAAAAGCAAAAAAAAAACAATCAAAAACTTAATACTTACAGCAACAGAAAATTTGTTTTCTTAAGTGGCTTCTTTGCTGACAGATTAAGCAGAGTACATGCACATAGCGAGTTTAAACAAATTATTTACTCTCTTTGTTTTGCTTTTGCTTTTTTGCTTTTGCTGACTCGTTATCAAAGAGTTAAGTAAACACTTAGACACACAGTTTTTTAATTTGCTGCAAAAAATGTAAACAAAGCAAAAATGTGCGACTGTTGCTATTTTAAAGCAAGCAATTTAAACACTGCTTCAAACCACAGGGAAATACAATCAGTTTTTATTAAAAAAAAAATATATAATATTTTTCACACATTGAATAGTATATATTTCTTTTGCCTTGGGATATTTCCGTCCATTTTGGTATTTTAATAGCAGTGCTATCAAATTTCCCATTTGTTTATAAATACGACTCTGTCATCGTTTCGAACGAGTTACGCAGTACGGTTTAACTTTCGAATCGACAATTGCTTTCGAAAAATTTCACTTTTGGGTGCCCCGGTATGCTAGCTGGTAGTGAGCTAGTCTATCAGTACCGGGGTTGCGGGTTCGATTCCCGCCAGAGACTCTGGTCTCCTGTAGACAAGCAAAAAGCTTCGCGGGATTTAGTGTAGGAATAATAAAAAAAAAAAAAAAAAAAAAAAAAAAAAAAAACTTTCGAATCGAAATACGCGGTAGCCCCCCTGGAATGGGTCAATGGAATTTCAAGATTATTCCAATTCCATTACACAAGTTGGAAATGCGTTCACTGCGGTGGATTGACATTTATCATTTAAAGAAGTGTGGAGAGATATTTTCGTTCTGCTTATTATACAATAATTAGGAGTGGGAAGCTAAACAGTTTGATATCCATTACTAAGCAGTGTGAGAAACAATGTTGAGCAAAATAAATTAAATATGTGAAAAGCAATCGAAATATGACGTTAATTACTAAGTAAAAGCGCAAAAAGAGTAAGGAAAGTAAAATTTTAAAGTATTTAAGTATGAGTATCAGTGTGAAAACTTTAGCATTTTTGCAATTAAATCAAGCATTCAAATTTTTGGTTTAGCTGCAAAACTTTAATTTAGCATTTCAGTATTTTATTTAGGATTTTTATAAAATGTTTTCAGATTTTTAAGCTTTAACTGAACTTTTTGTTTATTACAAACAGTTGCACTCAAAAAGAAATTTAGTATAAAAGTGGATTAGTTTTAACTTGAGAAACGTCTTACGTGTTTTGTAAAAAAAAAAAATTAACACTCAGGGAATCTTAGAAATTCCCTAATCATATTGATTATATCAATTTTGTAAAAATTGAATTAAATGATCCCCAGATTAAAATTCCATAGTGTAAATGTTTGGGCATTTCATGTTAATCCAACGAAATATCTCAAACAAATTTGTGCTGTAAGCTGCTGAAAAATAATAATTTTGAAATTTTAACTTTTCGTAAACTTTAAGAAATAAACATGTCTAAAATTTATTTTTTAGAATCTTTTAAATCAGAGCAAAGCATAGAAATAAAATTGCTTGTATTTTGCTTACATCAGGAGTATTGCAGGCCGCCTTAATTTGTTAAAATATTTTAATTTTTTTAAATTTTGTTTAAAATGAGATCCTAAAATTTATTAATAAAATTTAATATTGCAAATAAATTGTTAGCCAAAATGACTTCGGGTGAAGTATACAATCTCTCACCGTGTAGAATAATTTGCTTTATTTGTAGCCTTATTATACTTCAGTAAACACTTGGGCTCCACATTAGACCATTTGCGTCGTGATGCTTTATAATAATAATAATAATAATGTTAGTATAAAAATTTTAAAATGTTTTGTAGTGGCATTCAGGTGCGAACTTTGTAATTCCATTTAGTAGTGTGCCAGTTTTTTTCTTGTTTATTGTTATGGACGAGAATATGATATTTTATCAGTCAAATGTTAAATATCGTGTGGCACTAAATTTCCAATTGGATTTCGTATTCGACGAATATTTCCGCAGATATTATAAATATTATAAATTGATATTCGTAACATCACTAGTATGTACAATACCACCGCTTTACTTTAATTTATAAAATATTCGGGCATGTTCTGAAAATCACGTGATTTCAAATCACGTGCTTTTAAAATCACGCGTGTGATTTTGTGGTGTTCTGTAAAACATTTCGTGGTGATTTTCAGTGATTTTCTGAACAGGCCTGATTATTTTGCATGTAAAATATTGTGCCGCCATACCAAGGTTAGTTTTGCATTAAATGTTGCTCTTTAATGAAATAATAAAAAAATCACATTTCGCCGGAAACATCATAGTTTCAGATTACGTTAAACTAAGTTTTAACTTAATCCACATCTCAAAAACCCGGTCTATGTATAATTTTTATTTAACTTGAAGTACAACTTTTGGTTTTTTTATAATTAAATGTAACACATACATACCTACATAGGTACAAGTTGCAAAATCTTCGCTATCGAACTATTGCAAACTATTAAAAACGAATGTTGAGCGATATTTAAATCGAATAATTAAAATTATTTTTAGTTATTCCCGTAATTTCTACAAAAAGATAGCTGGTCGTGTTCGTACCTAACAGGTTTTTTCACCTATTTCAACATTTATTTGCCTTCGTGTTTTTACCTTAAGTTTTCTTTTAAAATATGGCAGCAGTTACACCATAGATTTCTATAAACAGATTGATTTCTTTTTGTAGAAATTACGGGCATTAATATTGAGTAATATGGTTAAAAAATATTTTAGTTGTTTAAATGAAATTCGCATTTATATGACTTATATTATTTGGTTCCTAATAATTATATTTAGCTTACTTACCGCTTTATATCATTCAATTCGCACTCCCAGATGCAGTTATTGTTAAATGTAATTATATTTGGTTGCGAAAAACATCCCTCTACCTCAAATTTCACTCCATTTAATGAAACTTTTAGAATTAAGCCATGACTATGAAAATCTTTGAACCCAATACCTTGAGGAAAAATATAATACAAATATGTAAAACATATGTACATAAATATATACATATACATATGTACATTTGAAATAAGGTAATAACGTGCGATTATTTTTTGCAATTTACACTTGCCTTCTGTGATATTTAAAATTATGCAATAGCTATTTGTTCCCATGTTTATGAGTTTCGTTTTTATGCCTTCTATAATATGTACATATTTATTTTTAAGACGTCAAGTGTATCGTTAGCTGAAATGCAAAAGTGCTTAACAGAAATAAATAGTTTTTGATTGATAACTGGAGAATGACAGCAGCTTCTGTTGAAAAGCAACAGCACCTAGGCATAATCCTCCCTCAGGCCGAACTCTCCCACGAGTGGTGAAATATAAGCTATTTAGTTGGATTTTCAGGTAACCCCTTGATCCATGAAAGTATCCTGTCAGCGGATAGGCGAAAATTCCGCAAGAAAAATCTTCCTGAAAGACGGGACCAGTGCCAGACTTAAACTTGTGTAGTGAATGGCCGGCATTATATAATCCCTTTTAAATTTTTCGTAGTTTATTTTTTTTTAGATTTAATATGGCGAATAAATAAAATGTGGTTTTGGGAATAAACGAACCGGGTTTTTTGTATTCTTCACTTTTTTCTGTTTTAATTGAATTTTTTGTTTTTATTGTAGAATTAACTGCCTTGAACAAAACTTGATTTTGAACAAAAACTTCGTTCTCATAACGTACATTAAGAACAATTTGTTTAAATCAGTTTTTGTTTTAAATGGAAGTTAAGCGAATGAAAGTTTCGTTCGAAATCGAGGGACATGCAGTAAATTTGAAATAAAAAGAAACAATAAAGAGATAGAATGGAATTACATGTAATATGTTTGTACATAAATATGTATTTATGCGCCCCATACACGGTTCAATTCAGTTGTCAACTGAGTCTTTCAACTGAATTGATACTTGGCCACACACTTCTTCAACTGAATTGAAAGATTTTAATTCAACTGTCAAATTTAGATCTTTTTTACAATTTTACAAAAAACTTACAAAATTAAAACAATGGATGAAAAACGAAAAATAATTGCATTAATGGTTATTTTATTGAAATTAAAGACAATTTTAAAAATATTTCACTTTTTCTTTGCAAAAAAAGTTACAAACATAAATTTTGACAGCTGATCAAGAGACTTGAGCACACACAGTACAATCGAACTGAAAGACTTAGAGCCACTTTTTGGGTTAGAGATTAGAGATTAAATTAACTTTAATCTCCGTATTAACTTTTTGAGTTGTATTTTTTAAACTTTTTTTGCTAGTTTAAGCGGCCAATGGTGGTGGTTTAAACCTAATATTTAACTGTCAATATACACATGTTTAACATATACAGCTTTTGCAAAAATATAATCAAAAAACTATTTTAAGAAAATTAAAATATGTTTATATTGTTATTTCTTTATTTTTTCTCTTAAACTTTTTCTTTAGTAATTCTTGTAGCTTGTAAACAATATTGAATTCGGGCATTTTCTTCTTCTTCTTTGAAAACATCCATGTTGTTTTGATAAAAAATTTGACATTTGCACAAAAATGTTGCCATTTATTTGTTTTCAGTATGGTAGCACTACATGGTTTAAGCCACCACCCAAAAATATCAAATTCAATTAATGCTAGTTAAACTTAATTCCCAGATTAGCTAATTATAGAATAAGATTAAGTTTAATCTCAAACCCAAAAAGTGGCTCTTAGTAGTCAACTTGAAAAAATCAAAATCTTTTGATTTGTCTTCAACCAACTCGACAACCGTCAAACTTATCAACTGACAAGGCCATACACGCTTTGATTTGGACAACAACGACTCAGTTGACAATTGAATTGAATCGTGTATGGTCTGCTTTACATAGGTATATTAAGTTTGGTAATAATTTCAGCTATATATGTTCAAACGGACAGCAATATTCGTGTTTCGCTCTCACATTCCTGTTTCGCGCCCAAACATGATTGAAACAACCTGTTTTGCCATACAACATTTTGAGAGCGAAACAGGTCGTTTCATTTTGAAACATGGTGCGAAACAGGAAAAATGTACTATCATCTCCAATTATGATCCAATCGTTAGTTTATCTGAACTAGCTCTCAAAAAAATCAAAACAAAATAAAAATTCACGTTAAATAAAATAAAGTGAGAATTATTAAATTATAATATCAATAAAAGTATTAAATAAGGTATTTTTAATTTTTACGTACATTTTAATCTGTTTTAGTAGACAAGACATCCAACAAACGACGCACGTTTTAGTGATTTCAAAATCATTTGAAAGTTATAGCATTCTCAACAAAAAGGGGAAATAATTTTCAAATTGAGAAATGCATTTATTTTTCACTTGTTTTCAAACGTTATTCTCAAATGTTTCTCATTTTTTGTTAATACAATGTGGAAAATAAATTAAAAATATTTTTTTTTTAATTTAAATTCATTATTTATCTATACAAACTGCCAGCTAAACATTCGGCACCATAGCTAAAAAAAAGATGAATTAGTGTTCTTTCCGTCCTTTGGAAAGACAAAATACTTGACACCTTTTTTTGTTTTGAGGATTTTTATGGCCTAGCAACGCGATCGCACAACAAACTTATTTTATCTTCTTTTTCTAGTTTTATTTTTATTCTCATTCTAACTCTTTGTAATTAGCATGGACTTTGGCCCCAGCATGATTAAATGGCTGTACTTCATGATGTTCAGACCGATAATCACCTATGTATCCTTGGTATTGTGGCCAAAGATCCAGCAGGTGTCGGCGATCCGAAAGTGCAGTAGGCTACAAAGAATGGTCTGTGTGGCCCTGACGGGGGTGACGCGCACATGTCCAACGGCGGCACTTGAGACTATCTTAGGCATTTTGTCATTACATATCCACAAACCCGCTGGTTTGATGAAATTAGCTCCTGGTCTATCGGTATGCAGAAGGGCGGACATTAGGACCACGATACTAAACTTTAATAGAAGGTGTGATGGAAACCAGGGACTACAGTGGATTAAAATCGGAGCATGGGGTAGATGCTGGGGTATTTGGACCTAACACGCGGATCTAAATAGCCATGGGATGATCACCTAGTGTATTCCAGGCCGAGATCCACGCTATTGATGTGTGCTGTATCAACATTTTTAGCAAGGGAATGGTTGGAAACAGTATTGTGATATTCACTGATAGCCAAGCGGCCGTTAAATAACTCTTCCTGGAAATTGTCCTCGAAGTTGGTGTCGGAATGCCGAGGAAGCCTACAGTAGCTGGGCGCAAGGAACAGAGTGACACTGTTGGGTGCCGGGGCACTCAGGGGTCCCGCGAAACGATAGGGCTGAAGAGCTGGCTAGGGCTTGCGCAAACGCCTAAATGATGGGCCCCGAGCCCTTTTGTGGGCTAAGTTGGGCCACTACCCAGTCCCTTCTAGAGAACTGGGCTCTCAGGGGGCACAGTAGATACTGGGTATCGCTCCCGGGAATGCGTCAGGTAAAGGAACTGATATTTCCCGGTAGTACACTAGAGACGAGAGGTCTCAATAGACGGGAATTACGACAGTTGGCGGCTTATCTCACAGGTCACCACACGATCAAGTACCTACCACCTGTTTCGGATGGGCTTGGCAGAGGACCAGGAATGCAGACTATGTCGCGAGGGGACGAGACCAAAGTTTGTTTATTGTGTGACTGCCTGCCGCTGGCATGGGCCAGAAGGCGCGTCCCGAGTTGGGAGGAATCTCCTCGCTCTCTCAAAGAAAAAATTAGCTAGGAAACCAGAAATATGTTAAATATGCTTTGAAAACTCGAATTGTTGAAAACAACAATTTAAAAAACATTTGTATTTAAAAAAAACAATCCTAAAATGATAATCGGTAAGGCCATAACACCATTATATTATATTATATACTAGAGTAACCCTGCACGCGTGGCTGGACAATACCACAACATATGTTTACGTCTTTGTATTAAAAATTAAATTTTCTAGAAAGAACAGACATTTTCCTGAAAAAGAAGTGCAAAATTATATAAATTTTTTAAAGTGAGAACATGAAAAATAAAAAAATTTACAAATCAATAATTAAAAAATGTCAATGCTCGCACAGAAATTAAATAAGTCAAATGACGCAAGCAGAGCCTTAGGCCGACAAAATGTAATTTTCATAAGGAAAAAAATACATTTTATATAGAGAAAACACACCATCATAAAAGTGCGCGTATAACGCATATTCGTAAAAATTTTTCGATGGTTTTTTTTATAAACCATCAGTGAAAGTAAACCTTTCCAACGCATGTATCGGTTAAGTGGTGCTCGAGTTATAAAATGACGAACATAGGACAACTTATTTTTATATATATAGAAGATATTTTGAGGTTAAAATTCATATATGTATTATTTGTGGCGAATATTATCTAGATCCATATGAGATTTTTTTTCTTGAAGGGATTTCAGGGACGGTCGCTAAATTGTTTATTAATGTTAACATTTAAAATGAAGTTAAAAATATTTATAGATGGGAGGGAGCTTTGGGCAAATGCGAGCCGATTCGAAAATAACTTAATTTGCAGTTTAATATTTTTGCAATGAATTTAATCTAAATACTTACATTATGAAATGATTTACGGACATAAAACGTCTAATTTGGAAACAAGTTTTTATTGTTAATATGTGAAATTATAGAATGATTCTCAGCATTTACATACATAAACTTCGTTCTTAATACAAATTAATTGTATCAACCAAATTTGATAAAATTATCTACAACATTGCAACTTGTACTTTGCGCACAAAGTCAGCCAGACGGACGGAATGACATAGTTATATCACTTTAAACATAGATTCTGTGACGGTCGGTGTACCAAAAATTGGTCCAGATTTCTAAACGCCAAACACGTATATAATTGATTATTCCTTAATTTTTGCTTATATAAATATAGAATTTGAAAGTTTAAAATAACATTTACCTTTACACGGTGTTTACATTTGCCAGTACTGGCAAGACAGTTGCAATACATGCAAACTTTTTCACTAATAAATGTACACTTTTCCAACTGTCTTGTCTACCGTCTTGCTAATTTTACAGACAGTAAAATGGACAGTGATTTGACATTTGCTGACAGTAATTTGAAGTTTTGTTCGCAAAAGTAAAAAAAAAAATCAACAATTAAAACCTGACCTCAAGAAATACGTTTAAAATTAATGGTTATATATTATATGATACCAAGGACCCTCGAGATAGAGCTTGTGGAGGTTCTGCTAATTTGATAAAAACCCGAATCAAACACTACTTAATGTGTGATCATCGTGAAGATTATCTGCAAGCAACGAACATTTGTGTTGAAGAGCTAAATCGAAACTTTGTACTTTCATCTTTATACTCTCCACCTAGATTTTCAATATCAGAAAGCCAATATTATAAATATTTTAAATCATTAGGATCCTGTTTCCTAGCCGCTGGCGATTACAACGCTAAACATACCTTCTGGGGGTCACGGCTCATTACACCAAAGGGTCGTGTTTTGTATAATACAATGTCTAAAATGGATTTAAATGTGGTCGCGAGTGGACAACCAACTTATTGGCCTACTGATCAGCAAAAAATTCCAGATGTCATCGATTTTGGCGTGGTTAAAAACATCCCCGCAGAAACGATTCACGTTGAAGCTTCTTTAGAATTATCTTCTGATCACACACCTACAATTCTTACCATATCAAACCCTTATAGAATTGTATCTCCGTCTGGTTACTTAGTGACGTCAGCCACACAAATAAATTGGTTAAAATATAAAAAATATCTCAGTACCCACTGCACTGAAAATATTCCGCTTAGAACACCGGAGAATGTGAATCTTTCTATTGTAAATTTTGACAATTATCTTAAACTAGCTGTTCAACATTCTATCATAGCCCGCAAAAATATCAAAAATAGTAAAATATATTCTACTGATGTCGAGCGTCTCTTGACTCAAAAAAGGAGAGTTCGAAGAGAGTGGCAATTGCACAGATCCCCTCAACTTAAATATTTACTAAAAGAGTGCACAAAAAGGCTAAGAAACTTACTGCAGTCTCAAAAAACGGCTTCCCTGGAAAAATATCTTAAGAAACTTGATGCAACTCCTCAATCTGATTACTCATTATGGCGTGCAGCTAGAAATCTTAAAATACCAGTTATCACTACACCGCCATTAAGAAACTTAAATGGAAGTTGGGCACGAAATAACATAGAAAAAGGAAATATTTTTGTTAATCATTTGAAAACCGTATTTACCCCTCATACATCTTTCGATACTGCGGTCGAGTTACCACCTGTTGCTTTTAGATCAGCTGTTCCACTAAGATTTGAAGTAAGAGAAATCGAGAAGGCTATTCATGATTTTAACCCCAAGAAAGCCCCTGGTTTTGATAAGATCAGTAACAAAATGCTTTTGGAACTACCCAGCATAGCAAAGAAAATTATTCTACTAATTTTTAATGCTATTTTACGCCTTGAATACTACCCACAAGAGTGGAAAGTATCCTTAGTTACCATGATACCTAAACCAGGAAAGGATCCCACAAAAGTTGAGTCATATAGACCTATAAGCTTATTGTCTAATATATCAAAGCTATTTGAGAAACTACTAGTGTCAAAAATAACGCCGATTTTAAATGAAAACAGATGTATTCCCAATCATCAATTCGGTTTTAGAAGAAAACACAGCACAATTGAACAAACTCATCGAATAGTAAATGTCATAAGAAAAGCCTTTGAAGAAAAAAAAAATATTGCTCAGCACTCTTCATCGATGTGTCTCAAGATTTTGATAAAGTCTGGCATGAAGGTTTACTACTGAAATTGCAGCAAACATACACAAGCTGTTAGAAAGCTACTTAGTCGGTCGTCAATTTATTATTAAAGAAGGCGATTTTTTAAGTTCTCCTCAGCCAATTAACGCTGGAGTCCCACAAGGCAGCATCCTGGGCCCTCTATTATACTTAATTTATACTTCGGACTTGCCAACAAACAGCTACACCCATACCTCAACATTTGCGGACGACACAGCTTTTCTAAGCGTACACGCAAACTGTCAAGAAGCATCTCGTTACCTACAGGATCATATATTTGAACTAGAAAGGTGGTTAAAAAATGGAGGATAAAGATCAATGAGCAAAAATGCGCACATATAATATTCACATTGCGTCGGGAAACATGCCCCCCTATTAAAATAAATAATCAAATAATACCCCAACACTCGCATGTAAAATACCTCGGTATATATCTAGATCGGCGTTTAACGTGGAAATGGCATATAGAAGCTAAATTAACTCAAATGAAACTAAAAGCAATCCAAATAAGTTGGCTTATTGGAAAAAATTCTGTTCTTAGTCTCGATTGCAAACTTCTACCTTACAACTCTATCTTAAAGCCAATTTGGTGCTACGGTATTCAGTTATGGGGCACTGCCTCGGCTTCTAACATCGAAAAAATTCAAAGGCGCCAAAATAAACTTCTTCGAATAATCACAGCCGCCCCCTGGTACGTCAAAAACTCAAATATCCACAAGGATCTCAATGTGCCATTAGTAAAAACTATGATAACAAAATATGCAGTAAAATATTTAAAAACGCTGGAACTGCACCCAAATCCATTAGCTAGAAATATTTTAAATTATGGCGGCCGCACTCGCTTAAGAAGAAGAGACACTGCAGCACTCACCCAATCAGATGAGCGATAAACACCTACATATGTGAACAGATACCGTGATGACGAAATCTTTTTTGTTTGGCACTGGCAGGACATAAAGCAAATATTAGGATAAGATTTGATTAATTATTGTTAGTTCATATTTAATATATGAAGATTCAATAAACAAATACTGAAAAAAAAAACAATTAAAACAAAATTAATAAATTATGCTTTGGTTTTCCATGTTTTACTTAAGGGTTATCTATGTTTATAAAAAATAGTTGTTAAATGCTATTTTTAATTTGTTAAGTTCATATAAAACACATTTAGCTAGAACTTGCACTGCGACATTCACGTTCGACATTTTTTTTAAAGTCTTAACTACTGTCTGGACGCCTACGTCACGAAGACAGCAAGTAGTGTTTTTGGCAACTAATATGTATTTTCTTACTGTCTTGCCAGTACTGTCAAATGTAAACACTATGTTAATGACAACCTGCTTACAATTTTAGAGTAAAAATTAAATGTAGATGGCGAAATTGAAGCAACACGTTGCACAGTGATATTACAAACGTCTATTAGTTGATCCAAGAAAGAGCTCGACTAATTTTGGTTTGAATCCGTCGACTCCTAGGGGTACCCTTCTTTGGACCGCCAATTTCTTCACTTATTTTTCTTTTGAATCCTCTGCTAATTTTATTTAAAATCCGTCTACTGTTAGGGGTACCCCCCTTGGACCACCATTTTTTCACTTATTTTTCTTCTAAACGTATGGGCCGCAATTCGCAACGGAATTTGATAAAATTTAGCAGATGTCCATAAGTTATATATATTAAAAGAAATTCAGATATTTGTTTGCCAGACTCTTCTCTATAAAATAGCATCATTAGATTTTTTAAAAGTTATAGTCAAGAAATGCCTTTTTTGCAGCAGAAATCCCATAGTGCGTTGCGTATACAGATAGATATTTATGTGCTAGAATTTTGATAAAAAAATTTCTTTCAAAATTTGACATTTATCATAATATACCTCAAAAAGGCAAACAAAAAAATGCTCTATAAATTTTAAAAAATGCTGCAAAAATGCTCTTTAACCTTAATTATGCAAAAGAATGTTGTAAAGGATAAAATATGCAAAACTATGCACTAACAAATTGATGTCAAAATTCATAAAAAGCTCTAAAACGGATAAATATATGTATTGTTTCTGCCATCATTGGTCGCACAAGGAAAAACATGCAATTGCATATTTATGGTTTCCCTGGTAATTAGTATTCAACTCACAAATTTATACATATATTTTCATAAGAAATTCAGGTTTTCTAAACCCGAATTCAGTCGATTAACCTGGACAAACACAAAGCAAATAGTACATTTTTTTATTCTTTTCTTAATAAATAGATCTATCAATACAATCAAAAAGAATGACTATCCGTTACCTAGTTTTCGAGATATTGTATCTGAAAGCGGACCAAAATCTGTTTGTAACCAAAAATCTGTTTGTAATAATGTTAGCATATTTGGTAATATCGTTGGAAAATTTTCTGTCAAATAAGTTAATTCAATATTTTTTTTGGGGCACATGAAATTTTAAATTTTTACAACCTCACTTGTTCTACAGCAGTGATGCTCCTTCAAGCAAACAATTGTTAAGAAGCCCCCCATTGTTTTTCACGCTCATTACTTTTGTCATTCATCTTAAGATGAATGACTCATTACTTTTCCTTAATTCATCGATTAAGGAAAACTTAAGAATGTGTGTATTTTTTTCCTTTTGCTTAGATGAAATTACTGACATAAATTATCTCTGTCAGCTTGTTATTTGTGTTCGCTCCGTAGATAGTGAATACAAAGCTTTTGAAACAATGTTTTCGCTGGATTTTTCACGGAAATGTTACAGGCAAGTTTTTGTTCGTTGTTATACATATGTGATAAACTTATGTCGATCGTAGATCCTAAAAATTATGTTGGGGTCTGCACAGATGGTGCAAATTAAGAAGTATTTTAGACAAATCATATAAATTCTTTTTTTTTCCTTGTAAATCTAAATTAAAATCATTAAGAAATTACGTGGTATCCTACAAAAATGCTAAATCGGGAATAAACAAACAGTTTTTTTTCAAAACTTTAATTAGAATTTATCAGTTTTTATTTATCATTTGCTCTGCAGTCTTCATTGCGGGGTTATCAATTATAAATGTTAATGCTAGAGCAGCCTGATGAATAACACAAAGAAAGGTATTAACATCAAAACCAGTACATTTTTTAGGATCTACAATCGCCAGACGTTTATCACATACAACAAACAAAAATTTACCCGTAAAGATTCCAGAGAAAACATTGTTTCAAAAACTTGGTATTTACTAAACGGAATGAACGCAAATAACAAGCTCACATTTATTTAGGTATGTCATTACTTTCATCTAAGCAAAAGAAAAAAAAAACACAATTTCTTAATTTCTCCTTAATCACTAACTCTACAGATGTCCGTAATCGACGGAAGTTGATCATATACAATTAATTCAGTGTGAAGTGTATTATTATAAATTTTATACAACTAAAACAATTTCTTGTTATTAAATATTAATAAAAATTGTGCATTTAGTTTTGCGTGTCACTGTACCTAAAAATTCTCTCACAATACATATGCTAAACATTTTTGAACACCAATGTTCTACAGGCAGGCACCAATGTGCGACGTGAGATATGTACATTGAAATACTCGCGCAAAAGAGTCTTTGTTTCGTAAGCTGTTTGGCAAGTGGCACTATCCCGTTGGAACCACATATCGTCCATGTCCAAATCCTTAATTTCTGGCTACGATGGCGAATCCCATTTATGGTAACTGCTTGGCCGACCTTATTTTAGAAGAAGTACGGGCCGATGACGCCGCCGGTCCATAAACCGCACCAAACAGACTCTTTGTGGATCAATCGGCTTTTTAACAATCAATCGAGGATTCTCATTTGCTAAATGCAACAATTCTGCTTGTTAACGAATCCACTGAACTGACCAAAAAAAAATCACGAAGTGCACGAAATGCATTTTGATTTGAACGCATATTTTCGTAAAAGGCTTCAACAATCTTAACGCGCTGATTAATTGTGTACCTCTCCATGGTTGGATTTGTCAAACACTGAAACAAAGAAATGTTAAATTAAGTTGGGCAAAAAACTTGGTGTAACTCACAATTAACATCGAGCATTATGGTTGGGCCACCCTTTATGTATTAGTAGTCTGAAACTATCGATAGTTGACATTATCGATATATGCGATAGATGCGATAGTTTTCTAAAAACCATCGATAACAATTTATAGTCTTTAAAACTTACAATATTACCTACAAAATACAAAACATTTTTAAGAAGGGCAGTAAAGTAAGTATACCGATCGATGCCCGTCAGTTCGGCGGCCTGGCTGAAAGGACAGTGAAAATCGGTCCACCATTTTACAATGCCCCATACAAGCATCTTTCCGGAATAGAGTCTTTGTGGCCATAAATATTCTTATTGTGTTGGTATATAGATTAAATTTGGTCGAAACTTATTTGATTGGAAACTAAATCATCTTACCAAATTTTATTCAAATCGGTCAATATTTGACCATAGAGCTGAATGTCATTAGTATTTTCTTGATATGTTACCTGCATTTGAGGAGTATTAGGTTTAGGTCCAACAGAACGCTTAGCGAAAGAGTGTACAAGGCATCCTATATAGTTGGCAGTGTGACTACCAGTTGCTACGTTGGGGTCGTTTTTAGACTTATCGTAAAAGGATGTACAATGTAATTCTCCATATACAGCGCAAACAGGGGATAAATAGCAGTATGCCTTAGTGTGCCAAAATTCTTGGCAATTTAAACATTGAAAAACACTATTTCTTTTGTGCGGCTCCCCTATCGTAATTTTCCTATACAGGATATATTTCAGACTATTAATAGGATGCGTTTCGTTTTTATTAGCTTAACGTCGCCGGGTTCTAACTCCAGTCGAAATAGAGGCTGGGGATTTTTTTCTCTATTTTTAATATTGATTAAATTTTTGTAGACGATTTTTTTATATTTGATAACATTTTGTGCTTCAGAGGATTTCTCATCCAGAATTGCAAAACGATTTTGGGAATTAATTCTATCAAATGCACCATCTTTTTATACTTTTAGGCTTGAAATTGCCGTTTCTAATTTAAGTCGTCTAGAAAAAACCATGGAAACATAAGTCCAAACAGTTAATAATTTTATGAACACAATGGGATAAGACTGTAATCGATGTTATTGCAAGCTGTACTTAAGAAGTCATGAACTGTTTAAAAATTCGCTTTTTGAACGCAAATGGCATCCGTCAGCATAAAAATGATCCAGAATACTTTCTTAAAAATAAACAAATTGATGTAATGATGGTTTTTGAAACTCATTTGATCTCAAGAAATACGTGTCAAATCAAGGGCTATACATACCTATATTATATAATACTTGTGGAGGTTTTGCCGTTTTGATAAAAACCCGAATTAAACACTACTTAATGTGTGATCATTGTGAAGCTTATCTGCAAGCAACGAACATTTGTGTTGAAAAGCTTAATAGAAACACAGTAATTTTATCTTTATACGGTGCGTTCGGGATAACGTCAACATTCCATTTCGTCAACATCCAAAAAACATCAATACTTTTTTATTTATATTGTTTACTCTAAAACGACAACCAAACCTCAATGCTCCAGTGCTACCAGCAAGGAATTCGGAAATTACACATAACTGGGTACTAGAGGTCTGCACCAGTGATGCCATTAGGATACGAAAGATACATTTTTCGTATCTTTTGATGACTTCAGGTATCATGTATAATCCTGACATTTTTCGTATCTTTTGAATCTGTAGGCAAAATGTACAGAAATAAAATATTAAACTTTTCGTCTCTGACAAAGTTTTTTAAAATTTTCATTTCGTTATAAATACTAAAAAACAGTGAAAACATGTATTTTACTGTTAGGTTTTCTAAGTTCTGCTGTCGTCTGCTTATTCTTGTGTGTGTGTTAAGCTGAAATTTTAGAAGATATATAATTCGTATATTAATTTTTACAAAAATGAATTTGTTTTGATAACATCCAAAGATAGTTACATATAATTAATTTTAAAGTTTGCTTACTGTATTTTAAAAAATTACATTCCTAATATTTATGACTTAAATAAATATAAAAATGAATTTATATGACATAATTTTCTTTTCAATATTCATTAAACACACGAATGATTAGTGTGATTTTTAACTTAACTCAGGTTTTTTTATTGTAAGATGTATGAATTTGAGTTCATCAAACAATCATAGCTGCCAGATTTGACGATTTATCGTCATTTTGACGATTTTTAGGTACAAAATTGGTCTATTGACGATAGGACGATTTATACCCCAAATTTGACGATTTTAACCCCAGGATTACCGTCTTGGTCTGGCCAGACCAAATTTGTGTTTTGCTATGTTCTGAATCGAATGAAACCAATTTGGTTGCGATTGGAGCAAATAAGTGGGGTTAAATTCCATTTTGATGTAAAAGTCTATGAAATTACCCTCTTGGTTTTTTTTTTCCTTGAAAGATATTTCAAGTAGGACAAAAGATTAAAAAAACAGATACGTGAATTCTAGAAATGTTATCTTCTAAATCGAATGAATCAAGTTTGAATCAAAGCAGAAAACTACGGCCCATTATGCGCTTAGTTCAATCTAACTACAAAAAACTAACGCAAAACCCGTTTCAGCTGTAGTAGATGCGAAAAAGCAATGTTCGAAATCAAAGACTAAATTTTCGATGGCTTGCATATGGAATAAAATTATATAATAAATTTGTATAATCCAAAGTAATTAGCATACGTTCAATAAAAAATATATTTATTTACTTTATATTTAATTGGGGGTTTTAGCTGTACAAATTGTGGTCTGGCCAGACCAAGAGGAGAACTTAGTGGTTACCGAGTTACCGAGAATCCTAGTGTTAAAATGACAAATTTTGTTCAAATTTACAAATATTTTTAAAAAAAATTCACATTTTAGTTAAGCTTCTAATATAATTTTATTTGAATTATTTGATTGGCAGTAACTTTCATGTCTTAGCTGTTCATCATATTAAATACGATTGTTTTTTTTAGCACTATGAATATTTTTAAGAGTTCTAGCATAACTTGTAAACTGATAGAATTTTTGTGCAAAAATTTTTTTAAAAACAAAAATTCGTATTTTGATACTTATTTTTAAATTTGATTTTAAATAATTTATTTATAAATTTTTTACGGCCATGTTCTGGAACTGGAAATCACGAGAAATTGAAATCGAACAAAATTTTAAATTTATCCTGTGTTTAAAGTTTATAAAAATATTTTTTTTTATACGCCTCATATCTTGAGGTCCACTAACCTTTACCACTTCCTCTTTTCAAATCAGGAAAACATGCGTTCAATTAAAAAAAAAATTTATTGAAAATATCCAATTGGGCCCAAGTGTACTGGTACACGACTAGAACCAATAGTACTAGTGATTTTCTAAGAACACACAATGCTAATTTGAGCATTAAGATAGTATAGAAAAGTACAGTCGAGAACTAGCACTGGTGATCTTTTTACTAGTTTAGTACTAGCTAGGTACTAGTTCGATCTCCAGCAGGTAAACTTTTCTTTCAGAAAGTCTGATTTTATTAGTGTTTACCAGACTTAATTTCTTAAGCAGGATTTTCGACGTGAAAAATGGGTGTTTGATATACTTTGGTTTTAGTTTATTTTATTAGTTTTCTTATGAATGCCAATACCCTTGAAAAATGTTTGGTTGTGTTACTTCAATAATAAGTTTCTTAACGAACATTTTTATTTAATTTCAAAAATAGGCGGAATATATTAAAATTTTATTAGCAACGAAAACTAAAAATAACAATTAATTTTCAAAACTTATAAAAATTGAGTGGTTTTTTACAATGACGATTTTTGTGACGATTTAGCATAGTCAATTTGACGATTTTGACGATTTTTTCCTCAAAATTTTACGATTTTCGACCAATTTTATCTGGCAGCTATGCAAACAATAAACAATAATAGGGACACACACACAATTAGTGTTAGTGTATGTGGCTGTGTTGATCTCTCATTTAAAATGATTGAGCGTGAATGACTAGCTCTCATTTTTTTACACATTTGATTTAAATATTTAATACACACACAACAATCATTTGGCTAGCAAATACATTTGTGCAGACCTCTAGTAGAGATCTGCATTTGTGCGATTAAACGACACATCCCTCCAAGCAATTGGTAGAGTGTTTTTCGACTGTCTACGAATTTTAACTACTTCGTCACATTTGGTAGTTAAAGAGTAGATTTTTCGGAATTAAACAACAACAAAATACGTTAGAATCGAATTATGAGTTCTCAAATTATACTTTTTCGTCACTTTAATGAGTAACAGTTATATAATTACAACAATAGCACGACTGAACAATTCCCATACTATATTGACTTCTTTGCAACGATTTGCTGTTTAATAGTGAATACTACAAAAGGAAAATGCGTAAAAGAGCACAGTTTGTATTTAAGTTGCCATGTGATCAATGCTACGAGCGTGTGAAATAATATAAATTTATAAAATTATGTAAAATAAAGTGGAATTTTTAATATTTGAAAAATGAAATAGTTATAGTACCGTATGTACTTAAAATTAGAACTCCGCGGAATCCAAATGTTACCGAAAAGCCTTCTAGTTCACGAAAGTTGTATAAATGAGTGCACAAAACAGCCCAAACTTATTCTTCGGTTAGATTGGGTAAAGTTTTAATAATTTTTCAAACATATTTTTTTAGAGCTTATGAAAATGAAATTAAATAAATAATTTGATAATAATCTTTTTTTAAAGTATATTAGCGATTTTTTAACTGTTTGTTTATTTAATGACTTTAAAAATTTTTGTGTGAAATTTAGTGTTTTTGTTTAATTTTTCTAGTGAAGAAAATTTGTAAAATAAGTTTTGTACAGTAATAAAAGGATATGTTAGTTATAATATGATGAAAGTTTACAAAGTTAGTGTGTGAACAAATTTGTGATTTTCTGAAAATTCCTTTAACAAAATTTGTCCACATTAGGTTTTTAACTTTAAAACATTAACAGCTATTTTGATTAAATGTAGATTTTTTAATATTTGTTTAACTTTAAGCCTATTTATTTTATATTTTACTTAAAACTTCCCTTACAAGATCAAACAAAGATAAACAGTAAAATGGCGCACTTTTTATTATAAAGAACAATAAGAAAAAATGTAACTTCAAAAGAGTGGTTTTTGGAGCCAAATGCGATACTACTAAATTTAATTGATATTAAACTTCCAAAACGCTCTAATTCGTCATATAATATAGACACTAAGTGGATTCTTAAAGTAAATATTACCATAGTGGGACACTTCCTCCCGAACGATGTAACTACATCAATAAAAATTGAATAGCAAAAGCGATAGATTTTTGCTAAATGGGGAAACTATTTAGATTATTTTTCGATCGAAATTGTTTGCAGGGACAATAATAGGGACACACACACAATTAGTGTTAGTGTATGTGGCTGTGTTGATCTCTCATTTAAAATGATTGAGCGTGAATGACTAGCTCTCATTTTTTTACACATTTGATTTAAATATTTAATACACACAACAATCATTTGGCTAGCAAATACATTTGTGCAGACCTCTAGTAGAGATCTGCATTTGTGCGATTAAACGACACATCCCTCCAAGCAATTGGTAGAGTGTTTTTCGACTGTCTACGAATTTTAGCTACTTCGTCACATTTGGTAGTTAAAGAGTAGATTTTTCGGAATTAAACAACAACAAAATACGTTAGAATCGAATTATGAGTTCTCAAATTATACTTTTTCGTCACTTTAATGAGTTGTACAGGTAATTGTAACAGTTATATAATTACAACAATAGCACGACTGAACAATTCCCATACTATATTGACTTCTTTGCAACGATTTGCTGTTTAATAGTGAATACTACAAAAGGAAAATGCGTAAAAGAGCACAGTTTGTATTTAAGTTGCCATGTGATCAATGCTACGAGCGTGTGAAATAATATAAATTTATAAAATTATGTAAAATAAAGTGGAATTTTTAATATTTGAAAAATGAAATAGTTATAGTACCGTATGTACTTAAAATTAGAACTCCGCGGAATCCAAATGTTACCGAAAAGCCTTCTAGTTCACGAAAGTTGTATAAATGAGTGCACAAAACAGCCCAAACTTATTCTTCGGTTAGATTGGGTAAAGTTTTAATAATTTTTCAAACATATTTTTTTAGAGCTTATGAAAATGAAATTAAATAAATAATTTGATAATAATCTTTTTTTAAAGTATATTAGCGATTTTTTAACTGTTTGTTTATTTAATGACTTTAAAAATTTTTGTGTGAAATTTAGTGTTTTTGTTTAATTTTTCTAGTGAAGAAAATTTGTAAAATAAGTTTTGTGCAGTAATAAAAGGATATGTTAGTTATAATATGATGAAAGTTTACAAAGTTAGTGTGTGAACAAATTTGTGATTTTCTGAAAATTCCTTTAACAAAATTTGTCCACATTAGGTTTTTAACTTTAAAACATTAACAGCTATTTTGATTAAATGTAGATTTTTTAATATTTGTTTAACTTTAAGCCTATTTATTTTATATTTTACTTAAAACTTCCCTTACAAGATCAAACAAAGATAAACAGTAAAATGGCGCACTTTTTATTATAAAGAACAATAAGAAAAAATGTAACTTCAAAAGAGTGGTTTTTGGAGCCAAATGCGATACTACTAAATTTAATTGATATTAAACTTCCAAAACGCTCTAATTCGTCATATAATATAGACACTAAGTGGATTCTTAAAGTAAATATTACCATAGTGGGACACTTCCTCCCGAACGATGTAACTACATCAATAAAAATTGAATAGCAAAAGCGATAGATTTTTGCTAAATGGGGAAACTATTTAGATTATTTTTCGATCGAAATTGTTTGCAGGGACAATAATAGGGACACACACACAATTAGTGTTAGTGTATGTGGCTGTGTTGATCTCTCTTTAGCTCTCATTCTTTTACACATTTGATTTGAATATCAAATACACACACAACAATCATTTGGCTAGCAAATACATTTGTGCAGACCTCTACTGGGTACCAAATTACACATATGTAGCAAAATAACACACACGAATCGAAAACGTAGCTTTGGTGCAATGAATTCGCCTTGCAAACCCTTATTTATATTCCTTATTTGCAACTTAATCTTTAGGCTTACAAAAAAATCAAAGCTTACCAATTGCAAAGAAAGAACCGGATGAACATGTACATATAAAGGCACGTATCTATGCACAGTATTTATTTCCGAACATCGACGAAAGAGCAGGCCAAAAATGTTTTTGTACAAGCGTAAGCAACATAAATTTTAAAAACTCGCTTTGAGTGGTTCTGTTTGATTGAAGCAAACTTATTGACTTATGTGCTGTTTTCACAAGACAAGTGCTTGAACGTGTTGTAACATTTATTTGAAAAGCACTCAGTTTTTTGAGTGTTTTTCATATAAATTTTACTACTCGTTCAAGCACTCGTGGTGTGAAAACAGCACATTATGGTACTTACTTGGAGGCCACACGATGAATTTTTGTCTTTCAATTCCTTTCAATTTGCTCTCACTCTCATTTTTTTTACTAACACACTTTTTAAATTGATCACGAGATTGCTCACAATTTTAACTACCCATTTGCTTGGCAATTTTACGTTCAATTTAACAGCTGATTAGAAGTTTAGTGAGCAAATTTTTCGTTTGTCAGTATAAATTCTTTTCTTGATGACATATTGAAAGTAAATTGCTTAAAAATTGCGTGCAGCCTACGTCACAGCTTTCAATTTATGTAAATTTTGACAAACAGTATATGTAAAAGACTATCAACAAAAAGTTGATCGTGTGGCCGCAAGGTTACACAATAAGGGCCTTAGTAATTACTACCTCGCTTTATTGCAGCTACATAAAACGAATTTTGACCTATCATCGAAATAAAACTCTTTATTAACTAATTTGAGTTTTTCTCTCTAAGATACAGTCAGCAGCAAAGTCTGCGTACAAGCCATTGATATGTTTTCAAAACTAAAAATGTAAAGTAGGATTAGTTCTAAAAATAAGAGCGATAGTTCATAACTACAAAATAAACTAACAGCCTATTCAAAAAGACATGTGGGCATTTCCTGGGGTCACGAACGTATGTACGTTCGTACGCTTTTGATGTACAAATAATATAGAAAACAAAACTTTTCCTAGCATTTTTTTGCG
Organism: Pollenia amentaria; assembly: GCA_943735925.1. Lineage (NCBI taxonomy): Eukaryota > Metazoa > Arthropoda > Insecta > Diptera > Polleniidae > Pollenia > Pollenia amentaria. The sequence continues at coordinate 3,979,473 of OX031006.1, read as the reverse complement.
ATTCGATAGCATTTTGGTATCTCTGTTTAGTGCAAAAGATGGATTTCATCGAGATTAAGTTTTCATAATGATAGTTATAAGCATGTGGTCACGAACGTACGCAAAATAGAAGTCAACTTTGGCTGACTGTAAAGTTGTGTTGTTCCGGAACGACCTAGTTCCAATGAACGATTCCCTAGTAGGAACGGTGTGGACTTTTTTCAGAGTTACTTTTTTATCGTTCCTTGTTCCGCAAATGCAGTCATCCTCACATGTGTATCGTTCACTTATTTCTGAACACTTCGAACAAGGTCGATTTTTTAATCAAATTCAAAAGTAACCACAGCAATTTATTTTATCAATATATCACCCGTTGACCACCTGCAACGGCATGCAGGTGGTAAACAAACAGTAACATTTGTTTGTTGGTGATAATTGTTTTTACGAACGACAGAGCGGTTTTCTCGTTCCTCGTTCTTTCATTGTTCAAAGTAAAAAAACGGGAACGATGAATGTAAGGAACGACCCAGTTCCTTTAATCTTTCGGAGCCCAACTCTACCTGAGTGTAGTATAATGTAAAAATCTGCGAAATGGAACGGAATATTCAAACATGATTCATTTATTTTAAAAGTGTCTTAATGTAGGTCCAGTATTCCTATCCAGTATTTACTCAATAAAATATCTCTATTGGTTTTTGTTTAACTGGCTTAAGTACAGGTTGCGAGCGTAGGTGTCGATTTTTCCATGTTTCAACCTTTAATCGAACTTTTTTAGTGTCCTTACACTTTTCTCTTCTTATTTGATTGTAATAGAGATTTAAATGAAATAGTACCAACATAAACAATTTTTTTGCTTGTAAAATAATTATATAAAAAGTGTCTTTAGAAGTAGCTTAAAGTGAAAATATTAAATTTTTCCGTTTCCAGCCCAATTTCCTCAAGTAAACCAGCTGAGATATCATAGCATATCATTTATACCATTCTATTATAAAAACATAGACTTTTATAATTATAAACAATAAAACACGATGATTATCAGCATTTTATGTTTCCATTCTGGTTTACCATTCGGAGGAAATGCCCATATGAAAAAATCTGCGTACAAAAATTGGAGTTTTTTGTTTCAAATTTTTAATTAAAAAAAAAAACAATTAATATCAAGTTGAAATTTCTTTTGGTTAGAGAACCTCCGCTAAACGTTTTGGCATAGAAGCGACAACCTTCGACGTCTCTTGAACGGAAATTTTGTTCCATTCTTCAATTATCAAATTTTTAATGTTTGTTTGGAATGAATTTTGTGCTGTCGAATACCAGGATCCAATAAATCCTATAAATGTTCTATGGGACTCATGTATGGAGACTGGGTAGGGTTTTAAGCTGTTGTGGGATTTTGTAGAGTAGCCAAAGCTTCGTATTATGAGCCGTATGCTTTGGGTCGTTATATTGTTAAAACATGTAATCGATACACAGGTTCAATTTGTCTACGCTGGGCTGCAAATTTTCTATTAATATATCAAGATATACTTATGTATCCATTTAAGAAGTAAACATATCCAAATTTCCGACACCTTGGCACGTAGAAAGCCTCTGGTGTCACTTTAAAATCGTCAGAAGCGAATTGCTTTTGCCAATGATGTTTTACAGGGTTACTTAAATCCTTTGGATCAAGCGGTTTTCCTTGTTTCTCCACACAAGCTGGTTACACCTTATACGAAATATGCAAAACTTGCTCTCGACTGTATATTAAACCTTTGCCAGAAATAGTCTAGCTTATTTATAAATTACTTGGCACTATTGACTGTGAGTGTTAAACGGCAAAGATTTCTGGATATAGTATGGTTACTATCCAAACATGTCAAATCATCCTGTCCGTGGGTGCAATCCCAGAAATAAAAAATTTATTAAAAGTTTAATGATAAAGTAAAAATGTGATTGCGTTTGGTGCAGAAATTTTTTTTAGAGAAAAAAAAATCAGGGGTGTGCTGGAAGTCGAAAACGTAAAACGCAAGAATTTGGAAGTTGTTTTAAACACACTTTTAATCAAATTTTTATAATTTTTGTTATACAATTCTGGTTAATAGAGAAATAATTTATATAATATTTGTCATAAAATTCTTTTATTACAAAAATCTTATAATCGATTTCTAGCACACCCTTGATAATGAGCCTTCATACTTTTTTTATGCTCTATTCAACTATGCTATGCCATTTTTCCTTTTTGCAAAAATTGTTAAAATTTATATGCCTAATGTACACACATACATATATTTTTTTCTTTTTCTTGTATTTTCTTTTTTAAAAGTTTTAGTATTCACGTTTATATTAAATACTTAAAATTAAAATTTAATCAATTAATGCGTCCATCGCTTGTAAATTGATATCATAAAAACGAATTTATGTTAAAAAATCGATTGCTGAGTTAACGACCGACGAAACTGACGTCAGTTTAAGTCTGAAAATAATAATAGAATATTTGCTTAATATTTGTAAAATGACTTTATTTTCCATGATAAGACAAATAAACGTTTACTTTGTTGTTTTATTATTAATTAAATATACCATTTTTTTTTTTGCTCAATATGTAATAATAAAATGTTAATATTTAAAATGATAAAATTAGAACAGAAATTAATAATTAAATAATATTATATGCATATAAAAAATCAACCAATAGTGGTAGAATACGAAGATCTTAATCTAGAAAATATAATAAGTTCAATAAAAAATAACTCAACTTTACAAAAAGCAGCAATAAAAAACAAACACATTTAATACACGATCAATATAATTTGTAAAATTATAAAATATGGCAAAGGAGAGTTAATTTTGCGTCATTACATTAATAAAAAAGATATGAAAACGTATAAAATTTATTTTAAATCATTTAGCACCAAACTAAATTTATAAATATTTATATGTGTATGTTGATATTTAAGTGTTATTTGTAAACCGTTTTAATTATTCTCTCTTCAATAATACGAAAATATTTTCTGGTTTTATTTTGTGCGTGAGCGAAAAATAAAATACTTATATGAGTGTTTTTTTATTTCTTGATGTATAGGACTTCATTATATTGACAAGATTTAAAATTTGATTGTGCAAAAGTTCACACAAATATTTTATATTATATTATCAAATTTCTTAAAAAAATTTTAAATAAAATAATCTTATTGAAATAATAATTAGCACTGACAACTGATGTTTTTTTACTAACGCACTGTAGCATTTGTTGAGCTAAAGTACATTTTTTTGCGCAATTCTTATATTTTTATGTATGTAGTCTCTAGTTCAATGTACGAAAATGTGCTACCACCTTTTAGTTGAAGGAATTCGATTTAAAGAAGCTGACATTTAAATTTGCGATTTGTGTGTTTATATGTTTTACGGCCCTTTTTCCCCCTGTGTTCCTTGTCTTTGCGAATTTCACGAACCAAAGTATAGAAGGCATCGTCTACACCCATACGGGTCTTCGCCGATGTCTCTACAAATGGTATGCCATATTGTTTAGCTATCTGTAAATAAAGAAAAAACAAAAAGAAAACATTTAGAACAAGATTTTTCACACGAATATTTTATTTGGCATTATACCTCTCTAGCTTGATTCATATTTACTGCCCACGCTTGTAAATCACATTTATTGCCCACTAAAACCATTGGTACCTCTTCAGCATCCTTAACGCGTTTTATTTGTTCACGATATGTGCCAATATCTTCAAAAGATTTTGCACTGTTTACTGCAAAAACTAATAAAAAGCCTTCACCTGTACGCATGTATTGATCACGCATAGCAGAATATTCTTCTTGGCCAGCTGTGTCTAAGATATCTAACAGGCACGTTTCGCCATCTAGCAATGGAAAAATTAAAAATAAATGTATGTATGTATGTATGTATATATGTAAAAGGTGCTCCAACCAAAACGCACGATGTTAATTGTAAATAAAACAAAAAGTTTTCAGAGAATTATCTTAACATTATTTATTATGAGGAAATATGACAATTAGGAGTGAAATAAAATATCGTCCAAATGCTCGCATTATATTTTTACTGCATTATGTTTAGCAGTAACTAGTAAAGTTTTACTGTATACTGAAAAAAAAAAACGCAGTAACCAGTAAAAATTTTTCAGTAACCAGTAACATTTTACTGCATACTGAAAAATTGCAGTATTCAGTAAAGTTTTACTGATTACTGAAAAAAATCTGTATTCACTTTTAAGTTGAATTTTAGATAATTTTCAGGTAATATATATTTCTTTACATTTGTTTCAGTAATAAGCCAAAATTAACACATTACTGCATTATTAAAGTAATCAGTACACATTTACTGAATACTGCAATTTTTTCCGCAACCGGTAAAATTTATAAAGCATATTTTTTAATGCAGTACTCCCATGTATGACTGAGGTTCAATGTCGTAATGTGCCCAATTATTTTATCCTTTAACTCTTGAATTGTCCTTGGCTTATTGAGGTACACTTTTTCTTTTAAATATCACCAATGAAAGAAGTCCAACGGTGTCAAATCACATGATCGTAGCGGCCAATTAACATCGCCACGATGTGAGATAACACGGCCATTGAATTTATCGCGCAAAACTCATTGTTTCGTTAGCTGTGTGGCAAGTGGCACCATCCTGTTGGAACCACATATCGCCCAGGTCCATATCTTTAACTTCTGGCCACAAGAAGTCCGTTATCATATTGCGATAGCGAACACCATTCGCCATTCATTATATTAGAAGAAGTACGGCCCGGCCCGATGACGCCGACAGTCCACAAACCGCACCAAACAGTCACTGTTTGAGGATCCGTCGGCTTTTCGACAATCACTCGTGGATTCTCATTTGCCCAAATGCGGCAATTCTGCTTGTTAACGAATCCACTGGGCTGACTAAGAAAATTACGATGTGCACGAAATGCATTTTGATTTGAACGCCCATTTTCGTAAAAGGCTTCAATAACCTTAACGCGCTGCTTAATTGTGTACCTCTCCATGGTTAGATTTGTCAAACACTGAAACAATGAAATGTTAAATTAAGTTGGGCAAAAACAATTAACATCGAGCATTATGGTTGGGCCAACCTTTATGCATTAGTAGTCTGAAACTATCGATAGTATGCGATAGGTTTCTTAAAACCATCGATAACAATTGATAGTCTTTTAAACTTACAATATTACCTACAAAATACAAAACATTTTTAACAAAATCATTAAAGTAAATATAACGATCGATGTCCGTCAGTTCGGCGGGTTGGTTAAGAGAACAGGTCACAATTTTGGAGATAATTTAATTTAATGAATGGTGAGAATCAGTTAATTATTTTACATAGCCCCAAAACAAACATATTTCCGGAATAGAGTCTTTGTGGCCATAATTATTCTTATTATGTTGGTATTAAATTAAATTTGATCCAAACCTATTTTTTTGGAATCGGTAAATATTTGACCATAGAGCTCCCATAAAAATAAAGGGTGATTTATCACGAGGTTTGATTTTCAATATGCTTTTTTACAGATCACGGGCGACTCATATCAAACCGCTTTGTCATTTTTGTTCAGTATCATTTGGAAAGTCATCAAGGATACCTTCACACCAAAACAGCGTCTCCAAATTGTTCGGCTGTGCTCTGGAAAAACTAAATGAAAATTCGGTGTTTTATCGTGAAATTTTGTCCAGTGATGAAGCACATATCAGGCTCAATAAATACGTTAATAAACAAAATTGCCGTATTTTGGCCGATAAACAACGCGAAGAGTACGAAGAGCATATTTTCTCAAAATGAGTGAAATCAGAATTTTACCGTCAATGGTAACCGTTATCGCACCATGTTAACGGACTATGTGCTTCCTGAAATTCAAGCACATGGTCTCGGTGAGCTCTGGTTTCTACACGCAGGCGCTCTGAGCCATACATCGCGTGAAACAATGACATTGTTGAGAAATCATTTTGGTTAGCACTTAATTACAAGTTTTGCTACGGTAAATTGGCCACCTAGAGCGATATCACACCTTCGGACTGTTTTCTCTGGGGATATGTAAGGTCTGAGGTCTTCCAACATTACTTGTGTTATTCATGAGATACCAGTCGCTATGCTTGAAAAAGTCGCCCCAAAATTCGACCTTCCGACTGGACCACCTCAGACGTAGGCATGGCCAACATTTACATGATATAATTTTCAAACAGTAAATGCCATAAATTGTTCTAATTTCACTTTCAAATTTATTACATTATAAATCAAACCTCACGATGAATCACCTGATACTTCTGCCGAAAATTGCTTTTAATGCCATAACTTCCTTATTAATGTTGGTATTGACATAACAATTGGCGACAATAACATTTACGATAGCTTCTAAGCCACGCAAAAAATGCTTTGCTGGTAGGCCGAAAATTAATGATATGGCCAATATAAGCCTACCGTCCTAAAATCACTTAAAGGCAAACAAATCTTATATAGATGAAGATTAGGGTGGGTCATCTTTTTACGTCAAAATAAATAAAAATTGCTACAAAAAAGTTAAAAAGTCACATCTTGAATCCGCGCCGGAGCTCGTAAAGGTTCGGTCACATATGTCAAATATTTTCCCAATTTTTGTTCGACTGTGTTTTCCTAAAATTTGTTTAAAACAATAAAAATATTTACTGCCAGGCCCACAACGTCGACAAGAACATTTCTTTCGCATTTTTATATTGAAAACAATAATAACAAATTTAAATTTGTTTTTGTTTTCAATATAAATATAAGAAAAAAATGTTCTCGTCGACATAGTGGGCCTGGCAGTTATATATTAAAATAAATATTTGATCAAATTGTCAAAAAATTATAATAAATAAATAAAAATACATACAATCTGGGAATTAGTCCTTTTCATAAGTCACTTTTTTATATTCAAAAGTTTTTTATTTTCGAATTTATTCTACGAGCTAAATTTTAATTTTATAAAGCTTTTTGTAATAGTTCTTTTCCTAAAATTTTTAGGAATGACTTTATACACTACCAGACTATTATCTTGTATCTTCTTGTTACATTTTACTTTAGCTATCCTTTGCATTACATTCTGCTGGTGTCTAATAATTGTAATTTTGGATAGCAATAAAATATATTGTATGTAGACCATATTTCACCACTAAAGCATTATTCGTTACTGTTTTGGACGTTATAAAGTGTTTCCGACAGTAAACCTACAGTAAATTATACACCGATCTTCATAAAGTTTGGTAGTATGGTTAAAAGTCATAAAAACTTAAGCACTAAAATTTTTATTTTTTGTCAGTATCCCAGTTCTGAATCGATATAACAATATCCGTCCGGATGGCTGTCCATGTTAACCTTATTCGCAAAGTACAGGTCGCAGTTTTGGAGATAATATAATTAAATTTGGTGTATAAGTTTCAATCGTCATAAGAAGTAGAAAGAATTGGTCCATAATTTCACATTGCCCGCATAAGAACTTCTTTTCCGAAAATTCTTTGTGCCAATAAATCATCATTATTTTAGTATTTGAAATTAATTTGCAACCCTATTTACCTTACCAAATATTATGGTAATCGGTCCATATGTTACCATAGTTCTTATACATATACTACTTCTGTAAATAGCTTTTAATGCCATAGTTATTTATAAATGTTGGTCTTGTATAATTTGTAACATAGATTCGTATATTGTATCCATATTATATAAATTATTTATTTACTTAAGGAAAATGCATTTTGTAACATATTGAATCATAGAGATAACACAGGATACATTTTTACAAAAATATGCAAATTGAGAGCGTAAAGTGACAGTTCTTGACTGACAAACAAAAAGCATACAAATTGTGAAAAAATTGTTTAAAAAAAGAAAAGTGGAAATAAAGCTAAAATAAAAACAAAAAGTAAATACCTACATTTTAATTAATTAAACTTGTTTGTGAAGCAATTATATGGCTACATACCACTTTTTTTGTTATGTTAATTTTTTGGTGTTGTAAAAGTGTCAAGTACTCGGGTACTTAGAACAGCACCTGTTTTTAAAGTAATCAATAGTAAAAAAGTATTCATGTACTATTGATAAAATTTAGCCGGACACAAATTAGCAAAATTAAATAAAATAAAAAACAAACAAATATGAAAGATTACATAAAATAATTTGTTTGTATTTTCAAAATATGTTGGTGTTATAAAAAGGATTTAATCGAGTACCGATAAGAAAACGAGTTAAGTAGTCAAAAGTGTAAACATTTTTCAACACTTCAATTATTTGCCATCAACTGTTGCCGTTATTTTACGAATTTTTACAAATTTTGCGTTCACGTACTTTTTTGGACAACAGCTTTTTATGAGAGCAAATTTTTAAGTTTACTCATTAACTGCATTTTACTGTAAAAGTACTCAAACGCACCTATTATGGCAAACAAATATTTGACATTTTTTGTACCTAAAGAATTAAGTATTTTTGAAAAAAAGTCACCTGCAATTTTAATTTTTTATTTACTATCAATTATTATTAATTAAAAGTGAAAACATTTTTAATTAAAACTTAAAAAAAAAATAAAACTTTGTTTCTGATTTGCGTTTGAGAACACACAAGTTTTTATTATTTTTTGCTGAACTTTATTGCATTTTACTAAATTGGGTTCGCGTTAGGGTTGCCAGTCGTACTGTTTTTATCAGTACATGTTCTGTTTTTTATTTAAAGTACTGATTTATGCATAACAAGCAAATCAGGACGCAAATGTACTGATTTTTTCATATATGTGTACTGTTTTTGTACTGCTATTATATATTAATTTTGTGCAATATATAAAATAGTTTCTCATATTGACAAATTGTTTGCTATAAAAATATTAATATAATGGTAGTTCGTTTACGAATTTCAGAAAATATGTAATTTCATTTCTTCCATTCCACATTCAAACGCATTTACAGAACGAATCTTTAGTTTAATGTTTCCAAGTGAAGAAAAGAGAGAAACTGGCTCTTAATATAAAATCTAGAGAGTGAGTTGCTGATAAAGACAAACTTTGGTTATAGTTGTAATGAGTTTTACAATTTCTTGAAGACTGAATACGGGAAAGAAATTGAAGACAATGTAAAAAGGCGATAAATATTTGTAACTTGTATATATGTATATTAAATTTTAATATGCATGTCCATACATATAGAAGAGCCACACAAAAGAAATGGTCCCGTTCAGTGTTTAAACTGTCAAGAATATGGTCATACTAAGGCATATTGCTATTTACCCCCTGTTTGCGTAGTATGTGGTGAATTACATGGTACAGATCTTTGCGATAAGTCTAAAACCGACCCCAACGTAAAAAAATGTAGCAACTGTGGCGGTAATCACACTGCCAATTATAGAGGATGCCCTGTATATACCATCGTCAAGCAGTCAGTTGGACCGAAAACTAATCCCCCTCAAATGCAGGTAACAAATCAAGTAAGCACTGGTGACATTCAGGCCCCGCAGCCTAGTAATAACAGAACCTCTTATGCTAACGTCGTAAAATCAAACCATGCGCCAACGCAAGGTGCTGCGCCAAGTAATGATGAAACTCCAGTTTCAAATTTAAGTCGTCTAGAAAAAACCATGGAAACATTAGTGCAAACAGTAACTAATTTTACGAACACAATGGGTAATATGATGCAGGAAATTCTTAGAATGCAATCGATGTTATTGCAATATGTACTTAACAAGCCATGAACTGTTTAAAAATCTGTTTTTGGAACGCGAACGGCATCCGCCAACATAAAAATGAATTAGAATACTTTCTTAAAAATAAACAAATTGATGTCATGATGGTTTCTGAAACTCATTTGACCTCAAGAAATACGTTTAACATCAATGGTTATATACTATATGATACCAAGGACCCTCGAGATAGAGCTTGTGGTGGTTCTGCCATTTTGATAAAAAATCGAGTCAAACACTACCTAATGTGTGATCATCGTGAGGATTATCTCCAAGCAACGAACATTTGTGTTGAAGAGCTGAATCGTAGCATTGTAATCTCATCTTTATACTCTCCACCTAGATTTTCAATATCAGAAAGCCAATATTGTGAATATTATAAATCAATAGGACCCTGTTTCCTGGCCGCTGGCGATTATAACGCTAAACATACCTTCTGGGGGTCACGACTAATAACACCAAAGGGTCGTGTTTTGTTTAATACAATCTCTAAAATGAATTTAAATGTTGTCGCGAGCGGCCAACCAACATATTGGCCTGCTGACCCGCAAAAAATTCCAGATGTCATCGATTTTGGCGTGGTTAAAAACATCCCCACAGAAACGATTCACGTTGAAGCTTCCCTAGAATTATCTTCCGACCACACACCTACAATTGTTACTATAATGAACCCCAATAGAATTGTATCTCCGACTGGTTACCTAGCGACGTCAGCCACACAAATAAATTGGTTAAAATATAAAAAATATCTCCGTGCCCATTGCACAGAAAATATTCCGCTCAGTACACCGGAGTATGTAGATCGCTCTATTGATAATTTTGACAGTTTTCTGAAACTAGCTGTTCAACATTCCAATATTGCCCCCAAAAAAACAAAAACTATTAAAATATATTCCACAGATGTCGAGCGTCTCTTGTCTGAAAAAAGGAGGGCACGAAGAGAGTGGCAATTGCACAGATCTCCTCAACTTAAGAACTTGCTAAAAGAGTGTACAAAAAGATTAAGAAAGTTATTGCAGACTCAGAAAACGGCTTCTCTGGAAAAATATCTTAAGGAACTTGATGCAACTCCACAATCGGACTACTCATTATGGCGTGCAGCTAGAAACCTCAAAAGGCCAGTTGTCTCTAAACCACCATTAAGAAACTTGAATGGAAGTTGGGCAAGAAATGATGTTGAAAAAAGAAATCTGTTTGTAAGTCACTTGAAAAACGTATTTACACCTAATATATCTCACAATATTGCGGTCGATTTACCACCTGTTGCTGCTAGAGCAGCTATTCCCCTAAGATTTGAGATGAGAGAAATCGAAAAGGTTATATGTGACTTAAACACTAAGAAGGCACCTGGCATTGATAAGATCAGCAATAAAATGCTATTAGAGCTACCTCGCGTAGCAAAGAAAATTATTCTTTTTATTTTTAATGCTATTTTACGCCTTGAATACTTTCCTCAAAAATGGAAGGTTTCCTTAGTTACCATGATACCAAAGCCAGGTAAAGATCATACGAAAGTTGAGTCTTATAGGCCTATTAGCTTATTATCAAATATGTCAAAGCTATTTGAGAAATTATTAGTTTCAAAATTAACACCGATTTTAAGTGAAAATAGATGTATTCCAAACCATCAATTCGGATTTAGAAGAAAACACAGCACAATTGAACAAACTCATCGAATAGTAAATGTCATAAGAAAAACATTTGAAGAAAAAAAATATTGCTCAGCACTCTTCATCGATGTTTCGCAAGCTTTTGACAAAGTCTGGCATGAAGGCTTATTACACAAATTGAAGCAAAATTGACCAGCAAACACACACAAACTGTTAGAAAGCTACTTAGTCGGTCGTCAATTTATTATTAAAGAAGGAAATTTCTTAAGTTCACCTCAGCCGATTGGCGCTGGAGTCCCACAGGGCAGCATCCTGGGCCCTCTATTATACTTAATTTATACTTCGGACATGCCAACAAACAACTACACCCAAACTTCAACATTTGCAGACGACACAGCTTTTCTAAGCGTCCACGAAAACCGTTATGAAGCATCTCGTTACCTACAGCATCATATATTTCAACTAGAAATATGGCTAAGACAATGGAGGATAATGGTCAATGAGCAAAAATGCGTACATATAACATTCACCCTGCGCCGGGAATCTTGCCCCCCTATTACAATCAATAATCAAATTATTCCTCAACATTCGCATGTAAAATATCTCGGTATACATCTGGATCGGCGATTAACGTGGAAATGCCATATAGAGGCAAAATTAACTCAAATGAAACTAAAAGCCATCCAAATTCATTGGCTTATTGGAAGAAATTCTGTTCTTAGACTCGATTGCAAGCTTCTACTTTACAACTCTATCTTAAAGCCTATCTGGTGCTACGGTATTCAACTATGGGGCACTGCCTCGGCCTCTAATATCGAAAAAATTCAAAGGCGCCAAAATAAACTTCTTCGAATAATCACAGTCGCTCCCTGGTATGTTAAAAACTCAAACATTCATAAGGATCTCAACGTGCCATTAGTAAAAACTATGATTACAAAATATGCAGTAAAATATTTAAAAAGACTTGAACAACACCCAAATCCTTTAGCTCGAAATATTTTAAATCATGGCGGCCACACTCGCTTAAGGAGAAGAGACACTGCAGCACTTACCCAACTAGATGAGAGATAAACACCTATATAAGTGAACTGAACCCGTGATGAAGAAAATTTTTGTCTGGCACTGGCAGGACATAAATAAAGTATTAGGTTAAGATTTGATAAATTATTGTTAGTTCATATTAAATATATGAAGATTCAACAAATAAATAACGTAAAAAAAAAAAACATGTCCATACATATATTAATATATTACATATTTATAAAAATCTATAGTATAAGATCAGCTGAAAAACGATTGTGCCTTACATTACAATTATTAATAATAATTAGTTGTCAATCACTGTTAAATAATTTGTTTAAGGTATTTTGAATATATTGTGAATAAAGAAATAAATAAATAAATAAATAAATACATAATTAGTTTCGTTATTTCAAGTGTTTAATTTATTTTTTAACATTGGGTACGTTCATAAGACGTAGCTGTTGAGCTCAACTGCTAGAAAACTGTTGACAACTGTTGAGCCGAACATTTTCGTCTTAGAAACGGCATTATGAGTATAATGCAAAATTAACAGCTGATAAACATAAACAATTGAAAAAAATAAAGGTTGAGGTTGAGCACAACATGTTGACTTTAGGTAGCTAAAAAATTTTATGATGGAATAAATGGCCTCAAATACCCAACTGTTGTGTTGAGCGGAAGTGCTCAACTATGCGTTTCTAAGACAAACACTAAACGGTTACACAACAGTTACGCCTTATGAACGTGCCCATTGTTGCCGTTATATCTGTAGCTTGGTGATAAAAGGGCCAATGTCAATATAGAAGAATTCTTAGTGAAATTGCCTAGCTGAACCCTTATGAAGCCGTTCTCGGTTAAATTAGACGTTTTCTGTTATCGCAAAATAAAAGAGAGCAAGAAAAGGCACTAATGCAACGATTAACTCAAAACAGCAAAATATTGACATTGGCCCTTTTAGCACCAAGCCACAGAAATAATGAACTCAAATTTTGCTTTTGATAAAATTAATGTTTCTTTGTAAATTACAAAACCGATTTTTAACAAATTGTTGTGGTTCAAATTTTCCTTGTTCACTTTGTATTCCTGCTATAAATAAATATATACAGAATTGAATTATTGAGTTGAAAAAATTCAGTTTTATTAATTCAATTTATTTATTTATTTTTATTTATTTTATTTATTTGAATCAATACAAAGAAAGCCTATAAGGCCAATTATACATGTATTGTAAGATAAATATCCATGTTAAATACAAGACATATTAATAATCAAACTAAAAATAATGAGATTCATTGAGTTAAGGTATTACATAAGTAAGGCTTTATATAAGTAGTAACTAAATACTATACATAAGTGGCTCCCCAACCACACAAATATTACAAAATTAAAAACAAACAAAAAATAACTAATTCCAAAAATTAATCTAAGAAATCACCAGAGATTAAACAATAAGCTATTTACCCAAAAAAGTTCAAAAGCTTTTTCTTATATGTAAAATAAGAATATGAAAATAACCTTAATGAAGGAGGCAAATTGTTCCATATACGGCATACTTAAATGAACGTTCGAATACTGAAAGACTTAAACGAGGTATCTCAATCTGTACATTTCGAGTAGAGTGATTAAATGTGAACTCTTCCACTATAGATCCAGGCCTACTGGATTTGACAACTTTATAAAAATGAAGCAAAAGACGCAAATGCAAATATTTTTGGAAATCACAACCTAAAAATACAATGAAGAGTTCAGATACCCTATCATGTTCATGTATGCCAATATTAAAAATATAGCGAATAATTTTTCTAAAAATGTTATTAGGATTAGTTAAAATAGTAGATGATGTTCCAGAATAAACCTCCAAACAGTAGTTAACCTTTGACATAAGCAGAGCATGAGCCAGACGAAATCTAATATACCTAGGAGTGTATGGTCTTAAAGCATATAGCCTTCTCAGAATAAATGAAACTTGATTGAATAATGAATTGATATGTCTTTCAAAGTTTAAGTTCGAATCAATTACAACGCCCAGTCAGTTATGCGAGTCTACATACTCTATAAGTTGATTCCGCATCCAGATTCTAGGATAAGTAGTAGTAGTGCAACTAGTTGAGCGAAAATATATAGCTTTAGTTTCGGCCGAGTTAACTTTAAAATCATTCCGATGCATCCAACTCAAAATAGAATTAAGATGATTATTCACACGAATTTCAAAATTTGCATCTAATATAGAATTATGTAGGTAAATCAGAAAAATATCATCTGTATAAATAAAAGGCTTGCAAGTTATTATCCATAATAGAAATACAATCATTCAAATAAGCAAGGAATAGTATAGGACCCAACCCAGATCCTTGAGCCACTCCTGAAGCGACACGACTGATACTAGAACTTAACCCATGAAAGGAAACATATTGTGATCTTTCATTCAAATAAGAATAAATGAGTTTACATGCAGACCTTGAAAACATGTATTTAGTTTTGAGTTTGTCGATAAGAACATTATGGTCAACACGATCAAAAGCTTTAGTAAGATCAAGAGAAACTAATATACTATTTTCATGCTTGTTTAACTGTTTTCTCACAAGGTCCGTCAAGGAGATAAGTATAGATGATGTGCAGCAGCGAGTACCTTTCAAAATGCGACATAATCTGTGATTTCATTATATTTTCCACAATTTTAGACATAGCAGGCATGATGCTTATGTCGTCAATATCATAAACACCTTTCTTAGCAATCGGTACAATGCGACCTAGTTTCCAAGCATCAGGAAAATTGGAAACCATAAATATATTATTTATAAGATGAAGTAATATAAATAATATATATATTCCCTTTCTATTCTATTTTTTTTTTAACAAGACAGGTAAGATGTTTCTTAACATAAGAATTATTCCTTTTCATACGAAATTATTTTAGGTACAACTATTTTAAGTCAAAATTTATTAAAATTTATAAAAAAATTTAAGCAAAATCAATAGAACTATTCGTCCAAATTTTTAAAATAAATAATGCTAAAAATCTAAAAACATTTTCTAAAAATGCTAAATAAAATGCCAAGTGCTAAATGAAAATTTTGCAGCTAAATAAACAATTTTAATGCTAAATTTAGCTACAAAAATGCTAGCAACGGCGGAAATAAAAAAATCAAGGAATTTAGTGGCAGCACCGGAATTGAAAATGAAGGTATGTTTTGGATATACATAATCATTTTAGAAATTTAGTGGTAAAGGATTTAAAAAATCAAACTTCCGTTTCAGAGAAAAGTGGCTTCATCCAAAATGATCAGTAAAAATCGTTGCGGATTTATGCCAGCCAAACTAGAAAGTGTCAGGGCATAAATTCAACGGAATATGGTAGAATTTTATCTAAAGATTCAATAACATAAATTTTGGAAAAATCTCCGGAGCCGTTCCAGAGAAAAGGGGTTCATCCAAAATGGTGAGTAAAAATGGCTGGCATAAATCAGCAACAAACACTGAATTAAAAGCCCAGCAAAAACTAAAAATAATTATTTTCAACGTGAAACAAATTAAATAACACATACATATAATACAACAATAAGCTTTTTGTGATCATCTGTTTTGATTAACCTGCAAGTTTTTGCAATTTTTCCATTCGCTTACTTTTTTTGAAGGTCTAGGTTTAATAAAAAATTAGTGTAATCTGGTGCTAAAACCAAATGAAAATTCTGTGGTAGATCCTCCTAGGAGAATTCCATTTTCATTATACAATGATTTAAGGGAGGAATTAGATAGGATGGTTGATCTTAAATTAATAGAACGTGTTGAGGAACCAACAGAATGGGTTAGCTCAATAGTTTTGGTATCTAAACCTGATGGCAAGTTAAGAGTTTGTTTAGATCCTAGGAATTTAAACAAGGCTATTTTGCGATCCCATTTTCAGTTCCCTAACATTGATGACTGTAAGGCAAAGTTAAGTGGTTCACGTTTTTTTAGCACTTTAGATGCAAATAGTGGGTTTTGGATGATTCCTCTTAATAAGAGTTCTTCAAAATTATGCACTTTCTATGCTCCTTTTGGGAGATACAGATTTTTAAGGCTACCTTTCGGTATAAATGCCGCTTCGGAAATTGTTCATGCGGAAATGATGAAACTTTTTGGGGATATTGATATACATCGATGATTTTTTGATTTATGCGAAGACAGTTGAAGAGCACAACAATATTTTTAAAATTTTAATTGAGAGAGCCAGAGAAGTAGGTATTAAGTTCAATAAAATAAAGCCTAAATTTCTATTAAATGAAATAAAGTTTATTGAACATATTTTTGATAAAGATGGTGTTAAGCCTGATAAGCAAAAGATAAGCGCCATTTTAGGGATGACAATTCCAAATAATGTCACGGAACTACAACGGTTTTTGGGTATGATAAATTACCTTGGTAGCTTTATCGAAAATTTGTCGTTGAAGAACAAAAATTTACGTCAACTTTGAAGAAAATACAAAGCTTGGCATTGGTCCTTATTTTAAAGTTAATGATGAATTAACAATTTTTCATGATTTAATTCTTAAGGGAAATCAAATTTTACCTCCTAATACTTTACGTCGCACAATACTCAATGCTCTACATGAAGGACACCTGGGCATTCAAAGATGTCAAAGTTTAGCACATCGAACTGCTTACTGGCCCAATATGTACAATGATATTTAAAATATAGTTAATAGCTGTGAAACTTGTTAAAAATATCGTAACTCTAATCCGAAATCTGAATGATACCACATGAAATTTATAACATTACATGGTTTAAAGTAGGGAGTGATATTTTTGAGTTTAACGGACAACAATAATTAATGGCAGTTAACTACTATACAAAATATTTTGAGATAGAATTATTAAATTATGGTTACTCAAGTGCTCATGTTATTATTAAACTTAAATCCATTTACGCCAGGCATGGAATACCTCAGATATTCATTTCTGACAATGGTCCGCCATATAATTCGAAAGAATTTAAAAACTTTTGTAAGGAATGGGGCGTTGAACATAAGACCTCTAGCCCATACCTTCCAAGATCAAATTGACTCGAGGAGAGATCAATACAGACGGTGAAAAAACTGTTGTACAAATGCAAAGAGAGCGGATCAGATCCATATATAGCTCTTTTGCATTATAGGACGACGCCAAAGGATAATATGCCAAGTCCGGCAGAATTATTGATGGCACGGTGCTTAAGAACAAAAATACCATCTATTTGGGAAAATTTTCAATCTAAGTTATTAAATAAACAACAATACGAGGTACGATTAAAAAATCGCACTATGAAATCGGCTGAGGGTTATGATAGGAATACAATTACTAGAAAAACAATCAAGCCAGGTGATGGTGTAATGTTTAAAAAGAGTAATAATTCCTTATGGTTTCAAGGGGAAGTAGTTGAAAACTGTAAGGAACCGAGATCTTTTCTCGTAAAGGATAATGAAGGTGTAGTATATAGGAGAAATGAACAACATATTTTATTAAAACCCGAACCCTCTAAAAGCCCTGAACCCTTAACAAGCTCTGAAATTGATAACACTGTTACAGTCACAAATGATAATGGAAATTCTAATAACCAAAATTACAATAGCAACGCTTATAGAACTAGGACAGGTAGGATGGTAAATCCACCATCAAGATTCGATTGCTACACAGAGTTTGATTAGAAACAATTTAATGGTGTATTTCGTATGTATTAAAATTAAATCTCGAGCAAATTAAAAAAAAAAAAATTACATATTACTTTATGAATTAATAAATAAAAAAAATAAAAAAAAAAAATTAAAATATTACTATTATATAAACATTTAAGTAATCTATGAAACACCCTATTGTTAATAAGTTAAGTTATCGATATTATTATCACATCTGAATATAAAGAAGCAGAATAAAAACTTAATTCAACAATTTCTAGTCATTTAAAATTTAATTTGAGTAAAATTTCATAATCCGTAGCAGTTTTAGCTAAACTTAAATTATTTTCGAGAGGGTAAATTACGGATCAACCGTCACAAAATTCTGTAGTGATTTCTGGTATTAAAAAATCTAAATTAGAACAAATTTTGATATAGTAGTGAAATTTGTTGAAGCGTTTTATAGTTTTAAAATGGTTTCCAGAAGGCTGATTAATATGGGACCTAAGGTAAATTATGGATCGGCTATTACAAAATTGCATGGTACTATATCTGGCCATATGAAGCGAAACTGAACCAAATTTTACAAGAATCACCCTTATTCTGCGTTTCGGTTCGGATCGTAAATTTTTCAGTTTGGCAACTTTGGTATTCTGCGTTCCGTTCCCCGTATCAATTCGATTTGTTTTTCGATTGTATGTATTCTGCGTTACGATCGTAGCTACGTTTTTTCAAGTGGTTTATTTACTAACGGAAAGTTTTTCGATTTTCGTTTCTGTAGTTAAAAAAGTGTATAATTAAATAATATGTGCCATAAATTTATTTTGTAATAAATTTTGTTTTTTTTTTTTTTGTAACTTTAAATCTTTATAAAAAATTAAATGTAACTTAAAGAAAAAATTTAAATCTTTATTTTATTTATTGCATGTCAAAAAACACAACACCTGATTAGTATGAAAAACTGGCGAGTTTAATGGCAACGAAATATATAAATATTAATTAAATTAATTGTTTCACTCACATTTAAAACAAATATCTTACAGTTTATCACTCATCTCGAATGGATTGCAACTGTCTCTCAATTTCCGCTTTTCTAGTCTTGATTCTGCATTCTGGACCACGTTGTTCTCCTCTTCCAACAACAACGCCGCTGCTATCGATTCCATTTCTTCTCTAAACTAAATTTTTCTTTTGGAATGATGTGTAGAAAATGAAAATTTCGCCACTAATACCGTTTGCTTATAATCTGGCTATTTTCTTCCTTTCCGCACATAACTGATGAGTTTATTTAATTATAGTTACCACAATATTTAGATTTTATGTATGTATGTATTTTCACTATTTATTCATAAAATTTTATATTTTATAGTTTAACAATTACAATGTTTACAAAATTTTTTATTTTTTATGTATCTATTTCATACGTTTCATAACAAAGCAGCTGGTTTTTTAGAATACCTATTTTCGATTCGAGCGTAACTGAATGCGGGAACGTAATCGAAACGCAGAATAAGGGTGATTATCTATATCTCATACGGTTTAAGGCGTTGTTTACATGGAGGCCACACGATCAATTTTCGTCTTTCAATTCCTTTCAATTTACTCTCACTCTCATTTTTTTTTACTAACACACTCACACTTTTTAAATTGATGAAGAGATTGCTCTCAATTTTAACTATCCATTTGTTTGGAAATTTTACGTTCAATTTAACAGCTGATTAGAAGTTTAGTTTTCGTTTGTCAGTATAAGTTGTTTTCT
The DNA here is from genome assembly GCA_943735925.1 of Pollenia amentaria. Taxonomy (NCBI): domain Eukaryota; kingdom Metazoa; phylum Arthropoda; class Insecta; order Diptera; family Polleniidae; genus Pollenia; species Pollenia amentaria. The sequence continues at coordinate 3,959,796 of OX031006.1, read as the reverse complement.
TGATGACATGTTGAAAGTAAATTGCTTAAAAATTGCGTGCAGCCTACGTCACAGCTTTCAATTTATGAAAATTTTGACAAACAGTATATGTAAAAGGCTATCAACAAAAAGTTGATCGTGTGGCCGCAGGGTTAGGTGCGAGTGTTCCATAAGTGCATTTATGCAAATATTGTAGTGTTTAAAGAGAACATTTAAAAAAAGCTTTTGTAGCTTTGAACTATAACCTTCTTTTTTTTCTTTTTTTGTAAATACAAAAACGTAGCAAATTGTAAAACAATGTCAGTTCTCATCAATACGCAAGAGCAAAAGGTTAGTATAACCGAAAAAATAAAATGAATTATTTTTTACCCCATTAAATCCCAGTATTTTTCTTCCATTATTTTCTGGTTGGATACTCTTGCAATTTTCACCCCATCAACTTTTTGGTCCTTCGAACAGGATAAGCAAAAGATAGCAAAGATTAAATTAGTGGAGTAAAAGGTAATTTTTACAAGCAACCCTCTTGGATCAACAAGGAATCAGATACCAAGTAACCCCCCGAATAAACTCAGATATATCAAGATTTTTATTAAGAAAAAAATTTCCAAATATGATTATACCCTACACCACCACTGTGGTGAATGAGGGTATACTAAGTTTGTCATTCCGTGTGAAACTTTTTTATTATACATCTAAGACCCCATAAAGTATATATATTCTGGCTCCTTGAGTAATTCTAAGTCGATTTAGCCATGTCCGTCTGTCTGTCCGCCTGTCCGTCTGTTGAAAACACGCTCACTTTTGAAAAACGCAAAAGAAAAGAACAAACTTGGTCTCAAATTGCTTGTAGTTATCGTAAGCAGCTTGGGATTGAAATCCAGCAACAGCGGTTCAGTAGGATCAGAACTATGAATCAAAATGTGGAACCACCACCCTGAAAAAATTGATAATTTTGATACAAAAACTAACATAAATGGTTTATTAATGCACGGAATGACATACAATTTTGCTCGAATTTGGTTTGTACGACTGCAAATCATACTGGTAAATTTTTTGAAGATCGGTCCATAATTGGCACTAGGTCCCATATAAACCCTACTCCCGGAAAACAGTTTAGTACGCTTAAAACCGTAATTAATAACGGTAGCATACTTAAATTTGGAACGTCACAGTTTTATAGGACCAGAGATCACACTGTAAAATTTTTTGAAGATCGGTCCATAATTTACACTAGTCCCCATATAAACCCTACTTCCGGAAAACAGTTTAGTACGCCTAAAACCGCAATTAATAACGGTAGCATACTTAAATTTGGAACGTCACAGTTTTATAGGACCAGAAATCACACTGTAAAATTTTTTGAAGATCGGTCCATAATTTACACTAGTCCCCATATAAACCCTACTCCCGGAAAACAGTTTAGTACGCCTTAAACCGCAATAAATAACGCTAGCATACTTAAATTCGGTACGTCACAGTTTTATAGGACGAGAAATCACATTGCCAAATTTCGTGAAGGTTGGTCCATAATTTACCCTAGGCCACATATAAACCCTACTCCCGGAAAACAGTTTAGTACGCCTAAAACCGTAATAAATAACGCTATCATACTAAAATTCGGTTCGTCACAGTTTTATAGGACGAGAAATCACAATGTAAAATTTTTTAAAGATCGGTCCATAATTTACACTAGTCCCCATATAAACCCTACTCCTGGAAAACAGTTTAGTACGCTTAAAACCGTAATAATTGACGCAATCATACTAAAAATTGGTACGTCACAGTTTTGTAGGACCAGAAATCACACTGTAAAATTTTTTGACGATCGGTCCATAATTTACACTAGTCCCCATATAAACCCTACTTCCGGAAAACAGTTTAGTACGCCTAAAACCGCAATTAATAACGGTAGCATACTTAAATTTGGTACGTCACAGTTTTATAGGACCAGAAATCACACTGTAAAATTTTTTGAAGATCGGTCCATAATTTACACTAGTCCCCATATAAACCCTACTCCCGGAAAACAGTTTAGTACGCTTAAAACCGTAATAAATGACGCTATCATACTAAAATTCGGTTCGTCACAGTTTTATAGGACGAGAAATCACAATATAAAATTTTTTAAAGATCGGTCCATAATTTACACTAGTCCCCATATAAACCCTACTCCTGGAAAACAGTTTAGTACGCTTAAAACCGTAATAAATGACGCTATCATACTTAAATTTGGTACGTCAGTTTTATAGGAGCTGCAATCACAATGTAAAATTTTTTGAAGATCGGTGGTCCATAATTTACACTAGTCCCCATATAAACCCTACTCCCGGAACACAGTTTAGTACGCTTAAAACCGTAATAAATGACGCTATCATACTTTAATTTGGTACGTCACAGTTTTATAGGAGCTGAAATCACAATGTAAAATTTTTTGAAGATCGGTCGATAATTTACACTAGTTCCCATATAAACCCTACTCCCGGAAAACAGTTTAGTACGCCTAAAACCGTAATAAATAACGCTATCATACTAAAATTCGGTACGTCACAGTTTTATAGGACGAGAAATCACATTGCTAAATTTCGTGAAGGTTGGTCCATAATTTACCCTAGGCCACATATAAACCCTAGGCCACATATAAACCCTACTCTCGGAAAACAGTTTATTGCGCCTAAAACCAAATAAAGCTCACTTTGGGAAAATAATAAAATTTGCCTTAAGCCATCACAGATATAGATATTGCGGTGAAATTTTTTACTTAAATTCATATGGCCAGAAAAAATATCATGAAAATTTGTGAAATTTTCTGTTAACGCTAAAACTAATTATACTGCTGTATTGAAATTTATTCTAATTTATTTTTTGTAATACTAGAAATCAGTCTTCAGAATTTTGGGATGATTGGGCCATAATTTACCATAGGTCCAATACAAATTACCCTCCTAAAAATTATTTTAGTTCGGCTAAAACTTTTACGAATCATGATATTTTACTCAAGCATGTTCAAAGTCCTAACAAGAAACGCATAAAATTTTTTTATTGTCGGTCAATAATTTAATTCATGTCTAAACCGCAACTAATTTTAATGCTGACGTTCTTAATAGTTAATAATATATATGTATTTATCATATAGAGCTCACTCCTGTCGGTGGAGGGTATCAAAGATTCGGCACAGCCGAATATAGCACTCTAACTTGTTTTTATATTAGAAATGGCCAAGTTCTGAAATTTAAATCAAATGATAGATTTTCAATTATTTTTTTTAAAAGAACGTAGTTTTTCCTGATTTTAATAGTAGTAAAGATAAGATGTAATTAGAGCAGAAAGTGCATTATATCACGCGGAATCAATTTCAGAACATGAATGAAATAATACACAAAAGTAGTTTTAGTGTTTTTAAAAACTTGAATATAAGTAAAATGTTCTAAATTTAAATTATTTCCAGGAGTATATTTTAATATATTGAAATACACATAGGAAGTTTAAAGCTTTTTGAAAAATAAATTAATATATAATCTATAATTTTAGAATTTATTGGATTTACTGAAAAAAATGGCGTGAATTTAAGAAATTTTACTTTTTATAACCTGTCGGTATATTTATTTAATGTTTTAAGATGATGTGACAACATTTTCAATTTATAAAAAAAAAACCTTTGACTGTCGGTCATATACTTTGTGCCTACGGAATGTACGTTTGAAATACGAATTTGTTTACACAGGGTCTCCACCTGAGATAATATCTGAGAGAACGTCGGCAGAATGAAAGAATACATTTCTTCATGTTAATCTTAATATTAAACAAGGGGAACACGTAACTTATAAGATTTCATAATCGGCTGATTCTCGTACAGTTAACTTGTATCGTTTTTATTCTTTTTTTTTAGATTTTTGATTTTAAAATATTGGGATTTTTTAACACTTTTTACATTTCGCTAACCAAAGGTTAGCAAAAGATTGAAAATAAAAAAATAAATATTAAAAAGACCTAGAGCTTAAATAAATATAAACATTTATTATTAGTTGTTTTTGTTTGGCTGTAGGTCCACACAAATAAATAAAATAAAATAAAAAAAATTTGTGATATTTTCGTTTTTTATATTTTTATTATTTTCCCATCAACATTTATTTAATATTTTTCTAAGTATAAAAATTGTTTAGGGAAAACTTGAAGTACACAACACACTGCCTCCTTTTCATTAGTAAATTGCTTCCGAGCGAAGCCAAATAATGTAGAAAACTCATTTAATTTCTTGGAGACGTAATGTGACAAAAAGTGTACATTTATTTGAAAGTACCCACATTAAGCTCCAACAAAAATGCAATAAATAAACATAAAAAATTTTATCAATGTCGTTACTTTTTTTTACCACCTAAAACCACACAAATCATATTTAATAAATACTTATTGCTCAAAATTACAATATTAAAATTCTATTTTATGATTATTTTTTACAGGTTGCGATGGAAACAAATCATATCTTAAAAAAGAAAAAAAAAAAACACCTCCTTCAAAGTTTCAGTATTTTAAAGAACAGTTTGAGGAATAATATAAAAAACTCAGCCAAAAAAAAATTAGGTTTTAGGTCCATTTTTTAAAATTTAATATTTTGTAGATATTAATTTTTTTAAAAAAAAAAAACTTTTTAATATATTGTTTGTAGCCCCAAACAATTCTCTTTAAAATGGCATACAAATTGAGAGGAACCTTTACACCAAATTTCATTCAAATCGAAAGGGGTCGGGTTCCACTCTTGATCGATTTGACATGGAATTACCCATAATTTAATAGATTAATTTTTGGAATTAGTTGTTTTTGTTTGTTTTTAATTTTGTAATATTTGTGTGGTTGGGGAGCCACTTATGTATAGTATTTAGTTACTACTTGTATAAAGCCTTACTTATGTAATACCTTAACTCAATGAATCTCATTATTTTTAGTTTGATTATTAATATGTCTTGTATTTAACATGGATATTTATCTTACAATACATGTATAATTGGCATTATAGGCTTTCTTTGTATTGATTCAAATAAATAAATAAATAAATAAATAAATAAATAAATAAATAAATAAATAAATAAATAAATAAATAAATAAATAAATAAATAAATAAATAAACTTTATTTTGTATGGAAATTTGACGGGATAAACTCTTATAAAATAAAAATATTTTTTATAAAAAATGTCTCAAATAAATAAAACTTTTAATTTAAGTTTCTCGTTATTTTTTAATACTTATGTACAAGAACTACATTTCTTGTTTTGTTTTCTGAATTTGTAATTAATATTTTTCTATTAAGTGCAAATAACCATTGTATATACAGTAATTTTCGCTTACAGTCCATTCCGCTTTAAGCCCAAAAACGGATTTAAGCCAAAACTGTCATATCCACTTGCAGATTTTTTTCGAATTTCATAGAAATTATTTGTTCTAAGGCCCATTTCGCTTGTAGTCCATTTTTTGCTTAAAAGCCACATTTCTCTGCATGCGTATCTAATACTTCATGCAAAAATATTTGGTTACAGTCCACCCTGTTTTTTATATTTTTTTTAACAAACCTTCATCAAGTTTTTATTTACCTTTTTAGCAACTTTAATAAACGTAAAATTTCGCCATTTATATTTTATAAAGAAAGTTTATGAAGCATTGAAATTATTAACCTTTTTGTTTTTATTATAAGTTTTTAAAAGGATTTGAATTAATAAATAATAAAAAATTTTGTTTTAACTATTTATTTAAATTAAATCCATGTTTGGTTATGTTTCAAATAAACTTTTATTTTCTTTAAAAATAGTGGTTTTACACTTAAGAAATTTTTTAAATTTTACATTTAAAGATTACCTCAAATTTCGTTTATTAACCCTAGTTAGATAAGATACGTCTGCGAGACGTACGCTTTTTCAATTTTGTGCTCTTAGTCTCACATTTGTTAACTTACAACTTTCTCGCGCTCAATTATCTCAGTCGTTAGCATCAGCTTGTTGGTGGTGGTTTTCTTTGTGGGTTAAGTTATGTTTTCTTCGAGAAATAAGCACAAATTAACACAACATACGTCTGAGAGGGCGGCATGAAATAACTCCCCAGGAAATAAGTCCCCAAAAAAATTATGAAATAAATCCCCAATTTTTAGGGACTTATTTCATATGAAAAGCTTAAATTAGCGATTCGGGATTTTCGAATTCGAAATTATAAAGTTCGGGACTTAGAGATTCCGATTTCTGAAATTCAGGACTTAAAAATAATCCCAATTTTTTTAGGATTCTGAAATTATAGTTTTTGATACTTAGTCCCTTTTTTATGTTTGGTAAACACAATTTGTCATCATTAAAATATGTAATTTAAAAATGAAATAAGTCCCCAAAATATTTTTAGGGACTTATTTCATTCCAGATTTTTGGGGAGTTATTTCATATGAAATAATCCCCCAATTGAAAAAATGAAATAACACCCCAAAAAAAAGAAAAAACCCCCCAAAAATCGTTTTTGTTGTTCTCTGTACAAATTTTTGGGGGGTTATTTCATATTTTTTTTTGGGGCGTTATATTTTGGGGGGTTATTTCATGCCGCCGTCTGAGAGACATATCGTTATCTTTAGTGTAACTTTTGTAGCAAAAATAACTTTTTGTTTTGGTTGAATTTTAAGGTATTTGTTATTTAAATTAGCTGTATAAATGTCTTGTAATCGCGACGCAGAAGTTGCTGCTATTGAAAAGTGCGTTGGAAGACTCAGATTCACTGGAAAATGTGAAGATAAATAAATGTAGGATAATGTTCAAAGTGATGTATACGACAAGCTTGTTGATATCATTGATGCTAATGAGAATATACCACCGACTAAGGAAAATCCTCAAGAACCTGATAATTTTACTACTTCTGCCGATAGCCAATTATTACGGTATATTATACCACTATAAGACGTAAAAGTAAGCACTGCTGGACTACATCAAAGGGTCAAAGCACTAACCGAATTTTTTCAATGAATATAGTTCGAACGGCAAGAGGACTAATTTGGGAATGTAAATAACTGTACGACCCAATTTCATGCTTCGGTATTTTTGTTACTACCGAAATAATTTCAGAAATTTTTCAATGCACCAAAAAAAAGGCTAGAAATTCCTACTTTATCGAAAACTTTGCACGGCAACATTGAAAAAGATTTACCAGATGACAATAAACAATAATTGCAGTAGCAGTGGAGAACAGCCTTAATAACAAAAAGAGAAAAACTGTGGATTCTGTCCATCAAAAATTCGACGTACGTCCAAAACGGTATGTTTAAAATGCAATGCACCTGTATGTGTCGACCACAAATATTTAGTTTGTAAACCTTGCATATAATGCTATTTGAATTTATTATTGTTTTTGGGCACAGATATGACTATCTAAGCAAAGTACAACAAAAGGATTTATTTTAGTTTTTAGAGCCGAACTTAAGTCCTTTATAAATAACTCTTTAAGTTGTGATATTTTTTTAAGACTTATTGGATTTTTTTTTAATTTTATTTTTTGTTATTGCTTTCTGTTTAACCCATTAAGGCCCTGCGTTGCGTTTTCGCAACGTTCACTTAAACCTCCCCTCAGGCATTTTGTGATTACATGATATTGTAATAAAGAACAGTGAAATAAAATTTAACTTAATGTCTAACTGATCTGTTTTTAGATTTCTATCATACATAAGTTTTTTTTTTATAAAAATTTTTTATTTAAATATTTAGTTTTTCCTGTTTTTGGGTACTTTTAGAAATTTTTATAAAAAACTAAAGTAATATATAATATAATGGAGGTAGCTAACATACGAAAACTAAGAGAAACCCGCACCAGTAATGCGATATTATCATCTCCCAAGATATTAAAGAAAAAATAACGTGGAAGTTATGTTTACTGTTATGAATCGAAGAATGACATAAGTATTGTAATGACAGCTCTGTAGTATCCACTTTGTTAAATTTTGTTTCTTTAGAGCCATTGAAACAAGTTAAGCGATACGACTGCAAAAAATAAAAATGATTACGATTTCCATGACTAATGCCATTTATGAATACAATAAAACTATGGGTGGCGCTGATTTATTCGACAACGCTATGAATAATTACAGTATTCAAATCCGAGGAAATAAATGGTACTGGCGACTTTTTACTAATGCTCTAGATGCAGCTTTAGTAAATTCCTGGAAATTACATTGCCTATTGAGAAAACGTGAAGAACAAGCTCCAATTCAGAATGATTATAATTGAATAAATTTTGCGAACAAAGTGTGAGAGAATAATAGCTTCCACAAGTAGTGGTACTAATTCAGTGATTCGAACTGATCGAGTTTGATCTTAAAACTGTTCGCCAAGAAAAACGTTTGCGATATCGGCAATGTACAAATTTGGCGTAGCAGTTCACCCGAAGTGCTTTGGAGCATATCATAATTGAATTAAATATAAAATGTATATGTATGTATATCTTTTTAACTTTTTTTCTGAAGACGTGAATAAAGTATATATTACTTTAAAATTTATACAAATGCGTTTAGTTTCTATAGCGTTAAGGCCCATCGTTGCGTTTTCGCACGGGCTTATCTGGGCTCCCACAGATCCGATTTACCTAAAAAAATTTTTTTTTCATATTTAGGTATAAACAAACAAATTTTAAATGTTTAATCATTATAGCTCAATTGGATCATGTCTCGGGCATTAATGGGTTAAAAATTACCTTATTTTAAAAGAAATTGAATAAATAAATAATTTTAACAAAAAAATGTATCAATATTATTTTCGGTGATGTCCTTTAAAGGATATACACTAGCAAACGTCTTTCAGGAGTAACGTTATCTTTTCAGTTCAAAAAAATAACGTTATCTAACTAGGGTTAATATATATTTTTAAAATTATTAAATTTCGTGAACCAGAGGGTATTTCACGTTTAATATCCTTTGCTAGATTTTGGAATAGCTTACCCATAGTATTACGTACTTTTATTGGATCTTTAACGACATTTAGGCGAATGAATAGTGAATATATCACTTCTTCGTATTCCTAACTGCTGATTTTTGGGTTCATACATTTTTGATTATAATTAAATATTTATATATAAATATAATTTTAGAGGGTTCAGGTTTACTTTAGATTGTAGAATATTGTTCTCATAGTTTTTTCAACTTGTAATATTTATATTGACCATATTGGCTACACATATTACAAACGAATAAATAAATGAAATGAAACTTAAAAGCTACCGCACCAGTACTAGCGATCCTAACGACCACCCCGGAAAATGTACTCTTTGTCCGAATACTCACCCCCTTAGATTATGCCCTACTTTTCTTGGGTTACCCGTGGCGGAACGTTTTTCGATCGTGAAAAAACAAAAACGTTGCACAAATTGTTTGGGAACCTCTCATGAATTTAATAACTTTAAAAGACAATATGTTTGTCATGTATGCAAACAAAAACAAAGTACCAGTTTTTCAGTCTGCTGGATTTTTTCTGCGTTAGTGGACGGCTAACAACGAACATCTGCTAAAAAATATTTCCCCCGATCATCTATAAGAAGCCGAATTTTTAAAACTATAAGATTCTTGTACCACTAAAACTTAAGGTTTACGCTGGAATGCTGGAAGTGGCCCTTTTTATTTTAATTTAAAAGGATACCCTGATCGAAATGCAATTACAAAAAGAGTTGTTTTATCCAAAATAACAAAACTTTTTGACCCAGACGACTGGCTTTCCCGCAAAATTTTTGTGGCCAAGATCATAATGCAACAAATCTGTAAAGATGAAACAAGTTGGGATGAAGATGAAGAGCCATTAACCCTTTTACAATAGCGGACATTCTCAGATGACTATACAAACATAGAAACCATAAAAATCCCCCGATTTGTGGACTTTGATCCATCCTTCTCAATCCAAAGACACAGCTTCTGTGACCCCTCCGAGAAAGCTTATACCGCCACTTTATACATACGTACAGAATAATCTGCTAGTTGCTAAAGTTAAAGTAGCCCCAGTTAAATTTGTCTCACTGCCCAGGAAAGAAATCTGCGGAGCGTAACTTATGGCTACAATGATAGACCTTATTCAGCCTCAACTCAATTTTCGAAGCTACAAACTATTCTTATGGACTGATTCAACCATAGTTTTAGCATGGCTTCAAAAACCCCCGAACAGGTGGAAAACCTTCGTCGAAAACAGAGCCTCTTCAGTAACAGACAAAGTTGGAAATCAATCTTGGTATCATGTTGACTCTAAAAATAATCCGGTTGATCTGTCATCCCGTGGACTCACGATAGCCTATTTTCAATCTTAGGGCTCTAGTTTGACCTATGGACACGTTTTATATATCAAAATATCGGAAATTTTTAGCAGAATATATTTCCCGAAAAGTCTGAAAATTTTTTTTTTAAGAAAGCGAAGAGTTATTTTTTAAGCATACCCATTTTCGGGAACCATTTATCTTCCCTAGCCCAAGTTTTATAATCTAAGTAAATGGTAAATTTCTTCCTAAAGCCGTCGGTATATAACTGCCCGTTCGCCGATATCGAATGTTAACGTTCGCATAGAAAATTACATTTAAAACAAAAACAATTTTTTAAATTTTGTTTTTATTTTAAATGTTATTTACTATGCGAACGTTAACGTTCGATATTGGCGAACGGGCAGTTAATCTGCCAAATAGGTTAAAAAATGGTTAAGTTATTATTAAAATTTTAGAGCTGTTATAAAACCTATGGATATGACTAATATATCAAAATAAATCTTTAGTAGAATATATTTGCTAAAAAAAAACTCGATTCAGATACAAAAAAGTAATTACCTAAATAAAATTTTTAAAAAAAAATTAAATAAAAAAATACATATTTTCGGGAACCGTAGATCTTTCCGAGTCCAAGTTTTATTACCAAGGTAAATGGTAAAATTCTTCCTAAAGAAGTCGGTATATCATCATAGTCATGGCCGAGTTATGACCAAAATACTGAAATCCCAATATTTAATATTTTTTTTATGTAATTAAGTTGTTGTACACACATACATGATTTGCCGCTTAAATAGACAATAGTTTATAAAACAACAATAAACGTGATCAAATCCCAGTTAAAAAAAATTTTCTTTTTTTTTAATTTTTTTATGTCGTAAAACGATTTAAAAAAAAAATTTTGCGGTTTTTGCGTTTTTAATTTAATTTTATGGACCGATCTTCAAACAGTTTTACGGTGTGATTGCTGAACCTATAAAACTCTGACTTACCAAATTTTAGTACAATAGCATTATTTATTACGGGTTTAGGCGTACTAAACTGTTTTCCGGGAGTAGGGTTTATATGCGGCCTATGGTCAATTATGGACCGAAATTTAACAATATGATTTGCAGTTATATAAAGCAAATTCGCGCAAAATTGTTTTTCATTCCGTGCATTAAACTACCATTTTTGTATCAAAATTATCAATTGTTTTAGGGTGGTGGTTCCACATTTTGATTCATAATTCTAATCCTACTGAACCGATGTTTGTTCTTTTCTTTTGCATTTTTCGAAAGTGAGCGTGTTTTCAACAGACGGACATGACTAAATCGCCTAAGAATTAAGGAGCCAGAATATATATACTTTATGGTGTCTTAGATGTATAATAAAAAAGTTTTCAAGCGGAATGACAAACTTAGTACACCCTCATTCACCACTAGTGGTGGAGGGTATAAAAATCAACCTTGTTCTAAGTATACAAAAATAAGTGATAAAATACATGTAATGATCCAAGGGATTGCAATTGCGGAACGAGAAACGATAAAAAAGGAACTATTGAAAAAGTCCGCACCGTTCCTTTTACGGAACCATTCAATGGAACTAGGTCGTTCCGGAACGACTCAACTCTAGTCAGTTCTCATCAATACGCACGAGCAAAAGGTTAGTTTAACCGAAGAAATAAAATTAATTATACCCCCGTATTTTTCTTCCATTATTTTCTGGTTGGATACTCATGCAATTTACACACCATCAGGCGTATATGGGGCCTATGGTTAATTATGAACCAATCTTCACCAAATTTGACAGTGTGATTTCTAGCCCTACAGTAGAATTATGTATGTAGGTTTTAAGCGTACTAAAGTATTTTCAGAGAGTATGCTTTATATGGGACTTATGCTAAATTATGGGCCGATCTTCACGACATTTTACGGTGTGATTTATAGTCCTATAAAACTGTAACGTACTAAATTTGTTTACTATATTTTCTTTTGAGTATCGGTATCGTATCGGCAAATCGTTACTTCCCTAATAATAATGCACTATTCATGATGTGTTTTAATAATAATGCAATAGTGGCTTAATTGGCATACACTTTAGTGGTATTTAAATATTAGTGCACTACTGATATATTCTAAACCATTTGCAATTTCTAGTTTAAAATTCTCTAATAATATAAAATAAATAAATATAGATAAATTATATAAAACTTTTTTTAATAGGTATATTATGTATAAACCAAAAATAAGATACTACCTAAGTAAATATAAAAACTCACCTATCACTACTTGTTTGCGATAAGAGTCCTCTATTGTTGGATCATATTCGTCGACAAAATGATTTTGTATTAATTGAATTGTTAGAGCAGATTTTCCAACACCACCAGCTCCGACAACAACAAGTTTATATTCCGTCATATTCTTTTAAAATGCGGGTTCGTACAATATTCCTTACTAATAAATGCTATGAATAAAGCTTGTACGTTATGTTGCTTGATGTGTTTGTAGAACTATTTTGTTGAAAAGGTATATTAGTGTGTGTTTTGTTGAAGTCTTACATTTTAATTTTTTTTTAATGGTGCATAGAATGAAAGAAAAAAAATTTTAATTAAATTAAATTTTTTATAAAATTTAAAAAAAAATCACATCTAGGAAACTATATTATTTACATACGCGACATGATAGGATAATTGCTTTTCACAAATTATTAATAATACACATAATTTTTGCAAGGCTGTGGCAAGAAGGAATATAATAGCCAAAAACTTCTTTTCTCAAAAAAAAACATGTTTATTAAAATTAGTCATATTGATTTAACGTTTACCGAAAGGAAAATTAACTTTTATTGGTCAAAATTTTGTACAAACAATAATTAGTTTTTGTTATAACCGGGTGTTACCCCCTTATATTTTTATTCTTTGTCACTTGTTCTTTGCGCCTACCTTTGAGACTGATTTATGTTTCTGTGCAGACCAAACAATTCTTAGTAATACAGAAACATATTTTTGGTTTTTGGCAATTTTTTCCACTATATAATAAAATTTTAATATCAATCTTTAAGTTATTGATATTCGAAATCAATATTTTCAAATAAAATAATATAATAATGAATAGATTTGTCAGCAAAACCTCTTGAGCAGTTTTTTCTTCAAGTTTCTTTTCACTATGGCTACGAAAATATGCCGAACACTTCCACAGAGTTGTATTAGTGGGTGTTGCTACTGCACACGCAAAGAAATTGTTGTATATTTCAATTAATGACTGCTGTAAATCAAGAACATATATAACAAGACGAATTCACTAGAAGGAGGGCTCAAGTCAACAATTGGTTAATTTTTTTCGGTTGTCGATTTGTCAAAGTTTGTATACAAACTAGTTTTTTATGTAAACAAACATTTTTTACAAGCAACAATTTTGACAAACGGAACACAAAAGCAGTGCTGTTGCGGAGTCAACTCGGCAGCCGTTCATCAACTGTATCCACGGCAAATTCAGAATATAATTCACCAATGTCAAAATATACTTTTTTTTATGTATTTTGCCAAAATAACCGGAAATTTTTCTGAGAGAAATGTTTTTCTTGGTCAGCTATTTTTGACAACAAGCAATTAAATTGCAAAAACAAAATACCTTAGGCTTTTTGTAGTTTTAGAGTTGCGCTTACCCAAGGCGAATTCAAAAAGGTAAGTGCCACTCGTCAGCCGTTCATCAGCTGTCTCCACGGCGAATTGCAAATATAATTCCCAAACGTCAAAATATACGTTTGTTGATGTTTTGTGCCAAAGTAACCAAAAAAATTTCTTGCGTCAGCCGTTCATCAGCTGTCTCCACGGCGAATTGCAAATATAACTCCCAAACGTCAAAATATACGTTTGTTGATGTTTTGTGCCAAAGTAACCAAAAAAATTTCTTTTTTTTTGCTCTTGTCTAGTCTTATTGTTTGATCGCAATATATGAAAGCGATTGAACACCAAAGGTTTCCTTTGGAGTTCAGATGTTTGTTTTTGAATTGTTACGAGTTAGCCCAGGTAGAAACACCATGTGCTAGTCAATATTAAAAATGAGCCTGGGTAGAAGCACCGAGACTAATCAAGCAATCATCAGAGTTAATCTTAGTTTGCCTCAAGTTCTTTATTTTTAATTGCCTTTATACAATTTAATTTCTTAAGTCTAATTAACAGTAACAATAATAATAATAACAATAATATTTAAATATGCGATTGCAATTATAATAAATGCTTTAATTGCATTTATGGTAATATTACACCTTTTTACGGGTTGATTGACTGAATTTAATAAACATTTAAAGGTAAATGACTTACAGTAAACATTTTTAAGGTAAATGACTGAATTCTGTCATATAAGCATTTCTGTGTTTTTTAATAAGTTAAGCTAAATAAGTAGGTCATGGTTTTTTTTTGTATAAATTTGTATTTCTTTTGAAATTTTAGATTTTGTGTTAACATGTGTTAACATTCTCCGCCGCGTTGAGCGAATGGCGAAAAAAAATGAACAAATTAGTTAAATTAAAGTAAATTAAATAGTAATGGGTATGTAAATAGCTATTTTTAAACTTCAGAGTTACGCTGGCGTGGCGTAGGCTGTGGTGGTGTTGGAGCCAGGTTGATTGATGTTCCTTTGCAGCGTTTAAGTCGCCATCCTATTAGGGCCACGGTGATTAGAAATGACAGAAGTAGAGCCACAGAGCCGATGTACGGATGATGAAGAGCAGGGTACTTTATATCCCTTGGAAGATTCTTTATCTCTGCTAGTTGCCCTTGGATGTTCGTGAGTTCATCCAATTTGGTGTCTAAATTAATGTTTGGTGCTAAAAGCCGCCTTACCTCGGACGGTTTACCAATTGCCGTGATATTGCCAACCATGGCATATGAATTATGAAGAGTAGTGACACTAGTTTCATGTCCATGGATAGCCAGTATAATTCCCTTTATGATGCAAGTCGGGTTCATGTACAAGAGACCAGAATGTTTGATATGGAGGTGTATGATTTCAGAGTCGCAGACTGCAGTTAGTTCTAGTGGATATGTTGTTGAATAAAGCCAATGATTGATGGTGTTCAGTGCGACAAAGGAGACCTTAGTCGGGATGTGACCGAAACTACATTGTGGTGATGTTTTGTTGTTGAATAGAGCAATTTCACAGGAAACGCTGCTGGAGTCTCGAGTGACGCTGACTGGTAACATAGAGCATAGGTATATATCGCTTTTAACTAAATTACATTTATTGAATTGAAGTGCATTTAGTGTCAAATATTCATCGCGGTGATGGTTCGCAGCCAGGTATTCACAGTTGGTTGTTATAGCAATAGTGTTGTTGTTTAGCTTGGTGGGTATAGGGATAACCTTGAATAGTTCAAAATGTTCTTGATTTACTAAAGGCAGTTCAATAATGAACATAACACTTCCCTGGGCTACTGTGCCTTTTATAGTCATGATGTTGTATAATTCTAACAAATCGGTATCTTCAACTGGTAATGCGCGACCCTTGGGAAGATGTCCCTTAATTTTAGAAATTTCTGCTTTTAACTGCTTTGATGTGAGGATGAGTGGACTTATATTCCCGTGGTTCGTATGTGTGAGGGCAGCGACCAGCTCTGATTCAATTCTTTGTAGATCTGACGCAAGTGTATTTAATTGAATCGCCAAAGATATTAGATTCTGGACTTGTCGTAGGTTTGAGTTCTCATTTTTGACTGTGTTTAAATCATGATAGATGCTTTTCTTCAGATCTGAAAAGCGCACCTTAGTGTTGTTCTCGGTTTGCTTGAGAATATTTATTGTCGAGTCTATTACTGAAGTTTGGTTTTTTAGTAACAGATTCAGATACTCCTCGTTTTCCTTTACGTTGGCTATAGTTTGAGCCATTTGTTCTGCATAATCCGAGTCAAGGACTCCGAATAAAGCGTGAGCTATGTTTCCCATGATATCTAACGGAGCTCTCCGCCTTCTTCTTGGAATAAGGAGGTCTGATTCTTGAATAAGGGTGTCCCAAGTGTGCTGAAGTTGTAGGAAGAGTGTCTCACACGATTCAATGGCTATTGATTGCTTGCAGAGCTTTGAAAATGATGTTATTCCGGCTTCCAGGACCTTGTTCCTATCCCAAATTGGTGCTAAATCGTAATATATGATAAATTTCCAGGTAGCTGTTATTAACTTTGTTGATCCTACGCCTTCGAAATACAATCCTGGATCGGTAGAAAATTCTGTAACATTTATTGGAGAAGCTAGTATTATCGGCAGCAGGAGAAGTGAAATGATAATTGTACTGAAAACTCCCAATGAAGCATATTGTACTGTCTTTCGTTTTGGTTGTATAGCATCACCGTCTGATGAGTGTTGCCTCTTTTGTGGCGTTGGAGTTTCATATTCGGGATATTCAATGTGGGAATCGTTAAACAACGGAGCCAATCTATGAATTGGCCTCTTGAAGGTTCCCTTTGCTGTTTTGACGTCGCAAACTCTAATAAGTCCATCCTCTCCCTTGTAGATTCGGTTGATTCTGCCCAATGGCCATTGTAATACTGGAATGTTATCTTCTTTGATGATAACGAGCATGCCTTCAATGACGTTTGGTGAAGATGATTTCCATTTCCCCCTTTGCTGTAGCTCATGTAAATATTTTTGTGTCCATTCCTCCCAGAATTTGTGTTTTATTTCTGAGGTTATTTTCCACCTTGCATTTAATGATAATTTTGGTGCTTGAGCATTAGCATCTACGGCTGATGTTAAAGGTTCGCCGACAAGAAAATGACCCGGTGTAAGAGCTTGGAGATCATCATCATTTGACGAAAGTGGAGTCAATGGTCGGGAATTTAGAATGGCTTCTATTTCAACTACTATAGTTTCTAATTCCTCATAGGTAAGTGACGCCGCAGAGACGCTTCTCAGTAAAAGATGTTTGGCGGATTTGACTGCCGCTTCCCAAAGTCCACCGAACTGCGGCGCTCTAGGTGGAATGAATTTAAAGGTTATGGATTGATCACTGCATATCCGTGTTATTTTTTCTTGTGCTGATTGTGAATATATTGATTCCTTTAATTCACTCAATTTATTGCTTGCTCCTACGAAATTAGTTGCGTTATCGCAGTACAGGGTTTGACAGTGACCCCTCCTGCTGATAAAACGTCGTAATGCTCCTATGAAGGCTTCTGTCGATAGGTTGGACACGACCTCCATATGGACGGCCTTGGTGGCGAAACAGCAGAAAACTGCGATATAGGCCTTATCTGGTCTTTTCCCTCTTATTTTGTGGTGGATCCAGATAGGCCCAAAAAAGTCCACTCCTGATGTTATGAATGGGCGCGCGGGTGTCACCCTGGCCGCTGGCAGATTTCCCATCAGTTGTTTGAACAATACTGGTCTTGCTTTAGTGCATCGTATACACTTGTGGACTGTGCTACGTGCTAAAGTCTTTCCATTCGTGATCCAGAATTGTGCTCTGGACGCGGCTAATAATGCCTGTGGACCGCAGTGACGATTTTCTACGTGTAGCATGTGCATTAATAACTTTGATGTGAAGTGATTGTGAGATAAAATTGCGGGGTGTTTTGCATTAAACGTTAACATTGATTGTTCTAGTCGGCCACCGACTCGGATTATCTGAATTATATGAACAGGTGTTTTACGTAACAAGTTTTTCAGTTCTTCTTCGAATTCTGTTGCCTGAGCGAACTTGATAATAACGTATAGAGCTTCTTCCATTTCGTGAGCATCGAGCGCCTTGTTGGTTGAACGAAGGTTATTGGTTGTTTTTGAATTTTTAATGAACCGTATTATATAGCCGATTGTGCGCTGAAGGGTTTTCAATGAATTTCGATGATTAATTCGATCGATTATGCCTTCACCATCCTGATGCGTTGTTGCTATTGCTAAAACTCGTTTCGTCAATTTCCGTTCTTCATCGCAAGGTATGTCATTGGGTTGAAAGACTTGGTTTGACCATCCATCTTCGAATCCAGAGAGAAATAATGGACCATAAAACCACATTGAATGTTGTGTTAAGGTTTCTGGTGATAGTCCTCGGGAAATTGCGTCAGCTGGATTTTGTTTGGAACTGACGTGTTTCCATTGACTTGGACTGCTTGACATTTGAATTTTTGCTACCCTGTTGGCCACGAAGGTGTGAAAAGATGCTGCTGGTGAAGTTATCCAAGAGAGGACAATTTTTGAGTCTGACCAGAAGAAGTTTGCTGCATTTTGTAGACTTAAATCTTTTTTCACTCTATTTGTTAATTCCACCCCTAGTACCGCGGCACATAGTTCTAGTCTTGGTAGAGTTTGTTTTTTGATTGGTGCAACTCGTGACTTGGAGCAAATCAATCTAACTACTACAGTCTTATCTTTGTATACTGAGCGTATGTAAATTGCCGTTCCATAGGCTCGTTCAGAGGCATCAACAAACGTGTGAATTTGTACTGATAGCGCTCCTTCATGTTTCAGCACGAATCGGTCTATCTTAATGTTGTTTATTGCTTCTATATTTTTTCGGAACTTATTCCATTCGTTTTGAAGATTTCTGGGTAATTCATCGTCCCATGAGATTGGTAATTGCCATAATTCTTGTAAAAATATTTTTGCCTTCACAATGACCGGTCCAAAAAGTCCTAATGGATCAAAAATCTTTGCCAGTTCTGAGCTGACTATTCTTTTCGTCACGCTCGTGTTTGCTGAGGTTTGCGCTCGTCCACATAACTGATCTGACCTTGGCAGCCATATCAATCCGAGTGTTTTAATTGAACAATTGGAGTTTTCGTCCAAGTCTAGATTGACCTCTTTATCTTCAGGAGCAATGCCGCTTAGTAGTTGAGGATGATTTGAACACCATTTCCTAAGCTTGAAACCAGCTTCTCCCAATAATAAGTTTAGTTGACGTTGTGATTCTAATGCAGTATGGATAGAATCAGATCCGCTAAGGCAGTCGTCTACATCAAAGTCATCGCGTAGTGTTTTAGCTGCTAAGGGGTATCTTGTGATATTTTGTGACGCTAAGTGTTGAAGGCACTTTGTTGCTAGATATGGTGCTGACGAGGTGCCATAGGTTACCGTTTTTAGACGATAGTATCGGATATCTTGATGTCTGTTGTACCTCCAAATGATCAGCTGGAACATCTGATCAGCATCGGCTACTTGTATTTGCCGATACATTTTCTCGATATCTGCCGAGAATACAAATCTGTGCATGCGAAAACGTAATAAAATTGAAAATAGTTCACTCTGTACGGTTGGTCCGGCATGTAGTATGTCGTTGAGGGAGGTGCTGCTAGATGACTTGGCCGATGCATCGAAAACTACTCGTAGTTTCGTAGTAGAGCTTTCGGGCTTCAAGACACAGTGATGAGGCATAACGTAATGAGAATCCGGAATATCCTCTTCCTGAATTTCTTCCATGTGCCCCAAGGATTCATATTCCTGCATGAATTTGTTGTACTCTGTTCTAAGTGGGGCATCGTTGTTCAGCCGCCTTTCAAGTGATAAAAATCGATTGAATGCCATTGATTTTGATGTTCCGAGAGTGATTGGGTTCTCGGAAAATGGAAGGCGAACAATGAATCTACCTTCTGTATTTCTTCTTACATTCTGAATGAAGTGCTCTTCACATCGTTTCTCAGCTAGAGACAATGTTCGTTCAGTATCATGTGTATCTTCAAGCTTCCAGAACTTCTCAATTAGTTGATTTGTTGTTTCTTCTTCTGGGCTGAATACTGCACAGGTAACTACGTTGCTGCTGCCTCCTTGTAATCTGCCTGTTACAACCCAACCTAGCACTGTGTTTTGTAGGATTGGTAATTCGTGACTGATTCTTATTTGTTCTGGGCGCATCCATTGATGATAAAATTCTGCTCCAATCAGCATGTCAATTTTATCCGTACGATTGAACCATGGGTCTGCCAATTTAATATTTTCAGGAATATTCCATTCTGATGTATCGAATGAATTTGTAGGCTGTGGTGACACTATGTTTGGAAGCACAAATGCTTCGACCCTTGTTGTATAGTTGCTTGAACATGCTTGAAGCTCGAGATTTACTCGTTGGGATACGTTGTGGATTTTGCGTCCTATCCCTTCCACGCACAGGTCTGAATCCGTTGACTTCAGCGATAGTTTATTTAGTAACCTGTTTGTTACTAAATTGACTTGTGATCCGGAGTCCAGAAGGGCTCGGAATGTACATATGCGGCCATTGGTTCCAAACACCTTTACCCTTGCTGTGGCTAAGACTGTGTAGCTGTTACCAGCATCTTCCTTGTTTGCAGAAGCTACGACTGGGGCATTTTTATTTCCGTTTGGAGAGGACTCTACGTTGGTCTTTTGAGGGTTTCCCCCCGAGGATGGTGATGGCTTTCCGTTTGATGTTTCTAAATGCAATAACGTATTGTGTTTCTTATTGCATTTTAGGCAGGAGCGTGAAGTGCATGCCTTGGCGACGTGACCTGATCGGAAACAGTTAACGCATAGATTTTTTCGTTGTATCCATTGTAATCTTTCAGGTGGCGGCATTTTTTTAAATTTTTCACAATAATATATGGGATGCCCTGTTGATCCACATATCTTACAATTGGATGTTGATGTAGTTGCTGTGATCAATTTTGTTCTATTCACACCAGTTTCTAGAGTTTTTCCACGCGTTTCTAACGCTTGGAAACGGTGCTCTATAAATCTAAGTAACTCGCTTAGACTTACAAGGTTCTTATTGTCCTTAAGAGATTGCTCGAACAGTGTTTGGGTCGAGGAATCAAGTTTCCTCAGTAATATATGGACTATTATGGCGTCCCATTGATCCACTGGGAGGCCTTGTGCCGACAAACCATGGGTGCATTCTTTTGCGAGGTCGTGGATACATTTGAGTGCTTGTGCTGTCTCATTTTTAATTTGTGGGTGTGATAATAAATTGTTCAATAATGTGGTCACAATTAGTCTTTTGTTATCGTATCTGCTCACCAAGATGTTCCATGCGATTTCATAATTTGCTGATGTGATCGGTAAGTGTTTTATTAAATTTTTTGGCTCGTCTGCCAAGTGTGTAGTTAAATAGAACATTTTTTCCACTTCGCTCATTGTCGCGTTGTGGATCAGCTGGATGTAAAGGTCTTTAAAGGCTACCCATTGTAGGTAACTGCCGTTGAATTTTGGTATTTGGATCTTTGGCAACTGTGGTTGACAATGTACACTTCTTCTGACGATTTGTGCAGTAGCTTCGTTGGCGATATTGGCACTCTGTCGTAACACACCTTGTATGTTGTGCACCTCCGCTTGCATTTCGTAAAACTCATCCAACGTATACCCGTCAATTTGCTCTTCAGATGCTAACTGCCATAAGGTGTCGTTGTTGTACGAGAAATCGTGCATATATTTGTCAATGAGCGTTAATTTGCTCTGACAATACCACTCCTCTCGATTTTCCTCAGACTGTACCTCTTCGATCATTCGCCTTAGCGCTCTCATTAGAGCCCGTTGATTACGAAGAATTTTGCTTGTGATTTTGTCAGGTTCTGGTTCTCCCTGCTTACCGCCATTTGCACCTTCTGTATCTATGGATTTTCTTATTGATGGTTGCGATAATTTTCTTACTTCGGATTCAAACAATGCTTTGTATTTAAGTGTGTCATCCGAAATGCGTAAGTATATCTCAGTAAAATACTGGTGATGCAAAGGTGGATTTGATAGACACCTTATTTTGTTGTCAATGTTCTCAAACTCTAGCCATTGTGTGTCAAGTCGTTTTATACGTTCCAAATAATATTCTTTTGTTTTTCGTGTAGCCGGGTCCTTTTTGACGTTGCGAATTATTGTGTTTACTTTTTCCGCCGTCTCCTGTTGGATAGCTACCAATTCTTCAAAGGATTCCATGGTCTTAATTGCTGAATAGATTTAGATGCGATGATGATATGTTGTCACTTGATTACAGTTCTGTGGATCCTAAACTGTGGTTAGGAACGCTCAAATGTATATACCAAATGTTGATGTCGCCCCGTTATGACCTCAGGACTGAAAGTTTTAGGACCGCTGGATTCTGATGATACCTGTCTCTTGTAACAGGCCCGTTGGTTTCTGATGAGATCCTGTCTCTTGTAACAGAACCTTTTGATTGATGATGAGATCCTGTCTCTTGTAACAGGACCTATAGGTTGACGAGATCCTATCTCTTGTAATAGGATCTTTGGGTTGATGATGAGATCTTGTCTCTTGTAACAAGACCTTTGGATTGATGAGATCCTATCTCTTGTAATAGGACCTTTGGATTGATGATAGAATCCTGTTTCTTGCAACAGGACCTTTGTGTTGATGAGATCCTATCTCTTGTAATAGGACCTTTGAGTTGCGTTTACTGATGATATCCTGTTTCTTGTAACAGGATCGTCGGGTTCACCAAAATGATTGGTGCCTGTTGACTGCTGTCGGTTGCTGATGAGATCCTGTCTCTTGTCACAGGACCGTCGGGGTCACCAAATGTTTGATCGCAATATATGAAAGCGATTGAACACCAAAGGTTTCCTTTGGAGTTCAGATGCTTGTTTTTGAATTGTTACGAGTTAGCCCAGGTAGAAACACCATGTGCTAGTCAATATTAAAAATGAGCCTGGGTAGAAGCACCGAGACTAATCAAGCAATCATCAGAGTTAATCTTAGTTTGCCTCAAGTTCTTTATTTTTAATTGCCTTTTATACAATTTAATTTCTTAAGTCTAATTAACAGTAACAATAATAATAATAACAATAATATTTAAATATGCGATTGCAATTATAATAAATGCTTTAATTGCATTTATGGTAATATTACACCTTTTTACGGGTTGATTGACTGAATTTAATAAACATTTAAAGGTAAATGACTTACAGTAAACATTTTTAAGGTAAATGACTGAATTCTGTCATATAAGCATTTCTGTGTTTTTTAATAAGTTAAGCTAAATAAGTAGGTCATGGTTTTTTTTTGTATAAATTTGTATTTCTTTTGAAATTTTAGATTTTGTGTTAACATGTGTTAACACTTATGTCAAAGTTTTGTTTATGCTTACAAAAAGTCCACGTTTTGTGCTGTGATTATTGTATTGTATTAAAGTTTTTGATTATTTAAATTAAAATTAAATAAGATAGTAACCATAGTGAAGTAAAAATTGGCTAAAAATTTATTTATTTCATTGCGTTCGGCGGCAAAATTTGATTTTACTTTAATATAATTTTTGACGTATACGGAGACTTATTTTCCATTTTTGTTGTAATGTTGTATTTGTTGCCGTAGCGCTGCCACCTACTTATTCCACCATGGTCGCACTTACCTTTTTAAATTCGCCTTGAGTTCAGTAAAAAATAGTAAAATTTGTGTTCTCGACCGTAACATAATGTAATTTGTTTTTCGCCATTAATTCATTTCCAACGCCCCCATTTCACGGCTGTCAGATTTGTTTCACCTTCATCGCCAAATAGTATACCGAAAATCGCCAAAACTT
This sequence comes from Pollenia amentaria, assembly GCA_943735925.1. Taxonomy (NCBI): domain Eukaryota; kingdom Metazoa; phylum Arthropoda; class Insecta; order Diptera; family Polleniidae; genus Pollenia; species Pollenia amentaria. The sequence continues at coordinate 3,936,129 of OX031006.1, read as the reverse complement.
TATTTTAATTAATTTTTGGTTAAACAAATCGCCGAATAGGAGTTTGATATCCGGTGATTCATCGTTATGTTCGATTTATAATATAAAATAAAGCACAAACATTTTAAAGTTAACTTAAAATTTTTATTATCGGTTAAAAGAACAATTTATTGAATTACTGTTCAAAAATTATATCATATAAATGTTGGCCATGACTACGTCTGAGGTGGTCCATTCGGAAGGTCCAATTTTGGGTGACTCATTCGAGCATATCGACTGATATCTCGTGAATTACACGAGTAATTTTGGCTTCTAAAGCGTCAATCGTAGCTGGCTTATCCCTTATCCTTATACCTAACTTTTACTACGAGAACGTATACCCATTTTTTTAATTTTTTTAATGCGATTATGTAGCTGAATATATTTACGAATATTTTAATTGGTCAAAAGAATACTACATATGTGATCGGGATAACGTCAAAACCCTATTTTGTCAACATCCCTATGACCGGCGAATATGTTTGCAGCATTCAAGCAATTCGTTTGTGTGCGAAACTTGCAATAAGGAGGACAGAATTTAATAAGTTAAGTTATAATAAATAGTCATATATATTATTTCTAAAGCACTTTTTTTTGTCGGTTGCAAATATCTCCCATACCACCGCATCAAATTTAATGAATGATATCTCATTTTAAAGCTTATTTCTAACACTAATGGCGAAAAATAATTAGAAATTGAAAAATTAATATTCTCATTGATAAAAATTATATTTTATATAGAACTGAATGATTATATGTTTTTGTTCAAGTGTGTTAATACAGGGTCGCTAAATAGTAATGCAGTTCTAATAGAACTGCATGATAATACTGTTGTCATTATGATTAAATGTTTTTGTTCAAGTGTGGTAATACAGGGTCGCTTAATAGTAATGCAGTTCTACAATTAATCCATTCCATTCTGGCAGTACCGCTATTTACTATAATGCCGTTTATTACTAAGTCAGTTATATATATGTAATTGCGTACGTTTAAAGATATTTTTGTTTGTATTAAGGATTCGTACGGGCAAAAAGTTAACGATGATCATGTCATTACCTCTAACATTGTATTCAAAGAAGTATTATAAAAGCATTTAAACATATGTATGTATGTATGTAAATATGTATGATATATATTATGATTTCTAATATTTTTATACTTTTAACAAAATGTATTGAAGTTACTAAAATTTCTATTAATTATTTTCATTTTATGTTACAAAAATGACAACTAACGGTGCGAAATATTCGCACGGGTTATCTAGTTATTATAATATTAATGATATTATTATTATAATATAAAAACAAGTTAGAGTGCTATATTCGGCTGTGCCGAACCTTTGATACCCTCCACCGACAGGAGTTGGCTCTATATTGTAAATACATATGTATGTGGGTTAATTCCAAAAGTAGTGTACATGACCATTTTTTTTTTTTTTTTTTTTAAGGTTGAGGAATTCATTCTCTGAAATTGTTTACTTGCATTAAGATTTGTGCAGATTGCGAAATTACTTTTAGTTTCTTTAAAAAAAATTTGTTTTGCTTTTTTATTGCATTTTGGTGAAATATTTTCCGGAATGTCACTTTTTACAAAAATTTACAAAACTAAGATATTAATGCAAAAATGTTAGAACAAAGCCTACTATCGCATTCGTTCACTTATTATTTACCAGCTTTGGATGTTTTTCTTAAAAAAAAACGGGTTAGTAATAGCAAAAAGTTATTTTTCGAAGAGATTCCAATTATTTTTTTTTTCCTTTTATAATTCAAGAATTAAAAAAAAGTAATTTTTTTACAAAAATTTGTTTTTGTGCAGCTTACATTTAAAGTAACAAATTTGCTTCAAACAATTTGGAAGAAATTGTTGTATTTTGCTGGAAACTTGAAAAAATAAAAAGTGACAGTACGGAATTTTTTGTGACAGTAAAGAAAATCCAATTTAAATTTCAAGTGTAACGAAAACTTAAACATTTATTCATTATTTTGTTTTTGGTTACTGTTTGTTTTTTCTTTTTTATAAAAACGAAACAAAAAATAAAAGTAATCCAATTATATTAACAAAAAATTCATGAACAAATCTATTCATCGGAATCTGTGAATATTTCATAAAAAATTGATTCCCGATTGGTTTTTTTTCTATTTGTTTTTATCTTTACATCAAAAGAACTACAGTATTGAAATCAATCAGAATTTTCGAGAAATAAGCTTTTAAAATAAAAAAAACCTTTTTACTTAAAAGTGACAGTAAAGAAATTTGTGATATTTTTTTTGTTTTCTTCTTCTAAAAAGTTATTTCACGGAAAATAAAAACAAGAAAAAGTGATCAAAACTTCGTAATATATTAATATACATTTTTATTTATTTTATTTTTTACGATTTTTTATTAAATAACTGTGTGACAGTACGGAAATTTTTAGCTGTACTTACCATCGTGCGATTATAAATTCACTTGAAAACACCAAATAATTGATTTTATTATTTTATTTTTTATCTTAATCAATTTATCACTTCTTGCACTTTTTAATAGCGATGCACATAAAGCAAACGAAACAGCTCAAGTAATGATTATGACTTAATTAAAAAAAATGTGACATTACGGAAAAAACGCAGAGACAAAGTAAAATTAGAACGTCAAAATGACATTGATAACATTTTTCAGGTAAAACCAGGAAAAAGCAATTAAAATAAATACAATCATTGAAAAACAGTTGAATTTTTTATTATTGTTCTATTGTTTTCAACTCTTTTTCCATGTTGCTTAATGAATAACATGTGTGGAGACAGGTATATTTGTATGTAATAGGCATGATATACAGTTAAAGCACCATTTGCACAATTTAGCAGAAAGTTTTACAATAATAACAACTACTTTTGTTTGTTGCTAATTATTTTAGAGCTTACTTGCCGTTTTTGTTTTTTTATTTTCTTTTACATGAAAGAAATAAAAAGCTTGAGACGAAAAAAAAGCATTGTGTTTGGAATTAACCCATGTATATATTACTAGCATTTAACCCGCTACTTCGTTAGCGCCCCTTTTTCTTATGTGGACATATTTTTACGCCAAAGTTTATGTTTCTAGCAGGGTTGCCGAACTTGGACTTTTCCGACCAAATTTGGTCGGATATTTTTCATTTGGTCAGATGGTAGGCCAAACCTAATTTTGGTCGGTTTGAGAAAATGTACTATATTTATTTTAACAAATTAAGAACACTGGTCACAAAGAAGACAAGTGCAAATCGAATATTTTTAAAACATAATTTTTTTTAATTGTGGATAAAACTAGGGATGCGGCAATACAATGTATTACGGTAGTAGCAAGTTACTTTGACGGTGTATAAAGTTTGACTTTGTTTAAAGTTTGCTTGCAAAGAGGAATACTGTTCTGTACCACCCTATAAGATATTTTGTGTTTCTTTGGAGGGTGATTATTTTAAGAATTTAAGAACATCATTTGTATCATGTTTTTATAAAGTCAATAGTACAAAAGTCGCAGAACTTGCAGAACGATTGGGTGAGTTACAAGAGGTCGGTTGCGGAGCAGCTCGCTTTTTTAAGCATTCTTTAAGCAAATCATTAGGATGTTTTAGAGCTCAGCCTATGTCTTATAAAGTTTGTTATTTATGTTAAATACTATTTTTGAAATATTGTACTTAAGTTAACAAATTGTGATTAATTTTTTTATTTGGGTTTTTTTGTATGTACTCGTGTTATTGCAAATGCTCAATGAATAAATCTTGTTTATAAGCGTAATTAAATGAATTTTCGTATACCTTTTGTTTTTGTTACTTTTTTGTTTTTATTATTAATAGCATATTACAAAAAAAAATTATTAATAGCTTTATCCAATTAAAATTGTACCTTCCCAGTGTGCCAAACGGATCCGTTTCGGATCCGTAACGGAACCGCATCTTCGTATTTTCTATCCGTAACGGAATCCGTTACTGATCCGTTACGGATCCGCAAGCGGGAGAAATTCCGCTCGAAAAAACGGATTCAAAAACGGATTTTATGTCCGTTTTTTGGATACGTTACGGACTCGTTACGGACATCATATTGGGATCCGTTACGGACCCGTTTGTTTTCATAAAACGGATCCGTAGCGGAATCCGTTACGGATGAGTTTCGGATCCGCAAGCGGGAGAAATTCTTTAAAAAAAACGGATCCAAAAACGGATTTTATGTCCGTTTTTTTGGATCCGTTACGGACTCGTTACGGACATCATATTAGGATCCGTTGCAGACCCGTGTATTTTAATAAAACGGAATCCACTACGTGTTTTTAATAAAAAAGATTTAATATTGTGATGAATTTTTTGTTTTAATTTTTTTTTATTATTATTATTAAATTCACAGTCATTTGATAGTAAAGTAAAAACAATTCAGTCAGTTCATTTAAAATTAACATATAAAAGTAAAATACATTAAAAACATAAAAAACAATTCATAGAATATTAAAAAAAGTTTGTTTACAAAAAAATAAATTAATGGCCTAACCCACGATTTTGAAAGAAAACATAAGCGCACGAAAGCCTGTCACTCACTTTGTATTTGTTTTTGTATTTTTCAATTTACAAAATCAATTACAAAGTGAGTAACTGGGTTTCATTCGCTTATGTCCTTCATTCGACATCGTGGGTAAGGCTGATCATTTATTTTTGTTGTTTTTGAACTCGGTCATGTGCAAGGCGAATTCAACTACAGGTGGTGTCGAAACGCCATCTGATTTTGACAGTTCGAGCTACTTTGTTTTGATTTGTTAGTGTTTTGTTAGGAATGGTTGACATTTTGGACAGTAAACACTAACAATGCAATGGAAAAAACGCTGTGTTGTTTCTGTTGTTTTTGGATTGTTGTAGTATCGACACCACCTGTAGTTGAATTCGCCTTGGTCATGTGCGAAGTGGAAGAATTTTTTTCCAACTTCCTCCACTACCGAAATTGGTTCGTTCACAAACTTCCTTTGGAATGCACCTGAATCAAACAAAAATATTTTTTATATTTTAAACTATTTAAAAACTTATGACCTACCAGAACTGTAAAGGAATCATTAATTTTTAGATTAATTAGCATGAATGATTATGCATTGAATTGGGTAAATTTTTAAATTATTTTCACCAAAATAAAAAATTTTATGACATTTAATTCGAATTAATTCAAATGAATTAGAAAATAGTTGCAATTAATTTTGGACAATTCATTTGAATTGCAATTTGTTTTGTCAAACTTATTTGAATTGGAAATGAATTGCAATTCAATTTTTTTCAAATTTATATGAATCGATAGAAATTGCATTAAATTCTTTATTTTGGTGAAAAGAATTAAATAAAAATTAAGGTTATTCGTATTGAATTCAATTAAAACAGAATGATTCCTTTACAGCTCAGACACCGACCTCGAATAGCAGCAATTACAACTAAATTTTTGGCCGCTTTCTTGTTCTTGTTCCCCATCCAGGTCAGTTTTTGTGCTAACTCGTCCTGGAATATGGAATGGAGAGCCTTTCTTAAAAACCCTTGGGAGCTTTTAGCAGTCGTACTCATTATAAACGATACCTACATAAAAAATAGGTAAAGTTAAGCGTATGTGCAAATTTATGAGTACTAGGGCGACAGTTAAAAATCGATTTTGAATTTTTGGAACGCTAACTGCACAAAATGATAAGTTTGCAGATTTTACCGTAGTCACAGTTTGAGCATGATTCGAGTATGTAGGGCTTTGAACCCCTCAGCAGCACGGGGTAACATACACGAATCGTGCTCAAACTGTGACTACCGTAAAATCTGCAAACTTATCATTTTGTGCAGTTAGCGTTCCAAAAATTCAAAATCGATTTTTAACGGTCACCCTAATAGATGCTAACCATTGACTGGAAACTCTCATCATCCGTTAGTCTTTGCTCCAACTCCATTAAACCATCCTCCGTCGAAAGGGGATGCTCAAAAAATTTTTGTGGGGCCACCGCCACATCTTCGAATCGTATTTTCCTCTTCACTTCATTACGAAGGGAAAACACTTCCTCCGTTAACGCCCCGACGCATGCTATTTAACCCCTCCTCGGTCATTTTTCGCATGCTGGCAAGCTCCTTCCTTATTTGCTGGAGCTCATCATTGATACTATGTGCTTCGGCAACTGAAAGTTTTTTGAATTTATTTAAATAGTTATTTAAAAGTTTCGAAAAGGGGTAAAATGGTGTTGTTTGCCTAGCGGCCCGTAACAAAAAAACCAAATTAAAGTTGTTTTGTCGGGCGTTTTGTTTAAAATAATTTTGTATTTTTGTCGGGAAAAAAGTATTTGAACAAAAACGCTCGATTTTACAAATGTTTTACTCTGGATTATAATATCTGTTGAGTGATGCTAATTTGAACGCGATTCGAGAGTGGCCCATAAACTTGACTTAAGCCAAACAAATTGTCTGTCTTGGCGTTCTTTCTTTTTACTCTAATTTTGGGTTTTTTTTTGTCACGGGCCGCTAGGCAAACATTTTTGCCTCATAAACTTACCTTGGTTTTGGCTTGATTCCGGACTGGAGGAGTCTCTCAATATCACTCTCTTTTTCATTTTCGTTGTCTTCACTTTTATTTATTTATTTATTGTTAATTTATTTCTTGTTTTATTTTATTTATTGTTAATTTATTTCTTGTTTTATTTTCAACATTTGACATTTGGCTTTTAATGCTTTTCTCCTATTAAAAAAAAAAAATATTAATTTCAATGGAGTTGTGTTAGATAACTTAGAAAAAAAAAGTTATTACAAATTCATTTTGCTGGGTCCACACAAGGACCTTTTCATAAAAAAAAACTCAATTATTAAAAACTGATTTTGCTGGGTCCACACAATGACCTTTTCTTAAAAAAAACTCAATTAGCGATTACACTGTCAAATCGCGATTACACTGATTCCGTTTCTAACTTTTTTACGGATCCGTAACGAGTCATTGCACTGATTCCGTTTTTAACTTTTTTACGGATCCGAAACGGGTCAGAAACGGATCAGTCAAATCGCGATTACACTGATTCCGTTTCTAACTTTTTTACGGATCCGGAACGGGTCCGTCACGGATCCGCATCCGTTTTTGTGCACATTGGGTTATATCAAAAATACATATACATACATTTCGTCATATAAAATGCATAAGGGCCTATCAGCATGTTAAAAAAGTTTTCAGGAGAGTTATAATAACGATTTTAGTGGGTAATATCGTTAACAAATCATGAATTAATGATCCTATACTTAAAAAACTGTTTTTGTAATCACAATAGTTTGTTTTTATTAAGTTTATTATCGCTCCTGAAAACTTTTAAAAATTACGTAGACCATTTTGCATTTTATATGATGATATATTTGTTCTTAAATAATTTAAGAATTTGGTCGGGTTTTAAGAATTATGGTAGGTTTTGCAGACAATTTTGGTCGGATAACAATTTTTTAAACGGCAACCCTGGTTTCTAGGTTTAAACCCGCTACTTTGTAAAGGGACGATTTGTACCTCTAAACGTTCGTATTTCGAAAATTTTTATTTGTATTTTTTAGATACGTTACGAATGTGACGTATGTATGTTTATTGGTTTAATAGATAGATGGTGTGGCAAAATAGTTTTAAAATACAGGTTTACTCCCCAAAAGGGTCTAATTTCATCTAATTTAATTCCGCTTTTTATTTCCCGTTTTAACCTTTTTTACCCTTTAACCATAAAAAGTTCTAAAACTCCCATCATAGGTAATCGATTTCGCGAGAGGCCAACCTCCCGGTCAAATTTCAGGCGTTTAGGTCGTGCGATGATGAATCAGGCAGTAACTTTACAATTTTATATTATATAGGTAGATGAAGAAAAATGTTTTGAAAAAAATAACAGAATTAGGTACGATTTTCACCCCAGGAACCAATCAACAAAACTTAAAATTTTGTGTAACGATTTTTTTAAAATCTCGTTGTCATGCACTAAATGCTGTGTGTTAAAGCAAGTGCTTTTGTTTACGTTGATCGTTCATAGAAAATAAAATCTTTTAAACCTTGTGCGTTGAGCAGAGTGGTTGAGCCTCTCAAAAATAAAATTGTGTGTTTTTCTTTATAACAAGAAAGAATTTTTGTGTAGATTTCGTTGGAAGTGTTATATAAAAAAATTATTACCTTTAATATTATAGTGTATAGGAATATTTAAAAGCGATTCAGCGTAAGTATATTTTATTTTTATATAATTTTTTTTAATTTTTCTGGATGGTCCCTTGAGGAACCACTAGGAGTTGGTAAATAAAAGTGTTAACACATGAAATTAAATAAAAACGTTATTTTTTAGTGTGTTTATTTTGAAATGGCACGTAGACTTTGATGTTTTACAACAGATGAACAACTTTCTGAGTTTGTCAATGCGATGGCATGGTCGGAAAGCGAAGATGATGGAGACTTCTCTTCGGACGATGAAAATGTTGATCCAGACTAAGATTTCGAAGCTGCTCTTCGTAATGAAAACATAGAAGATGAAAGCCAGATAGAACATGGTGAGGACGAGGGGTTAGAAAAAAACCATTTAGAAAAAAATGAAAAATTAAATGAGTTCGAGGCTGAGAAAGACAATTCAGATTTAAATTGTGCAACTGTGGATACAAATGACAGTAGCCCGCACCTATTGGTGTTGACGATCCCCGTTGGCAAGATTATGGTACAATGTTTGAAGGTGTTTCGATTGACAAGGAGTCGCAGGTTTTCAAAAAGCCATTATGGCGGCGACAGTCTTCAGTTACACTATGATTACATAAAATTTTATGGCGATGAATCATTGATACCGGAATTTCTTGCATTGAAAACACCTATGCATTTCTTCTCGTTTTTTATGTCGGATGATATAATATCAACAATCGTTGAACAGAGCAATCTTTATGCTCTGCAAACAAATATCGAAAAGCCGCTTAATACTACTCCGAATGAAATCAAGCAATTCTTGGGCATATCTTTAAATATCCCAGCGTTCGTTTGTATTGGAGTGAATATGACTTCAGCCCAATCATGGATTGCATGACGCGAAATCGCCACGAAACAATCCGTAAATTTTTACACTTCAACGATAACGAGAAAATGCCGAAGAGTCATCAGTCTCAGGCACAATCGGCTCCATCGATTTCGAGATATGGCCATTATAAACGAATGGATTTTATATAAACGACATCTCGCTGAGACTAAGCGATTGGGGCCTAAATTAAAATTGCACGAATTTGTGACTGAGGTTGCATATTGCTTAAGGCTAGATTACACTATCTCACAAGTCTTACGTATTCCATAATACTTTGTGAGATGGAAATCTAATGAGTTTTGTTGTGACTGTCAAAAAATCTAATGTAACATTACAGTTTGTAGTCACACTATCACACATGAACATGCTTTTGTTAAAATGCAACCCTGATCCAATGAAAAGTATTAAGCCTATAGTACACGGCATGTAAAAAGCCACATACGCATGTGGTTTGACGTAATTTTGACGTCAATGCAAAGCCACAATAAACATTGCGTGTTGTGTGATGACGTAAAAATTACGTCAGAATCACATGCGCATGTGGCTTTTTACATGCCGTGTACTATAGGCTTTAGCGTTTAGAAATTTTTCAAAAAACGATTAAGTCGTATGGGATGTCAAACTTTTTTCGTAATACTTGTGACACATTGCATTCACACTATCACACTTTGTCATATTACTTGAGTTTTTGACATGTATTAATACAAAGTATAATAGTGTAATCTAGCCTTTAGTAAAATCTGGCTGTGAAGTGCGAGGACGAAAAGGAAGAAAGATAAGTATTGAGAGCCAAATTGCTGTGAAACGTAGTCGGCCATCGGCTACTCCTCTTCCACCACGTGCCATTCGGCTTGACAATGTTGGGAATTTTCCTGAGTTTGTCAAAGAGGGTAAACCACGCTGCAAGTATCCTGAATGCACATCGCGCACTAAGGTTCGGTGTCAAAAATGTAGTATCAATCTTTGTTTTTCAAGCGAGAAAAATTGTTTCGCTGCGTTTCACCAGAATTAAATATATTAATATTAGTATAAAAAAATTAAATTAACATATAAATTGCTTATTTACCAAATAAAATTTCTTTAATTTTAATGAAAATAATACCGAATATACTTCCTATTAGAGATCCTCGTGGTTCCGTAAAGAACCAACCAGGTGTTTTTCACCTCTGTTAGCTGTTAACTTCAAAACAGAAAAACGCTAGAGCAAACCCTGCTTAGAATGGCGAATTTTATAACATATATTTGTTTTAGCGCGAAATAAAATATCAGGATATTAAGGGTTAAACGTTCGAATTTCGAAACGCATCAAATTTGTATTTGTATTTTTTAGATAAGTTACGAATGTGATATATTTTTTATTTTAATGTTTATTGGTTTAAAAGATAGATGGCATAGCAAAAAAGTTTTAAAATACAGGTTTTACCTGTTTACTCCTTATTTCAAAAAAGTTCTAAACACCTGTCCGCTTATTTTTAATGAACAATAATAGGTATTCAATTTTTTGGTATCCCTTTTAGTTTAGCAGATATGAGGTTAGCGAATTTCCGTTTTTACCGCCCTTTTTTCTATTGAACAACAATAAGTATTGAATTTTTTGTATCTCCTTTAACTTAGCAGATATGAGGTCAGCGTGTGTTGCGGTGGCTAAATGGCAAAATTTCGCCCTCCATAGCGAAAAACAATTTTGCGTGGCCCCAGCCTAGGAAAAGGGTTTGGGAGGTGGCAAATTATACCTACTACCACGAGTCCCGGTCATTCATTATGGGGGGCACTTAAGAATGCGGAGGAACCACTCTCCGGCCAAAAATCCCGGTTCTTAGATTTATTTTTGGTTAGTTATGTTTGTTTTTTTTTTTTGTTAGATTTATTAGTGGTGTTAATTCTTTTGTTAATTTTTTTTTGTTTTATGGTCCACTTTGTGGAACCATCTTTTTGGCCAACTTAAGTATTAGGTGGCTGAGCAAGACCGCATTTTAAATGATGCTCATTTTTTTGTACCTGTAAAAGAAAAAAAGGAAATACCTAATTGTTAATTTTAATATCAAGTATTAAATTGGAATAATACTTTACCCTATACCTTCCTCTGCATTAATGGTCCGTCAATCTGAAAATAAAATAGAAATAAATTGTATAAAAATGTATTTTTTTAAGTTTTTTTTTCTTACCTCATGTAATGAATGGTCATCTGCTTGTTTTGTTTTCATTTATTTGGCATGTCAATTGTGTTTTAAGGTCTGTCTACTAGGAGGCCACACGATCAATTTTTGTCTTTCAATTCCTTTCAATTTGCTCCCACTCTCATTTTTTTCACTAAAACACTCACATTTTTTAAATTGATCACGAGATGGCTCTCAATTTTAACTATCCATTTGCTTGGCAATTTTACGTTCAATTTAACAGCTGATTAGAAGTTTAGTGAGCAAATTTTTCGTTTGTCAGTATGAATTGTTTTCTTGATGACATCATGAAAGTAAATTGCTTAAAAATTGCGTGCAGCCTACGTCACAGCTTCCAATTGATGTAAATTTTGACAAACAGTATATGTAAAAGACTGTCAACAAAAAGTTGATCGTGTGGCCGCAGGGTTATTAATGAATATAATAAAATAATGAATATAATATAATAATACAAGTTAGCAACGTGCAGATGGTGCGTAGAAGACAGGGATGTATAACATCGTATCGTATTTTATTTTTTTGAATATTTTTTTTGTTTGAATTTTTTTACGGTTTTATGAATGAACCGGATAAACCTGCTACTTTCATGAACGCCTGTTGTCGGATTAGGTGCAATGGTAGTTTGGATATGATTAGATAGGATTAAAGTGGAAGAGGCAAAATTATAATTTTTGGAGCCAATTTTAATAAATATGGCCGTTAAAGATGGAGATCGCGCGGACAGATTTTGCAAAAAGAGATACATTTTTTTTGGATATGTATACTTGTTTGGAATTACTATGTATTTAAATGGAAATATATAAGTGTTCAATTGGAAGGGAACGAGGGATATAAAAGGCACATTTAATAAGAAAAAGGGGGGAATTTGGTGTGTGACTTACGGTGCAAAAGATCTGCGGCTTAGTGGAGAAAGTTTTTTTTAAAAAAGAAAAAAAAAAAAAGAAAGTGAAATCGAATAGATTAAGAACCAGCATAACTAACTGTATTCTCAGACTTTGTTTTGGGAAGTTTTGTATTTTTTTTAATCGCTGGCAAAAATAAAGAAAAAAACTTTATTCGAGTGGAAACCAAATCCCAGACAAAAAAAAATTAAAAATCAAATATTGATTGACTATCAGTGTGTAGATAGATTGCCGTACTCAGAAAAAAGTGTTTGTTGATTTGATTAAGTTTTTTGATCTAGTGCATGGAAAAAGAAAAAGTTTAAAAATTTAAGACGGTAGCGATAAGAGAAGATTTTTTTTTTGTATGTAAGCCAATTATTTTTATCCTATTATTTAGCAGAAATTAAATTTAAAAAAAAGGAGAAAAAAGCAATTTTTATAGAATAAGTTATTTTATTATTATTAGTGTTAAGAGTGTAGGTTATGGTTTTTTTTTTTTTTTGAAGTATGTATATGCTTAGGGGTTTGTTGTTTTGTATTAGTGGAAAAACAAAAAAAAATATTCATTTGAAAATTAAACGAATCTGTGAGTTTGGTAGGGGACAGCACCGCTTGAATAAAAAGTGATTTCTCGTTAGTGTAGTTTATTTAGTTGTGGTAAAAAAATTATCTTACATTAGGGAGCTCCTTCAGGCAGGAAATTCAATAGATCTTGTTATGCTTTTTTATTATTGGCATGAATACGACGAGAGATTATACCTTATCAAAGCAATTGTATGTGTGTTTTTTTTAAAGCCCAGAATAACTGACGGATTGGTTGTACAGAAATACATAATAAATTAAATAAAAGAAAAAAGAGAAGAAAACCAAAATTTACAAATTTTGTATGTATTAAATTAATTTTTTTTGTAATTTTTTTTTTGTGAAGCCTTAAAGAATAAGTTTAAAATTAAAAGATCAAGTTTTTTTGTTGTAGTAGTTTAAGAAATAGTGTTTAGCTATTGAATAAATGTATTTACGTGTATGAATTTTAATGATGGCTGAGTAAATTCATTTTATGGGGAATATTGAGAAGTAAGTAGTCGCAGCGTGTGTGTGTAGTGTCTTTAGTGGGGCCAGTAAAATTTTTAGTATAGGAGGAAAATAAAAATGGCCACGGTTGGGATAAGGGCGACTGGAAGAAAAGAACTAACTTCCCTAATAATAAGTATCTTGGTAATTTGTAGGTTTCGTTAATTTTATTTTATTTTTTATTGAGAACTACGAACCTGAAGAGTCTATAGAATATTGAGCCAGGCCGGAGAATTGCCTAAGAGCCGGAAACGTCACGTAACACGTGATCGATTTGGCGAGAGGCCTGCCTGCCGTAGGTCCAAATGTCAACTTTTTAGCTTCAGGCGTTTAGGCTGTGCGATGAAAATAAATAGATGAAGAAAAAATATCTTGGAAAAATTAAGAAAAAGTACAAAATTTTCACTTGGCATTTTTTAGATAAGTTACGAATTTTATATAATTTTTATTTCTACGTGCATTGATTTAAACGATAGATGGGGGACAAAAAAGAACCAAAATTCAGGTTTTACACTTTTACTCCCTAAAAGATCCGAATTTCGTAATAGTACCAGCCACCTGCTCTCTTTTTTATTTAATGAACAATAATAAAAGCACAAAATAAAGTACAAAAAAGTACCAAATGCTCATTCAACGCTTTGCTTGTTTAATTTTATGTTTGTAGCTGCAATACTAAGAAAAATTCAATAAGTACCTGTTGGCAAACAATACAGTACGGAAAAGTACCAAAAAACCACTCTTACAGATTCTCATTCACTTGGGAACTTGCATGTTTAATTTTATGTTTATAGGTCCAATTTTAACGGAAATTCAATAAGTAACAGGTAAAGAACAAAAAGTACCAAAAAACCCCTCTTATAAATTTTTATTCACTCAGGGCATTGCATTTTAAATTTTATGTTTGTAGATCCAATATTAACGAAAATAAAAAAGGTACCAGTTAAAAAACGAAAAAGTACCAAGAAGATCCCTCTTATAGGTTCTTGTCCACTTAGGAAATTTAATGTTGAATTTTATGATTTTAGGTCCAATACTAAAGGAACTTTAAATAGTACCAGTTAAAGACCCAAAGGTACCAAGAAGCCCCTCTTACAGATTTTGATTTACTCAGAAGCATGCATGTTTAATTTTTTGTTAATAGGTCCAATATTAACGAAAATTAAAAAAGTACCAGTTAAAGAATGAAAAAGTACCAAAAAGATCCCTCTAACAAATTCTTATTCACTCAGGACTTTGCATGTTTAGTTTTATGTTCCTAGGTCTAATACTAACGGAAATTAAAAAAGTACCAGTTGAAGATCAAAAAATACCAAAAAGTACCCTCAGAGGTTCTTATCCACTCATTACATTGCATGTTGAAGTTTATGTTTCTAATATTAACGATAATTAAAAAAATTGTCAGTTGTGGAACCAAAAACCTAAAGTAAGAAATAAAATTTCCCGTATTTCCCCTTTTTGGTACTTTTTTCTCCCCATTGAAACATAAAAAAATTTCAATATTGTAGTAGGAGCCCATAATTTAATACGTATATGTCAATGAATAAAAAAAAAATTTTTGTAAAAAAGTACCAAAAATAGTAACGGTTTTTACCCCCTAAACGTCCGAATTTCGAAAAAGTACCAAATTACTATTTGGATTTTTTAGATAAGTTTCAAATGTGATATAACCCTTATTTCTATGATTATTAGTTTAAAAGATAGATGGGGTGACAAAAAAGTACCAAAATGCAGGTTTTACCCGTTTACTCCGTTAAAGGGCTAAATTTCCAAAAAGTACCAGACACCTGTCCGCTTATTTTTCTAAAGAACAAGGAAAAGCATTACATTTTTATTGTATCTCTTTTAGTTTTAGAGATATAAGGTTACCGAATTTACCTGTTTTTGCCCTTTTTTACCCCCTAAACATTCGAATTTCCAAAAATCCCGTCTTAGTGGATCGATTTGGGGAGAGACCAACCCCTGGTCCAAATTTCAAGATTTTAGCTTCAGGCGTTTAAGGTGTTATGATACTTGCTATTTTTTGTATTTTTTCTATATTGGAGAACAGTGCAAATATATTTGCATAGGAAAACTGACTAAGTGTAAAGAGTTTGATTATACCATAAAAAATCTTGAAATGTCAAAAAAATATACGTGTGTTATCGATAAATAATCTTAGACTGTCAAAAAAATATAAAAATTTGTAACTTAAAATTGACATTTTCAGATTAAATGTTAGCACTGCTGCTAACTTTTTTAGTTTTTGATCGAAAGTAGCGGGTTTTAACTTTTTTTTTTTGCGATTTATAGCTTTTTTTGACGGTTTTTGTGGGAACAAAACGTGGGCAATATAATATCATGATTCATAACAGTTTAGCCGAACTAAAATGATTTTTAGGAGGGTAATTTGTATTGGACCTATGGTAAATTATGGACCAATCATCCCAAAATTCTGAAGACTGATTTCTGGTATTACAAAAAATAAATTAGAATAAATTTCAATAAAGCAGTGTAACTAGTTTTAGCGTTAACAGTGATATTTTTTCTAGACATATGAATCTTAGTTGGATGAAATTTTACAGCAATATCTATATATGTTATGGTCTTAGGCGAATTTAAGTGTGATTTCTCGTCCCAAAAAAATTTTGATGTACCGAATTTCATTATGATAGCATTATTTATTACGTTTTTAGGCGTACTAAACTGTTTTCCGGCAGTAGGGTTTATATGGGGCCTTGTGTATATTATGGACCGATCTTCAAAAAATTTTACAGTGTGATTTCAGGTCCTATAAAACTGTGACGTACCAAATTTTAGTATGATGGTGTTAGGCGTACCAAACGGGGAGTAGGGTTTATACAGGGCCTATGGTCAATTATAGACCAATCTTCACGCAATTTGACAGTATGGTTTGGAGTCATTTCGTATCATTCCGTGCATTATTCCACCATTTCATTAGTTAGGGTGGTGGTTCCACATTTTGATTCATAGTTCTTATCCTACTGAACCGATGTTGCCGGATTGCAATCCCAAACTGCTTAGGATAACTACAAGCAATTTTCTTTTGCGTTTTTCGAAAGTGAGCATGTTTTCAACAGACGGACAGGCAGACATGCATGGCTAAATCGACTTAGAATTACTCAAGGAGCCAGAATATATATACTTTATGGGGTCTTAGATGTATAATAAGCAAGTTTCACACGGAATGACAAACTTAGTATACCCTCATTTACTACTAGTGGTGTGAAGGAGGTATAATAAAATTATTCATTTACATTATCAACACAAAAACATTCTTTGATTATAAAGTCAATTCATAAATTAGTATTAAAGTTACACCAGGTACACCTGCATTTGCTTATACGTTCTTGGGGGTATCGACTTTGGAGGCTCATAGCACCTCAATGCCTTGACCTAGGACAGTATTTGAGGCATCAATCGTCGCAGATTTGTACCATCTTCCTAGATTCGGAGTTTTAGCAAAAAACCCTAGCCAGTTTAGGAGGTAGATATTGGCCACAGCTGTATCCGGGTATAAAGACTAGGGTTATTCCTGAGGATCTCAGACTTTACATGTCCCCAGTCCCAATTTACCGTAGAAAAACTTGAAATGAAGTGCTTGCCAAAATGATTTCTCAACAAGGTAATTATTTCACGGGCTGTATGGCTCATAGCGCCGTCTTGTTGAACCCAGAGATCGCCGAGACCATGCGCTACACAGTATTTGAGGCATCAATCGTCGTAGATTTGTACCATCTTCCTAGATTCGGAGTTTTAGCAAAAATCCCTAGGCAGTTTAGGAGGTACATTACTAGGAGGTAGATGTTGGCCACAGCTGTATCCGGGTATAAAGACTAGGGTTATTCCTGAGGACCTCAGACTTTACATGTCCCCAGTCCCAATTTACCGTAGCAAAACTTGAAATGAAGTGCTTGCCAAAATGATTTCTCAACAAGGTCATTATTTCACGGGCTGTATGGCTCATAGCGCCGTCTTGTTGAAACCAGAGATCGCCGAGACCATGCGCTGAGTTTGAGGAAGGACATAGTCCGTTAACATGGTGCCATAACGGTTACCATTGACGGTAACATTTTGATTTTCCTCATTTTTTGAAGTAATATGAACCAATGATTCTACCAGCGCATAAACCACACCATACCGTTGTTTACTGAAAAAAACTAATTTTTTCAGGATTCAGTAACAATTTACTAATTATATTTACCACCACCTGGATAACTATCTTTGCCGCGATGTGGTGGCTTAAGTGTCGGCTGTAGTGTCTGTCTTGGAACTTGAATCCGGACAGCTGAGTCGGAACAAGTTTAAAGGCAGACGCTTTAAGGCCAGCATGACCAAGGGTTATGCATTCCTCATCCTATTCCCATCAACTACAATCCTTCCCCCCCCCTCTTTTAATCCCACTTTTAAGGTCAAGGTGGTTGATAGCAGTGCCGAGGACCTGGATGGATAGTTAGTGGTTAAAGAAACAAGTAGCGAACAGCTTCCCTCTGACGCTGATGGCAAAGGTCAGTTGTAATTCTAGCCTAGTCCGTGTAAGCCGTCACTGCGCGAGATGGTCCTTTATATACGTGCATACTCGTGGGATTGGAAACTGGACAATTTCAAAATAAAACAAAAAACGGACATAGTGACAGAAGTTGGTGCAGGGAGTATCACTGACAACTCAGCAGGCCCGATGTCAGATTCAGACTCGGATCTACCGGGTGTTCACAGGGATATTCTGCTTCAAGAAAGTCAGCTAATGACAGAACTGACAGAGACCAACTGGATGGGCTCGCCAATGGACTCACTGACACGTTCTGGGGCCTCGGAAAGACTCGGTGATTTGACCTTGGACTCTGATGACGAGCACGAAATAGCTTTGATTTCGGCTCATGGTCAGGACCAGAGTTGCACCATCGACTTCTGTGGTCACATTTGAGACAGAGAGCAAATTGGCGAGTACATCGAAATCCATTGTTCGGCAGGATGCGACAGAACAGGTCACATCGGAGAGCCGATCGAATCTCGAAAAAGCCAAGAGTGGTGGGAGTTTCCTTAGCCTTTCTAGAAAAGATAGCTAAGAAAGACTCTTCACTGCACGATGGGCGGGATAGGCATTTGCTGATGATGTACCGGAAGAACGCTGCTAGAAAGAATCCACGGTTCTGTCGGTGTCATCCTAGAGCTTCCCTATCCTGCGGGGTATGCATCAGAGGATGCTGAGGAATCAAATGTTGTCAGTAAAGACAAAGGATCCTCACCAGACTCTGCTGTCGTATCCTCTTACAAGGAAGGTAGAAGGAAGGAGGGTAAGAGTTCACTACCCAGCCCTCTTAATGGTGACAGTTTGGTCACGGCTAAGAGAGCTATGCCTGGGGACGAAATACCCACAGTAGACTAGGAGTCTCTCAGGAAGTTGAAGTCGATGAGTGGGGTTGCGATATCTGGGATGGGGTCTATCAGATTTAGTTTTCCCAAAAAGGATGGACCTTAAAAGGCTGAATGTGGTGCAGATAACATTGCATCACTGTGAAGCAGCCTCAACCGAATTAGTAACCCACCTCATATCGATAACAACTAGACGTGGCCTTGATCCAAGAGCCCTGGATCAACAACAATCAGGAAGTTCGATTAAAGGCCACGGGATATACACTGTTCGTACCCCACACGGATGAGAAGGTTCGAACTTGTATAATGGCAAAAAATGAGCTCAAATTTATCTTGTCTCATTCTATCAGCAATGGAGACCTCACGGTTGTGACAGGTGAAACTAGGGATAAAACGGTCCTAGCACTAGCATCGGTATACTTACCATATGAGGGTACCAATCCACCTGGTGTGAAAGTACGTGAGTTGGTGGAGCACTCGAGCAGAAGGGCCTCGAGACTGGTACTAAGTTGTGACGGTAATGCACACCATACCCAATGGGGAAGTACCGACATCAACAAAAGGGATGAGTCTATGTTTAATTTTATTATTGTTAGCAATCTTTACATCTGTAATAGGGGGAATACGCCAACTTTCAGAACGAAGAATAGGGAGGCGGTAATAGATATAACATTGACGAATCATAGGGGCATAGTGATTGGTGGATACATGATTGGAGGGTGGCTTTGGGATTTTCCTTCTCTGATCATAGTCGTTTGTCCTTTACTCTAATCTTTGAAAAGTCAAAACAAGTGTCCATATAGGAATCCAAGGAGAACGAATTGGCATAATTTTTCGGGATAAGGGTTACACACGATTGGGGGTCGACTTCGGCCGGTGTGGATCAACTGGTTGCTACCTTTAAGAAGGTGTTGACCAGTTGCTATGAGCGATCTTGTCCGCTGAATTTTCTGGGTCGACGCTCGCAACCGAGATGGTGGAGGTGAGTTGAGGACTCAAAGGACCACTGTCAGAAGGTTATTCAATAGAGCGAAGCATACGCGTAGGGATGAGGATTGGAGTAACTTTAGGATAAGTTATAATAGGTATAAGCGAGATATTAGAAGGGCTAAAAGGGACTCGTGGATCAAATTTAGCAAGTCGGTGGAATTAGTAAATGAGATGTCCAGGTTCAGAAGGATTTTATCCATGGACCCTGTGGTCCCGGGATTTATTCAGAGACCGGACGACTCATGGACGGAATCTAGCTCCGAATCTCTCTGTTTGCTTATGGAGACTCACTTCCCGGGTTGTGTGGACTCTGGGATGGGAGAACAGGTGGGGTGTGGTAACCCCTTTTCTGGATCGGGCTCGGGAGGTGAGATAAGGGAGGCGGTGGGGGACATCATCACCTTGGATAAGGTTACATGGGCGGTTAATACTTTTGAGTTTACAAATCGGCAGGACCAGATGGTATATTTCCGGCTATGCTACAGAATATGCATGGATCATCACTCCTACTGCTGGTGGAACTATTTAGGGTATGTCTGCTAAGCGGCTACATTCCTAGAGGGTAGAGGTCAGGGTTATTTTCATACCTAAGGCAGAACCGGTCACTCTAAACCCAAGGATTTTAGACCTATCAGCATATCGTCTTTTCTTTTGAAGACATTAGAAAGACTGATTGATCTACATCTGAGGACGAAGATTGACGCCGGCATCATCAGCGGCGCTCAGCATGCCTATCTTAAGGGTTGGTCTGTTGAGAGTGCGCTTCATGATGTGGTGGGTTATATAGAACGGGGATTGCGAGACAAGGAATACACCTTGGCGGCATTCCTGGATATAGAGGGGGCCTTTAACAATGTGAGAATAGAGGCCATAAGGCAGGCACTGAGTGATTTAGGGGTTTCGTTATTCTTTTTCGAATGGACTTGGGAAACGAGCGCTTAAGGAAACTCGTGACTAGGGGGACCACACAGGGGGAGTTCTCTCTCCCTTATTGTGGATCTTGGTTGTCAATACCGTTCTGGGACGTTTTGACAGGATAGGTCTGAAGGTCGTCGCCTACGCGGATGATGTAGTTATATTGGTATCGGGCAAGTTTTTGCCGACAATTAGCGATATCATGAAAGGGGCGCTGGGCGAACTGTCAGCATGGGCGACTAATAAGGGCTGGGAGTTAATTCGGTGGTTAGACCCATTCTAACATATGGATGCTGTGTTTGGTGGGAGCATTGAAACTAGCTAGTCGGAGGGACCTTCTGTCTAAGGCTCAGAGGTGTGCTTCGATCGGCATGACAGGTGCCTTGAGAAGTACCCCTCAGGCGGCTCTGGATGTTATTCTTCATCTTCTGCCTATGGAGCAGTATGTGATGGGAATGGCAGCAAGGATCATTCTTAGGCTGAGGGAGCTAGAACTGTTGGGAAATTTCACGGAGGGTCACTCGCGGATCTTGAGTGAAATTAGGACTAGTGGTTATCACCTAGGCTCGCCCGGCTCTACGGATTATCTGGTCACTAGGCTCGATTTTGGGCGTATGCCAGAGGTGATATTGCCTTTTAGGGAGAGCTGGTCAGGGCAGAGCAGACTGTATAGGGGATTTGCTATTTTCACTGATGGCTCATATAGACTTCCCGACGACTGCAGTGTATTTCAGGCGGAGGTTCTGGGGGTTCTCAGGGCCGTGGAATTGGTAGGGGCTCCCATTGCCAAGGGCTCGGAGGTCACTATATATGTGGACAGCCAGGCGGCTCTTAGGGCCTTGATGGGCTGTTATGTGAACTCCAGGCTAGTGGACGATTGCAGGAGGGCTCTAGGAGTAATCTTAGGGAATTATGTTGTGAGGCTCTGCTCGGTACCGGGTCACTGCAACATCATCGGCAACGAGATAGCTAATGAGTTGGCAAGAATAGGCTTGGAAATGGAGGATCCTGACAGTTTGCAGGTGGTCAGGCGTCCAATGGGCTTCTACTTTGGGAGAATTAGGGAATGGATTCTGAGTGGGACTAATCAGGCTTGGCGGAGACGAACGGACTGCCGAGTATCGCGCACGCTGTGGCCGATGCTTAGTAGGTCAAATTCGGACGCAGGTGGTCAGGCGTCCAATGGGCTTCTACTTTGGGAGAATTAGGGAATGGATTCTGAGTGGGACTAATCAGGCTTGGCGGAGGCGAACGGACTGCCGAGTATCGCGCACGCTGTGGCCGATGCTTAGTAGGTCAAATTCGGACGCGCTGATGGGTAAGAGTAGGGCCTGCGTTAGGACCATGATAGGTATTATCACGGGCCACTGTATGATAGGCAGAATGGCGGTGAGAATGGGGTCTGGCTTATCGGATATATGTATGTAGGCTGTGTGAGGACCCAGAGGAGTTGGAGACAGTTGAGCACTTTCTGTGCCACTGTCCCAGGCTACAGAACAGCAGGCTGAGGTGGCTGGGCAGCAGATTCTTGCACGAATTGGGAGATGTCTCGGGCTGCGGGCTCGAGAATCTGACGGGGTTCGTTATGGGAATGACCTGGCTGCGCGGCAGGAGGCTGGGGACTGGAAACATGTAGGGCAGTTTTCCTGTTTGGTAGGGTTGTTTTTGCTTGTTCTGTCCGATTTCTTATCTTCCACTATCTTCCTTTCCTGTGCTTTCACCATTTAATTCTCCTACTCTATTACACTATATTTCTTTCTCTTCTTTCCTCCTTTCTTTCACTAATTAAGGCGTCACAATGGACCATATTGGTCTCTGGGTGAAGGTGTGAAGTTTGCTTCACACCACCCTTTCTAACCTAACCTAATTATATTTGCAATTTTTTCAGTAACCAGTAACATTTAACTGGTTAACCTTAATCGGGCCATCACTTTCACTTAACATTAACAAAAAAAATTTACATAGGCTGTCTTCTTCAAAAATTCACATTTCTCGCTCCCAGCCGGCCCTGGCTCCAAGCCCATTATAAACACATATCTGACAACGGTACTCACCATAGCACCAAATTGACACTGTGCGGCCAACATGCGCACTTTAACTGCTCATTCATTGGTTGTTTCATTTGAAGATTTGCTGGCTTACCAAATTTAAACCGCTGTGCGAATTCACAGGACGGTGCTTTGAAATGTCTCGCCATTGCGTGTGGTTTTTCCCCTACACCTCTTACTTGCAAATAAAATGTTGCACGCAAAGTTGCGGCGTTTAATTGCATAATGTAGTTATTAGAAATGTTGTTTCCAATTATAAAACCCATATAACGTCAAGCAAAAGAATATAAGGAAAAAATTAAAACAATTATGCTATAGGTCAAACTAAAAAAACATAAACATTTTATAAAAAAATATACTTACTTTTTAGTTTTGCCTCCTTTACTTTTAAAAAAATATTAGCAGCAACTACATTGTAGATGGCGTAAACATAGTACATTTAAAATGTATTCATTTTGTTGTTTTCATGTTTTAAATCAAGATTTTCAAGACCTTGAAGATGCACAAGGGGTACAATTACAAACCGTGAATTCCGCTAGTATTTAATTTGCTTCCGTGAACTGTTTTAGGTTGTCAGATAAAACAAAAAACGAACGTGTGAAAGCAAAAACTATAAACTTTCTGTATTGGTCAATTTTGATAATCATGTGCAATTACATATGGATTTTACATCTGACAAAGCCACTGCAAAATACATACATGTTTTGTAAATGTACCTTTTGACTGACTCAAATGACCTCGTGAAAACAAAGGACGAATGGGCCAAATTAGCCCTCTCTATAGAGAAATCTTGTAGGTTGGCTGCAAAGATCAGGAGCTGTCATCGAGAGCATTTAGTAATTTGTACAAATTACTAACGGTCTTATGCAAAAAAAAATTTATATGAACTTAGTGTTCGTTAAACAAAAAAATTTGTATGGAAACCCGGTTTTAACAAACACTTCAAGTTCACATTAAGTTTTTTGCATTGCATAAGACTGTAAATGCATATGATTACAAAAAAGTTACATTGAAAAAATTTTACAGAAGCAAAAAACTGTCTTACATTGAAACAATCTAAATTTTTCAAATTGTTTTTAGTTTAAGCTAAATGGGGGTAACCCCCTTATACATAAAAAATATTTCTGATAAATAAAAGATTTATTAAACAAATTTTCATCGCGTAAGTCAAATTACAACACGTTTTTTTGGCACTTTGGCCTTTTAGAATTTTTTTGACAAGAATATTTATATATGAAGAAGCATTTTTCTTTTTGTAAAAAATTATTCTTAGTAGGTTTAATTTTGATGAGAGGAAAGCTTTTAAATCCAATAATTTATGAACAAAGCGATATCTTTATTGTAAATTATTATTGATGTCATGTTTGTCAATTTTACCGAATAATTAAAACTATGAATTATTGAAAATTCCTAATTGATTTTTTTTATCCATTTGTATTACTCTCAAAAATTTAGTACATCTGCAGGTCATTTTTGCAAACGTCTTGTTGCCCGACGTATTGGGCGATCAACAGTACCCGTTAAAACTGTCGATGGAGGAGGTGCAAATATATTATTGGTCGATGGGGCATTAGTCGGCAAACTTGATGAGCTTTCAGTATTAAAATTAAAAGCGACTGGTTGAACATTTTTAGTAGCTCCACTTAAGTCGAAAATATTTGAAGTAATTGCATTACTGTTTTGCGACATTATATGTTGCTGTTGTATAGGCTGTGATGATCCAAAAGCAAATGGTTTATTATTTAATAATTCATTTGGTTTTGACGCTGCTAGTCCACCGAATGAAAAGCCAGTTGAGGTATTACTAGTGTTAACTATATTGCCGGGAGAACTGCTGGATGCTCCAAAGCTAAACGTTGAAGACTTCGGAGACACAGCTGAATCAAATGCAAATCCGTCCTCAGCTGGTTTATTTGCAGCACTACCAAAAATGCTTGCAGGATTATTAGGTTTGTCAGCAGATGAACCGAAGGTAAAGGTTTTATTTTGTATAGCTGAAGCCGATGAATTGCCAAAAATGTTATTTGGAGTATTACTTTGTCCATTTGCTTTATTATCCAAACCAAAAGATCCACTTTCCGAACTATTCGAAGTTGCTGAGCGAAATGAAAATCCTCCTGGAGCAGTGGTCGAATTATTTGTGTTCATATTTGAAGTAGATGCAGGTTTTGAACCAAAACTAAAAGGTGATGTACTGCTGTTAGTATTATTGCTTCCAAATACGGGTACTGCAAGTAATTCCGTTGATTTCTTATCAACACTCGACCCAAATGTTTTCGTGATTGGTTTAAGACAGCTTGATCCAAAAATTGTTGTGCTCGGAGAACCGAAAATATTACTTTCCGTACTATTAGCGGCATTAAAAAAAATAGCAGGCGATGTCGATGTAGGTTTTTCATTACAACTTTGTGAACCAAATATGGATTTATTTGAATTGAAAGCATTTTTTGACGTTTTGTCAGTGGCTAATGATTTATTTTTTGGATCAGAACTGAAGGAAAATCCCGAGCTAGTTGACTGAGTGTTAGTTATAGGATTTGTTTCAAATGTAGACACAGATGGTGAAGTTATTTTACCGCCAGTATTAAACACAGGCACAACAGCACTTGAAGAAATGTTTTTCGCTTCAGTTGTTGTCGATTGCTTAGCTGTATTAAGTGTAAATGAAGGTGTACTTGTGACGCCACCGAAATTTGATAATGTTGAAACTTCATCAAATGTTAAAGCATTAGTTGTTGATTTAGCAATAGTTGTCGAAGTGATTTTTGTTAGAGGCGTTGAAGATGTCGCAGTTCCAAACACTCTTGGTACAGAAGATGTAGTAATCGGCAATGACGTAGAGAAACCATTTTTTTGATTTGCAATGCTTTCCGCATTGCTCATAATTGAGGTGCAAGAAGTGGTTATAGATATTGGAGCTTTCACACTTGTTTCGAGAGAAAAAGGCTTAGTGGCACTTAACGAGCATACCGTATTCGAAGAAGCACTTATGCTGGAAATTGATGTAGTAAATGCCGTACAAACAGACGTAAATTGTACAAGATTATCTTGTATTGGTGGTTGTAAATTTGGTTGCAATTTTATATTTTTATCACTTAAGGTCAATGTAGAAGTTGGTGTTGACAGTCCGAAGTTGAAGGAGTTACTAGTATTTGTTGAATTAGATATATTAGAAGTTGTCACAACTTCAGAGTTTTTGTCATTTTTATTTGGAGAAGACGTCGTGTTTGTACCCAAAAGAGAAGTTGTATTGGGAGTTCCAAATGAAAATCCGCATAAAACAGGTACATTGGATTTTGAGTTAGTCTCAGTGTTTTTTTCATCGTCAATAGTCAAAGTATTGGTAAGATTTTTAAATGATAATGTAGGTTGGGATAACTTAATTCCAACTAAAGGAGATGAGTTCTTATTTGCAGATGTATTTGGAGGTACTGGAGATGACGAAGTAGTTTTTATATTTGCAGAGAAGTTTAACTGTGTAGATTTACTTGGAGTTTCCCCATTACTGGAGGACGTGACTGTAGTTAACATAGTTGTCGAGCTTGTAGGATTTAGTGCTGTAACTACTGCACTTTGGTTTGTATTTATAACGTTAACGTTCTTAGTTATATCAGGTTCTTCTTTTGAAGTATCTAGTTCATCTATATCAGAATTTTGATAGAGTTCTCCTTTTAGTCCACTTAACATTAAAGCCAACTTTGATTTTTGTGTACGTTCTATCGCAGGATTTTTTAAACCATTTTTTGATATCTTTTTTGGTTTAACAAAAGGTATGCCAGCACAATCGCCTAAATCATTTAAATCGTCAGTGTTTTCAGCAAGTGATAAATTTAATTCGTTTGCTCCAGCTATTTCATTGTCGTCACACTTTTTGTTAAACAATGTAAGTCGTGGCTTATTGGCTGGTTGTATTAAATTCATGTTAATTTTTTCCTCTTGGTTATAAAAAGGTTCTGAAGCCGTTCGCTTAGGCGCAACTCCAACGATATTACTTTCACCTTGGGCACATGGAGTTGTAGGTATAGGCGTTATAGGATTGATAGCATCCACTTTTCTTAAAGTACTTTCAAGATTTTTTAATCTAATGTCGACTTGTGTATGATTTTTGTTTTTATGATGATCATGATAACGTTGCACTTTTGCTTTTTGTATTTCATATGTTTCTAAATTTGTTGGCATTGTTTGGTTGAGATGTGCTGCTGATACTCGCTTACATTTTATGCTTGAACTAAGTGAACTTGTAATGTCATTATTGTAATTACAGACTCGTTTTTTTGCCTGTTCTGGTGATGTCTTTAATTCAGACAACTGTACACTTTGATGTGGCGTTATACAATCCCGCTGTCTTTTATATCGCTGACAAGACAATGAGGATGCTATACAATTTAATGAAATTGCAGATGTTCCACTGATACCAGTATCAACAAAGTCATTACTAGCACGATTACAATATTTTTTGGATGTTTCTTCTAATTCTAAATCCTAAAAAATTTTAAATTATTAAATTATACTGTTACATATTGGGGTTCATTTACAACTCACATCACTATTGATACGTTTGCGGGAAATCTCTTTCAGAACATCTAAAACACTTCGTGTTGGTGCCATATCGTTTTCTGTAGGAGGAGGATGAATTATTGGCCTGTTTTCCCTGGACAAATCCTCGTTTCGTTTCGATTGCAAGCCAATAACAGAACTAGATCTCAAAAGACTAGAAATCGTGTTTCCATAAAATGAAGATTTTTCTGTTAAATAAAAGTACAAATATACACTTTCGTTGTATTGCAATGGCTGAATTAAAAATTGAACAAATAAAAAAAAATTTATGTATGTACACTAGGGTGGAGCGTCAGAATTATTTTTTGCAAATTTCAATTTCGAATATATATTTATTTATTTAATCACTGTTACAATGTTAAATTATACAACTCTAAACATACTCAACAAACAACAAATACTTAAAAATATAACAATTAAATTTTTATTTAATTGAATTTGAATTATATTTAGATACATGAAATAAATTTAGCCCTCTACCGCAGCATCAATTTTTTGAAATTAAGATAAAATCGATAAATTTAAGAAACTTCATATAATGCAGCATTACAGTTTTTTATAGTTGTACTCATTACACTCAAAATATCGACTTTTTTTAATAATTATAAATTGCTCCATTAAGATGAAAAAATATACTGTTTTAAACTTTTCGGACTGTATGTCTAAGATAATATTGTTACATACATATATTAATTTGTAAACTTAGACAAAAATTAAGAAAGTTTTAAGCACTTTATATTGAAAAGAAAAAACGAATTATTTTTCATATACATACATACATACATAAAATAAATTTAATTCAGTTTAATTATAACAATTTTTTTGATTAAAAACAATATTGTATGTGAAAAATAAGCCGTGGTTTTTTTAACTTGCCGTATTTATTTCTTGTCAGATCTCTTAGATTTTAAGTTTATCAAGGAGGCACCAAAGAAACAAATCAAATAGGGTGATAGAAAATTGAAAAATATGAAGAAAATGAAAAATTCTCGGAAACGCATAGTTTTCGAGTTAAGGGCCTGTGAAGTTTTCATATATGTATATAATATGCGATTTTTATATACATATGTAGGTACATATATATGCATTTATGAATATACATATATGGCTAATATTGGTAACATTTAAAAGCTTTTGAATAGATCTTTGTGGATATGCAAAATTTATTTAAAGTTTTAACTCTTGAGTTCCCAAAATTTTACATGAAAGTGTTACGGAAGTGCACTAGGTAAATATTAATGTAGTTTATTCAAATCAAAGTGTAAAAAAAGTTCAATTAAATAAGTAGCCGGCGTCCGGCCGCAAGCAAGGTTTTTCTCCTCTATAGTATAACAAAAGCTGGCTTCGCCTACTAAAGCTTTTTTACACATCCGGTCTTCGGCCTGGTGCAAAAAAAACTTTTTCTTTAAGTCAAGCTTTTCAGGATAGCCGTCCTTTGGCCGGGCGCAATAATTTTTTTCTCTATGGTTCCGGCTTTACTTACTAAAACTTATCTGCATAGCAACTTCATTCCCACTCCTTAATGGCTAAATTATATTTAATAACATCAAAAGCTTTTAAAAGATACCAATAATGGCCATATACGTTCAGAAATGTAGCGGAAAATCGTATATACATATACACATATGAAAATTTAAGATGCCCATAACACGAAAACTATATAAAATATTTTCTTATTTTTAGAGCTGCGTTAGTAAACTAGATTTAAGACACAAATTATTGTAAAATTACACCATTTTCTAGCCCTGGTGGTGGGCTAAAAAATATGTCGGAAAAATTATTTTTGGATATAATTTGGGCAAATGCAACATTTTAAAGGTATTCCAATTTATTAGAAGTCTTTTTTCCTTCATATGCCGACGCTTCACCCTAAGGTACCAGAGGTACTTACCTGGAGGTGGAATTCTTATTATTGATAATTCTTGTTTTGTAGCTCTATATGGTAGTTCCGTTTTCTTTAGAGTAACTGCAGGAAATTGACCTGGTTTGCTGTAAAGATTATGAGCTGATATGCTACGATTCAATCTTGTTCCACTTTCGTGGTATTTAACAATACGAGAAGCTAATCCTTTGCTTTGAACATCGGCTGCTATTCTTGCATCAATTTTTGTACTATATTTTAATTTTGTGCAAGCAATTGATTTACTGTTACAATCAGTGATATGTGTATTATTTAAACACACACTGGAGTTTCTGCGATGTTTTGGGATCATAGAAGAACCCCAAGAAAAACTATTAAAATTGATAAGCCAAATGAAATAATGTATTTAAATAAAAAGTTTAATTTGTCTCCACAAAATAACTTGCCTGCTTCCATTTAGATGTGTAGATTCAGCAACGGGGTTGGCTTGAGCCATGTTAAAGCTATATCGTCTTTCAATCGAGCTGCTTTCGTCCATGATACTGTAATATATTTAAATACTTAAAAACTCTTATTTTTCCTAACGTAAGTTAATTATTTATTTTAATAATTAAGAAAATTTAGAAAACAACGCACATTTTTCAAACACCACTTTTTTATGTGATCTGAGGGTATAAATGACACGCCACATAAAGTGTATTTAACAAGCAACAGCTGGTTGGCAACGCAAAAAGCATAAATCCATAGTAGTGATGGGGTTTAAGACACAATTGGGTCAATTTTGGGCCGTATGGGCTTATCGCTCTATTTTGGCCCTTTTAAGATTCAAATATTTTTTTGTGGTTGATATGCCCTCTTGCATTTCAGAACAAGAAATAGAAGTAAATCATTATTATAAAGTTCAAACTGAGTTTGATTATTGTCAGGGAAACATTAAATACACACCAAAATAGTTTTATAATATTTGCTTATAATAACAAAGTAAAAAGTATGGTCAAGCCCACGCCACAGTATGTACAGACAAATTTTTGAGTGTTCCACCTTGGGCAGTAATACACTACAAATATAACGGATTTTTAAACGTCAGACTAAGATATCTCAGAGAAGGAAAAATATATTAAAAAGGTTAAATATTTATTTTATAAGACATTCGTAAAAAAACAAAGTTTTTTAAACCTTAAGCGAAGATATCGCTAAAGAGAAATTCTGAGTAAAAATTTGGCTTCATCGCCAATTAAACCTATAGAAAAGTATACTCTGTATTAAACATTTGTTGACCAGTGTAACGTAGATCTCATTATATGCCAATATGTATATGATTAAATTATATTTTAATACTTTTTATAAAATTTAAAAATAAATGCACAATCAAAATAAAAGACTGGGGGCTAATGCCCAATTTTCAGGATAGTATTTAAATCTATATAATGTTAATTTTCATAAAAACTTAAATTGTATTTAATTACAGATTGATTTTTTGAGTTTTATATGAAAAGACTTTTTTTATTAAGATAAAAGTATGGTAGCACTACTAAATACAAAAAAATATAATAAAAAAATATAGCTATTTACAAGGTGGTCTCATAAAACAGCTGGTTGTTATTACTTTGTCTGTTGTTTTTGTATTGTTGTGATATTGAGGCCACCTTGCTAAGTTAATCCAATGGAAACATAAGTTGAATTTAAATGTACCACATCGGTGACTTAAGTTTCATTTAAGTGTTTAGTGAAGAAGAGAATTTTGTATATAAAATGATTTTAAACATAAATGTGTTTTAATGTCA
Source organism: Pollenia amentaria (assembly GCA_943735925.1). Lineage (NCBI taxonomy): Eukaryota > Metazoa > Arthropoda > Insecta > Diptera > Polleniidae > Pollenia > Pollenia amentaria. Next base: position 3,905,448 of record OX031006.1, on the reverse strand, counting down.
ATCCTGAAAATTGGCCATAATTCTGATAGTATTGATCGAGAAATGCCCATAACATATCAGCTTACGAAGAAAGAGAAAGAATGTGGTACAATGTCACAAAGATGACAACTGTAGAGTTGTGAGGGTAGTTCATGAACGACCTAGTTCAATTGAACTAGAATTGTGTAGATCATGAAAGAAATAGTTCAACGGCCCTTCTAGTCATACGTGTGAACAAATCAATACCGAAATCAACCGCTAAATTAACTCGCGGCCTTAATAGCCCTAGTGACGAGCACAACAACATTTTTTTGTTTTGACCACGTGCTATTATTATTGTTTTGAAAACAACACCACGTGCGTGACAAACAATAACAAAACATGCAAAATTATATCCGAAAACATTACGAACACCATATTATTCATAAAAAATTAATGACAATATAAAAAAATCTTTAAATTTAAAAGTTTAAAATGTTTGAAAAATTATGCAAAAATGTTGTTATATGAATAAAATCTACAAATTTGCTGATTTTGATAGCACGTTACTAGGGCTATTAAGGCCGCCAGTTGTCAGTTTCGACAAATCAAAACTTTGGAGGGTATTCCATATTAAAGAAAAAAAATTCAAATTTTAAGTTTGTTAAAAATTAAAAAAACCTGATTTAAAAGTTTATCAAGAAAATTAAAAAAATATTATAGCCAAAATAAAATAAATAGTCGAATCTTCACATTGAAAAAAATGACGAATTTTCGTTAGAAATAACATAAGACGGCAACTCTAGTTACTAAACAAAAGCATTACATAGGAAGTGTGGCAATACCATCTTTATTTGTTTACGAAATATATGGGGGATTCACAAGGTGTCATAAAGTCATATGTCTTAAAAGAATAACATGAAACAATACGACCGTTGTGAGCAACCCCTCATAATTTAATGTGCTATTTTGAATTTAAATCAGCTGATTAAAAAAAATATAAAAATTTTTCACAATGCCAAAAATAAGTGAAAAACCTTAAATAATAGCCAGTTTGTGTGAAAAATACATTTTAGATGTTGTGATGGCAAACTCAAGTATTTTCCATTTTTCGGTTTTGTTGCAAATTACAAATAAATTTTATTTTGTTTGTCTACCAAACAGCAGAGTCCTAAGCCGATTTAATTTGACGCCGCAAGTAATTTGTCGCAAAAATTGCTAGCCGCAGGTTAAATACAGATGTTACCCAGATAAAACTATACCATCAACGGCAACGGCTACAAAAAATAACGCGGCACGGCTCAGCCGCTCAGCGCTGGACTTTTCTGATTAATTATGACAGCACAATAAACATAGCAAGCAACGTTCTATTTATTTAAGACACTTTTTGTTTACAAACCAACAACAATATTTTTAAACCATTGTAAAATGTTAGAACATTATGACAATAAACCATGATAGCACACCTTGTGAATACCCCAATTGTGTAGTGAAAACCAGAAAACTCATGTTTAATATATAATATTTTTTTAACTTAAAAATTCCGAATTAAACAGAATTTGTTTTTAATTTAAGAAATATTAGTGAACAAGTCATAGTGCAAACAATTAGACGGCAAATTTGTAGATTTTATTCATGTAACAACATTTGGGTAAATTTTTGAATTTTTTTCTTTAATATGAAATAGCCCCCAAAGTTTTGATTTGTCGAAAGTGACAACTGGCGGCCTTAATAGCCCTAGTAACGTGCTTTCAAAATCAGTTATCGGATTTTATAAACTGGCAAATTTGTAGATTTTATTCATGTAACAACTTTTTGGTAAATTTTTTTAATATGGAATACCCCCTACAGTTTTGATTTGTCGAAAGTGACAACTGGAGGCCTTAATAGCCCTAGTAACGTGCTTTCAAAATCAGTTATCGGATTTTAGAAACCGGCAAATTTGTAGATTTTATTCATATAACAACATTTTTGCATAATTTTTTAAACATTTTAAACTGCTAAATTTGAAGATTTTTTCATATTTTCATTAATTTTTTAGTTTTTTATGAATAATATGGTATTCGTAATGTTTTCGGATATAATTTTCCATGTTTTGTTATTGTTTGTCACGCACGTGGTGTTGTTTTCAAAACAATAATAATAGCACGTGGTCAAAAAAAATGTTAATGTTTGCGGTTGATTTCGGTATTCACCCCTATCGTGAAAAACAAGTGGAATTTTTGTTCCCATGAAATTTTTATTCCCCTCGAAGGGAAAAATGCTATCGTGAAACTCCCGTGAAAAATTTTTCGCGCTATTAGTTCTCAGTGAATGTAAAAAGGAAGAAATATTAAATAACATTAAAAAAATATTTTGTTAAAAAATATACACGTATATTTTAAAGAAAAGTTAAAAAAAAAAAAAAAACAAAATAAAATATATTGTATTTGAGTGATAGTTTGATTGCAACATTAGCTTATTGCGCTTTTATGTAGTAAAAAAATTTCTAAAATTCTGCCACCACGTCTTTGAAAAGCTTCATAACTCCTCAGGCAATCGACCTGTTTTTTGCATTTTGTTGAACAATATACATATAAATTTGTAACTCGTTTAACGGAAATTTACCTTAAAATTAATTTTATAAACTTCAATATTCGAATTATGAGAAGAATTACTTACATAAATGTTTTGTTCCCCAGTAAAAATAAAGTGAAAAATTTAAAGGGAAAAGTGAACAAATTACGAGGGAAAAAATTGTTCACGATAAGGGGAATTTTTTCCCGCGAACATTTTTTTCACGTTATTATTCTAATGTGAATTAATCTTTTTCATGGGAGTTTTTCATGATCGCAAATACGTGAAAAGGGGACAAATTACGAGGGAAAAATTATTCACGATAGGGGTGATTGATTTGTTCACACGCGTTTCAAAACAATAATAATACCACGTGGTCAAAACAAAATAAAAAAATGTTGATGTTTGCGGCTGATTTTGGTATTGATTTGTTCACACGTATGTAAAATAGGCAAACAATAACACCCAATTTTCACGATGATTTTTTCCCCTATTTTAAAATCATGTCTTTTTTTGTTTGATAGTGAGCGTGGTAGAGAAGTAAGCAGGGTAGAAAAAAAGACATGAATCGTATTTCTATGTTTCTTTTTTGACATTCCTCTTTGCACTTATTTGTGTTTTTTAATTTCTGTTTTATTCTTATTTCAAAATGACATGTGCTTATTAAAATATAGAAATATAAAAAATTTTAATTAAAAAAAATTCAAAATATATCAAAATTATGTGGAATAACGAAATTTTAAATATTGTTACGAATAAGAAACTAAGAAAAAATCAGCTCTGACTGCAAAGAAAAGAAACATGGTGAAAATTTAACAAGTTTTTGGAAGTTTCTTTAAAAAAGAAATACAAAAAAGACATGTCTTTTAAATCATCGTGAAAATTGGGTGTAAGATATAAGATAAAAATCAGCTACAAAAAATTGTTCCCGTATTCATATATAAGGTATTTAATTTAGTTACCTTGATTTTTTTATTACTTTTCAAACATTATAATGTGATCTAAATAATGTTTCGTGTTTAAAAGTACCCACAGACGATTGAACATTTGTCGAAACATGGGCATGTTTCACTAAATGTTGCTACGCGTGTGGGGATGTTTCTGGTTGAAATTTTTGTTACCATTTTCGTTTCTCAAATATCATAAATTTTTGATATTTTATGTTTCCAAACGCAAATGTTGCATCGTGTGTGGCGATGTTGACTGTTTTTTCTTTCTCATTTTGTTGACAGCAGTTGTTAAATGGGGTGCTTTTTCAACTTTCGGAGAAAAAAATATGAAGAAAGAAATCGGAAAATGGCAACAATTGCAAATTGTGAGAATTGGAAAACATTTATAGTTGAATATAAATTTTTTCCAAATTTGTGGGATATAAAATATGATAGGTATACAAACAAAATAAAATTTTTTTTTGTGTTTTGCAGAAGTATATTCAAAAAACACGCAATACTGATGTTTCGTTTTTAGTGTCATCGTCTGTGGTAAAAACTGAAACATAAGTAGTAACACATGTTTCGACAAATGTTGCATCTTTTTCTTTTACTGAATCTTTTACTTTATCAAACTCTCAAATTCGTATCCAAAATTCACATTTGGAAGCAAACAATGTTGAAAGGAAGAATTTTTATCGTTCACTTTTTCTTGTAAATATATTTTTCCATCAATAATTTTTAATGGATCGCAATGTTTGGCCTGCAAAGCCTTATTAGTTGCTTGTCTCAATCAGAATATATTACTTTTCATTCATATTTTTCTTTGAGTAGATACATACATACCTACATAGTATTCAAAAAATTAACAATTATTGATGTATATTTGACTGCTATATATTATTCTAACAGATAAACTTACCTCTCCATTGTTTTTTTTAGTTGTTTTCTTATTTTTCCTAGTCTTTGCTATTATTTTTAAAACATAATACAAAAAACCTTTTACACAAGATTATTATTCTTGAAGAAGTTAATCTTTTTTCTGCAACCGAATAATGCTAAAGCAGCATTAAATACATACGCATGTCGTTCCCGCGACAATTGGGTCTACGTACCGGAACGACTTGGAGTATCAATTGCACCAACCAAAGATTGTCAACTCAGCAAAACCAGCACAAGTATGTATATATTTGTTTCTTTCTTTTTTCCTTCTGAGGAGCAGTATATTCAGGTTAACCTGCTGAGTATTTTATTGGTCCGTGCCGGAATATAGACAAACCTTTGGCTATGGTACTGCTCTGCTTGCCAACCAATCCTGCACACAAACCAACCATCAGTTAGGTGCACAGTTTGCTTCAGGCTAGCCGTAGTTGCAGCGGATTAAAAGCTCTAAGGGAATGGAGTGAGGTCTTTGTTGAATCCTGATATATCAATCGGCAGAGCAGCCCATAAACTTCCTCGGCATCATCTACATACATCTTTTATGTCCACGACGTTCTCATCTCCTCCAACCCCGCAGCAACAATAACAGCAGACACAGCACCAGCAGCCGCAACAACAACAGCAACGCCACAAATTGCTGCAAATATTCCTGAAGTGACGATATTATGCAGTTTAATTGTAACGGCCTCCTAAATGAGATCTCTGAGATAACCAGATTTATGCAGTTACACAAAGTCATCGCTGCGATCAATCCAAGAGACGAAATTAACACCCAACTGCCGACTACAGATTTGTAATAATTACAATATTCTGACGATGGATCGCACACGAAGCTGCGGTGGAGATATCGCGTTTATCGTCCACAATTCTCTGCAATACAGTTCTATTTCACCTGACCAGAGTATACCGGATTCATATATAGAACTACAGAGGATATCGGTCAGGTCAGGAGCTGCCGAAATAGAACTGTACAATGTGTACATTCCGCCAGTCAACAGCCTACCTGCAGGGTATCACCCTGACATCAGATTTCTTCTTGAGGGTGATAACCGAATCGCGATGGGAGATTTTAATGCTCACCACGAAATCTGGCAATCGAATCTCGGGGATGATCAGAGGGGTACGGCATTGATCGAACATATTGACCAATCCATATTTTGCACAGTAAACGACGATGCCCCCACCATAATTATGGGAATTGCACCAGTTCGCCAGACATCACCATTTGTGGTGCAGGTCTGATAAACTTTGCGACTTGGCAACCCATAGTTTCTCTGGCATCAGACCACTTACACATAATTATTAAGCTTGACAGACCGACAGACTTTGGGATCTCTGAACACCGAACATATTTTAATCAGAAAAGGCAGATTGGACGGGCTTAAGAGAGTTAACCAACAACAAATTTAAAGTTTTGCCAATACCTTCTGAAGTGCTTTCCGCAGAAAGGAAATTCCGGAAAATCGTCGCAGCTTCACCAAGCCGGAAGGATCACGGTCTTAAGACCAAATTTCCCGGCGTCAGCAGCGGTACTCGCAGAAGAGCGGGACAAAATTCGTAGATCCAACCCGAGGGATCCCTAAATCAGCTAACTCAATAGGGACATCAGCAAGTTGGTGAACGAATATAGACGGGAGAAATGTCTAAATCATTTAAATACGAGTAACATAACCTCCGGAGCCAGCAAGCTATGGTCGATAGTCAGATCTCTGACGAATCCACAAAAACGTGACTATAGGGTATCGATTACTTTCAATGCCAACACCATATCAAACCACAAAAGGTGCTCGAACTTCTTTGCGCGGCAATTTACAGAACACCAAGTCAGAGATAGGGCGAAAAGAAGTAACGCGAGGAAGGTACACGTTCTTCGAGTCATTGACACGCCAACAACTTTTTCATCGGGCGAGGTTGCACATGTCATCAGGGCAGCGAAATCATCTAAAGCCCTTGGCCCCAACGGAACATCAATGCTTATGCTCAAAAATCTGGATGAGCCCGTGAAGCCTAGAAAGTGAGTAGGGTAGTTCACCTGCCAAAGCAGGGAAAAGATGCGAATCATACAAGCCACTTTAAAAACAAGGCAGCTTAAAAAATTTATCGGCAAAATCAAAATTTCGAAGGAAAACTGTTTAATTTTTATTTCCTTAGATAATTTAATACATTTGTTTATGTGATCAAAACATTAATCTATTACCCCATTTTTCAGTCAATGCACTGTAGGAAATGTTTGCCTTTTCTTGGCCAAAAGTGTTAGTTTTAGTTCAATATGATATTTTGTCACGCCTTTGTGTGATTTTTTCATGAAAAAAACAATCTAAAACTTTAAATTGTTATCGGATTAAAGAAAAAATAAAATAAATAATTTTATTGAAATAGACCTCAAGCTAAGGTATGTATGTATGTATAAAATATGTATTTTACCCACTTACTTTAACTATTGGTTTTTTTTTTTTTTTTTTTTTTTTTATTATGTTTTAATAAAAATCGAACAAAATTTGTCAAAATTAATTTTAAATTGTGCGATTTTTTAAAACAAAATAGGCGATTTTTTTTATTTCTTCTTAGGAAATTAACGATTTTTTCACAAATTTATCTGGCAGCCCTGCATAAAGCGAAAACAATAAAGAGCTTAAAAAAATTAAAATAACACAATGGCCCTAATCATGTACAACGCAGCGCAACGCCACAGAATAACATTGAAAGCACAAACAATGTCATAAATATTTTGTAATTTTGTTGTTGCGTTCTACAGAAATTCACATTGCGTTTAAAAATTTCAAACGCTCCATTGCTTGTGTCGTTGATGTGACTTATTTTGACAGTTCTAATGAGAAATTTTTGGCAAAATATTGATACAGAAACACTTTTTCTCACATCCTTCCAATAATTGCTGGAAAATTATTTAAATGACAGATAATTCTCCCAAAGTAAAGATACAGAAACACTTGTGTAAGAAAAACCATCTGCAACATCACCGGCAACGAGATAGATGATGACAGTTTGCAGGTGGTCAGGCCTCCAATGGGCTTCTCATTTGGGAGAATTAGGGAATGAGTTCTGAGCGGGACTAATCGGGCTTGGCGGGGCCGAACGCACGCTGTGACCGATGCGTAGTAGGTCAAATTCATACGGCCCACTGTATGATAGGCAGAATTGCGGTGAGAATGGGGTCTGGCTTATTGGATATATGTAGGCTGTGTGAATACCCAGAAGAGTTGGAGACAGTTGAGCACTTTCTGTGCCACTGTTACAGGCTACAGAACAGCAGGCTGAGGTGGCTGGGTAGCAAATTCCTGCACGAATTGGGAGATGTCTCGGGCTGCGGGCTCGAGAATCTGACGGGATTCGTAATGGGAATGACCTGGCTGCGCGGCAGGAGGCTGGGGACTGGAAACATGTAGGGCAGTTTTCCTGTTTGGTAGAGTTGTTTTTGCTTGTTCTGTCCTTCCACTATCTTCCTTTCCTGTGCTTTCACTATTTACTTCTCCTATTATTTTAAACTAGATTTTTTTACTTCTTTCCTTCACTAATTAGGGCGTCACAGTGGACCATATTGGTCTCTGGGTGAGGGTGTGAAGTTTGCTTCACACCAGCCTTTCTAACCTAACCTAACCTAACCATGATATTAATAAATTTTAACTAACACATTTACATTTTTCTATTTTCAGTCCAATTTTCAGCTAGCTTTCAATAAAAATTTCAAAAAATCGATTTCATGAAAGTTAATGACAATAACTAAGCAGGCTGCCAATTGAAATTTTTTTCTTATATATATAAAGAATTTTAATATATTTTTTCAACTAAATATTAAGAATACAATGATTCTAACTAAAATTTACAAATATCATGGAAACTAATAAAAATAACTATTATTTTGAACGAATGCCTAAAGTTCGGCGTGAATAATTGGCTCGGCAACTCTGAAACTTGAAATAAGCAAAACAATAACAGAAGAAGAAGAGAAATTTTTGATAGAAGTTTGCCCTTTGACGACATTTTGCAAATTAAATTTCACCTTGATGTAAGTTTTCATGAAATTTTATTATTTTTTTGTGAAATTTGTGGTGATAACACGTATACAGGTATAATAAGGTAGGTACCATATTTTATGTCCCATAAATTTGGAAAAAATTTATATTCAATTATAATTGTTTACCAACTCTCAAAATTTGCAATTGTTGCCATTTTCCGATTTATTTCTTCATATTTTTTTGTCCGAGAGGTGCAAAACCAACTCACTCAACAACTGCTCTCAACAGAATGAGAAAGAAAAAACAGTCAACATCGCCACACACGATGAAACATTGCGTTTGGAAACATATAATATCAAAAATGTTTGATATTTGAGAAACCAAAATGGTAACAAGAATTTCAACCAGAAACATCCCCACACACGTAGCAACATTTAGAGAAACATGCTAATGTTTCGACAAATGTTGCCTCGTGTGTGGGTAACTTTAGGCCTCATTCAGCATTAAATTTTTTACTTCTATATGTTGTGAATTCGCCTTGGTCATAAAGTACTGATCAAGGCGAATTCGCCTTGGTACTGATTACTCGAACTATGTATAACATTATTACCAAGGCGAATTAGCCCAAATCTAATTCCTCGGCACAGAACTAACCAAAGGAACGAAGTTAAACAAAGATTTATGAGGAACTACAAGGACCTACATCGATGATCAATATCATTGGAATGAAAAAATGCTGAGGTGTCAAATTGCGATAGCAATAACAACATACCATCCCAATCAATCTGATTATAGTCTCTGTACTCAATATATTGCACATGATTCCCCGAATCCAAACCAAACACAGCAAAAACTAAAGCATGTTGTGAAATGCCAGGGCATTGAACCTGATTAGAAAACTTCATAGTGGATGTATCACTCAGTAACCAGAAATCCAATAAAGATGTAGAACGATTAGAAACATTAAAATGAGTTGGGTTAGAATTATGAAATACCGTCAAGTTACATCTAGCACAGAGAGATCTCATATCATAAGCCCTATCGGTATTTAAAAGATTACAGTTAAAATCACCAACAATAATAATATTAGAGTATCTCAGAAGCAGATCCATATAGGAGTTCTCAAAGGAGGAGAGTTCACCACTAGGCAAGTAAACACAGCCAAATAAGGTTTTAGAATTCTCATGAAAGACCACAATAAATACAGATTCACAAGAATCAGTCTCAGAAATACCACAAATAACTTTATGTTTAATAGATTTGGATACGTAAATACATACACCACCACCACGCCTATGTACTCTATCATTCCTAATCAGCGAATAACCAGATATCCCGAGAGAACGATTAGTAATGTATGATTTTAGCCAGGTTTCAGATATTGCAATCAAATCAAAACTCCCACCAACAATATCCTAGAACTCATCAAATTTAGAGGTTTTAGTGCATGGTTTAATACTTTGACAATTCATATGAGCCACCTTCAACATACCAGAATACTTAGAAAGAGATGATCTAATAGAAGATCCACTATTAATAACAGGACCAATGTTGTCATTATTCAACGACATAACTAAAAATTGCAAAAACTGTCCCATAAATTTGGAAAAAATTTATATTTAATTATAATTGTTTTCCAACTCTCACAATTTGCAATTGTTGTCATTTTCCGATTTCTTTCTTCATATTTTTTTGGCCGAGAGTTGCAAAACCACCTCACTCAACAACTGCTCTCAACAGAATGAGAAAGAAAAAACAGTCAACATCGCCACACACGATGAAACATTGCGTTTGGAAACATAAAATATCAAAAATGTTTGATATTTGAGAAACCAAAAAGGTAACAAGAATTTCAATCAGAAACATCCCCACACACGTAGCAACGTTTAGATAAACAAGCTAATGTTTCGACAAATGTTGCCTCGTGGCTGGGTAACTTTAGGCCTCATTCAGCATTCAATTTTTTACTTCTGGCCACACCGGCCACCGAATGTTGTGAATTCGCCTTGGTCATAAAGTACTGATTATTCGAACTATGTATAACATTACCACAAAGGCGAATTAGCCCAAGTCTAATTCCTCGGGTTAATTTCTTTGCATCGTTGCATTACAAGAAAAAAATTTATTGGAGAGAAGAGTAAAAATTCTGAGAAAAATGTTTTCCGGTGGTGACTCAAGTGATGGAATCAATAGCATAAATAAGTTGGGTGCTTATGGATTAGTGAATCAAGTCGCTGTCACAAATGCTATGGCTGCTGGCCAGAATATCGATTGGGCCCAATTGGCCCAGCAATGGATTCAAATGCGTGATAATTCCGAACTACAATCTAAAACGCAATCTACCTTAAATGTTAACAAAATCGTTGATTCTAGCTGTAATAATTTTAAGTTTGAAGAGAAAGGCGAGGCTGATATGGACATGGATGACGAAGAACCAACAGAAGAGAAAACAACGCAAAGGATAAACCATGATTTTGCACCTTCCTCTGTCATACAAAACTTAAATGAGCCGCCGTGGTTCTATGCCGATGGTAATTATTATTATATCTTTATTAGGTGTTCACCTGTTGTCAAATAGGTGAGCACCTTAAAGTAGAAAATATTTAAAATTAAATTTATATATGTATGTATGTTAATATTAAATCTATGAATGGCTTGATATAAGCAGCAGCACCTCGCACAACCGGCAATAATCAATGGAACCCTTGGCCCAATCGAGAACTTTTAACCCAACCTTTGTCGAATCATAATGTTATAAGTAATCAACCTACAAATTCAACTGCACACATTCCATCCTTATTGAAAATTACGGTGCCACATCCCAGTGAAATACGGATAATGGGCGATAACTCCAATCAAACAGAAAATACTAGTATGATGGACGCAGCAAAAAGAAAGGGTTTGCCGGCATGGATAAGGTAAATATAGGCGTCATCACAAATATGGAAAAAACTAAATATTTTAAACGAACAAAAAAAATTGTTTCTTAAAATATTATTCAGCAAAACTGAAATTCCGTAAACAAATCTCTGTTATTGTATTTACTTTTTCTTTTCCTAAAAAAAAAACTATATTTGTGATATCTTTAGAGAGGGTTTGGAAAAAATGGAGAGGGAAAAACAAAAGCAGTTAGAAAAACAACAACAAAAGGATATTAATTCATCTGATGAGGATAATACTTCTAACAAAAATATATTGGCAAAATCTTTAAGTTTGAATGGTGAAGTAAGTTTTTAACCATACTTTAAATGCATATAATATTCATAAACATTTAAATTGCAGGCTATTTCAGTTTTAGAGGAAAGTTCAGATAACGAAGATTCTAGAACAATTAATTCAAATAGAGAAATATGTGTTAACTTAAAAAATAACGACGACGAAGAAGACGATGCACTTGGTTCTCAAGGACATGAAACCTATGAACAGAAATTGGCTGATTTGGTAAGAAAACAAAGAATTTAGGCATATTAATCTTTTACAGCAATAAGAAGATGGTTCTACATACATGTGATCTAAGTAAAAATATTGCGAATTACGAATCGTATTCGAATTGTTGAAGATACTTCTTCCCTTTTGTTGAAAACATGGAAACATATTTGTACTTATTGTGTCTGTCTAAAGTGCTCTTTAATTTATACTAGGCGTGATACGAAGATTCTGTTTCGCATTTTCAAACTATGTATTCGTTAATTTTTTCTATTTGCGTTCGCACTCGTATTCGATAAAAATGTATGCGAATATTTAAAGCGAATATTTAATGATTGCAATATCATTATCATCTGAAAACTATTTTACAAACGTCAAAAACACGAAAATACTTATAAAAAAAACTTTGTTTTTGTTTCAAATATATTTGTGCAAAAAAAAGCGTTCTTTCGATAACGTGAATTTGGCAGTTAATTTTAAAAATGGACGCTTTTTGTCCACACAGTGTTGTCATGTTATTTTTAAAATTTTTTATCATTTTTGAAAAAATCGCATGGGTTTTATGGAAAGAATTATTTACTAAATCACTAATAAAATTTTACTAAATACGAACGAAATAAGTTCAAATCAAGAAATTATAGATTTTCTTGTTTTAACATGGGTAAAAGTTTTTTTCGCTGGCATTATTCCTCCCAACTTTTAAAATCAATCGAAAGAAAATTGACACATTTTCAGAAAAGCTGAAAAAGTGTCGAATGAAAATTTTTCAGCTATATCTAAGTTTTAAGTGCTGAATTAAGCTGCAAAAATACCAAAATTTCGCACAAACATACATGATTATCGCTCGGCGAAAAATATCTTGTTGGCGGTGTGCGATTTTTTTCGAGACTTTTTAAACTCATCTAATTTTACCACTTTTTTTTATAGCAAAAAAAAAAAAACAATTAAATTGGCGTACAGTGATCTAGTAGTCTGCCATCGTCTTCATCACATTAAAAGCACTCAACAAATCATTCTTCGTTTGACAACATATACAAATGTATATAATATCTTTGCAAATTGATTTTATAGCGTCAACCATGTAAGCGACTAATGTGTGAAAATGTCAACAACGCTACATGTTATTTTTTATTTAGCTTGATTTTTCTATGTTTGGTATATTTTATGTGTTATTTATAAAAAAATAATCACTAAAATAAGTTTCCGATTTTTATTTCCTAAAACGACTATTTTGTGCGACTATTGATTTATAAAATCACCCTTTGTGCCACTTTTTGATAATGTGCAACGGTAGTCCTGCAAACAACTAAAATAGTTTTTTGTTGTAGTTTTTTTTTGTTCTTGGGGGGTTGAACCTCCGTGGTGGGTTGAACTTCTTTTCTTTGATTTAACCTTTTTTTTTTTTTTTTTTTTTTATTAATTCTTCATTTACATAACTGAGCCTATAGGGCCTTATGCAGTTAATTAAAGCTACTTACTAAATAGCAAACTTCTATTACGTATTCTTTTCAGCTATAATAAACAAACAACAAACTTATACAAAGAAATCTTTTTTAAAAATTTAATGTAGTTATGTGCCTTATTTAATGGCGATACTTTATGTGTCTCAGTGGCTGAATTTTTTTTATTTAAAAAATTTATATATATATATACATATATATATAATGTATATTTAAACAATAACAATATATATTTAAACAACATGGTGAAGGGTATATAAGTTTCGGCATAGCTGAATATAGCACTCTCACTTGTCATTTATTTATTTTATTCATAATACATATCGACAGCTTAATTCCAAAAATGCTAAGTAGAAAAAGTGAGTTTTGCAGGAGAAGCTCTTAAAGTCTACAGGCAGTACAACATTCAGTTGCATGCTAAGTACTTTTTGTACTACTAATTCAAAAACGTAAACAAATTAAAAACATGCTAAGTCGATATAGTAAGATTTAGAATTGAGCTGTCGAGCGATTGAGCAATATAATTCATATTATTTATTTATTTATTGAGCTTTGAGCATTTAATACTAGAAATAAAAAAACAATACACCTTCAAACATCCCAGCGACTTTTAAAATTTTAAATTGTTAATGAGAATATACGTATCCCACTAGGGAAAACATTCCATAATCTTGCAGCCTGAACGACCAAAGATTGTTCATACGTTAAATTATTACTCCGTGAAATTAACATTTGAGCATTTCTTTAAGTTCTTGTAAACATATAATTTGTGCAATACGTAATCTGTACCCATGTTCTTAACTTTGATGAGAACTTTACGCGTCTAAAAGATGTGGAACCAAATATTCCATCGTTTCTCAAAAAGTAAGAAAAAATGTGTTTGAAAATAATTTTTTTTTGTGTTTTCCTCAAAGCTAAAAAGTTTTTGGCTAACTATAGTATACATATGTCAGTTATTATTGTCAGAGTATCACACGATTATTTAAGCCATATCCACAAGTCCTCGGTTGACCTAGACCATCGTATAGGAAGGTGAAGAGCTTCCAGAATCAGTTCCAGAGTATATTGGTCTCCACCAGTAAAACGTCTTGGGTTTTTTATGGTACTCCACCAGTAGTTCTTTGCGTTTTTTCCTTGGTTCTCCACCAGATAAGACACGTTAAAATGTTTGCTTATAAAATTTTGCACATGGTTAATGCTGAAACCGCAACAACTGTAGCTCGGTACAGTTATGCGACGCACGATGATTCATATTTTGAGAAGGCGGCCAAAATAATTTTTTTTTATGTTCTCCGATTTAAAAACTATTTTATTCATATGAAAGTAAATACTAGTTAACCTCTCAGCTCTATTTCAACTATTTCATTGAGAACAGGGTGGTCCAAAATGGACTTTCTCAGAATTTGGCTAGAGTTATGAATTGTTTAGTCAATTTTTAAAGCTAAAGTTCATAACTTTTTTGTTTTTCAAGATATTTTGACAAAATAAGTTTTGTGTATTAGCTTATCTTATAAACTATTTAATTTTTTAATGTCAAAATTTCCCGGAAATCTCCTACTATGTAGAGCATAAGTCCTGCCCGTCAAAATGCATTAACAAAATCTGTACTCTCTTTTTATAAGTTCGGACTTTAACCTACATTTCTATACTCCATTGTACATGCATCTGGATTCGATCTTACAAGCTATAGAAATTTCTGTGAACCAAGGTAAGATATTCGGATCAAAATGAGTCCTGCCAGGAAACCTTACTGAAATTAAAGAAGGTGAATCTTAAAGAATTTTCGACGATGAAAATAGTGCCGACCACACAAATTATCTACTACGTCAGCTTATCAATGACATAAATTGACTTACAGGTTAGATTTCTGAGCAATTTAAAGTTAAAACGTTAAACATTAGTAAATAGCCGCAGCATAAACTACATAGTTTATATACCAAAAATTGCAACCTAATTTTAAAAAAATGGAAGTAGCAGGTTAATGGTAAAAAATTAGTACGCAGTTATATTTTGATGTAAAATTAGCTATTTTTACCTGTCAATTTATTTTCGGTATGTTATAATTTTAAAAAGTGTGAAAACAGGGGTTTTATATTTCAAAGTAATGTCAATAAGAGATTAAATATTTATTTAACAAAGGGTTTTTTATGTTTCAAAGAAGAATTAATTAAAAATTATATCAAGAGTATAAAAATACACGCATTAATAATTTTTCTTCATTATTGTTTAAGCAGTGGCTAAGTTCTGTTACAAATGTCTTGCTGAGATATATTTTTAACAGAAAGATGAAAAAGAAATTGTTTTACACATAATAATTAATCCATTACAACAAATCAAAATTCATAATTTTTTATTTACGTTGAGAAAACGGTACTTGAAATGTTCTAGAAATAAGAAAATGTTTTACTTACGCAACCAAAAAAAATATTTTTTTCTCAGTATTTATTTATTGAATCTTCATACATATGTATAATTAATATGAACTAACAATAATTAATCAAATCTTACCAGACAAAAAATTTCGTCATCACGGATGCAATGTCTTCTCCGTAAGCGAGTGTGGCAGTCATAATTTAAAATATTTCGAGCTAGTGGATTTGGGTGCAGTTCAAGCCTTTTTAAATATTTAACTGCATATTTCGTCATCATAGTTTTAACCAATGGCAAATTGAGATCCTTGTGAATATTTGAGTTTTGAACATACCAGGGAGCGGCTGTGATTACTCGAAGAAGTTTATTCAGCGCCTTTGAATTTTTTCTAAATTAGAGGCCAAGGCAGTGCCCCATAACTGAATACCGTAGCACCAGATTGGCTTTAAGATAGAATTGTAAAGTAGAAGTTTGCAATCGAGACTAAAAACAGAATTTCTTCTTATAACCCAATTAATTTTAATTGAGTCTAGTTTCATTTAAGTTAAGTTTGCTTCTATATACCATTTGCACATTAAGCGCCGATCTAGATGTATACCGAGGTATTTTACATTCGAGTGTTGAGGTATTATTTGATTATTGATTTTAATAGGGGGCATGTTTCCCGACTCAATGTGAATGTTATATGTACGCATTTTTGCTCGTTGATCTTTATCCTCGATTGTTTTAACCACTTTTCCAGTTCAAATATATGATCCTGTAAGTAACGAGATGCTTCATGACAGTTATCGTGTACGTTTAGAAAAGCTGTATCATCCGCAAATGTTAAAGTTTGGGTGTAGTTGGTTGTTGGCATGCCCGAAGTATAAATTAAGTATAATAAGGGGCCCAGGATGCTGCCTTGTGGGACTCCAGCGTCAATTGGCTGAGGCGAACTTAAAATATCGCCTTAATTAATAAAAAATTTACGACCGACTAAGAAGCTTTCTAATAGCTTGTGTGTGTTTGCAGGTAAGTTTTGCTTCAATTTATGCAATAAGCCTTCATGCCAGACTTTATAAAAAGCTTGGGAAACATCAATGAAGAGTGCTGACCAATATTTTTTTCTTCAAGGGCTTTTTTATGACATTTACTATTCGATTAGCTTGTTCAGTTGTGCTGTGCTTTCTCCTAAAACCGAATTGATATTTTGGAATACATCTATTTTCATTTAAAATCGGGGTTAATTTTGCCACTAGTAGTTTCTCAAATAGCTTTGAAATATTAGGAAATAAGCTAATAGGCCTGCATGACTCAACCTTTGTATGACTGCAGTAACTTTCTTATCCTTTTTGTGTACTCTTTTAATAAATTCTTAAGTTAAGGGGATCTTTTCGAACTCTCCTTTTTTCAGTCATGTGCCGCTCGACATCTGTACAATATATTTTATTATTTTTGATTTTTTTTAAAGGTTATGCTGAAATGTTGAACAGCTAGTTAAAGATAAATGTCAAAATTAACAATAGATAGATCAACATTCTCCGGTGAACTAAGTGGAATATTTTATGTGCAATGGGTACTGAGATATTTTTTATATTTTAACCAATTTATTTGTGTGGCTGACGTCGCTAAGTAACCAGACGGAGAATATGCAATTATATTTGGTACATTATAGGAACACTTGTAGGTGTATGATCAGCAGATAATTCTAAGGATGCTTTTACATGAATCGTTTCTATGGGGATGTTTTTAACCACGCCAAAATCGATGACATCTGAAATTTTTTGATGATAAGTAGGCCAATATGTTGGTTGTCCGCTCGCGACCACATTTAAATTTATTTTAGAGATTATATATAACAAAACACGACTCTTTGGTATTATAAGTTGTGACCCCCAGAAGGTATGTCATGACTTGTTAAGTACAGCTTGTAGTAACATCGATTGCATTCTTAACATTTCCTGCATCATATTACCCATTGTGTTCGTAAAATTATTAACTGTTTGCACTAATGTTTACATGTTTTTTTTTCTAGTCGACTTAAATCAGAAACTGAAGTTTTATCATGATTTGGCAAACACATTGCATTTGCATAGGTTCTTTTATTATTAGGCTGCGGTACCTGAATGTCATTAGTGCTTCCTTGGTTAGTTGCTGCATTTAAAGGGGTAAGGTGTCGGTCCAACCGAACGCTTGACAATAGAGTATATAGGGCATCATCTATAGTTGGCAGTGTGGTTACCGCCACAGTGGATACATTTTTTACGTTGGGGTCATTTTAAGACTTATCGCAAAGAACTGTACCATGTGATTCACCACATACGACGCAAACAGGGGTTAAATAGCACTATGCCTTAGTACGACCAAATTCTTGGGAGTTAAAACATTGGACGTGACCATTTCTATTGTGCGGCTCCTCTATAGTGATTCTTCTGTACAGAATGCGCTTCGTTTTTTTAAGCTTAACGTCGCAGGGTTCTAACTCCACTCGAAATAGTGGTTGGAGATTTTTCCCCCTATTTTTAAAATTTGTTACGTTTTTTATTTTGAAGCCCTTCTCTTCGAAAAATGTTTTTATTTCGTCTAGGTCTCTTTAATGATACCTCGCTTTATTGCAGCTACATAAAAGAACTTTTCACCTATCAACGAAATCAAACTCTTTATTAAATCATTTAAGTTTTGTAGGACCAGAAATCACACTGTAAAATTTTTTGATGTTCGGTCCATAATTTACACTAGGCCCCATATAAACCCTACTCCCGGAAAACCGTTTAGTACGACTAAAATCGTAATAAATAATGCTATCAAATTGACGTCACAGTTTTATAGGACGAGAAATTACGCTACCAAATTTCGTGAAGATTGGTCCATAATTTACCCTATGCCCCATACAAACCCTACTATCGAAAAACATTTTATTGCGTTTAAAACGAAATAAAGCCCACTTTGGAAAAATAATTCAATTCGCCTAAAACCATCACAGATATATTTATTGCGGTAAAATTTCTTACTTCAATTCATATGGCCAGAAAAAATATCATGCGAATTTGTGAAATTTACTGTTAACGCTAAAACTAATTACACTGCTGTATTGAAATTTATTTTTTTTATATCAGAAATTAGTCTTCAGAATTTTGGGATGATTGGATCATAATTTACAAATTACCATCCTAAAAATTATTTTAGTTCTGCTAAAACTTTTACGAATCATGATATTTTACTCAAGCCAGTTCAAAGTTCTAACTAGAGACGCATAAAATTTTCTTATTGTTGGTCAATAATTTAATTGAGGTCTAAATCGCAACTAATTTTAATGCTGACGTTCGTTTTTGTGAAGATTAGTTAATAATATATATGTATTTATCATATAGAGCCCACTCCTGTCGGTGGAGGGTACCAAAGATTCGGCACAGCCGAATATAGCACTCTAACTTGTTTTGGTACATTTTGAACTTAGAATTTTTCTTTTGTTCATACATATACATATGTATGTATGAATGTAAGAAGTCGGGCCTCAGACACTTTAACCATAAAATACACTTTAACGATTAAATAAAGACAACGTAAATTATTGTCGCCAAAATCACGAAAAACTGCTTAAAGTAACAGCTGACTTCAATCGACAGCGAATAACGTTAAAAATATTACTGAATAGAAAATTCGATTAATTTTCGTTATATTTATTTTAACGACACGACTATCGTAAAAAAAGTTAGTGAATCGCACTACAGAGAAATCTTCATCCATAATCGAAAAACGAATTTTGGGAATTTATTCTAGCAGATGCACAATCTTTCAATACTTTTGGGGCCCAACTGCTGATGAAGTAGGGCTGCGACCCCGTTTAAGCAATGTTATATATCTATCAATATCAACTTGTACTTGAGGCTTTTGAGAATTTTTTACTTGTGATACTAAGTTTTCCATTGCTGTTTTTGGGTTAACCGTATCATCACTTAATAAAATTGTTTTTGCTGCTGTTGCAACATTTTCAGGTGCAGATTTGTTAGTGTTCATATCTATTTCAATTAATCTGTCTTTTCAACTCAACCCGCTGCTCAAAAACGTGGACAGTTGAGCAGATTTTGTAAAAATAGTCAAATTTTCAATCAGCCGTATTCCGTTTGTCATTGTCGTAAACGACTGTGTCGTTTTTTGTAGTAGATTAATTTTTTAGAATTATTTTTTCTATAATTCATTAAAAACATAACTAGCAAGTTAGGCATATCGACACTATTCAGCTATATGATACAAGATTATTTCTTAAATTAATTCAATTGTTTTGAACTATTTGCGCAAGAATATTGTTCCTAAATTTTAGAAAAATAAATATTTTATTTTATTGAAAAATTATGAAAATTATTTTTATTTATTTATTTAATAAAGTATTCTTTAAAATTAATTTATAAAATACAAATAATAATAGTGTGGGCTACAAGGCCATTACACTATTTATGTTGATAGTTACACTTCGTCTTTTCTCTACCTCCTTACTGAAGGGACTCAGAATGGACCGCATTGGTCTCCGAGTGGAGGTACGCCCTTGGGCGCATAACCATTCTTAACCTAACCTTCACTTTGTTTAAAATATTGGCAGAGTTTAAGATATACTTAATTTCCCTTAGCGAATCATTATTGTTGCAGTTAAGGATTTCTTCTGGCGGTCTATCTGATGAGGTTAGCGGGAATTCTTTAAAGATGTGATATATTGTGAGGAGTTCCAGACAGCTTTCGCATTCGCTTGGTTGTGTTTGTTCATAATAATGTGTACTGAATCTTGTGGTTCCAAGTCTGGTCCTGGCAATTATGATGCAGTCTTCTTGACTAAAATGGATGTTGTTGTGCGATTTTAAGAAACTATCGAAATTATCCCATTAGTGATTACATGCGAAAAAGTGGAACCTCAACTATAAAAGCCGATGTGTCCCGGGATCCAGAGAATTAAAACTTTGTTTACCAGCTGTATATTTTGTATTATGTATCTCCTTGTAGCCCTTGTTTTATTGACTTTACTGCGGTAAGACTGTCTGAGCATATTAGGGCTTTTTGTTGTTTCTTTGTTGCGTGATTTACAGCACATCTGATGGCGGCTAATTCATCAGGAAAAATACCAGAATGGTCGGGAAATATAGCCTGAGGAATAGTATTAAAATATAAAATAGTATTATTTCCATTTAAGTAGGAACCGTCTGTGAATATAGTTAGACTTGTATTGTACTTCTCTTTCTCCAGTAAGAAAAGCTGTTGAAATAGCAATGGGGTTATTCCTTCCTTTTTTACGTAATTTAATGAGGTGTTACGGTACCCACAGACGATGCAACATTTGTCAAAACACGTGTTACTATTTATGTTTCAGTTTTTACCACAGATGATTACACTAAAAACGAAACATCATTATTGCGTGTTTTTTGAATATACAACTACAAAACACAAGAAAAAAATTTATTTTCTTGGTATATGTCCCATAAATTTGGAAAAAATTTATATTCAATTATAATTGTTTTCAAACTCTCACAATTTGCAATTGTTGCCATTTTCCGATTTCTTTCTTCATATTTTTTTGTCCGAGAGTTGCAAAACCACCTCACTCAACAACTGCTCTCAACAGAATGAGAAAGAAAAAACCGTCAACATCGCCACACATGATGAAACATTGTGTTTGGAAACATAAAATATCGAAAATGTTTGCTATTTGAGAAACCAAAAAGGTAACAAGAATTTCAATTAGAAACATCCCCACACACGTAGCAACATTTGTCGAAACATGGTAATGTTGCCTCGTGTGTGGGTAACTTTAGGGATTAATTTTTTATCAGGAGTCTTAGACATTCTTGTTGAGCGTACCCGGGTTGGCAAAGGTACTTGGACTTCCTTTGCACATTTTATCATATTTTGTAAACCGCTTGGATTAGGTAGGTCATAATAATCTTTGAATTGCCATATCTGTTCGTGTATCAGGTTTTTTTAAGATGAAATCAAATTATTTATTTCCGATTTTACGAGTTGCTTGTTTGGATACGAGTTGCTTGTAGTATGCTTGTGGCTGTACGAAAGCATCTATTTATGGCGGCGTTTATTTTGTTTATATTATTTTGGTTATATTAGTTTATATTAGTTATATTGAATAGCTCCTTCCACTAGTGCACGACAGATTGAATGTGGGCGTTCAAGAGGAGGTTTTTTGTAAATGTTACTCCAAGTATTCTTATTTTTTTTTTTAAATTGGGATAGAAGATTCTCTTATTCTAATGCATTTGTATTTCTTACACACATGAAGGGCTTCGCATTTGTTTACTGGCATTACTGCACCCACATTTTCGGTCCGTTTTTTTTTTTTATAATAGAATCGCAGGAATCAAGATTTGTGGAGATTTCGTAGTGAAACCCGGGGCAATAACAAATATGTTGTCTGCATAGATTAATATGTGATCGATTCTGTTAGCTTGCTTTAGTTTGTCGATCAATGAATTAATGTATGTTGTGTACAATACTACTGAAAGCGGAGATTCTTGTGGCACTCCGTTTTCCAGGCTCCATGAGTTTGAGAGAAAACCATTAACCCTTACTGTGATTCTGCTGTTTGTTAGAAACGATTTAATGAGTTTTAGAATATTTTTAGGTACATTTATGCAATTCTTCTATTATTCCAAAATTTACAATTTTATCAGGCTTTATAAGGCTTAATCTTCTGATAAAATAATTGAGTGTTTTTTATCCCTTTTCGAGAAATAATGGAATATTTTGTTTCACATCTTTTCGCTGCCGGTTTCTATGTGCTATCCATGTTTTTACTTTCATTTAAATCTGTTAGATAGTTTCGGAGAGGCAGAAATTGCCACCTACCGCCCCTCGTGGTCCTAACTCTGCAATATTTTTTTTTAAACCATTAGTGAAAATACCCCTTTTCAATGCATTTATTGTTTGATAAATGTGTTGAGTGGTTGTCGAGATATAAAGAACAAAGAGCATACCCCCTAAGTCAAATCTTAAAATTCCTTAAAATCATATCGATATTTTACTAAATAATAACACAAAATATAAATTCTGCCTAATATCAAAATTTTAAAAATTACATTGGCCATCTCTGCTACTGTATACGTACTCTATGTATATTTACGTTATACATACACGTTATACATTTACGTTATACACATGCTTATTTATTTTTATGGGTATTGCATGTACTTTCTAAAAGAAGAACGAATATACAAATACACATTGCCAGCGTATAGCTATACATATTTAACTTCATAACCTCCTGCTTAACGCTTTACCATGTTTGATTCGACAGCTGTCGAAGCAGCCCCGGGAAGCAGCCGCTTGAGCTTCCTTGCCGATGTCGTCAACCTTTTTGCGTTTATCGCGTCGTGCGCTTCGTTTTACAAGTTTGTCTAGATCATTGTGCTGCGTTTACAGATTAAGTCTACCACCACGAGTTTTTGCTCTATTAAGGTCAGCCTTTACCAACTTGCGTTGTTCGATTATGCGCCACGTCTCATCTGATATCCACTCTTTCCTCAGGTTTTCTTTATAGCCAAGAATGTCTATAGCAGGGTCCATAAAAACTGACTTCACTTTTTCGCAACTGCTTAAGTCGTTCTCAAGTGATGCAAGAAGATTCTGGCTTAATGCTTCGGAATATGCAGAGGCTTCTACTAGATTTTTTAAATTATGGACGTTGACAGGTCTCGTATTGCTGTTGTTGTTGCCGTTGTTGTTTCGTATTGCCGCTAGATTTATACGTATTTCTGCAACTATTAGGTGGTGATCGGTTGCCATATCGGCGCCTCTACAATTACGTACATCCAAAAGGCTCCTCGCCACTTGCTACTTATTGTCACGTGGGTCCTGCAGAATGTAATGCACAAATAATCCATGTCGTGTTGAATTAAACACTCGGCTACCACAAAGGAGATTAAATACTGTCTCCTCAGTTCCATGTTCTCTACAACTGTGGCAGCATTCATATTAAAAGGGTACCGAGTCCTATAGCGTGCATACCGATCGTCCAGTGACCAGCAAGTACGTATACCAGTCTCGAAAAGTCCCTGCGACTGAAGTTAAGAAGTCATGTCGTATATGGGCTACGTTACTTTGGTAGCCCTGCATCCATCCAGTTTCCTCCATATATCATTAGCCATATACAGATGGTGTCTGAAGAGTTCGCTTCTGATAGTTCCAAGGGGTGTTGCGATTGACTCACCCTCCGCAATATCAAAAGCAGCTCCAGTCTGCCTGTCATTGCCGTAATGGTTGCATGCGCAGAGAACCACACTAAGATAATGTCAGATATGCAGCCCATTCTGGTAAGTTCTTCCTTACACTGGTTAACGACAATTGACGTTTTCCTAGTCACATCAGAGCCGCCTGGCTATCGAAAAAATTTCCAATTCTGCCGCTAATATTCCTGTTGTACAATGTTATACATGCCTCTCTTACCGCCAGTAGTTCAGCCTGAAATACGCTTGCTTCATCCGGAGGACGAGATTTATTTGTAGCTCTTCCGAGAAAACCCCAGAGCCAACACCGCAGGTCATCTTTGACGCACCAGTGTAAAGTCTAGTGCAATATTTATTAGCAAGGATTCCTCTATTTCATTCCCGCCCTGAAGAAAATATGACCAGAATTTCTTCCCAAAGTTTGTTCGGGGTATCATGTAGTCCGTTGGTCGTTTCAAAAATGTGGGTTGCTTTTATAAGATCCTTGCATGACCGTTCATCCTCTCCTTCCAACATCCCGATGCCGAGAGCCTGACCGCATTTTTGGCAGATATGACCAATGCGTAAAACGCCTGTTATTCCCATGCAGTCTGATCTTTTTACTCTGCCCAGCTGGTCCACAACGTATTTTCTGCCTGTAGCGGTCCACCATACCAAAGATCCATAGGTAAGAATAGGCCATAATATTGCAGTGTACAGCAGCCATTTGACCAGTCTATACTTAAGGCCCCATTTGGCGCCAAACATTCTACATTCCCTGTGTTGAGTATTCAATCTCCATGATCATTTTGAGTCCAGGATAATGCTCAGATATTTCGCGTTCTCCGCCAGGGAAAGTTCAAAGCCCACAGCCGTGGAAAATTTAAGGCATGAATTTTCGTCCTCCTTTGCACTCCGCGGCGCAGTTACTGAATTACCCAGTAACCCCAAAGCACTGGACATAATGCCACCCATCACATCCAACATCCAGAAATGCACCCGATACTAATAACACCACGTCATCGGCGTAAGCTACTGTCTTGATGCCATTATTATCTAGGCTGATAAGAATCGAGTTAACAACAATGAATCAAAGTAGAGGAGAGATCACAACTCATAA
This sequence comes from Pollenia amentaria, assembly GCA_943735925.1. Lineage (NCBI taxonomy): Eukaryota > Metazoa > Arthropoda > Insecta > Diptera > Polleniidae > Pollenia > Pollenia amentaria. The sequence goes on along the minus strand of OX031006.1, from coordinate 3,880,536 downwards.
TAGGGGCCTAAGTTTCCAGACTGTATTTCTGAGCTTAGATCAAAATACCAAAAATTATTCGATACTTCAACCATAGGATGCTGTTCGAAGACCAAAGTTCAAAAACAGCTATTACCAAATAGCAGGAAAGTTTATACCCAAAGGACCTGTAGCCAACGCTGTTAGGACAGTAAAAGAGACCGAATTGATACGTCTAAATTGGCTGCACCAATCGTTGTTAGCAGAAAAAATGTTAAAACCAGATTTTGGGCAGGCTACTCTACAGGTATAAATTAGTCACTTATATTTGTCGGACGCATATCTACATGTTAAGGTAGACGACGGCAGTAAGGAACTACTTACGGTCAACACGCACAAGGGTCTTTACAAGTTTAACCGCTTGACCCCAGGTATTAAATCTGGTCCGGGAGCACTCCAACGTATAATAGATCAACTCTGCAGCGGTATTTATGGGTCGAAGCCGTACATACATAGATGATATTATGTCATCTTTTTCTAGACATAAAGATACGCGTAATCTCGAGTTTTTACAACGCATCCAGGTTTCCTTTTAAATTTCGAAAAATGTAAATTTTTTAGGAACCAGATAAAATATATGGGACAAATTATCGAAAGTCACACCCAGAGAAAAAACATGTTTATAGTCACCTCCAACAAAACTATTTTAAAAGAAAAATTTTAAACATATTATGTTTAATTTAATCATATTTTTGTCACCGACAAACATATTATGGTTAAATTTGTCCTCCATCAAGAAGCCACAACCAATAGAATGTTGCTCTTGGAAAATAGGAAAATACTATTGTTAATTTAAAAACAAATTATTGTCATATTTAACCAAAACATGCTTAGAGACAACCATAATATGGTTGTGGCTTATTGATGGAGGACCAATTTAACAATAATATTGTTGTCGGTGACAATAATATGGTTAAATTAAACATAATATGTTTAAAAATTTTCCATAAAAATAGTTTTGTTGGAGGTGACCATTTTTAAACATGTTTTTTCTCTACGTGCAGGGTATACGGGCAGACCCAGACAAAATTAAGGCCATACCAAATCTTAAGATTCCAGGAAACTTCGCGGAGGTGCGGTCACTGTTAGGGTATATTAACCATTACGCTAAATACATATCAAACATGAGAATGTTACGAAAACCTCTTGCCGACCTCCTTAAAAGGGAACAACCATTTTTGTAGACACAGCAATGCCAGGATTCATTAAATAAATTTAAGAGGATTTTGACATAAGAATTACTTCTCACTCATTATAACCCGACCTCGCCTATACATGTCGCAGCCGATGCATCTTCCGTTATATACCACAGTTTTCCCAATGGTAAAATGCAAGCAATACATCATGTGTCTAGATCACTGACTCCAGCAGAGGGAAACTACAGTCAAATACAGTCAAATAGAGAAGGAAAGGCTGGCGCTGGTATTTGCTGTGAAACGTTTTCATGAAAATGCTTTTCGGCACAAGCTTCATTCTTCTAGCTGACCAAAAACCCCTGCTCAACATTTATCACAAGTTGCACCCTTGCGAAAAAGCAAATTTGCGAAAACATAGTAACAACCACATGGACAAATTATTTCGCAAAAATAATTATCTATGTGGTTGTTAAGTTTTCGCAATTTTGTTTTTCGCAAGGGTGCAACTTGAGGCGTGAATTACCTTATCATTTTGCTACAAAGCTTGGGCTACTTCGAAGAGACCACAAAATCCATAATCAAAGCCCCTGCTACATTTTCGGATGCTATTTCGCTAGTTAAGTAATATTATAAGAAAATACAATAAATGAATAAACTGAGATGTACTCTTATAATAGTTCAGAGTTCCAAAAATTGGCGACTAACGTAGCATTAGATCTGAATGAAAGATTTGAGGGTTAAGAGAATAATGAAATTTATTACTTATCTAGGATTCTTGACCTGGGATACAAAGCTAGAAAATTTCAAAGACAATATATCGAAAACACGTCTTATTGAGCTGCTTAACATGACTCTGGATTCCGAAAATTTCAAAGACACATAGTAAAAGTTCTGAAAAGTCTACAAGAACTCACCTTTGGAGCGTTTGTAAAAATATTAAAAGAAAATTTGGAGAAGGATTATCCTCTGTCCATCCTACTCTGTGGTTCAGCTAAACAAGAAGTCTAGATATACATTAGACCTTCAAATTTTTCTAGAGACTTAGATCTGCTTGCTTACTGGCGCAATTTAATGTTAGACCATCAATTTTAGAACATGGCGGAGAAATACTTTAGTTTTCATATAAGTTCAGTCAAATCTGGGAGACCATTTTCCACTGCAGGTCTGCTTCAAGCGAAGTTGCGAAATCTCCGCCAAATTTGAGAATACTTGTTTTTTAAACAAAAATCTTTTGATTATTAATTTTAAATATTAATAACCTATTCACTGTTTTTTTTTTTTTGTTTAAAAATATTAACTAATTTTTTAATTATTTTTTCCATGAATTGAAATTCAATTCGCTGTTTTTCAAAACTTATTAAAATCAATTTTAAATATTAATAATCTCTTACCCGCATAATCATAAAAAAATATTTTAGATTAATACGATTAAAAGGTTTTTTAAAAAAAACTTTCATAGAAAACTCGTTGCATAAACCTGCTATAAACCTAAAATATTTTTTATGAAAATGGGGGTTAAACTGTAATTTTGTATAATAAAGAAATTACTCTTTGTAGTTGAGTTTTGCTAATTTTACCTTGCATTTCAATTTAATATTCGTATCGGTATCGGTAATATTTCTTTGTGAGTGTCGGTATCGTATTGACAAAAAGGCGTATCGTTACATCCCTAGTTTAAAGTTTATTTAATAAATAAATAAAATATTAAAAGTATATATTTCAATATCTGTTTATGTTATTATTTTTTAATATAGATGACAGTGGTACGACGAACTTTAACTGAACTTTTGTTGGAAGCCACTAATGAAGAAATTTTCAAGGTGGCAGATGAAACTGTCAAGACATTTAAATCTAAAGGTAACTATTTATCTGTTAGTACTAAAGATTTTTATAATTATTTTCACAGCTGACCTTCGTCCAAGTGTAAGTCTAAATATGTAAAAATAATAATCGATTTAAGCATCTTATTTGTTTTGATTTAAAACCTTCTATATTATGTAATATAATGTACATTTTACATATACAAACTAAAAGCGTCATCAGCACAAGTGATCCGCAAAAGCGCTTTATCTACCTTGACTGGAAAATTAGGTAAGTTTTTTTATTCATTTCTTAAACTACATACATATATATGTACATTAGAGCATACCACCTTACAAGGAAAAAGTGCGCCGTACGGTCCTCTAATATAATTTTTGCAAAGAGGTTTCGAAAAAAATTTGTCGAAGGGGTCGAATTTTTACATTTATCGTTATATCTAAGGGATTTACAGTCCGAACTTTTCAATGTTTTTGTCTCGAGAAGACCAATATTTCAGGTATCTCGTTCTAGTATTTATCCACCAGATCTCTGTTCGTACAACCCTAATGTACCACCCTAATGTCAGAATTTTAAAGATCGCAAGAAATAATTCAAAAATAATTTAAAAAAATTTAAGAAGAAAAATGTTGGTAATTTGATTCAGGCATATTTCGACGTGATTGAAGTAGGCTGTATAATTAGGCGGCCATCTAACATTAGAAAAAATATGGCCCATGCATTGGTCATCAGTGACCGCCTCGGTGTTTGGCATGAGATTTTATGAAAAATAAATAATTCTCAGATTCTATTTGTTTAAATAGTTGGGTTAAATAGATTCAATTTATAAAGTATCACTATCCAGTGTGACACAAAGAATGCTGACGAAGGCCGTAGCGGGCCAGAAAATGCATTACATTCTGCTGGTGTCTGATAATTGTAAAATTTTCTTTAAATACAATATACTTCATTGCTATCCAAAGGATAGCTTAGGTAAAATTTAAAAAGAAGATAAAATATAATAGTCTGGTAGTGTATAAAGTCATTCCCAAATATTTAAGGAATAGAACTATTACAAAGAGATTTATAAAATACACAACTGAAATTTAGCTCATAGAATAAATTCGAAAAATAAAAAATGTTGAATTTAATGAAGTAACTTATGAAAAAGAAATAATTCTCAAATCTATTTTTAAGTTTAGCTAAGAAGATTATTAAATGAAGTTATTTTCCTTATGCTAATTTATTCGATCTTTTCGTTGGAACACGGAAATGTCACTGAAAAATCTTTCTCATCGTCAGGGATTTATCAGAGGCGCTGCAATGTCACACAACGCGTAATCAAGAACAATCGATTCCACTCATTTACGTTGTATTTCTATGGATATTTAACTACTTTATAGTAATTATTAATACGTACATACAAATTAATTTTCGTGCTTGAGGTTTTTACATAAAATTTTATCTTTATTTAAACCAATATTTGTTTCTTTAGGGCTTTTTTCTTGATTTTTTTTTAACAAAATTTAACAGTTTTTAACAAATTTAACAATATATTTACATATGTACACACATATGTAGAGTATAAAAATGTCCTATTATAAATTTTTCAATTAAATATAAAAATGTTTTTCGATTCAAACTTAATAAACATACTCGTATTACAGTATAAATAAATTTTTATATTCTGTTTCTATTTTTATAAATTAACAGCCGTATTCATAACGAAAATTTGGCATGAAGTTAGCACAAAGTTTATTCATAATACACTTACCAAACTCTGGCTAACGATTTGCTAAACTCTTGTCAACAACCTGCCAAACGTTTGCCAATTTGTGATAAACAGCCGTTTTATGTTGAATAATTTTGTTTGTTTTTTTTTAATACACTGTTCTTTTTAGTTTAGAGTCCTTTTTGAAATATATTTTAATTTAAAAACATTTCAAATTTTTATATAAAGAGGGAAAATAAAAAAAAAAATGAAATGAAATGACAAAACCAGCGATGATTAATGCAAAACGTGTTGCATTTTTTGAGTATTATAATGTGGCATCATTAATATACAGAGTTGATTTAGCCGACGGACAAAATTTGTTATTAATAAACTTTATGCTAACAAGCTGCTAAGCTTAATCGGCATTCTAGTTAGCAGTTGTACGTAGTGTACAAACTGTGGCTGACTTTTTATGAATACGGCTGTAAATGTCTTAATTTTGTGCTACAATTTCAGTATATAACTTAAAACAAATTCTCGACATTGTTGGTACTTTTATAATTTGTAACATTTCTAGCATAAATCTAGGTTTATAATTATTTTCAGTGTTTAAAACTGTTGTATTTTCGAAATCTGGATAATGTATGGATTATCACAATGAGTTGATAACGCTGTTTTCTCTGATGAAATATTTTTTATCCGACATATTAGGTTTGTCTGCGTACACATATTTTGCATAATTTTGTACAAAATGTCGCAAAATCTTGCAAAATGTTGTCTGCGTACTCCAAATCTCTTACAGCGAGAGAGCCAAAAAGAGAATTTTTTGACAGTTGGAAGTTGGAGAACTTGCAAAATGTTACTGGAGAAATTTCCTCTGGTAAGATTTTGCAACTAGTTTGAACAGCTGTTTTTATATACTGTTTGAATGAAAGAGCTTACGTGTGCCAAGATAGCGTCGAATTTGGGAATTTAAAAACCGGGAAACCAAAATACCCAAATAATGGGGATTTACAGTATATGAACAAAAAGTTAGCGTCGAATTTAAGAATTTAAAAAGCGGAAGTAAAAATATATTTTTAATAAAAATACTAAAAATATTTACCACTGGCTTTTGCACGGTATAAACTGTATATTTTCTGAAAGTAAATAGTTTTCTGGACAAAATGAGCGATGCGTGCAAAAAATATATAGTTTATACCGTGCAAAAGCCTGTGGTTCATTGCATAAATCAGTAAAGATTTTTACTGGCCATTTTGGATGAACCCAGATTTCTCGGAAACTGTCCGAACGATATTTTGCACGCATCGCTCATTTTGTCCAGAAAACTATTTACTTTCAGAAAATATAAAGTTTATACCCTGCAAAAGCCTGTGGTAAATATTTTTTGTATTATTATCAAAGTTGTTTGTGGGAATACTATTATTTATTGAAAGATGTTGTTTGTTGTGCTTAATTCCCTTTTTAAATAATTGATAAAAAATACTGAAATTTATTGTTGGAGGATAAGCTGTTCCTATGCGCATTTCACTGGTTGCTTAGGCCAGATCATCAGGAAAACATTCTCCTAAATAATTTTAGAAAAGCCAAAGCTATCAGCAAACAAAACTACAGAGGGAATGAGAATGAGAAAAACAAAAAACAATAAAAGCACTTTGTTTTTGTTTTTAATATGTTTTTTCTTTACCCACTTACAACTACAATTAATGTTGGGAGAATTCCAAATAATTGTAGCGGGAAATGTAAGAAAAGATAAAACTCATCACTGATTTATTGCTTGGTATTTTGTTTAAGCTTTGATATCGTTGCAAACAAGACTTTTTGAGTGTTTGTAGGTAATTATCATTCCCTCTGTAGTTTTGTTTGCTGATAGCTTTGGCTTTTCTAAAATTATTTAGGAGAACGTTTCCTGATGATCTGGCCTAAGCAACCAGTGAAATGCGCATAGGAACAGCTTATCCTCCAACAATAAATTTCAGTATTTTTTATCAATTATTTAAAAAGGGAATTAAGCACAACAAACAAAATCTTTCAATATTTTTTGTATTTTTATTAAAAATATAAATATATTTGGGCTTAAATCTAGTTTACCGACGCAGCTCCAAATAAAAAAAAAGTACCTAGGGTGATAGAAAATGGAAAAATAAGAAGAAAAAAAAAAATAAGAAAGTTGGCGCAAACGTTTAGTTTTCGAGTTATGGGCGATTAAAGTTTTTATATCAATATGTGATTTTGCAGTATATTTCCAAATGTATATGGCTAATATTGGTATCATTGCAAACGCTCTAGATCTTTCTGGACATACAGAATTTATTTTAATATTTTTAGTTTATTAAGAAGTGGGACAAGTTTGCAAAAATACAAAAGTTTTTTAGTAAGCATAAAAACAAATTTATTATTTTTTTCTAATTCTTTAATGTATATACTACATACTAATTTATTTAAGAATTTTAATTAAAATACAAGTAAAACCTTCTTTATGTTTATGTTATACTAATGAGGAGAGAATCCTTGCCCATGGGCAAAGGCCGTCTATGCAGAGCATCTTTAGTTAGCGAAGCCGGTATTAGTTATACCATAGGGGAGAAAATATTTGCGCCCGGTCGAAGGCCGGCTATGCAAGGAAGCTTTAGTAAGCGAAACCGGTGTTTGTTATACCATAGAGAAGAACATCCTTGCGTCCGGCGAAAGGCAGGCTGTGCAAAGAATTTTTTTTTGCGATGCTAGTGTTTGTTATTTTATAAAATTTGTATTACACTTTTATTTAAATAAACTACATTCTTTCCTAGTGCACTTCCGTAACATTTCGACTTAAAATGAAAAAAACTGTAATGTGATCTAAAGAGCTTAAAATTTAGAAATAAATTATGTATATCCAGAAAAATCTGTTCAAGCGCTATAAAATGATACCAATATTGGACATATACGTTTAGAATTGTAGTGGAAAATCACATATTTATATGAAAACTTTCAACGTCAATAACTCGAAAACTAAGCGTTTGCGCCAACTTTTTTATTTCATTTTTTCTTCTTATTTTTCCATTTTCCATCACCCTGGGTACTTTTTTTTATTTGGAGCTGCGTCGGTAAACTAGATTTTTTCCTATATTTGTACTTGCCTATTTTAAATTCCTAAATTTGACGCTAACTTTTTGTTTATACTACAAATACCCATTATTTGGGTATTTTGGTTTCCCGGTTTTTAAATTCCCAAATTGGACGCTATTTCTTCAACGCTATCTTGGCTCACGTTTGTTATTTTAATTGTTTACACACCGATCAGCTGTTTTCTTGCAAGATTTCACTGGATACTGTCTGCGTACTTTTTGGGATATTTTCAGCCGTAAGAGTAAAATTTGTCTTACTCTCCCAAAAGAATTTACTGAGTATTTGCTACTGGAAAAGTACCCAGACAGACCTATTGTAACAATTGCATGCTTGAAAGCAATACTACCAAAGAAATGCAAGTATGTACATTAGGGGTATAACTTTTGAACAATTTTTTAAATTATCAAAAAATACCTATCCATGCCATATATGTAGACCATGAAAATTATGATGAAAAGTGGGGTCACTTTTTCGCGGGCGTTAAAAAAGTTCCCCCCCAAATCACTTTGAAGTTTAGTATTTGGATTTTTTTGTTTATTAAAAATACAATATTGCAGAACATCACGCACTTTAACTTAAAGTTTATTTCCTTCAACAAAGATAATTTTTAGTATCTGAAGTTAATATATAGTACATGACTGTATGTATGGTATTTAAAAAATAAAAATTCAAATATTATTAATTTTTGGAAGCTTTTAGAAAAAACGGTTTGGGGGGGAAGTTTTTTATCCAAATTGATCTCAAAAAACTGTTTTCTTGATATATACATCAGTGCCCACCCCGTCGTGATAGGTATTTTTTTTGGTTATACCCCTAATGTACATGTAATAAAAGAAGTGTCAAAAAGTAATGACAAGTTTGAGATATCCGGTTGTTGCTGTAACGAGGCATTGAAATTAGAAAAGAAAAAGCTTAAGAGATTGTGGTTGATAAAGAAAAATCTTGTAACTTGATTTATTTAAGAAATCCCAAATAAATAAAAATAATATTAATCATTATTAAGAGACTTATTACATGGTGTCAGAAGTGGTGGAAAATAAAAGTACACTTCTAGTCAAATAAAAGTTTAAAAACATTCAAAATGGCGGATGAAGGCCAAAATCGCACACCACGTTCTTTAGATTGTTCTAATATGGCTGCGGAATGGCCAAGATGGAAGCAGAATTTCATGGTGTGGATGATTGCAACTGGGAAAATAGAAAAACCAGAAAAAAACCAAATTGCCACATTCATATGGCTGATTGGTGAGCAAGGTGCGGTTATATATAACACCCTATTTCCAAATGATGGCACAAAAAATTCAATGCTGGGTGAAGTTCGTATTAGAGAAAATGCGGTAACGCAAAGATCATTAGATGACGTCATAAAGAAATTCGATGATTACTGTCTCCCTCAAAAAAACGTTGCGATGGAATCGTTTAAGTTCAACAGGATATCGCAAAAAGAGAAGCAGTCAATACACGAGTTCGTAAACAATTGCCCTTCTGTGAGTTTAAATGCAGTTGTGGTGCATCGTATGAAGAAAGAATGCTTCGAGACCGTATTATGATCGGTGTGTATAAAAAAAAAAAACTTCAAATGAAGCTGTTGGATGGCAGAGATGATACTTTGGCAAAGGTGCTTGAAACCTGTAAAATTTATGAAGCGGCTAGTCTCAACAAAAGCATTTTGGAGGCGAAAACATCATTAATAGCAAGTTTTGATACTGAGGAAAACAAGCAAACAACGACAGTTGATTCGATTAAACGGTTTTGTTTCAATTGTGGTAATGCATGGTCCCAAAAACATGTAAGTGAGTGCAAGGCGAAGGATATTGCTTGTCGTGTTTGCTCGAACGTTGGACATTTTGCTAGAATGTGCAGACAAAAGGGGAAATCCCAGCCGACAAATTCCAAGAGATATGACAACAACAGTAACAGTGGTCGTTACAGTAACAAACGGGGAATTGGTAGTATTGCTTGGGGTGATATTCAATAATTGAGTAATGGAACTTATTTTAGAATAGAGTCAGTAGAATCGAATCGGACGAAATGGATTAAGGATTATCAGATTGAAGGAGAAATAGTTAAGTTTAAGTTAGACACTGGTGCAGACGTGAATTGTATCCCTTTTGATTATATAAAGAGAATTCAAATAAACGTTGGTAATATAAACAATGATTTTCGTGTTTACGATTATAGCAAGAATAGAGTACAGGTTTTTGCTACTGTGAAATAAAATTGTGTTGATTTAGAATCTAAGCGTGAAAGGAAAGTATTATTTCTGGTTGTGGATAATAATTTTGAGCCTATACTTGGATTAGATAGTTGCATTAAATTTGGATTAGGTAAACGGATGGATGTTGACAGAGTTGTGTTGTAAGAGGGGTCGGAATTATTTACAGGAAAGTATAGTGATGTATTTAACGGATTTGGTAGGTTCCCGGGAGAGTATAGGATTTACTTAAATGAGGGCTAAAAGCCTGTGCTTCACTATAAGAAACGGATACCACATGCATTAATGGGTAAATTGAAGATGGAACTTGATAGTATGGTACAGGAAGGAATTATTTCAGCCGTTGTTTACCCAATTGATTGGGTTAACAATCTGCAGATTGTGGAAAAGATAAATGGCCGGTTACGCATTTGTCTGGATCCAAGACCGTTAAATGAATGCATCAAACGGGAACATTTTCTTATCCCAACAATTGAAGATCTCACATCGGGTCTATCCGATGCTAGAATATTCACGGTTATGGATCATACAAGTGGATTTTGGCACATGTCGTTAGAGAGGGCATCGTTGGATTTAACTACGTTTATGACTCGGTTTGGGCGATACAAATTGAATCGCTTACCTTTTGGCCTAAGCTGTGCGCCTGAGATGTTTCAGAGAACTATGGTAAAAATTTTTGGTGACATTCCAGGGGTTTATATTTATTTGGATGACATCTTGATAGATGCAAGGGACTTGGCAGAACATTACAGAATTCTAGAAATGGTAGTACAACGGGCAAGGCAAAATAATGTTACATTTAATTCTGAAAAGATACAATACCGTAACGAATCGGTGGAATTTATGGGGAACACTATATCGTACAATAGAATTAAAGCCGGGAGAAAATATTGTGAGGCTATTCTGCACGCAGAGAAAAAATATGTTTTTAGAGAAAATTTTAAACATGTTATGTTTAATTTAACCATATTATTGTCACCGACAACCATATTATTGTTAAATTGGTCCTCCATCAATAAGCCACAACCATATTATGGTTGTCTCTAAGCATGTTTCGGTTAAATATGACAATAATTTGTTTTTAAATTAACAATAGTATTTTCCTATTTTCCAAGAGCAACATTCTATGGTTGAAAATCAACCATGCAAAACATGTTTGGAGGCAATCATAATATGGTTATTCCTTCTTGATGGTGGACTAATTTAGCCATAATATGGTTGTCGATGACAAAAATATGGTTAAAATAACTATAGTATGTTTACAATTTTATTTAAAAATAGTTATGTTGGAGGTGACCATATTAAAACATATTTTTTCTCTGGGTGTGGGCATGGGAAAACCGAGTAGTAGGGCTGATGTTTTGCGATTTCTAGGTCTGGTAAAATATTTGGCACGATTTATACCGAATCTATCGAAGATAACTGCAGGGTTACGTAATCTGACGAGATTTGATGTTAAGTTTGAATGGAATGAGGAACATGAGAAAGAGTTTAGGAATTTATTGAATATTATTGTGGAGGAGACTATCTTGGCAGTTTATTATCCTCGATTGTCTGTGAGAATTCAAACAGATGCGTCTAGTGATGGATTAGGATGTGTTTTAATTCAGGAGGGGCACCCAATTGCTTTCGCATCTCTTTCAAAAAATGAGCAGAAGTGGGCACAAATTGAGAACGAACTTCTGGCTATTGTTTTTGCGTGTCAACGGTTCCACTATTTTGTATATGGCCGTGAGTTTACGGTTGAGAGTGGTCAGAAACCGCTAAAGACATTAATTAAACGGGATATCGATGATGTCACTGTGCGTCTCCAGCGTATGTTCATGATGTTATTAAGGTATCCTCAAATGGAGATAGACCTGGAAAGGAAATGTTGGTGGCCGATTATTTGTCTCGTGCTCAATTGTCGGAGGAGGAAGAGTTAAAGGATTTGTCGGGTGTTATACATGGAATAGTGGAATTAGTTTGTTTATCGGAGGAGAATTTTGAATATTATAGGAAAATGTTGAACGAGGATGAAAAATATAGTCGTATTTGTTTGTATGTTGAAAAGGGATGGCCAGGTTTTGACGAATTGGATGATATGGGTCAACATTTCCATAAGTTTAAATCGAGACTTCATGTGGAGAAGGCGCTTCTCTTGCTAGATCATATACTAGTAATACCGGAGAAATTGCAAGGGAAAATTACTAAATGGTTACATGACTCACATCTTGGCATTGAAAAGACACTGTCACGGGCTAGGGGCTTATATTATTGGCCGGGGATGGGTAAAAGGATCAGGGAGGTGGTCCAGTCCTGTGCTGCCTGTGAAAAATGTCGGAGAAACAATCAAAAGGAGCCATTAATGCAGGAGGAATCACCCAAATATCCGTTTCATATAGTTGGGGTGGATTTATTTGAATACGCTGGTCGAGATTTTATAGTAATTGTGGATGCTTATTCTAATTATTTAATGGCGATACCATTGCGTGACAAGACATCAAAGCATATCATTGACCAAGTCAATCAGATATTTTTTTTTTGGGTCCAAGGAATTCGATCAGTACGCCTTGGAGTAAAATATTCAATTTAGATTTTCAAGTCCACGCTATCTACAGAGTAATGGTTTGGTGGAGAAAGGTGTGGCTATCGCATAGAACATACTGAAGCGCTGTTATGAAACGGGTGGTTTGGGCTCATATCAATATAGGATTTTAGAATACAATACGACTCCTTTGGCAGGTATGAAGCTGTCACCATCTACGTTGTTCTTTGGAAGGCTGATTAAGACTAAATTGCCAATATCGGGCGCATTGTTAACTAGAAATAATATGACCGAGGACTCGGTTCAGGAAACGATTGAAAGAAAAAAGGATAGACAAAAGTATTAATATGATCGGAATGTAAAATCATTGCCGGAAATTAATATAGGTGATCTTGTTATTTTTAAGAAGGATAGTAAAGGATGGCATTATGGTGTGGTAGTGGAAAGGATTAGCGATCGGTCGTATATAATTAAGGACAATTGTTATAGGTTATTTAGACGTAATCGAAGATTTATTGCTACGATGGAGAATTCTGACTTCGATACTGGTGATTTACTGGTAGACGAGAATATTGGTAGTAGTTGTAACGGTCGTGTACCAGAGGGTTATAAGGTGCAGCCATCACCTAGGGACGCTGATATAGGCGATTTGGATAGTGAGCGTAGTATTGAGTTGGAAATTCCTTCGAATGGGCATAGGGCACCTGTACAGGGATTTGGGGATATTGCGAATGAGTCACAAAAAAGGGAGGCCACGACAGAAGTCAGGACAAGAAGTGGTTGATTGGTGCGACCACCAAGGAGCTACCTAGAATAAAAATAATAAAAAAAAAGCGTGTAGCAATTGCATGCTTGAAAGCAATACTACCAAAGAAATGCAAGTATGTAAATGTAATAAAAGAAGTGTCAAAAAGAAATGACAAGTTTGAGATATCCGGTTGTTGCTGTAACGAGGCATTGCGATTATAAAAGAAAAAGCTTAAGAGATTGTGGTTGATAAAGAAAAAACTTGTAACTTGATTTATTTAAGAAATCCCAAATAAATAAAAATAAAATTAATCATTATTAAGAGACTTATTACACATATGTTCTTTTATCCTAGTTGTTAGTTTATTTTTCGTTGAACCTATTACACTCCACTATCATTGCCCTTACAAGGTATTTTGTAAAGAATATTTGACATGAATAGAAAAAAGGTCAAATAAAATATTTACATATCAATTATTAGGCCGCCCTAATTGTGTAAAACGCAACGCAACGCCAAAAATTACATTGAAAGCAAAAAGAAAGTCAAAAATATTTTATAGTTTTGTTGTTGCTTTCTACAGAAATTTATATTACATTTTTAAACTTCAAACGCTGCATATCTTGTGAAATTGTTTTACTTTGGAAAAACAACCAAAAACATAACATTTGATTTTGTTTGGAAGCGAACGGGTTAGAGAAAAAGACACGATTTCATTACATCATATTTAAAGATCTGACTATTCTGCAGGAATTATATAAATACTTTCTTAGCAAAACTATAATGATTTTTTGCGAGCTTTAATTTTCGAAATAAATTTAAAAATGGTTCTGCTGGAATTATCGAATTACTTTCTTAGCAAAAGCTTAATAGTTTCTTGCTAGCTTTAATTTTCTGACATTAGGGTGTACAAACAGAGATCTGGTAGATAAATACTAGAACGAGATGCTTGATGTTAATGGCACCTAAGGATCTTCTCGAGATAAAAACATATATTTCATACTTTAAGATCGAACTGTAAATGCCAAAATATAACGAAAAATGTAAAATGGCAAAATAAAATTTTTTTTTTCGAAACCTTCCAAAAATACTTTATACCAGAGAGTGTACGGGTGTACTTTTTTTGAGGTACGGTATTATGTACGTTTATACAAATAACAGACAAAATTAGCTTTACATACTTATTAATGTCTGTCAGATTTATACGTACAATTTCATTCTAAGTCATTTTGATCTTAATTACAAAAAGTGTTTAAGACTCTTTTCGTTATATAATATGGACTTAAAGATTTTACTTAAAGACCTTTTAGATTATTTATATCTGACTGTAACTTAATAGAGAAACTTTTTACTTTCAATTTAATTATATATGTATACCATTTGAATAAGCGCAAATTAAATTATAGGTTTAGCAGCATATGGCGATAGCTCAAGTGATAATGATAGTAGTGATGACGATGATGACCGCAGCTCATCCAAGAAAGCAACAGGTCAGTCAGATAGCGACAATAACTCAGATGAAGAAATACGGGTAATAAAATATGAAATATATATATAATATATATGTGCAGTTAGAAATATATATATGTATGTATATGTGCAGTTAGTCAAACAATTCTTTTCATATTAAAAATATTTCAAAACATAAATATGTATGAATTGTCAATGTTTCTTTTATATTATTCCGTTAAATTAAACATAGGAATTAAACAAAATCTGCAAGAACGAAAACGCTGTACCTTTATTTGCCTGCTAACATAAGGGTGATTCATCGAGAGGTTTGATTTATAATGTGAAAAGTGAAAGTGAACTTGAAATTTTTATTATCGGTTAAAAGAACAAGCATGTTTGAAAATGATATCATGTAAAGGTTGGCCATTACTACGTCTGAAGTGGTCCATTGGGAACTCAATGAAAATCCGGTGTTTTATCGTGAAATTTTGTTCAGTGATGAAACATATTTCTGGCTCAATGGATACGTTAATAAACAAAATTGCGGTATTTGGGCTAATGAGAAACCCGAAGAATACCAAGAGCTACCATTACATTCATTAAAAACAACGGTATGGTGTGGTGTATTGGCTGGTGGAATCATTGGTCAATATTTCTTCAAATATGGGGACAATCAGAATGTTACCGTCAATGGAAACAGTTATCGCATCATGTTGACGGACTATGTGCTTCCTGAAATTCCAGCGCATGGTTTCGGAGAGCTCTGGTTTCAACATAACGGCGCGTGAAACAATGCCCTTGCTGAGAAATCATTTTGATGAGCAATTAATTTCACGTTTTGCTACGGTAAATTGGCCACTTATATCGTGTGATATCAAATCTTTGGACTATTTTCTCTAGGGATATGTAAAGTCTGAGGTCTTTAGGAACAAGCCAGCTACGATTGACGCTTTGGATGCCAATATTACTCATTTTATGCACTAGATACCAGTGGCTATTGGACCTTCTGACTGGACCACCTCAGACGTAGTCATGGCCAACGATTACATTATATAATTTTGTAATAGTAAATGCCATAAATTGTTCTTTTAACCGATAATAACAATTTTAAGTTCTCTTTCAAATGTATGTGTTTTATTTTTTATTATAAATCAAACCTCACGATGAATCACCCTTTATAACATTTCGATTTTTTTTTTTTTTTAACTTTGAAAAGAATGGTTTGACTAACTGTATATATACTATATATACAGGTATATTTATATATGAAATATAATTTAAATAAAAATCATTTTTGACAATGCTTGCCAACAGAATATTATACGTTCAAAACGAAGAGCGTTTATAAAAATTTCGGAAGAAATAGAAGAGCGTGTAGCTTCCGCCGCTGTTCGTGAGGAAGAGAAGCTTAAATTTTTTTTGCGGAAGGAAGAGGAAAGAGAGAACATGCGCAAAAAACAAGAACGACCACTTTTAAGAGAACCATCTACTTCTGGCCACTACGGACATAATAACAAAGGTTACGAAAAAGATTTTGGTGAGATAACTGAAACAAAGATACAACATATAAATGGTACGTCAGTTTATATTCAATATTTAATTATATTGTTTCACTGAATTTTATTATCGAAAATTTGGTGGGAATGAATTTAACATAATACGCCGTATTTTACATTTTACGGAACAAACAAACATAATGTTGGATATGATTTTTTATAGTTGCGAGAATCTCAAAACAATTTAAAAATCTATTAGCTCTTACGCCCAATTTAATTTACTCATTACTGTTAAAACTTATTTTGTAGATAGTGAATTAATGTTTGGTTAATTACCTGAAACGTGAAAGGAGTTACAGATAAAATTTTATACAGCCAGATTAAAATTATATGTAATAGAATAGTGGATATTTAATTGTTATGTTCATTTAAATTACCCGTTAAAAGTTGCATATATCCTTTTCTAGTTTTAAAATATAAGCGGGGTTCGCACACGTAATTAGGTATATTCGGTAATATTGAAAATGTAGAAAAATGTCTTTTTTTTTACAATGTCCAAGTTGCAACATTGTTTATTTCTTATACAAGAAGCTGGTAAGTTAACAACAGACAAACACAATTCAGTTTATTGATAAAACATTAAACATAGCTGTTTCTATTAATTTATTAATAATACCCTTGAAAATTACACTCTCGGGTTTGCAAACAGCATTGCTTATTTATATATAACCAACAATGTAAACGGCGAGTGTTTATTCTCAAATTTTTACTGGTAAAAAATAATTTTTAATTTACATTATTAGCTCTTGTTTTAAATTCTTACAAAACAATATATGTACATAACTTTGGAACCAAATGCTGCAATTTTCACTTTTTTCATTAAGTTATGAATCTTATAATGGAATCTTGTTGTATTTGTTGAATTCGTGCGATTAGTCAATACTGCAAAATCAAAACGACTTAACTAATTAAAATCTAAAATTAAAAACTACTTATTGAAGAAACAAAAAGATCAGTCAATTTTATAGATGGGTTTTACTTAACATACACCTAAAAGGCCTTTGGGCGCTGAATATATAATGTAATCGCCTGTTCATCGATTTCAAACGAAGACTTCGTACGCTTAACATAATGTAAAACAAAAACATGGTTTTATAATTTGTTTTGTTTCAAATGTAAGTTAAGCGAACGAAATCTTCGTTCAGAAATAGATGAAAAGGCAGTAAGTATTTCTTTCGGCTGCTCGCATACAAACGTGTTTCGTATTACCATTTAATATAAAGATTAGTGTGCGTGTGAAAAAGGTAAAATCAATTCAGAACAAGGACGAAAGATCCCAAAAAGAAACTAAACTACTTTCGTGTTCGCGTTTTCGGTTATTTTGAGTGTTTTTTTTTTTAAGGTCAACAGCTTTTGACCGAGAATCTCGGTCATTTCATAAGTAAAACGCTGTCGTCCAATCGCCAAACTAGTTTCTGCATATTTCGAAACTTAGCCGCTTTGTTTGCGATTTTATATTACGTTTAATTTTTCTGAGCACTGGTAAAATGTCTCATAATCGCGATTTTTATTAGAGTGGCAGAACATACCGGATAATATGTACATATGAGTATGTTAAGATATTTGTATGTATGCGTCTTTGTTCTCAATTTCAGAAACTACTGAAAAGGTGATTGCAGCCTGTTATTCTGTACCCCTCATATTCTATCGTGCTTTATAAATTTTTTTGTGGGAATAAAGTAATGAAAATAAGCTCTTTTGACAAAAATAAATTAACGTTTCAATATAAACTAAAGGCTATTTCAAACTTTCCAGAAATGTCTATTGGTCAATTTTAATTAATTTATATGATTCTACCTTGAAAGTCTTTTAATTTTAATTCGTTTAAGACACGTTCTCTAAAACTAAATTTTTTAATTTAAAATTTAATTTAACAAAGCAATAATTTCTAAATTATTTTTTTATTAGGAAAACGTCAAAAGGACCGAAGTAGTCGCAGAGAGCGCATTACACGTTTTAGCGATAACAAAGATAAATATGTAGCATTACCAACCCCAGCTACATTTCTTACTACTATAAATAGTAGTACTTCTAATTCCGGTAGCGGCAATACAACAGCTCTGTCAGCTAATAGTCAACGCCAAAATATACCAGACATCAATGGTTTATTGCCGAATTATTCAAACTTAGGGATGACAAACGTTTTTAATGCTGCAGATGCAGCATTAGAAAAAGTTCTTAAAGGTAAAGTTTCTGTGAGTCCAGAAAAATCAAGTCGACGACAAGATCGAGATCGTAAATATTCTCAATCAAGGAAGAGACAACGTCTAAGTAACAGTAAAAACTCGCGGTCTCGCTCCAAATCTAGTTCGTCATCGACATCCTCTTCTTCATCTACGTCATCAGATTCCGTTTCTTCTTCTACTTCGCAATCATCTCATCATTCGAAAAGCAAACACCGATCAGCAACAAAACATAAATCTTATATATCAACTGACAAACAACATGAAAAATCGCACAAGGATCATAGGAATGATCGTAAATATTCATCCTATTCGTACAGAAAAAGTTATCGTGAGTCAACAAGTAGACATAATCGTCGTAACGCATCTAGTGATTCGGACGATGAGTATCGTCGAAGACGTAGACATGATTCACATTACTCCCGTAATTCTTCCCAATCACGTAGTTATACGTCATCTAGACATGATCGTGAACACTCACGCTCTCACTCTAGATCTTCTTATTCTTCTTCCAGTAATCGTAGGAAATAAATTTATTTTTCTCTTTCATAGGTGAATTCAAATTCTACGATAGTGTTTCACATTGAAATACGTGCAGCAAACCGTATTGAATTATTTTATCAAATTTGTTTTTTTTTTTTTTTTTTTTTAATTTTAAAAATTTTGTAGCAGTAGTAGTGGGGTTTGCTTATTGCGTATATGAGCAAACGTTATTAATATAAAAAATCATTTATTTTACAAAATCATTTAATGCAAGCTTCTTTCAATAAATTATAAACTTCTCATTATGTGTAACGGGGTTTTATTTATTTTTATGACAATATTTTTCCATTTTTCCAATCAAAATAGGTAAAGTTCAAAAACAATATTTTATTTAAAATATTTGATTTCGAAAAATGTTTTTTTTTTGCCAACCAAAGCCAATTAGGAAGTGTTTGAAAATAAAAAGTTACCATTTAAAAGAAGTCTTGTGTTTTGTTTGGCATGTTATTACACATATACGAAAAACTGGCGTACATTGTACGAAATCGTTCCTACAACGAAATTCTTGCGTATGTACCGCGACAGTCAAAATAAAGTGAACACGACATAAAACTTTTAAGTTTTGTCTATGATTTGTATATACATATTTTTTATTTGGATATAGAAAAAAAGTGATACTCTACCGTGTAAGCCATTACCGATTTTCCAAAAGTTTTAAATGTATTTTCAGCTTTTTTCACTGCACTAGAAGCAGGAGTTTCTTTCACTTGGCTAACTATAGACCTTGCTTTCTTATCTGTAAGGCAGTGCTTTTGAGATGTAGATTAAGTTTGAACTTAGGTTAGCGTACTCTGAAACTCGGATTTTTCCGGCGAAATGTGATTATTTTTTTTTTTATTATTTCATTAAAGACCAACATTTTAAGCGGCACAAATCTGTTTTCAGATTAACTAAACCTAGTTTAACTGAGATCTCAAAAACCCAGCCTATGACACTTTTGGTCGTCTTAAACGCGGAAAATTCTTCACTGTTTTGTAGTTGGCGAATTTTTTTTTTAATATTGTGACGAGCAAAAGTCGCTCGTTTTTGAGTCCCATATTGAATTCCTGAATTTATATTTTATGTTTACCGGAACTTATACTTTATTTTTACCAGAATTTATATTTTATGTTTTATTTTTTTCTTCGGTCTTTTATTATATATGGATACTAGCTGACCCGGCAAACGTTGCTTGCCATATAACTTATTTCTAGTGAATATTTTGGTTTTTAATTAAAAAATAACGAATATATTGTAAGTGTGTGGGAATGGGATCCAAATCAGAAAAATGAATGAAGCGCCATGATCGGCGATGAAAAAAAACGATGGCCATTTATATGTATGTATCTTAATTTCTGTTTGATACATATTCAAAATTTAAACATAGAAAAGTGATGAATTTTTTATACTGAATAATGAAAATCAAACAAAGATAATCAATATTCATTACGAAGAGCAGTTGCGTGTACATTTTTTGTCAGTCCATCTTTAGCCAACAGAAATAAGCTCGATGGGTTGCCGACGCCAGAACATTCCACGTATAATTGACCGTGTGAAAAACATAGTGTGCCAAAATCTAAGCCGCAAACAACGTTTGGCTTTCCGACTTATTGATTGTCATTGCAAATGCCTAGCTAATAGGAAATTGAACGCGTTTGAATTCAATTGGGACGTCTGTGGCAACCATCGAATTTCGTGGCCGCAAAACATTTTTGTCTCAGAATTTACTATTCAAAATGGTGGCTTCGATAACGTTCTTCATCAATTTTTTTATAACCGAGACGTGGTGGCATGCCTGACAAAAGAGTTTAAAAACTGTTTGGTAATTTACAGCTTCGTTAACATCGCTAACTGTATATCGATTTGTATGATATCGTACTTAATCGCCTGACAACCTCTGCTGTACCTTGAAGTTTTAATCGTCGACGACCACATTTTTCGCTGCCGAAATAGCTTTTTCTGCCAGTCACGCACGACTTGGGAGAGTGATGTTATGATTGTGAAAATTTATGGTTATTGTTATTTGTTGATGCCAAATGAAAAGAATAATTAAAGAATAATAAATAACGAAGAAAATAAGAAAAAATTTGTCAAAAAAAAATGCATAAAATGTTCAAGAGAATCGATTAATTAATTCAGAAGGTATATAAGGGGGGTGCCCTATTGCTTTATTTTACGCCCTAGGTGTTAAAATGTATATCCTTCAGTTCCTTCAAGACTTGAAACTATCATCGGATAATTAATTAAGAAGGGTAGGGGGACGTTTTACTCGTTTTGCCCTATTTTACGCTTTTTATGTTGTAAATTCCAAAAAAAGTATATCTTTAAGTCCCCTTCAAATGTTACAGTGTCTGCATGTCTAATTTGATTAGGTTGATTAACTAACTATTTCACGCCCTAAATATTTGAGTCCCGAATTTAGTTACATATATGATACAATAATCCCCCTTTCGTCTACGTAATTATATTAAAAATAAATTGATTACTATGTAAAAATGTTATTACTTTTTTCCAAAAAAAAAAAAAAAAAATCCCACTGAGCCAGAGCTATTTTTTAAAAATGCGTGGCACCGCCCTATTCCATACTGTAATTCATACTGTACGATCAACATATATACCAAATCTCAACTTCATACCTCTGATAGTTCATGAGATATATCCATTCTAAGTTTCAGGTTATATGGGCGGTGCCACGCCCCTTTATACAATCATAACCAAGTATATCCAAGGACTATTAGCAGGTCAACAGTACAACATTGGAAAAGTTTAATGACAATCGGTCTATTACTATCGCCGCTAGAGCGATTTTTAATAGGGGGAGTGGCACCGCCCACTTTTCCAAAAGATGTGTAGCCTCAGTGATAACGTAGCATTCTAATAGTGAAAGAATTTTTAAAATTGGATAAGTAGTATAAATATCTCCATTTTTTGAGATTTCACCTCATGCGCGTTCCTAAATTCAAGTTACATGCAATGTGTTTTATGCGCATTTTTTTATCATCTGTTGTGCTATTATGTTTACCAAATAAAAACAATTTGGGAAAAATGATATTTTAATAGAATTTATTTATAAGAATTCATAGAGGAGTAAGCTTTTATTATCAAAAAAATCGTAATTTTTCATGGTGTCAATAAGTTTCCATTTCAAGGCATTTCGTCGGTTGATAATTTAAATGTCGTTCCAGAGGTTTTCCGACCTGATCTTTCATTTGGCGTAATCATTTTTCGATACCTCGTACGGTTTTCGAGATATGGAGTGTTGAGTTTGTCGTATGTAGTATTTGCTGAAGCAATTTTAAAATTAAATGTGTTCAAACTCAATTTACTCGAAACTATCGGAATCCACTTACGACAATTAAATTATCAGCCGACGATTTGTTAAAAAAATTAATAAGCACAAAGAAGATGGCACTCAGAACATAATAGTAATCGATAACTAGAATGGCAAATTTTGTTTATGAAAAATTTGTTCTAAAAATTAATTTCAATGTAATTTGTTCTTGAAAGTTATTTAAATTTTTACTACGAAAGCTTTTTCTTTTATTAAAAACCTTTTTTAATACAAGAAATAGAAAAAAGGAATCCACCACACAAACATATTGTTACGAAATTAGATTTATCTAATAATTATTTATGGTTTTAGTTATAAGTTATCTTGTAAATTATAGTTTTATATCATATTAGTTACTATTTTTATGAACGCCACTGTACTAAATTTCCTATCAATTGTAATTGTAGACTTTAGATTTAGATGTATAAGTTATTTTAAAATAATTCGAACACAACCTTCTAGAAAATACTAGACGGTTCTTGAATCAACTAGGAATAGTTTTGAACCATAAATACAGGCTAACTCATGAAAGTTTAGTTTCGTTTGATTGGAGACATTAAACGGTTCAGATCATTACTTACAAAAGTGGTTAAATTTTGTGAATTTCAATTAAGTTTGTTAAGTTGAATTCGTGTGTATTTATTTTTATTTGCAATTAAAAAAACTCAAAGGTTTATTATAAAGGGAATAAACCTTAACGCGTTTTAGTAAGTAAAAACGTAACAATATTTATCGATAACATTGAAAATAAAATATGATTTGTCATCCATGGCCATAAAAAATAGCTGACATTTTTCACCACACATGCGACGCATTAAACAGTAGAAAGTAGAAAATAGAAAGTTGCTGTGTAACTTGTCACATAACATTACACTGATTCTACTTTTTGAAATATGCATAAAAAGGAACAACGCATATAATGCATGGCATGGCCCTTCAGCTTTATACACAAAATGTAATTCTCATAACCTAACGTTTACATTTGCCAGTACTGGCAAGACAGTAAGAAAATACATATTAGTTGCCAAAAACACTACTTGCTGTCTTCGTGACGTAGTCGTCCGGACAGTAGTTAAGACAGTTCACTTTTAAAAAAAATGTCTAACGTGAATGTCGCAGTGCAAGTTCTAGCTAAATGTGTTTTATATGAACTTAACAAATGAAAAATAGCATTTAACAACTATTTTTTCAGAACATAGATAACCCTTAGGTAAAACATACAAAACCAAAGCATAATTTATTAATTTTCTTTTAATTGTTGATTTTTTTTTACTTTTGCGAACAAAATTTCAAATTACTGTCAGCAAATGTCAAATTACTGTCCATTTTACTGTCTGCAAAATTTGCTAGAAAGTAGACAAGACAGTTGAAAAAGTGTACATGCATTAGTGAAAAAGTTTGCATGTATTGCAACTGTCTTGCCAGTACTGGCAAATGTAAACACCGTGTAAGGAAAAAAATACATTTTATATAGAGAAAACACACCATCATAAAAGTGCGCGTATAACGCATATTCGTAAAAATTTTTCGATGGTTTTTTTTGAGTGGTTCTCGTGTTATAAAATGACGAACATAAGACAACATATTTTTATATAAGTATATAGTAAAGAGCTGCACAAGCACTAGAAAAATTGCTTACAAGCAATTTCATTAAATGTAGATAGTATGTGTATATTACTCTCTCATTACAAAACTCATACTTCCAAAAACAATTGTTTTGCTTTACGATCAAAATATAGAAGAATAGAACAAAACTGCACAAGAACAATGCTGAACTAAAATAAAGCTGTATTAGAACAAAGATGAAGTAGAACATTAAAACAGAAATAGAACATTCCAAGCATGTTTGAATGTTTTGATTGTAAACATAAACCAAAGAGAAAATTGCAAAGGGAGAAACTTTTGATTTAATTTCGTTTAAGTGGTTTTCAATGGGTTCGGTTGTAGGTTCCTTTAAAATATTATTAAAAATTTAGGAAATAATATAGGTAACTAAATTATTAAGCTTAAAGTCTTTTTTTTTTATTTTTATATAAAACTTTAAACGTTTATTTAACCAATATTTCGGCACTCCTTTGAGTGCCTTCTTCAGGGTTTTTTCTTCCTTATTTTATAAATTTTCAACAATTTTTAACAAATTTCAGAATACATATGCAAAACATTTTTGAACACCAATGATATAGAAGATAGATTGTCTATTTAATTTAGTTTCATTATTATTTGTTGCTGATTATTTCATAAAAAATTAAAGTGAATTTCTGCCTAGCTTGTGTATATTTGAAATGAACGGGTTAGGATAAGTTAAGTCGCGCCACCTGGCGCCGAGTAGAGTAGCAACCGAGTAAGAGAACATACACTGAATCGCAACCATGGGCGGTAGTCACTGTCCATGGCCCGTTTAATAGCATGATGAAATTATTTCACCATGGTTAATAGGTCGGCGCAAAACTACAACAATAGAAAAAAACACGTATATTGCTTGTGTGAATTATTTTAAAGATGTCAAAAAATAATGTATATGTTTGCATGGCCCATGGCCCAATTAGAAGGTCTGCCTGTTGATATTTTGTAGAGTTGTGTTTTTAGCATGCAATTGTTTTTGTAGCTATTGTGGTTTGATATCTTTAACATAATTTACACAAACAAAATGCGGGTTGTTTTTTCTATTCTTGCATTTTTGTAGTTTTGCGCGGAGCTACTGCTCGAAACGCCTGCTGATTTTTTTAGAGTTGTGTTTTTAATCATAATACATAGGCTTAAATGGGCAAAATGTCAAAAGTTGCTTACATTTTTTATTATATGTTTTTTAATATTCTTTTTGATTTTAAGAAATCGTTTTTCTTGTTGTGGAAATAAAAATAAAATATAATAATTGTGAAAACAAATTGTGAATAAAAATTTTAAATAACTATAATAATAAAAAAAAGTGGTCTTGATGAATTTACCAGTCACAGTTGACTAGTTAGTCTTGATTAATTTACGAGTCACAGCTCACTAGTCAGTCTTGAATAATTTACCAGTTACAGTTAACTAGTCAGTCGTGATGAATATATCAGTCATAGTTGCAAAGAGACAACTTTAAATAAAACACAAATTTCTTCCCATTCAATAGGAACTTTTTATAAAATTAAATTTTAAAAAAATAAAAAAACTTAAATTAATGTTTTTTCAAACCACTTGACCGATCATCTTGAAATTTTTACCGAATATAACTGTGACCCTGGAAGAGACATAAGGCTATATAAAGTTGAGCTTGGACAAAGGGGCGATGCCACGCCCATACAACCCAAAATTTAAAATCGTTATATCTTAGGCATTTTTTGGCATATGATGATGATATTTAGTACATATGGTGTAAGTATGAAGAGAAATAAGCTCTATGAAAAGAGAGGGCGGAGCCACGCCCCTTTATAGAAAAAGTAAAAACCACCATAAACATATAATAAACTACTGAACCGATCGTCATCAAATTTCCACAGTAGGCGACTGCCTTGAGTTACTGAACTTTAAGCTATATAAAGATGTGGTTGGAAAAAGGGGCGGTGCCACGGCCATACAACCCAAAACATAAAATCCTCATATCTTAGCCACTATTTGGCGTAGGATGATGATATTTGGTATATATGGTATTGTTATGAATATCAATACGTTGCATGAAAAAAGTGGGAGGGGCCACGCCCCTTTATGTCGATTATATCTAATTAACTACTGAACCGTCATCAAATTCTCAAAGTAGGCTGTTATGAATTAATGAGCCTTAGGCTATGTAAAGTTGTGGTTGGACAAAGGGGCGGTGGCACGCCTAATCAACTCAAAATTTATAATCCTCTTATCTTCGATACTGTTTCACGTATGGAGGTGTTGAGAGAAGTAAGATAGCTGCAGGGGAAGTGCTACCCCCCATAGGACGCCAATGTTTAATATCGCATATCGTAAGAACTGTTATAGTGATAATTTTCAAACTTGGTATTAGTCACTCTTATGGAAAACTACAATATTAAAAATATAAATAAAGGGGGTAGGCGCAGGGCGAGTAATACCCCCCATAGGAAGCATATATTTAATATCGCGTAACTGAGGACCCACTCTTATGGTAAACTACACCTTTAAAAATAAAAATATAATATATAAATGAAAAAGCGTATGTTGAAGCGTATGACTCCTAAGCTACTGAGCCGATTTTCCTGAAAGTTTCACAGTAATTTCCTGATTACTAGGCGCTTAACATAGGCTATTAATATATTTTAATCAAGTAGGCGTGGTAACAACCATACAATAAAAATATGAATAACAAATAACTTCGTTATCAATACACGACATCTGTCAAAAAGTCGGCTGGATTAGACAAGCGGACGTGGCACCTCTCACACAATTGCAATAAAGATTTCTACGTATTTGAAGTACTGTAATAGTGAAAGTATTCCAATTTTGTACAAATAACGTAGATAATAAACCACAACATATTTCAAAAGGTAGTTTTAATGGGAAAAGTAGGGAAGACACTTGAAATTTCTGTATATCATCTGTTGAACGGTTACTGTAAAATCATTCAAATTTAGTCCAAGATGCTTTACTTTTTAAAAAAATCTTACCAATTTTATTTCGATGGGGGTAGCAAAGCACACCGAGTTAAGCTAGTAAATAATAAAAAAAAAGTTAAATTAATGTACTATTTCATAGTATATTTCGAATCGAGTTCTATGTCTCTTTTGAATTAAAAACCAAATTGAAATATTTATTTATTTAATTTTTTTGAGAGGCAATTTTGAAAATGCCTTTTATTAATTTTAAGTAATTTCTTTTAAACTAAAACATAAACACAATATGTACCAGATTTTTAGATTTGATAGGATACATAAATCTGGTGGCGGTGTTCTTATCGCAGTGCTTGATTATTTTCCTTGTGAATATATAAACCTTACATCTAGTGATGATACTTAATTTGTTGCCGTTAAAATTAAGCTGTATTCGACTTATCTTTACATTTCCTGTTCCTATATACCTCCAAACTCGCCAGCTGAAATTTACAATAACCACATTTCTGCAATTAAACTTGTTCTTGGTCAGTCTAAACCTTCTGATTTGTTTATTGCCCTTGGTGACTTCAACCTTCCAAACATAGTATGGAGTAATCCTGTAGAAATAAACTATTTAATTCCATTACAATTAAATGAATTTATTCAGTCACTGCTGTCATGTGGACTTTCTCAGATAAACTACGTCTCCAACGCATTTGGGAAACTTCTTGATCTTGCTTTTGTTAACCAGCCATCAGACATACATGTGAGGAACACGCTACCTATTTCTCAATCTGAAGATTGTTACCATCCTACAATACAGCTAGATATTTGCCTTTCTACGAAAATCTTTCCCCAGGAATTAAGAGAAAATTTAAATAATTTGGTATTCTGTTTCTCCCGTACGGACTACACAAAATTTAATAGTTTATTATCGAAAGTCGATTGGGATACTCTTATTTCAGGAGATAATCTGGATAATGTCGTATCAAATTTGTATGCTGTATTGCATCACTGCATGTTGGAAGCTGTTCCCAAACAAATTATTCGCAGTAATAAAGGCCCTCCCTGGAATAATCGTTATTTATCTAAATTGAAAAATAGAAAAACCAAACTTTTTAAAAAATATAGGCTATCCGGCTCATCTGTTGATTTCACGAATTATTGCATTATACGATCTAATTACAACACGGCTAGCCAACTAGCGTATAAAAGCTATTTAAATCGAATGAAAATTAAAATGAAAACCAACCCCAGATCGTTCTACAATTTTATCAACAGTAAGCGTCGTGCAAGTGCGTATCCTAATTATTTGAAATTTGGATCTCGGAGTGCTGAAGATGATGTTTCTATTAGCAACTTATTTGCTGATTTTTTTGCAACCACGTATTCAAAAAAGTCATTTGATAGTCAAACTTCTTATCCCTATAGCATACCTCATTCTACAGGTATCAACTTTTCATTTATTGACACTGAAACAGTACTATTAAATTTAAAGTCTCTGCGGTGTTCTCTTAATCCTGGCCCGGATGGTGTACCTAATTGTATTTTAAAAAATTGTGCAGAATCCTTATATGTTCCTCTTACAATTATCTTCAATAAATCTATTGAACTTGGTTACTTACCACCTGAATGGAAAAAATCTTATATTACTCCGTTGTTTAAAAGTGGAAGTAAACTGGAAATATCGAATTATAGAGGAATTGCAAAGCTGAATGCGATTCCCAAACTTTTAGAAAAAATATTAACTGATAGTTTATATCATCAAATCTCTTCCCTTTTATCACCTTGTCAACATGGTTTCAGGAAATCACGTTCCACTGCTACTAACATTTTACAATTAACAACTATTGTAAATGAAGGTTTTGTTAATAATAAACAAACAGACGTTATTTACACGGATTTTAGCAAAGCATTTGATAAAGTTAACCACGATATTTTACTTTACAAGTTATCACGTATGGGATTTAGCAACAACGCAATACAATGGCTTAAATCATATCTTTTAGATAGAACCCAACAAGTAAAATTTAAAAATGCTACATCAAAATTCATCGATGTTCTCTCGGGTGTGCCTCAAGGAAGTCATCTTGGTCCTGTTTTATTTACATTATTTATTAATGATCTGCCATCGGTTGTTCAGCACTCTAACATACTCATGTATGCTGATGATGTTAAAATTTTTAATTCTTTTAACGATATTATTGATCAATCTATTTTGCGGTCTGACATTGAACTTTTCTCTCAATGGTGTAATTACAACTTATTGGATTTAAATATAAAAAAATGTAAACACATGTCATTTTTCCGCTCATTTAAACTTGACACTAGCTATTTTCTAAATGGAACATTACTGGATAAAGTTCACACTATTGGTGATCTCGGTATTTTATTGGATCACAAACTAAAATACTGTGATCACATTTCATTAATGGTCAATAAAGCTAATGGAGTTCTTGGTTTTTTGAAACGTTGGTCAAAAGAATTTTCTGATCCATATGTAACTAAACACTTATATACGTCTCTGGTTCGCCCTATCCTGGAATATGGATCAATTGTGTGGGATCCATACTTTAATATATATATCAACAGCATTGAATCTGTACAGAAACAGTTCCTTTTATTTTGTTTAAGAGGTCTTGGATGGAATTCGCTTGCACTACCTTCATATGAAAGCAGACTTGGTCTTATTAAGTTACCGACGTTAAAAAGCCGAAGAACAATGCTTAGTATTTCGTTTTTAATGGGTCTAATACGCGGTGATGTCGATTCCGGTTACTTGTTAAGCAAAATTAACTTTAATGTTCCAGTGAGACCTACACGAAATTTTCAGCCGTTAAATTTAACGTATTACCGTTCTGTTTACGCTAACAACGACTCCTTTCGTCAAATTTGCTTGAAATTTAATAATCTATATAATCTAATTGACTTTTCTGATAGTAATGATGCCTTAAAAAGAAAAATTATTGTTTATTTAAATTCAAATTAGTTAATATCATTATTCTATATTTATTATATGTACTATAATTTAAGCACTTATGTCTGTAAGGATTTTTTATCTATAGACTGGAAAATTAAATTAAATAAACTGTATATTATTTTGTACAATTCACAATTTGTTTATGGTAGAACTTATAGTTTTCCGAAATGACTAATTTTTCTACGCTCGGAGCCAAATTTTCCCTTAAAATGGTTATGTACTTAAACTGGTCCATTATACCATCTATAAAAACTAGATGTCCAGGTCCTGTGGCGGACCTGTGGCCCCAAACCATGACACTTCCAGATCCGTGCTTTATGGTGGGACGAAGATTAGAAGTCTTTAGTTCTTCATTTGGCTTTCTCCAAACGTACGCCTGTCCGTCTGATCGGAAAACGTAATATTTGCTTTCGTCTGTAAAAAGCATGTTACTCCAGTACGAAAAGTCATGGTTTCTATGTTCAGAAGCAAACTTTAATCTCTTTTTCCGATTTACATCATTTACAAATGGTTTTTTTCGTGCAACTCTGCCATGAAAATTGTGTTTACTGTTTCAGGATTGACACTTATTTGTAAGCTTTCTGACACAAATTTTGTTAATTTAGGAGCACTGAGTTTAGGATTCTTCTTTACTTGATTAACAATCCATCGTTCATCAGATGGAGTAAACTTTTTTGGTTGCCCAGATTTGGTCTTATTTTCTACGGAATTTCTAGTTTTGAAGCGCTTTGTAATATCGTGAACCGTATAATGGCTTCTTTGAACAGCATCCCCAATTTCACGTACAGACATACCGATTTGATAATGTTTTATTATCAACTCTCTAACTTCTATCGATGTTTGAACACGTTTGCTGCTCATATCGCCTTTTTCGCAATTTTTTGTCAGAGATTCAAAAATTTTCTTTTGCAAAAAACTCCCTGTAACGCTTTTTTACAATTTCAGTTAATTCCCAACTAACTTTGTTCGTGGAATTCCGATATAAAATGACATTTAAGCATGGTAGTTGCCACATGTCCGATTATTAATTTGATGTTTTATTTTGCCAGACTTCAGTTTTTTGCTTATAAAATTGTTTGCGTATATTATTGTGGTGTTAATACAAGTGATAAATACAATATATAGATGATTTAAGAAATTAAAAAGGTTTTTCTGTTTTTACAAAAATCTGTTGTTTACGTTTAAAAACAAATTAATTAAAAAATAGACAACTGTTGGGTTACTAAATTGATACCTGTAATAGACCTGTCACGAAAACGGAATTTCCGCGATTACAGAACCCAAAATTTTATTAAAATATTTGATGTCGTTTTTATAATTGTTTTTACATTTAAATTTAAGACATTCTTAAAGATTTTAGAGATTTTGAGTTGCTTTTTTGGAAAATTACCCAGGCAACAGCAAAAAAGGGCTTGAATAACTACTATGTAGATTTGATGCAGCATGGCTACCTAAGTACAAAAATGGTAACATTTTTTAATTCTATGGATAATTTTTTTTTAAAATAATTTTTAAGTAAAATTGTCAATATTTTGAGACATTTCTCCACTTATATTATCATAACTCAAAAACAACTTGTCCGATTTTGTTAAAATAAATCTACAAAAATCATGATTTACAATATCTTCAAATGATGTATACAAATATTTTTAATGCGATCAATAGTTTCAAAGTTATGAAATAAATTGTTAGCCAAAAAAAGAAAGAAATCTGGAAAAAATCGAAAACGGCAAAAGGTATTATATTTTATTTATTTGTAGTAAAGCTACATATCATGTGAATTAAAAAAGATATGGATCATGAAAATCGGTGCATGGTTAAGGTTTTTAATTACAATTAATTGAAGCTGTCGCATATTTACAAGCACTGTAGAAAATGGTATAATGAAAATGCAGAACACAGAAACACAGGTGCATTATACGACCCGGATTTCGGCAAACCCTCTTTACATGTCGAAAATTGATTGGAAAAAACCTTTATGACATTTTTATGATTTTCAGAATTAAAAAAATGAGTAATAAACGAAAGGTTGTTTTACGATTGCGGTAGCAAACTAATAAACGCTCATAAATGTGCGTGCACGCTGCAATGCTCTTTTTTCCGTTGGCTACCTGTAACGGATGATTTTTTTGCATTAAATTCCTTAATGTTTTTTATGATTCTTGTTTAATTTTTACGATAATAAACGCTCATAAATGTCCGTGCACGCTGAAATGCTGTTTTTTCCGTTTGCTACCTGTAACGGATGATTTTTTTGCATAACATTCCTTAAAGTTTTTTATGATTTTTGGGAATAAGAAACAAATTTGCAGCACACACAAACTGTACCCACATGAAGGGTTATCCCAAATTATAGTATCAGTATTTATAAAAGCTTGAGCCATAACGGAAACATCATTTTATCCCTACATAAAGAGTCATTCAGCTTACAAGTTATAACAATTTACAAGTATTAATAAAAATGAGCAAGAAAGCCAGAACATTTTTATGTAAAAACAATCCGGATTCATTTTGTTATGTGTGCGGCCAATATATCACCGAGAAAAAACGTAACATTGCAAAAGTCATATGAAGATTGTTATAATAGCTCTGTTTCTTTACTCTACTTTGGGATCCCTCGGGATCCCAATTTGCACGAAAAGCGTTCCCGTACTTTAAATTTGTGTAAAAGAGAGCGAGTTTGAGAGAATTAAATTCTTCTTCTTCTTGCACGAAACAGCCCAAACTTTTTCTTCGTGTAAATTGTTAAACAGCTGTGAAACATAAACAAAACAAAAAAAGTTATGGAAAAAATGCTAATGAACAAAATTTTGGAAAGTGTTGTGGAATAAAATAGTGTTAATAAATAAAAAAGTTTTGTATTAAAATATCAAGAAAAATAATGTAAGTTGTTGTAAAAGTGTTTGTATTGTGCTATTTTTGTTAATAGTAGTTTATTTACACAGATAATGTACAATTTTTCAAAAGTGGCGCAAACTTTTATTGGTTTGTTAAGACTGTCAAAACACTGACTTTTAATTTTGTGCCAAAAATGGTTTTTTCTGTTCCCGTACTTTTGTGTAATTTTGTATCTTTGTGAGAGAAATTTATGCTAACTCTCATTTTCACGAACTTTACCCAAAAAGTAAAGAAACAAAGCTAATATATATCCGCACAATTTGAACCAGCATTGGACACCCAGTACCATATGTATTTCATGTCGATTGAATTTATCTATGAGGTTTTCTAACGTAAAGTAAGTATAGGTATATACATTTGAAATATTTCATACTTAAAGTATTTCTTAATTAAATTTTGAATTTTTTTTAATTTTACAGACGACGCTTGGAAATTTCGAAGCCTATGCTATGGAGAGAAACAGCGAGCCACGAATCCGATTGTTATTTTTGTTTAAGTACAAAAACCGGCTTCGGAAAACATATGCGATGGTCTAACCCCACGAGGTCTGCTGATGGGTTTACACTAGCAGTTCTAGATTCACCAGAAATGAAATGTGCTGAAGATCAGGGTCCAAGCTCTAGTCAAGTGCTTTCATCTTCACCAGGACACTTAACCTCAAGTATGTGTTCCAAATCAGAAAGTTCAAATTCAACACTGCTATCTACATCTGAAAATGACGAGTTAATCCCACACAAAAATTTCTCGCCGAGACCATGGAATCAAGACCAGCTTAATGATGTAATTAGAGACCTTGGATTGTCGAAAAGGTCTTCGGAATTACTTGCGTCCCGGATGAAAGAAACAAATCTCATAACAAAAGAAACTAAAGTTTCGTATTACCGCACTCGAGAAGAAGGCTTACTTCATTATTTTGTTGAAGAGGATGATTTTGTGTACTGCACAGATATTTCTGGTTTGATGACTGCCATGGGCTTCCAGAGATACGATTCAAACGAATGGCGTTTATTTATCGACTCATCAAAACGCAGCTTGAAGTGTGTCCTTTTGCATAATGGAAATAAATTTTTACTAAAATTTTTTTTTAAAAAAAACCTCTCCATAGAATTTTAAATTTGGACCATATTTGTACTACTGGAACCACAATACATCAAAATTGTATAGTGGTTTTTCAAGCCTTTAAAATTTTTTCGATTTTGTTGCCTTGTTATTTTTCAAAATAGCAGCTGAATCACGTACTTCATATAGTGCTGTTTTCGGCTTATAATTTTCGAAAGCCCTTTGTATACATATGCTTACTGATGGACGATTGGTCCACTTTAATTTCGCTTTCTTTCATAAATCCTCTGATTCCGTTTCTAATAACTCCATTTGCTCCTCATTACTTTCTAATGCAATTTTTCTTGAATCCTGTTGTTTATATGTATCAGCATTCGTGAAAAGATGTTTCGTACCAATTTGAGCTACCAGTGTTCCAATAGTTGAATGATCTTCATTTTTTTCCTGAATTATATTTTGTAAAATATTTAAGTGCATGTTATCCTCTTCACTCCATTCACTATCAATTTCGAGCAAGTCGTTCCAGGATTTTTGGATATTGTACACTGATATTTTATCCCAGGACGTAGCTAGAATCTGAACTGCATTTTTAAGATTGAAGTTTTTTAGTTTGAGCTCCAAATTTGTTACCTTCTCGCCAAGAAAGTGAATAAGCAGTTGCCTTTTATAATTTAATTTGACCAAGTTGATAACGTTTTGATCTAATGGTTAAATAAGCGCAGTGCAATTGGGTAGTAGATTCATCGCTATAATTAAACCATCATCACTTTTAAGTTCCTTCACTGGGTGACACGTCCCGTTATCTAAAATCAAAACTGCTTTTTGCGGCAGACCTTTTGAAGCCAAATATTCTCGGACATAAAAATTTTTTACTAATTGGTGAAAATTAACTTACGTGGGGAACAAATTCTTGATGGAATCAGGCATTGAATATAAACGGTGTCATCCAGGCGTTATTATGGAAGTTGTATATTACAGGATTATTGAAAACCAGCGTGGATTTTTCGATTTTTCAACAACCAACAATTTCAGTTTGTCAGTGCCATTCGCATTTTTAAAAACCTATTTCCATATCGCACTTAAATTTCTTCAACCATTCTTCACTGGCATTGAAACCTAAATTGGTTTGATAAATTTTGGAATTCAAATGACTGGCTTTGGATCGTTAAATCGCTGATATTGAACCATTTTTTTCTGTTTTACAAACCACATACCTATAAAGCATTTTTTTCATTCTTGGGTACTCAGCCATCTTTAAGGTGCAACATTTGTCAGGGCCACTTCTGTTGTACGTACGAACTTTTTTAATGAATTTTCTTGCTTTATAATGCGGTAAACCGAAGACTTATGCAACTTGTAATTCACGCAATTTGAATTTACGGAATCTATTCTTCTAGTTTTTTTAAAATCTCTAATTATTGAGAAATCGTTGGCTTTAAAATTTCTCCCATATTAAGAGATGTATGTACGCAACAAATGTCACAAATAATCTGACAAAATTGAAGATCAAAATCATCCAAAAAGGTTATAGACTTTGTAAATAAAAAAAAACACAGATAAAAGTCGCGAAAATAGAACTTCATAATACAATTTTGTTTAGGCGGCTCCACGATTGCCCATGGGTCCCAAATAGGGTACACTAGCAAAAAAAATTTTAATATACTGTGATGTAGAGTATCATATGGTCGGGCTTGACCGACTAAACTTTCTTACACACAGTTTACATGATGAATTTTATGACGTCCAATTTTGGACGTCATTTTTTGTTTGGAAGTAAGCGGTGTAGAGAAGAAAGAGGGGTATAAAAATAGACATGGTTTCTGTTTTCATGTTTTTTTTTGACACTTCGCTTTACACTCTTTTCTGTTCTTTCTGTTACGTTTTATTTTTATATCCTGTAATGTGAGTGTTGAGATTCTGATCTGAAAAAAAATAATAATTATAAGTTTATCAGGTTCGCCGCTTGATGGACTTGGCACACTGATGTCAGGGCTGTAGCTCGCCGGGAATGGGGGGTTCGTGTCCATCTTATTACTCACACTATCAAAAAAAATTCGTGCCAAAATAAGATCTAAGAAACGACGAAACAAATTAAACATGTAACACTAAACACGAAACATATCGCAAAGGTAACCTATGATAATCGGACCGACATTTGATGATAGGAACTTCACCCATTGGTCAACACTGACCTGAAACGACTCGAGTCTCCGAGACTAGATGACAGTGTCTCGAACAGGCTGCCCTCCCCTTATGACATATCTCAGTCATCCATGACATTACCTGTTGCCTAAATTCCCATCAAATATTTAGGTAATGTCCCAAAAATTAACTTACCACCGTTTCATATTACACCCGCTACATTTCAACCAACAATAATAATCTTACCACATATTTACGTTTCAAGCAATACAAAAGTGTTATTTATTAATGTTATTTATGATTTAATTAAGAAAAATCAATATTAGATATAATCAGCCTTAACGCAAATACAATTTAGCCAAAAAAAAATTAATAATTTCTAAAAATTATAATGTTAAATCTATATACATTATAAGGTAACTAGAAGTATAAATGCTATTAGAACAAGATATAATAGTATGCAATAAAAATGGTGATTCAAAATCGGTCTCCAATTAGGATTGAAAATAATTATATTAAGAAAACAAATCGGTAAAGAAAATTCTATGAATAAGAAAAAAAACTTTACTTGGTTATTCACGTAAGCGATTTTGCACCGGTTCAATTCGGTTTCTTATTTATTAAGGGTTTTAAATTTAATTCGTTTGGCGCCTATTTAGTTACGTACATATATAATCATGTATCTATTCCTTATTTATTTTATATAGACGTACGCGGTTACTTATTAATTAATGTCTTTTAAAGTTTAGATATTTATTTGTTTCATTAGTTATTCATTTCTTTATTTAGTATACTTATTTATTAAATAAGTTCTTTATCATATTCATTTAATTAGTTATTTATTATTTTTGTTTAGTTAGTTATTTATTATATTTATTTAATTAGTTATTTATTATATTTGTTTAGTTAGTTATTTATTATATTTATTTAATTAGTTACTTATTATATTTGTTTAGTTAGTTATTTATTATATTTATTTAATTATTTATCTGTTATATTTATTTAATCAGTTATTTATTATTTAAGTTAATTTTAGTTTTTTTTTTTTTCTTATCATAGATCTTAAAAAATATTATTGAATATAATTACGTTACCGATTAGTTATTAGTTTAATTATTTATTCATATAGTTTATTTAATTTTTTTTTTTTTCTAATTGTAATATAAAAAAAAATTCCAACGAAAAATAAAGTTTCAGTTCCGAATTAACCTTCCAAATATTTCGTTTATCATTCCTTCAGTTCCTAATTTCAATTAGATTATAATTGGATTGCTTTATTATTTAATGAGGATTTCCAATGCTACTTAAATTATAATTTGCATTAGTTTTAATTCATATCAAAATTTTTCGTACGAATTTAATTTTCCTTAATTTATTTGATTTTTAAATCGCCTTATAATTTTTTTTCCTTTTAAGCTTATAATTTGTTTAATTTTGAGCCGAATTATAATTTATTTTCTATAAGCTTATAATTTGATTAATTTTGGAATGAAATTTGAATTTAATTTCCTTAGTGTTATAATTTGTTTGATCCTGAATCAAATTATTATTTTTAATTTTACTTTCATATTGTAATTTGTCTAATTTCAAATCAAATTACAATTTCCTGTTTTTAATATTAAAATTTACTTAGTTCCAATTCAAATTATAATTTCTTTAACATTATAATTTGTTCAATTTCAAATTATAACTTCTGTTTTTTTTTTCTTTACCTAAGTATTATGATTCGTCTGGTTTTTTAATCAAATTATTACTTATAATTTTAATTTTAGATTACAAGTTGTTTAGTTCTAAATCAAAAATTAATTTCTAATTTTCTCTTTTTCTTTTTTTCTATAATTTGTTGATTTCCAAAACAATTTATAATTTCTAATCCTTAATAATATGATTTGTTTTGTTTTGATTCATATTATAAAAATAATTCGCTTAGTTTTAAATCAAATTATAATTTATATTTTCTTTTTATAATTTGTTTATTTTTACAACAACTTATATTCTCCAATCTTTATTAATATAGGTTGTTTTATATAATCGTATTTTTTTTTTATCCTTAAATCGTATTCTAATTTCTAATTTTTAGTTGTACTTCTCCCTGTGATAAGCTAACTTATACATACTTATTTTCAAATCTTTTCAATAAAATTAAAAATCTAAGTTAAATTATAAGTTTCTCCCTTACCATATTTTTTTTTCTTTATCTAAATTGTTATTATTCCCATTAGTTACAATTTAATTCCGGTCTTTAACTTTCCCGTTCATATTTCGGGTCCAAACAAAATTTCTTGATTTTCTTATACTGTTAAAGCAATATTTTAATTCTACTGTTGACTAAGTAAGATTGTTCTTCCCTTTTTCTTTTTCTCTTTTAAATTAAGTTCTATCCAAATTAAATGATCCGGTACCCTTTCCTCTTTTACCCGGATTCGAATCGATTTTATATTCAAGTTTTTTTTTTCTCATTTATTAATAATTAAGTTAATATAGAAGTACTCTAAAAAAGATTCTAGTTTAAACTTAATTGTGATAAGTCACTTATTTAGATTTTTTTAGTTTTTCATGGCGCATTTAAATAATTTTTCTCTATTTTTACTTCTATTCGATCGATGTATTTTAGGTTATATTAAGTACTTTAGTTTATGTCAAGTACTGATATTTTAACAAATTTCATTTGGGCACGTGTAAGGTCAAAACAATGTCACGGGATTACAAAAAAAATGTTACCTGGGATACAGTTTTTTCTTTATTTTACTCGTTCTGGACGTTTTTTTTTTTTTCTTCTTGCTTTATCGGCAATTGTGTCTTTTTTTCTCTATCTCTTTCTATTTGTTTTCTTGCCTTCAACTTATGCACAACTGACCTCGTGTTTTACGTTATCGATCTCCTTTCCTCCTTCTTTTTCTATTCCCGTTACACCTCGTCCCTTACTACAGCCCGGTGATTGTAACCTATAAATTTTTGTCACGTTTTTACTTATGCGTGTATGAATGAAATTCCAATGTGATTTTACAACTATTTTACGTCTCAAATGTAGCCAGTATTTTCATCAATGGGAACTTTTTCCCTCTTGCATATCCGATGCCGGTTAGCAAATTGTTTTAAAACGAATACATTTTCTTACCGTACATTTTCCTTCGTAAAATACTTGTAAGAACCACTTTTTCCTTTAGAAATAAATGTCCCACTACATGCCAGGGAAGAAAAAACTTTTAGTCTTAGACTCTTTTTCCCGCCTGAAAAAATTTCAGACAGTCTTAAAATAAAAAAACTAAAACACATTTTTCTTCGTAGCAATTTGGCCATTATCAAATTTTCCCACTTGAGTAACCCTTCTTACCCTTTCCTTTCTCCTTAGAAAACCAATATTCCACGAACACCGATCTTCCGGATATTCAACAATTTTGATTCCAAGAGGAATTTTCCTCCTTTTCGTTTTTTTAAAAGGTTCACCACAGTTTAATTAAAAGTTTTCCTTGAATGTGCAACACGGACTGCCGGATCACCACCGAGTACTTTACAGATTAATACTTATCACGTGTCTGCCAAGTAGCGTTTAAAGAATGCAAACCGTTTACCATCGTACTTCGTATCATTCAAGGCGAATTCAAATATAGTTGACATTAACCTAAAACCAGGCTTTGCAATTAAGTACCTTTCACATACAACCCTGTTCTCCCTGTGGATCATCAAGATGACACCAGCGCCCCCTGTATCTCTGCAGTCAACGTATATTCGCCCTACATCCCAGTAAATAAATATACCATAAATTGAAGTAAAATGTCGGCAAAAAAGAAGAAACATTATCACATAAAAATCGACAAGGCGAAATTTTCCCGTCACAAAGCCTATTCTTTTTGCGTAGCCTGTAAAGCAAAAAGATTAGGGAAATACGGCGTTGAATCCTCCATTCGATTTCTTCCCGGCACATCGCTTAAAGGGAGACACAGATGAAAAGGAATTCTCCTATCAGTCGTAGCAAATAACAGGTCCTTTCTTCATCCAAGTTGGAGAGATAAGACTATCAACACTTAATACCGACACAGTTTTGACTGATGATATTGCACGTAGACAATATTGTGGAACACGTTCATTTAAAATGTAGCTAGGGTTTGGTTCGAAGAGGTGACGACTATCAGCTTCGGCCCATCTTTCGATAACAACAACAACCTTTATCATATCTGACAGCGCACTTACTGTTTCAGGTGTTGGGCATGTATTATTCCGATCAATTGCCCTTTTAGATCCTCGATTTCGTATTGACTATTCCCCACTGCACGTCGAATTCTGCATTTCAGCCAAGGTTTACACAATTTCGCGTTTATGCCCCTCGAGAATTTACTTTGAACAAAATTTTTTCTGTAAACTTCCTGACCTGGTGTAAATCTAATCGTTCTACTCTTTAGATTATAGGATTTTACATTTTTAAGGTAAGCGTAGTGCAATTTTTCATTAACTTTTCGGTGAATTAACTGCATCCGGAGTGAGTGAGGCAACACCGCCATTTCTCCCTCTTCAGTAGATTTTAATTTCCGCAATATCTCATAAGCATCTGCGTGGGTTATCATATTGTATCCAGTTAAGGAAAAATAAGGTGTCACGCCCGTGGATGAGTGAACTGTGGACCGAAGGGAACACTCTATTTTCGACAAATTTTCGTCCCATTTTGTCTGATCATGGTCCAAGAAACTTCGAATAGAACTAAGTATTGTTTGGTTCACTCTCTCACTGGCATTTGCCTGAGGGGAGTAAATAGGTGTGCGAAGATGTTTTACACCAAAGGTGTCTAAGAAGTCCTGAAATACTCCTGATGAAAATTGCTTACCGTTATCGGAATGTACCATTTCGGGCACTCCGAATTTGTAAAACACTTCGTCCCTTAAAAATTTCATAACTGCCTTAGTGGTTGCTTTTGACAGAGCCTTTAATAATACGAATTTGGTCTTGTGGTCTAAAACTATGAAAATGTAGGTATTCCCAGATTTTGTTCTAGTGTATGGGCCAAGAAAATCTATGTAAATTTTCTGAAATGGTCTTTGGGTTCTAACTTCACCTCCCATCGGTGGTCGCAATGTTTGCCTAGGGTTTTTACTTTCCTTACAGATTTCACAATTGGTAACAAAATCGCGGATTTGCTTTGCCATGGCAGGCCAGTAAAAATATTCGCGAATATTGAACAACGTTTTTGCTATGCCTCCATGCACCGTGTTGTCTACATGAGATCTTCTAATCAATTTGTCGGTTAGCTC
This sequence comes from Pollenia amentaria, assembly GCA_943735925.1. Classification (NCBI taxonomy): domain Eukaryota; kingdom Metazoa; phylum Arthropoda; class Insecta; order Diptera; family Polleniidae; genus Pollenia; species Pollenia amentaria. Next base: position 3,839,394 of record OX031006.1, on the reverse strand, counting down.
GGTTGGTACCCATATTTTCCAACATTCATCCTCGCTGTCAGTATCATTGGTACTGAATTTAACTTTCTTATATAAAATTCCCTCCTTTACTCTTAAATCGGGTAATCTATCTTTATTTTGTTCTACAAAATCGATGAGGTCCAGATACTCTTTGTGTCTAAACGCCTCAGAGTTAAAATCGATAAGGGTGTTAATACCGCCAACTACTTCCTCCATGTCAAGACGAGAAAGCATGTCAGGAACAACGTTCTTAGTTCCTTTTCTATGTTCTATTTCGAACTGAAAACCTTGGAGTTTTAAACTCCACCGAGCCAGTCTACCGTTTAGATCTTGTTGTCGCATGAGCCACTTTAGGCTCGAATGATCAGTGATTACGGTAAAATCCATTAGTTCTATATACTGCCTGAACTTTTCAATAGCTAGCACCACCGCTAAGCACTCTTTTTCCGTCGTCGAATAATTTTTCTGGGCATTATTAAGTTTTTTGGAGAAATATTCGATGGGGTGTTCTCCGCCGTCCTCATCCTTTTGGTATAACACTGCACCTACGCCTACATTTGAAGCATCACACTGGACGAAAAAGGGTCTATCAAAATCTGGGCTCGACAATACTGGACTTGTAATTAAACGTTGCTTTAATTTTTCGAAAGATTCCAAGGCTTCCTGTGTAAATTGAAATTTTGGAGATTTCTTAAGGGTGTCAGTAAGAGGCGCGGTTAATGTCGAGAAATCGTGAATGAAGCGGCGATACCACCCAACTGTGCCTAAAAATCTTCTAACGTCCTTTTGATTTCTCGGAGGCCTTATGTCCAAAATCGCACTCACTTTGTTCTCATCAGGCCTTAGTTTGCCACCTCCCACAATATAACCTAAATATTTTAATTCTCTATAGCAAAACTTTGACTTTTGCATGTTGATTGTTAAGCCCGCTTCTGTAAGCCTTTCACCGACGGTCCTAAGCATAGCCATATGGTCCTCAAAGTTGGACGATACTATCAACAAATCGTCAAGATATACAAACACCCTATCCTTCAGCTCAGACGGCACCACTTTATCCATCAATCGACAAAGCCTCTGGGCAGCGTTGCACAGTCCAAAAGGCATCACCTTAAACTGGTATTGAGGCCTACCCGGAACCGTGAACGCTGTTTTTGGCCTACTCTCTTCATCCAGAGGGATTTGCCAAAACGCATCCTTTAGGTCGATTGCAGAGATAAAGTGAGTGTCGCCTAGCCTGGCTAATAAGCCATCGATGTTAGGGAGAGGATAAGCGTCCTTTTTAGTAACCCTATTCAATTCCCTAGCATCGAGGCATAGCCTATTTTTGCCGGGTTTCATGACTAGTGTGGTTCGGTTATTCCACTCGGCTTTCGTGGCAACTTCAATGACGTCCAGCTCCAACATCCTGTCCAATTCTGCATATATTAGTTTCTGAACCGCAGGGCTAACCGGATAATGCCTCATTTTCCTCGCCGGTGAATCTCCTGTATCTATTGAATGTACTTCCAGTTGAGTTTTTCCCAGGCCATATTGCGTGTAACATTGGAACGATTTTTTTATGCCCTCTAATGTTCTAAGTTGGTAAGTTGTCAATTGATGCATCTTCAATTCCTCGGTATCTGGTACCGTGATTTCTTCAACTACCTTATTCTCAAAACAAACTTTTAGTCCTACTTTCCTCCAAAAATCATACCCCAGAATTAACTCTTGATTCAAATTTGGTACTAAATACAAGACTGAATTAACTGATTTGTTACCATAACGAATCTTCGCATTAATTTTACCTACGATTAAATGTTGCCTTCCGTCGGCAGTTCTTACAGAGGATTTATAATCCACAACTTTAACGTCCATTTTCCGTACGTTTTCTAAGCAGTGTTTTCCTAGGCAGCTTACCGAAGCCCCGCTGTCTAGAAGCCCTTGATATTCTAAGCCATTTATTTCGACGGACATGTAGGGTCTTATGTCATCTTCACTACCTATCGTCGTAGATGCCAGAGCTTTACGCTCGGCTTTCCTTGTTTGATACCTTTCTCTAGTTTTTAAAATCTTCTTACTTACTGTGGGCTTGAAATCGGCAAATATCTCAGCTCTTTTCTTTTCATATAGCTCCAAACGTTCTTCATATGGGATATTATGAATCAATGTAGTAGGAAAGCGTGGTACACCCTTGGTAGACGGTTGAAAACTTAGCAACGCACTTTCATCTTCTACTATTTCACTACTGCAGGTCTTGTTCTCGAATTTATTTTGGTTTCTCTTGGCTAAAATATCTTGTACGGAATCATTATTTACTGGCTGGTCTCTGGCTCGGAACACGCTGGCCCAGCTTTCCACGTGTTCGGGTGGCGGTTTCCCACACACCTTGGACAAGTGGGGCTGGTTACGTTTTCGAACCCACACCTATAACAAAAGACGTTACGCTGGACTACTGGGCATTCTATAAATGAGTGTCCAGGTGCCTTGCAATTCCAGCAAGTGAGTTGTTTTGCGGGGAGCTGTTGTCTTTGCAGGGCCTCTAGTTGGCGTAATTGCTCATCTTCCCTATGGTCACCTACATCGACTTCGTATAATTTACGGGGATTATTTACAGGCGTGCGATGAGAACATCGCTTAGCAATATTTCTCTCAGCTCTTTTACACTCTTCCAAAAGGTGATCAAGGTTTTCAATTCGTATAGGGAAAATTAGTTGAGCCAAACCGTCTTTCAAATTGTCTTTCACTATTTTCACTAGTTCACTTTCCAACACATGCACCCTCATTTGATTCTTAAGGTTTACAATATCTGTTATAAACGCATCTGCTGATTCATTTGGGCCTTGTCTGCGTTCCATTATCTTCCTTTGAATTTCGAAATCACTTTCGTAATTCCGGAATTTTTTTATCAAGTGGTGCTTAAACGTGTACCAGTCGCACACAGGGTTTTTCATTCGGAAAGACCAGAACCAGGTGCTAGCAGGTCCGCTGACCAAATGATGAAAGCCTTTCAATAAAACATCCCACGAACAGTTGTAATCCTGTCTTAGCGCTTCCACCCTAAATACAAAATCTTCTACTGTCAGGCTTTTATTCGTACCATCATACCTGATTCCCCACTTTTCAAGCTGGTTAGGTGTTAAAGACTTATATCCCTGGGATTGCGGTGAATTGTCGTAGCCGAAATATTGTTCGGAAAAATTCCGAGGCGTATTCCCGAACAATTGTTGGGCTATATTGGGCTGATGTTGGCGTTGTTGATTTGGTATTTGAGAGTTATTTTGTTGAAGTAACGGTGCTTGAGGTTGTCTATCAGAATAAATGTTGAAAGGGGTTTGATGTGCGAAATTTCGATTTACTGGTCTATTATTCCGATAACAAGGGTTTTCTTGCGAATTTCCACATTCAGAGCGTAATGATTCCCTAATTATCTGTGGCAACATTAACTGCATGTTTTGAAACTCTCGCATGATCGAGGCTTGGGCCGCCCCCACGGATGCATCTACATATTCCCTAATGGTCAACGTTTCCTCATTAACTAGAACGTCTGGGTGAGCCTCCTCGCTAACCGGGGGTAAATTCCGATTCCTTTGGTCCATATTTGTACTGCGTCCTACCGTGTTGGATATCTGGCCACTTATTTCCCTGGCGGTTAAGCTGCTGTATGTTGGCGTAGTAACGGTAATATTACTTTCAGGGGAAGAATGTGTTTGGGGACCAAATCCAGGCGGAAATCTTATGGACAACAGAGGAGTTACCGCGTTTGTTGAAAGAGCGGGTGTGACGGTATGTGAAGTAGGTGAGGTTGTTGTTGGGTTTTCTGCTTCGTTATTCGCACTACCGGGGCGATTTCTACTCGATGAACGGAGTTCACGAGTACTCATCGTCAACAAATGCCAAAAGACGAATCTAGTTTCCCGCAGTCTTCCAAAACTAAACAGATTTATCCGGACCGAAATTGTGTGTCGACCTAAACACAAACTTAACGAACAAGGTTTACTTCCGGCAACTTATCCCAAAATAAAAATATGACAACTGCCCAAAAGAGAACTATCCCTACGAAACCCTCCTGGAGTTCAATACCCAATACAATGATGGTAACTAGCGGGCATTCGTATTATACTTGTATAAAAAAATATATAAAGGTAAAAAAAAAATATCAATCATTATCGAACGATAATTACCAATCAAATTACCCAATTCCCACTAATAGTTCACAAGTAATAAAGGAAACATACACAGCATCAGCGATCTGAATGAGCTGGTATTGTATCGATACTTTAAAAGAATCTTTATGTAAATAAGTAATATTCAAAAAAAAACTTGTGATCAATGACCTAATAGTTCAAAAATGAGCATTATTATCATATAGGGTCCTTGCCCGTGACATGTGTAAAAAAAATATTTATACTAATCCTACTAGTGGTGAGTATCAATATTTAGTAAGGTAAAGTTTATACTATTGTTACTAAAGCAGTTATTAGTTAGTACGTTTTATAAGTATTAGTAAAAAAAAAAAATATCAGTTATACTTGAATATATGTGATGGTTGAAATTTTTTTGTAGCGTTGCGTAAAAAAGAAAATCATTCGGTGGTGTTTTCTTATTAAAGTCCCTCGTTACCAATCGGCCTGGAAACGATTCGAACAAAAGTCGGGTCATTCCTATATACTCATCAATAAAAATTTCGGAATTGAAAGTTACCTACCATCAAATAACCTTGAACGGAACACAAAACAATACTACATAAAGTGGATCTCCTGACTTTTCCTCTCCTCTAAACCAATAACAGAAACTATTGAACCTATAGCTATATAACCCGCAGATCATGCTTTCTGTTATGGACTGGATTTGATTCGGTCCATTCGACCCCCAAGTATGCATAACCTTTTTCTCGATACCGCTGCAACTTAGGCATGGAATCGTGTGATTTCCTCCAGGACATACGCCATCTTGTAAAAGATCCGAATACTTGGCTGGAGTCCGCAGTGTTTTACCTTCTACTAAATGAAATCGCTACCTAACCATGGCATGAAACAGCGTGTTTCTTCCAGGACGTCTTCCATCCTTCAAAAGGATCCAAAACTGGGATTCCAATTTTGTAAAGCCGAAAAAGCGAAACTAATCACCTTTCGGGCCCCACGTTGGGCGCCATTTTTCTAATGTGAGTGTTGAGATTCTGATCTGAAAAAAAATAATAATTATAAGTTTATCAGGTTCGCCGCTTGATGGACTTGGCACACTGATGTCAGGGCTGTAGCTCGCCGGGAATGGGGGGTTCGTGTCCATCTTATTACTCACACTATCAAAAAAAATTCGTGCCAAAATAAGATCTAAGAAACGACGAAACAAATTAAACATGTAACACTAAACACGAAACATATCGCAAAGGTAACCTATGATAATCGGACCGACATTTGATGATAGGAACTTCACCCATTGGTCAACACTGACCTGAAACGACTCGAGTCTCCGAGACTAGATGACAGTGTCTCGAACAGGCTGCCCTCCCCTTATGACATATCTCAGTCATCCATGACATTACCTGTTGCCTAAATTCCCATCAAATATTTAGGTAATGTCCCAAAAATTAACTTACCACCGTTTCATATTACACCCGCTACATTTCAACCAACAATAATAATCTTACCACATATTTACGTTTCAAGCAATACAAAAGTGTTATTTATTAATGTTATTTATGATTTAATTATGAAAAATCAATATTAGATATAATCAGCCTTAACGCAAATACAATTTAGCCAAAAAAAAATTAATAATTTCTAAAAATTATAATGTTAAATCTATATACATTATAAGGTAACTAGAAGTATAAATGCTATTAGAACAAGATATAATAGTATGCAATAAAAATGGTGATTCAAAATCGGTCTCCAATTAGGATTGAAAATAATTATATTAAGAAAACAAATCGGTAAAGAAAATTCTATGAATAAGAAAAAAAACTTTACTTGGTTATTCACGTAAGCGATTTTGCACCGGTTCAATTCGGTTTCTTATTTATTAAGGGTTTTAAATTTAATTCGTTTGGCGCCTATTTAGTTACGTACATATATAATCATGTATCTATCCCTTATTTATTTTATATAGACGTACGCGGTTACTTATTAATTAATGTCTTTTAAAGTTTAGATATTTATTTGTTTCATTAGTTATTCATTTCTTTATTTAGTATACTTATTTATTAAATAAGTTCTTTATCATATTCATTTAATTAGTTGTTTATTATTTTTGTTTAGTTAGTTATTTATTATATTTATTTAATTAGTTATTTATTATATTTGTTTAGTTAGTTATTTATTATATTTATTTAATTAGTTACTTATTATATTTGTTTAGTTAGTTATTTATTATATTTATTTAATTATTTATCTGTTATATTTATTTAATCAGTTATTTATTATTTAAGTTAATTTTAGTTTTTTTTTTTTTCTTATCATAGATCTTAAAAAATATTATTGAATATAATTACGTTACCGATTAGTTATTAGTTTAATTATTTATTCATATAGTTTATTTAATTGTTTTTTTTTTCTAATTGTAATATAAAAAAAAATTCCAACGAAAAATAAAGTTTCAGTTCCGAATTAACCTTCCAAATATTTCGTTTATCATTCCTTCAGTTCCTAATTTCAATTAGATTATAATTGGATTGCTTTATTATTTAATGAGGATTTCCAATGCTACTTAAATTATAATTTGCATTAGTTTTAATTCATATCAAAATTTTTCGTACGAATTTAATTTTCCTTAATTTATTTGATTTTTAAATCGCCTTATAATTTTTTTTCCTTTTAAGCTTATAATTTGTTTAATTTTGAGCCGAATTATAATTTATTTTCTATAAGCTTATAATTTGATTAATTTTGGAATGAAATTTGAATTTAATTTCCTTAGTGTTATAATTTGTTTGATCCTGAATCAAATTATTATTTTTAATTTTACTTTCATATTGTAATTTGTCTAATTTCAAATCAAATTACAATTTCCTGTTTTTAATATTAAAATTTACTTAGTTCCAATTCAAATTATAATTTCTTTAACATTATAATTTGTTCAATTTCAAATTATAACTTCTGTTTTTTTTTTCTTTACCTAAGTATTATGATTCGTCTGGTTTTTTAATCAAATTATTACTTATAATTTTAATTTTAGATTACAAGTTGTTTAGTTCTAAATCAAAAATTAATTTCTAATTTTCTCTTTTTCTTTTTTTCTATAATTTGTTGATTTCCAAAACAATTTATAATTTCTAATCCTTAATAATATGATTTGTTTTGTTTTGATTCATATTATAAAAATAATTCGCTTAGTTTTAAATCAAATTATAATTTATATTTTCTTTTTATAATTTGTTTATTTTTACAACAACTTATATTCTCCAATCTTTATTAATATAGGTTGTTTTATATAATCGTATTTTTTTTTTATCCTTAAATCGTATTCTAATTTCTAATTTTTAGTTGTACTTCTCCCTGTGATAAGCTAACTTATACATACTTATTTTCAAATCTTTTCAATAAAATTAAAAATCTAAGTTAAATTATAAGTTTCTCCCTTACCATATTTTTTTTTCTTTATCTAAATTGTTATTATTCCCATTAGTTACAATTTAATTCCGGTCTTTAACTTTCCCGTTCATATTTCGGGTCCAAACAAAATTTCTTGATTTTCTTATACTGTTAAAGCAATATTTTAATTCTACTGTTGACTAAGTAAGATTGTTCTTCCCTTTTTCTTTTTCTCTTTTAAATTAAGTTCTATCCAAATTAAATGATCCGGTACCCTTTCCTCTTTTACCCGGATTCGAATCGATTTTATATTCAAGTTTTTTTTTTCTCATTTATTAATAATTAAGTTAATATAGAAGTACTCTAAAAAAGATTCTAGTTTAAACTTAATTGTGATAAGTCACTTATTTAGATTTTTTTAGTTTTTCATGGCGCATTTAAATAATTTTTCTCTATTTTTACTTCTATTCGATCGATGTATTTTAGGTTATATTAAGTACTTTAGTTTATGTCAAGTACTGATATTTTAACAAATTTCATTTGGGCACGTGTAAGGTCAAAACAATGTCACGGGATTACAAAAAAAATGTTACCTGGGATACAGTTTTTTCTTTATTTTACTCGTTCTGGACGTTTTTTTTTTTTTCTTCTTGCTTTATCGGCAATTGTGTCTTTTTTTCTCTATCTCTTTCTATTTGTTTTCTTGCCTTCAACTTATGCACAACTGACCTCGTGTTTTACGTTATCGATCTCCTTTCCTCCTTCTTTTTCTATTCCCGTTACACCTCGTCCCTTACTACAGCCCGGTGATTGTAACCTATAAATTTTTGTCACGTTTTTACTTATGCGTGTATGAATGAAATTCCAATGTGATTTTACAACTATTTTACGTCTCAAATGTAGCCAGTATTTTCATCAATGGGAACTTTTTCCCTCTTGCATATCCGATGCCGGTTAGCAAATTGTTTTAAAACGAATACATTTTCTTACCGTACATTTTCCTTCGTAAAATACTTGTAAGAACCACTTTTTCCTTTAGAAATAAATGTCCCACTACATGCCAGGGAAGAAAAAACTTTTAGTCTTAGACTCTTTTTCCCGCCTGAAAAAATTTCAGACAGTCTTAAAATAAAAAAACTAAAACACATTTTTCTTCGTAGCAATTTGGCCATTATCAAATTTTCCCACTTGAGTAACCCTTCTTACCCTTTCCTTTCTCCTTAGAAAACCAATATTCCACGAACACCGATCTTCCGGATATTCAACAATTTTGATTCCAAGAGGAATTTTCCTCCTTTTCGTTTTTTTAAAAGGTTCACCACAGTTTAATTAAAAGTTTTCCTTGAATGTGCAACACGGACTGCCGGATCACCACCGAGTACTTTACAGATTAATACTTATCACGTGTCTGCCAAGTAGCGTTTAAAGAATGCAAACCGTTTACCATCGTACTTCGTATCATTCAAGGCGAATTCAAATATAGTTGACATTAACCTAAAACCAGGCTTTGCAATTAAGTACCTTTCACATACAACCCTGTTCTCCCTGTGGATCATCAAGATGACACCAGCGCCCCCTGTATCTCTGCAGTCAACGTATATTCGCCCTACATCCCAGTAAATAAATATACCATAAATTGAAGTAAAATGTCGGCAAAAAAGAAGAAACATTATCACATAAAAATCGACAAGGCGAAATTTTCCCGTCACAATCCTCATCAACTGGATTGAATGAAAATGAAAAAATTAGACGTCCAAAAAAAGCCATCGTATGAATTTGAGTAGTTTTTGGTAGCAACTTCAATAGGGAATTAAGAAAATTGGACGTCATAAAATTCATCTTGTAAATTGGGTGTTACTTGGTTAACGTTGAAAATGAATTTTGAAGGAAATTTACAAGTTCAGTTGCAGATCACATTACTGTAGGGTTGTGATTTCAAATCTCCAATTATAAGGCAATTACGAACTTCAGGACACCTTTGCATTTTCAAATCGTAATCGAATATTTGTTGCAATTTCTAGCACATAGGAGAATATAGAAAGAATAAATGGTAATAAAGCCGATAAACTTCAATGCGTATTTAAACTCTTATCTCCGTTTTTGATTTTTTACCGTATGTATACAATGAAGTCCAAATTTTTTTAATTTTTGATTATTAATAAAGAGAAATAAGTCTGCATACTACAATTTTCCAAAAAAAAAAAAAAAAAAAAAAAAAAAAAAAAAAAAAAAAAAAAAGTGTTTCTTAACCCTCCGACGCGCGGTAAGGTCCTTGTGGACTTTTTACATTTTAAAACAAGTGCCATTTAAAAACGGATGTGGAGAATGGCCACATATTCATGACTTCTATTATTGGAGTCTTATTAGTGTTTTAATACTAATTCCAGGAGATTTCTTATTTGCAGAGTATTTTATTTTTTATTTTAAAGACTTTTAGTACGCCGTTGAACAGTAAGGTCCGTAGGGACCTTGTATGAATTTTCATATGAATGACTAAAAAATGTACTAAATTTCTTAAAACAAATTTTTAAAATGCATATTCAAAATAGTAACAAAGTAAGCATTTAGATAAATTTGATTTTTTTTTTTGCAACTTTTAATAGTAAGATATTAGTTTCATTGTAATTTTCTTCTTTCAAATATTTGAAATGCAACAGAAAAACAATTTAGTAAGCGACGATATAAATTTGAATTTCTTCCATAAGTCCCAATTTACACTAGGGACATTTCTTGCCGGACATTTTTTGAATTCTCTTTTAATCTTACCTGTAGCGTTTACATATGAAACATTAGAAGTCAGACAGAAATTTTATACTTGTTTCTTTCTTTTCTTCATTCGTAAAGTTTGGCGGCTTTTTCTTGTAGTGTTTATTATAATAGTCTGTGGTGTTATTTTGCAAATTTAAATTGCCAAACATTTTTGTAAAATTAAAACCGGAGTATTATATTCATTTACCACAAAAATGTATTTTTATTAATTAATTTTTTGTTTTTACTTTAATTTATTAGTTTATTTATTTAGAAAGCACAAGGGAAGTTAACAACACCACAAACATAACACAATACAAGCCAAACTGACGACAAATTGCGAAAAATAATATAAAGCAACAAGATGTAAACTACGAAAAGTAAGAAAGAGAAATGAAAAAATGTCCAGGGGGGTTACCGCGTATTTCGATTCGAAACGAAACATTTTTCGAAAGCAATTTCCGATTCGAAAGTTGAATCGTACTGCGTAACTCGTTCGAAACGATGACAGAGTTGTATTTATAAACAAATGGGAAATTTGATAAAAAGTTGGTAGCACTGTTACTAAAATACAAAAATGGACGAAAATATCCCAAAACAAAAAACATATTAAATACTATTCAATGTGTAAAAATGTTATAATTGTGATTTTTTTTAATTAAAACTGATTGCATTTCCCTGTGGTTTGAAGATTCCAAAGAAAAAGTCAATCACTTCTTTATACTGCTTTTTGTACATGTACATACATATGTACATATTTTTTTTAATATATTTTTTTTTTGCAAATTTCAAGACCACAAATATTAAAACATTTACAATAATAACATAAGTAATTATTTAGTTTATATCAAATATAACATTATTTGGTTTAATTTGTTTGTTTTACGCTTTTATTTATCTTGAAAGATTTAAATATTTACATTTTTTGTTTTTCGTTCACTTTGTCACCAACAAAATAGCTTTCGAACAATTTCCTAACACTTTTTGCTTAACAGACTCGTGTTTTCGTAATACAGAGTTGCACTTTCGAAAGGGATTTTTATTGTTCGTAATAGAGAGTTGCCGTTTCGAAAGGGATTTTTGGTTTTCGATAGTGTATAAAAAATTTCCGTTCATTCGAAACAAATTGTACGAAAATCGTAATACACAGTACAAATTGTTCGAACTCGTAAATTATTTCTTTCGAATCGAAATACGCGGTAACCCCCCAGTACAGATAGTCATGTACTACACACTCTACCTTTTCGACTCCTCGCCATCAAACTTCGTCTGTCCGGCAAGAAATGTCCCTAGTGTAAATTGGGACTTATCAATTTCTTATTTCAAATATTTGAAATGGCTTTAAATAAAAAAAAAACGAAGTAGGCGGCCAAAAATTCTGGAATACGTTGCAAATTTTAGTAGGAAGAAAATCAGTTTCATCGTGAGTTTTAATATAAACAAACGTGTTTTTAAAGAAAAAAAAAAAAAAAAAAAAATTGAATTGGGAGCGTGTGAAAACTACACTAAACCGTGCATCAGCTTTCCAACAGCTTAGTGTCAGCGATCAGGAAACTACTAATAACAATTACGCTATGTTCCTTGAAAATGAGGAACCGATGGCGATTCTGATGAATATTGTTCAGATGATGACAATAATAGTGATGATTTTAACATATTTACATCAAAATGAATTAAAATATATATAAATTTTAGCAAAATTCAACGCATTTTCATATAAGTTACCGCTCAACGACCGACTAAAAAGTCGGAGGGTTAAACTCCAAATTTTAGGTGTGTATTTAAACTTTAGTCTCTGACTGTGTATGTACAATTTGAAATTTTAAGAATTCTCTGTGTTTTATTTAGTTTAATCATATACATTGGAATAGATTAAATATTAACAATTATTCTTGTATAATTTGAAGAAACTCTAAATCAATATTTTTCTCTTCCCTTTCATCCACATTTTCTTCCCCTTGTTTTTCTTCCACGATGCTATCTGTTTTTAATTCTCGTTTGCACACTCTCCAGTTAGCAAACGGATCATCATATTCATCTTTAGCAGAATGATGGTTTTTTTGACGACGATGCGTACGCAAAGCTGCGCCACAAATAAAAGCTTCAATACAAACACTACACTTATATGGCTTTTCGCCTGTATGTCGTCGCATGTGAATTTTAAGATCATTTGATTGTGCGAAACTTCGCTGACATTCAGTGCATTTATACGGTCGTTCTCCAGTGTGAACACGCATATGCCGAGCCAATTTATTTGCACGGGAAAACGACTTACCACAAACATTACATATATGAGGCTTTTCGCCAGTATGCTTCCGCTGATGTACAACAAGATCTTGACGACGTGGAAAAGCTTTCTCACATTGATCACACTGATATGGATTTTCTCCTGTATGTCTCCTTATGTGAACAATAAGACTGGCTTGTGTAAAATTTTTACCGCAATATGGACAGTTGCTTCTTTTATAATTATGCTTGGTGTTAATTAGTTTCTTATCTTCGTCATTAAGATGGCATACCTCCTTTGAGTGACTCATCGTCAAATGTCGAACATAATTATTGCGGCGCTTAAACATTTGAGGACAATAAGAACATGAAATTTGCTTGTCTGTCGCTGCAGCATTTACTTGAGTAGAAATATTTGCTAATTCTTCACGCGGAATAGCTGTGTGTGCTATTTTTATGTGCCGTTCTAAAGTTTCTATTTTGGCAAACGTTCTTTGACAACTACTGCATTTGTAGTGACTGGAGGATAAACGTTTAGACAGTCGTGAGCCAACCCTATCTTTACAACGTCTTGTGACAATTACTTGACCCGGAATTCTAAATGCATTAGGTGAAACAAAAATTATTAAAATTAGTATTAAAGATTTAATTTTAAACTTTCACAATGTTCAAAATTTACGCTTCAAAGTCCTCCACGGTTGTTTCTTCAGAGACCTCATCCATTACAACTATAACTTCATTGTCCATTTCGGGTTGATATGGTTCGGTTTGAAACTCTTCATCTAAAATTTCAATTTCTTGGATATCGATTTCAGCATTCTCAATTTTATAATCTTCTTCCAATCGCACCGATTCTTCTTCTTCAGAATGATCATTATTAGCTATTAAATAATTATCTATTTTTATTTCTGCTCTCTCCACAGAGCAAATGAATTCATATGCACTAAGAAGGCGTTCTGTGCACTCCTGACACAGACGGCAAGGTTTTCCATCATCATATTCGACTACCTACAAATAGTAAAGAAGACGTAAAAACAAGTATCTTGCGCTGCCATCTAGAAGGCAACTCACTTGGGTCCTTTAAATATGAATGTATAGGTATACAAACATATTAAAAACCCAAATATAAATCTTTTATTTTACCAAGTATGTACCTCGATATCGGTGACCTTTTGAAATACGCTTGCTAGCTTTACATAATTTTCATATTCCACTTCGTCAAAAAATGAATTCGACTCCAAATTATATTGTAAACACACTCGACAAACCGATTTAAAATAATCCATAATAATAACTTAAATATTAAAAATTGGCATCTGTACACTTTAACAAAATGAACGAAAATTAGTGTGTCAGTGACGAGCAATTTTAAATGATTTTTCCAGTTTTGTAAGTGTACCTTTTGTACCTATAGTACCAAATACGAAGTAAGCTTGAGGAAACGTGTCTAAGTACTAAAAAAATATTTTTGGCTAAATCAAGACTACTAACTGACTTAAATACAAGGCGAATTCATTACAGGTGATCCTAAAAGCCCTGCTGGCAATTTTTTTCTTTAGCTTTATAATTGTTGGATGTCAACATTTTGTTTATTACCTTTGGTTCTGTTTTGATTTGTTTCGGTTTTTGACATTGTACAATGATTTTACAAAAACAAATTGCATGTGGTTTTTGTACGAGTTGTACTTGTTGTACTACCGAGATTACCTGGAATGAATTCGCCTTGCTTAAATACCAAATTTATGTAACTTTTTAGTACTTTTAAAAGAAAGCTTGAAGTTCATACCACGCGTACTATGCGTTTGATACTTTCTTGACGCATAAAAAAGTAGAAAGTAGACCTTCCCCATGCCTTCGATACGTATACGCATTCTGTGTTTCAGCGTTGCGAAGTTAGAAATTTAAAAACCCACAGAAATGGAAAAAAACGCGCCATTTAAGGAAAAACGAACCATGCTTAAAATTTTTTTATATTTAAAATCATAAATTAAAATTTGGCACAAATCTAGTTTACCGACGCAGCTCCAATTAAATAATAAAGTACCCAGGGTGATAGAAAATGGAAAAATAAGAAGAAAAAATCAAATAAGAAAGTTGGCGCAAACGCTTAGTTTTCGAGTTATGGACGTTTAAAGTTTTCATATGAAGTTACATTGAAATTTTATATGCTGCCATTCCAAAATTTATATCATATGAAAGCTTATGCTTTATCCACATAATTTTGATGTATAAGCAATTGTGTAAAAGAACTTGGTAAAAAATATATATATTTTTTAAATTGGCTCTTATTGGGTTAATTAATAATTGGAAATATTTTATGTATTATGTAAAAGGTATTTCAAGGCAGTTTTCAATGATACCTATATTGTTATATACTCAAAAAGATATTGGAAAATATAAAATGTTAATAGTCCGTAACTCCCAAACTAGCTGCGCTGGCGCGGAAAAACTGTATCAAAAATGTTTATCTTTTAAGCTCTTATTGTTTTAGCCTTCCATATATTTAGTACTTTTTATTAGTTCCATATTTTCAATTATTAATAATAAAATTGAACATATCGCACTTGATCATAAATGGGGTATTAACTCTAAATTTTCATTTTTTCACTTCTTTGAAAAAAATCGACACTTAATATCCATATCTACCCGCTGTTAATATATCGTGCTATTCTGTCTACTTTTCGGTAGTGAAACGGTTAATGTAAAAATTTTCTTTCATATACCTTTAATATGATATTAAAAATTGTTTTGCTTCTACTCAACCTTTTTAAATTTTGGTTAATATTTTCTTTATGATCAAGTGCGATATGTAATACATAGAAAAGTTAATGATTTGCTGAATGTGCTTTGAATTAGAAAATAGTACATGAGAGTTAATGTGTACGCAGAACTGTACAGCCCTTGTCAAACCTGGTGTAAAAATATGCAGAAAGTTGTCTATTTGTAGTATTTGTGTTGTTTACATTTTTATTGTCTATGCCAGAGAACCAAGCCGAGGGCGTTTGATCGGCGGTGGCGGCGTTTGCGTCAATGAATCGGCGGCGGCTTAAATGTCGGCTTGAAATGTTTAAGATTGTTTTTTAAGGAAAACTATTAATCATTTCTATATCTATTTATTTTTATGTTAAAGTACAAAACCTTAAATAATTATAAAGGGATAGTGCAATTTCGTTTTTTCTGATGTTATCTGTACGACCACATACCCATATCCATTTCAAAAAAGTAAAGCTTTCTGCAATAAATTATTAATAAAACTGTAAGCTTTAAGGTGAAAAAAAATTAAAATATACAATTTCCTTAACCGGAACCAAATGACTAAAATATTGCCAACACTCTGCACTTCCATATAGTGTCTTAATGTGAGACACTTCTTTAATTTTTTGTTTTTTATTTAACAACTGCTGGTAATATTTTATAGTTTTTTCACATTAAAAACTTCACTATCAGAGTTAGCTTCTGATTTAGAATCTAAATCATTTTGTTGTAGTTCACTTGTCTTTTTTGTAAAATATTCTTGATGAGATTTTTGCATGTTGTTAATTAAGTACAATGACGATTTGAAAAATTTTAAGAAAATATAACGGCACTTGAATGTTGCACATTGATGCTAAAACATACCATTTTAGACAAAGAAATTAATACATTAAAACGCAAATCTGTAACACTGCAGCCGCACGATCTAGTTTTTCTGATAGTCTTTTACATATGTATACAGTTTGTCAAGATTTCCAATAATAGGAAGCTGTGACGTAGGCTGCACGTAATTTTGAAGCAATTTACTTTCAAGATGTCATCAAAAGCACAATTTATAAGGACAAACGAAACATTTCCTCATCAAACTTGTAATCAGCTGTTTTCTTGAACGTAAATTGATACACTCACTTGAAAGAGGCACTTTCAAAGGCAAGTTCGCTAAAACTTTTAAAAGTATTAGTGTATTGAAAAAAAAGTGTGAGTGTATTAAAACTTGATGGACAAAACTTGATCGTGTAACCTTTAAGTAAAATAAACTTAGTTAAACAAATTAAGAAATTTCACGGCGCAGCTGCTGTCATCGGCGGCTTTAATTGAGCCGTCTAAGCTGTGTAAATCGGCGGCGGCGCGGCTTCGAGAAATCAAGCGGCGGCGGCGAGCCCTGGTCCATGCACAATATGGCAGGCTTTGAATTCTGGAAGTGCTGCCAAGGCGACATTATAAAAAATTCAATTTGAAAAGAAATCAATAGCGGAGTTCAGTCTTTGGTGCGATTGGTCTTGCGAAAGAGCAAATTAAAAATATCGTAGCTCTTTTATGAAATCTAACGGAAAATCAGTGCATTCTGTTGTTGGATTTAACAAAAGAGCTACGATATTTTGCATTTGCTCTTTCGCAAGACCATTTGCACCAAACACTGAACTCCGCTAATATTTTAGAAACTACCGCAAATAATAGTTTTTATATCTTGAAAACGTATGCCAATAATTTAAAAAATATTATAAGAGCAAGGGCAAGGGAAAAAGTAAAAAAAAAAGTTAAAGTGCTATATTCGGCTGTGCCGAATCTTTGATATACTCCACCGACAGGAGTGGGCTCTATATGATAAATACATATATATGTATTATGAACTAAGCTTCACAAAAACGAACGTCAGCATTAAAATTGGTTGCGGTTTAGACCTGAATTAAATTATTGACCGACAGTAAGAAAATTTTATGCGTTTCTTGTTAGAACTTTGAAATGGCTTGATTAAAATATCATGATTCGTAAAAGTTTTAGCCGAACTAAAATAATTTTTAGGAGCGTTATTTAATGGTAAATTATTGACCAATCATCCCAAAATTCTGAATACTGATTTCTGGTATTACAAAAAATAAATTAGAATAAATTTCAATACAGCAGTATAATTAGTTTTAGCGTTAACAGTAAATTTCATAAATTTGCATGACATTTTTTCTGGCCATATGAATTTAAGTAAAAAAATTTCACCGCAATATCTATATCTGTGATGGGTTTAGGTGAATTAAATTATTTTCCCAAAGTGGGATTTATTTGGTTTTAGGCGCAATAAACTGTTTTCCGAGAGTAGGGTTTATATGGGCCTATGGTAAATTATGGACTAATCTTCACGAAATTTGGCAGTGTGATTTCTCGTCCTATAAAACTGTGACGTACCGAATTTCAATTTTATAGCATTATTTATTACGGTTTTAGGCGTACTAAGCTGTTTTCCGGGAGTAGGGTTTATATGGGGCCTAATGTAAATTATGGACCGATATTCAAAAAAGTTTACAGTGTGATTTCTGGTCTTATAAAACTGTGACGTACCAAATTTTAGTATGATAGCGTTATTTATTACGGTTTTAGGCGCAATAAACTGTTTTCCAGGAGTAGGGTTTATATGGGGCCTAGTGTAAATTATGGACCGATCTTCAAAAAATTTTACAGTGTGATTTCTGGTCCTTTAAAACTGTGACGTACCAAATTTTAATATGATAGCGTTATTCTTTGATGATTGTTTATTCTTGTCCGAACTTACCCAAAGAAAAAGTTCGTGCAAATTTGTATAGGAAATGAAAAAAATACTCTCTCAATTACTCTCTTAAATGCACAAAAATTGTTATGTGGAACGCTTTTGAGTAACTTTGTGCAAGTTCGGACTGTTTCGTTATGCATCTGGAACAGAGCTAATCTATAGTATATCTATAATTTAAACATATATCCTTGCATGTTTTTTTTCAGTATTTATTTATTGAATCTTCATATATTAAATATTTACTAATATTTACTTTTTGTCCTGCCAGTGTCAGACGAAAAAGATTTCGTCATCACGGTTTCTGTTCACATATGTAGGTTTTTATCGCTCATCTGATTATGTTAGTGCTGCAGTGTCTCTTCTCCTTAAGCGAGTGTGGCGACCATAATTTGAAATATTTCGAGCTAATGGATTTGGGTGCAGTTCCAGCCTTTTTAAATATTTTACTGCATATTTCGTTATCATAGTTTTTACTAGTGGCACATTGAGATAATTGTGGATATTTGAGTTTTTGACATACCAGGGAGCGGCAGTGATTATTCGAAGAAGTTTATTTTGGCGCCTTTGAATTTGTTCGATATTAGAAGCCGAGGCAGTGCCCAATAACTGAATACCGTAACACCAAATTGGATTTAAGATAGAGTTGTAAAGTAGAAGTTTGCAATCGAGACTAAGAACAGAAATTTTTTCAATAAGCCAATTAATTTGAATTGCTTTAAGTTTCATTTGAGTTAATTTAGCTTCCAAAGCGTGATCCATTTCGAGGCTCCCTACTTTTTTAAAGAAAAAAACACAGAAAATTCAAATTTTCGATGACTGGTAACTGGCGAATGACATGCTTGATGTTTTCTCCAAGGCCTGAATCGAAGCGGGTTTGTCCGCATAAACTTTAAACTTTACATATCCCCACAGGAAAAAGTCTAACGGTGTGATATCTCACGATCTTGGTGGCCAATCGACCGGCCCAAAACGTGAAATTATGTGCTCACCGAAGTGTTCTCTCAATAAATCCATTGATTAATGCGATGTGTAGGAAGTGGCGCCGTCTTGCTGAAACCAAATGTCGCCGAGATCACAAGCTTCAATTTCAGGCAACAAATAGTCGGTTATCATGGCACGACAACGGTCGCCATTGACGGTTACGTTCGCACCGGCATCATTTTTGAAGAAAAATGGACCGATGATTCCACCGGCCTACAAACCACACCAAAGCGTTGTTTTTTCTGGATGAAGTGGCAGTTGCTCTTCGTCCCAAATTCGTCAATTTTGTTTGTTTACAAACCCATTGAGCCAGAAATGGGCCTCATCGCTGAAACAAATTTGCCTCGAAAACGTCGGATCTTCTTGGAACCCATACAAGGGCCCATAGAGCGAAGCGATGTCGCTTGGGAAGGCGTAAGTCTTTCCATTATGAAATGCCAAACAATACTAAACAAAAA
This sequence comes from Pollenia amentaria, assembly GCA_943735925.1. Taxonomy (NCBI): domain Eukaryota; kingdom Metazoa; phylum Arthropoda; class Insecta; order Diptera; family Polleniidae; genus Pollenia; species Pollenia amentaria. The sequence goes on along the minus strand of OX031006.1, from coordinate 3,819,961 downwards.
TAACACGACAGCATGACACGACTCACACGTAATCTGTCAAAAAAGGCTATTGAAAAAAGTATCTCTACTTGAAAGTTAAAATCTGGTTTTAGTATTAAAACTATTAACAGCTGATTTTGTGTTCACATTACATGTTTGGTTAAATCAGGTTTTAACTCTAAAACAGTAACTAATAATGCTATCATAATACAATTTGGTACGTCAAAGATTTATAGGACTAAAAATCACACTATTAAATTTCCTGAAGCTCGGTCCATAATTTACCATGTGATGTCCAATATTGCATTGTATTTAACAAACACACAAACATGTATAAAAAAATTTATATTCAGTGAAAATAGATTGTAACGAATAAAAATTTATTAAAAATAAAATATGAAGTGTATTTTTAGAAGTCACTCAAATCAAAGAAATAAAAATTTAAAAATATAATGTATGCTGAAAATAATAAAGAAATCAATAATTAACTGGAAAGCAAAAAAGAGCATGTGGTGTTTCATTAACCGTTAATAATAAATGAGGAACAACCATCATATGCCGATCCTGCAACTGATCCTGACAAACTGAGAAGAAGGAAGATCCTGCCAAACATGAAGAAGGAAGAAAATAATAGATTAAGTATAAAAAAAATATAAACAAAAATATTTATTTTTTTTTGATCAGAAAGTGCATGGGCATGTCTGACAAATTAATATAAAATATATAAAAATGAAAAAAATTTTGAAAAGTGCAGGAAGTGCATGAGCATGTCTGGCATACCAAAATTTCACTAGTGCTAAAAAAAAAACAATTATAATATATATAGAAGGTTATTCATTCGGTTTATAACTACCCGATTAACTGATCGGTTAATTTTAAATTGGCTATTTTCGATTAACGATTAAACCGGATAATTGCAGTCGATTAAGCAATGTAGCGAAATTTTAATTTTTTATAGTATTATAACATATTTTTTTGTGTTTTTAATAATTTTTTACGTCTCATATACAAAAGGTATGTGCTTAGAAAAACATTTTCATACAAACAAAGAAGGTGTTCAGTAATCTTCATTTTAAATAAGTGTTTGCTGTCAACAGCTTTTCGTATGTATGTGTTTAGTTATTTGTTTCTTCTCATACTTTCTCATAGCAATCTTTTAACAGAATTAACCGAAGCAATTAGAAGTGTTAAATATTTTTAAAATTAAGACAGGACTCTAATAATATGGAAGATTTTATATGTTTAGAGAAATCCAGGAAAATGACTGAGAAATTAGATATTCTGTATTACCAAATAATAAATAATTTATGCATTTTTATTTATTGAAATCATTTAATTTATAAAAAAACTTTAGCAATCGGTTAACCGATTAATTACAAAATTAACGGATTAAGCAACAACCACGGTAAATTAATCGAGCGATTAATCGATTAAACCCTAAGCCCGATTAAATGAATACCCTTATATATAGTAAAGATTTTTCTTTGAATTTGGTTGTCGATTTGGTTTTGCTAGTGATGTCGGTGATATGTTGTTGATGAATGGAGCAACCGTTGGAGGAAATAATAAGGGAATTACGTGCCGCAGAGAAGAGAAGAGCGGAATTATTGGAACAAACCAGTGATAAGATCGTAAATTAAGAAGCAAAAGTTGGCCCAAAGCCCAGTTCCATTAAAATAAGACTAAAAACACCTTATGAACCAAAAATGACCACCATAGAATTACCAAAAATCAAAACAAAATACAGCTCAGTGTATTGAAATCCGAGCTAAGTTATACGGTTTCTGAAGATAGGAAAGAAGCCATTGGAAAAGGGATTAAAGTCACGAAAAAGCAAATAAGATAATTTAAAAAAGAAAAACGAGCAGCACGACAACTAAATTCAACGCCCCAACTCAGAAACACAAAAGAAAACAAATCAGGAGGCGATCTGGTGAGATCTGGTGTCCTGCAAAACTAAATGGACAGGCAAAGGCTAAATATAAAACTAATCATTAACAAAAAAAAAAAAAAAAATATAAAAGATTTTAGGTTTGTAGCAGGTTTATGAAATTAATTTTTTATGAAAATTTGTTTAATAAACCTTTTATTAATCAAAAATATTTTTTTATGAATATGGGGGTAGATGTATACATAGAAGATAAAAAATTTAGAACAATATAAGAAATTCTTTTAACATTCAGAAATTCTTTTTACTACTAGTGTCAAAATTAACGTCGATTTTAAATGAAAATAGATGTATTCCAAACCATCAATTCAGTTTTAGAAGAAAGCTCAGCACAATTGAACAAACTCATCGAATAGTAAATGTCATAAGAAAAGCCTTTGAAGAAAAAAATATTGCTCAGCACTCTTCATCGATGTGTCTCAAGCTTTTGATAAAGTCTGGCATGAAGGCTTGTTACATAAATTGCAGCAAAACTTACCAGCAAATATACACAAGCTGTTATAAAGCTACTTAGTCGGTCGCCAATTTATCATTAAAGAAGGCGATTTTAACTCTGGAGTGCCTCAATAATCCCACAAAAATTATAATTAATTTATACTTCGGACATTTCCACAAACAGCTACACCCAAACCTCAATATTTGCAGACGATACAGCTTTTCTAAGCGTACACGAAAGCTGTCAAGAAGCATCTCTTACTTACAGGATCATATATTTGAACTGGAAAAGCGGTTTAAACAATGGAGGATAAAGATAAATGAGCAAAAATACTCACATAGAACATTTACATTGCGTCGGGAAACATGCCCCCCTATTAAAATCAATAACCAAATAATACCCCAACACTTGCCTGTAAAATACCTCGGTATACAACTATGTAGATCTGCGTTTATCGTGGAAATGGCATATCGATGCCTTACTTTCTCAACCTCGTATCTTAAAAAAATACGGTTTTGACTTTTTCATATAAAACGATTGATATTTTTGTGTTCTATTAATGAAACAACTTATTATTTCAATACTTTGTCTCAATTCTGTAAATACTAATAAATTATTGAAATAATAAGTGTTTCATTAATAGAACACAAAAATATCAATCGTTTTATATGAAAAAGTCAAAACCGTATTTTTTAAGATACGAGGTTGAGAAAGTAAAGGTACGGTCAGATATGGCAAACATTTGCCGAAAAACGTCAAATATTTGTTTGCCGTAATGTGACCACAAAATATTTATTTGCGACAAACAGGAAAACAGCTGATTTTGGGCTAATAAATTTGTTTGGTGTCAAACAAAAATGCTTTTAATGTGACCACTCAAAAACAAATATTTGCCTGTATTTTAAGCAAACAAATATTTGTTCTTACAATTATTTTGTAAGAGCAAACAGTAGCAAATAACTGCTGTTGGGAACAACTTAAAAAAAAAAATACCACTAAAATCAAATAAAAAAACACAAAGTATTGTAATAATATTTTTGTAAAATTTAACATTTATCTAATTTATTTATTAAAAAAACACATGATTTTGGAATTACATTAAATTCGTTTTTGATTTTCAGTATTTTTTGTTGTTGTAGCCAAATCGTCGTGCGGTTACTGCCTTGGATCAAAGATAAAAAAGTTATCTAATCTATATATATAAAATTGTAACGTTACTGATTCACTCACTGATTCATCATCGCACAGCCTAAACGACTGAAGGTAAAAACTTGAAATTTGGACCAGGGCTATCTCTCCCCAAATCGATCACAAAGACGGGATTTTTGGAATTCGAATGTTTAGGGGGTAAAAACGGGTAAATTCGGTAACCTTATATCTCTAAAACTAAAATTTCATACTTATCGTTGTTCTTTAGAAAAATAAGCGGACAGGTGTCTGGTACTTTTTGGAAATTCAGCCCTTTAACGGAGTAAACGGGTAAAACCTGTATTTTGGTACTTTTTTGTCACCCCACCTATCTTTTAAACCCATAATAAGAGAAATAAGGGTTATATCACATTTGAAACTTATCTAAAAAATCCAAATACAAATTTCGTACTTTTTCGAAATTCGGACGTTTAAGGGGTAAAAAGCGTAACTATTTTTGGTACTTTTTTACAAAACATTGTTTTTATTTATTGACATAGACGTATTAAATTATGGGCTCCCACTACAATATTTAAATTTTTTATGCTTCAATGGGGAGAAAAAAGTACAAAAAAGGGGAAATAGGGAGTAAACGGGTAAAATCTGTATTTTGGACTTTTTTGTCACCCCATCTATCTTTTAAACCTATAAACATAGAAATAAGGGTTATATCACATTTGAAACTTATCTAAAAAATCCAAATACGAATTTGGTACTTATTCGAAATTCGGACATTTAAGGGGTAAAAACCGTAACTATTTTTGGTACTTTTTTACAAAACATTTTTTTTTAGTCAAAAATTTAGTACTTATTGTTGTTCAATAAAAAAAAAAATAAGCGGACAGGTGCTTGGTACTTTTTTGAAATTCGGCCTTTTTGGGGAGTAAACGGGTAAAACTTGTATTTTTAAACTTTTTTGCTATGCCATCTATCTTTTAAACCAATAAACATTAAAATAAAAACTATATCACATTCATAACGTATCTAAAAAATACAAATAAAAATATGGTACATTTTCGAAATTCGAACGTTTAAGAGGTGAAAATCGTACCTATTACAAAGTAGCTGGTTAAAACCTAGAAACATAAACTTTGGCGTAATATGTCCACGAAAGAAAAGGAGATGCTAACGAAGTAGCAGGTTAAATGCTAGTTATTGTATAAAACCATTTTTTGAGTAATTACCATTTTAAGATTTCAAAAATGGATTACGAAATATAAAAAGAACACTGAAATCATATATGTATAATCGATTTTAAACTCAACCTTTCAAAAATGTTTAAGCAATTTCACACGATATTTATTTTGCGGTGGGTTTGTCAGATGTAAAGTCCATATGTAATTTCACATGTCTGTCAAAATTGACAATTACAGAAGGTTAATCATTTTTGCTTTAACACGTGCCTTTTTGGTTTCACCTGACATAACATAAAAACATTCATATTAGCAAACTATTTACTGATTTATATTTATATTCACTTTTTATTGTATTTTAGTTAATTAAAAATTTTGTTTTTTTTTAAGAATATGTGTAAGTAAATATATTTTAATATATATTTGCTTCCACAAACAGACGACTTGCAAAACAGCTGATGTCAGATGGTTTGCCAGATCAAAATAGAACACGCTCTAATTGAAAGAAATTCCTCTATATTTTCCATCACAATTTGTATAATAGTGTTTTGGCAAATAAATTTATATATTTTGACAGTTTGGTCAAATATTTTGCTTCGGCAAATATTTTTTTAAGTGTGACCATATGGAAAACATGTTTGCTAATATGTGTGTTTGCCGCTATTTGACATCTGTTCGAGCAAACAAATATGAGCAAATAAATGTGCGCAGTGTGACCACAAAATGAAACCTACATTGTTTTGAAAAAAAATTTGCCAAATAAAGGCAAACATATTTGGGGCTAATATTTGCCATATGTGACCGTACCTTAAGGCATCGATATATATATATAATAAAAAAGTTTCACATGGAATGACAAACTTAGTATACCCTCATTCACCCCTAGTGGTGGAGGGTATAAAAAGAGTTTAAAGTCAAATAAGGAGCAGTCTCATATACAATTAGCATCAAGGTTACAGGAGGAGTAGGAGTCGCACTTAAACAATTTCAGCGCTTGGAGTCGGAGTCGGAGTTATTATTTTTTTCGGACGACTTCACAGCCCTAATAAAAACTATTCGCACTGTTTATAAAGTGTTCATGTTTTATTACAAATTGAAACAGTAAGATGTGTCCCGCTCACAAAAATACTGCTGAGATCGGAAATCGTAGCTTATAGATTTATACCAAAATATATAATTAAAGACGAAATTTGTTAATTACGAGCAGGTCATAGTATAAATAAAACAAGTCCTCCATAAGTACCTTATTAAAAATTCTGTGACACGTTTACGTGGACGAATTGATTTATCTAATAATAGCGAAGAAACTAAGCGGTGAATATTTTTACCTTGTATTTATATTGGCACTCATTTGATTATTCAACGGTACCATCACATTCAACAAGAAACTTGTTTAAATTAAATTTGTCAGAAATTTTACATTTCTCGCCTGAGATCAGCATTTAAAAAAACCTTATAAATGTGCAAGAATTTTAATACCTTACCAGTAATCCCTGAAATGGCTAGTCTACCAAAGGATGGTCTTTCGTTTAATCAGAGACCATTTTTTTATGTTGGCCTTAAAGATACCACTCGAGACTGGTTTTCGCAAATATGGGGTTTCGGGATTCCTCGATTTTTCGGGATTTGGGGTTTTTGAAAGTTAAAAGATAAATGCTTTATATTGTTACGTTACTGCCTTTTCAATAACGTTTTTGGTTTATTTCCTTTATAATAAACCTCTTGAGTTCTTTTATTGCAACTTTAATAAAATAAATAAAACACTTTACTTTATAGCTGTACTATAAACTATTCACGCCACTTTATTTAGAACTTAGTCAATTATACCACTTATAATTGCGATGTACACACTTAAATAATCGTACTAATACTGATTATCGATGCCAACCTTCGCGAGTATTTATACTCTGTTCGCTAACATCTAGATGTCTCTAGATCATTCTACTCGGCGAAATGTCTGTAACATTTTCGACATTTCTGGGCGAATCGAGATTTTATTATCTTACAGCGAATATCATTATGCATTAACACTGTGGCCGAATTTAAATTGATTTATACATCAATAAACTAAAGCATACTTTTTGGGTTAAAGATAATCTCAACACTATTATGTTATACATTTATCTATAATAATCATAACATTACATTTGTACTAGAAAATTCTGTACAGTGGGTTTACATTAAAAATATGCGAAACTTATACAATAACATTTTAAACTAATAAAATTACTAATAAACTAAACTTATTCTTAACTAAAGTTACTTTCGTAACACTGCCCCCCACTTAAGCCTGTTCGTCCCGAATAGGCTCAGAATCACCTCTTCCATAAGGGGCTAATCGTTCCAAATGAACAACTTTCATTTTTGCCCTTGGAGTTCACCGCCCGATCATATCTGGACAAATTAGTGCTCACACGTTCGTACTTACGAGGTTCGTAAGGACTTCTCCGCTCCAATGAAGGTACCTCATTATCTTCCTGTACATTAAGTGCACCAGAGTTGAAATGCTGGACAAAACTTATATCTGTTGTTCCCCTGGCTGCAACACACTTTTTGCAGCTTAATATCCAGTCAGTAAGTACTCCAATTTACTTAGCTGTCTTACATAAGCAACCGCTTTTCCACGTTTATCAATTTTTCTGCGAGCTGACGATTTCGGACGAGTACAAGCGAGAGACTGTCCCACACGAGCCTCGCTTCCATACCCAACATCAAGGGGTATTTCAACATCACCCAAATACATGATGTGTTTTCTCATATCCAGACTTATGTTTTGACGAATCATAAAATCTGCGCCAATCAGTACTTCGTCTACAATGTCAGCCACAAGAAACTCATGAAAAGTGACTATATCAGCAATTCTTAACACCACACGTGTTTTTCCATAAACAGTCGCAGGCTCACCTGTTGCTGTTCGCAAGCTTACTCCGCTTAGTGGTTCGACAGCTCCGCTCACTAAGTCAGGCCTGATAATTGAAAATCCTGCACCAGTGTCGATAGTCAAAATGCGCTCTTTGCCATCGATGCAACCACATGTTGTAACACTTCTATTGTTCTTTTGCACTACCAAATTTATTGTCGAGTCCTCAGATGCGAATGGTAGCACTCCCTCCATACTTAACGGCGACTCCTGTGATGACTGATAATTAGCACGCTGGCTGTTTATTGGCGGTGACGCTGATCTTCTTAGCTTTCTTGGTGCTCTACAGTTTCTCTGCATGTGACCAATCTTTCCGCAGTTATAGCATTTTAATTTAGTTCTACTTTGCTTCTCGCTTAAAGCTTCCATAACTGCCTCTTTTATATCCTGCACAATATCCCTTTCACAATTGGTGGTCACATCGAGCCTTCGCACCTTGCCTACTTGTGGTCTTGAAATAATTCTAGCGGTTTCCTGGGCTAGGGCAAATGAAACAGTCTCTGCAAAGGTAGACTTTTGTGACGTACATACCGCAATTTTTATATCTGCATCCCTAATACCGTTTACAAATGCCTCAGTTTTGAAGTGATCCAAGAATGAATGACTCTCACCAGGATAGGTAAGCTGCACCAACCGCTCAATCTCCAGTGAAAAGTCCCGTAATGTCTCATTAGCCTTTTGCATTCGCCACCATATATACGCTGCAGTGCCATCATCACGTCATCATAATTGTTTCTGCTACTTACTGGTACACTTTCTAGAATTCCAGCTGCAGTCCCCTTTAGTGCAAGAATTAACTCTATGGCCTTTTCATCACTGTTCCATGCATTTCTGTTAGCAACTGTATCAAACTGGAACTTAAAAACATTAAATGGAACACTACCATCAAAACAAGGGGCCTTTACTCTGCTAGAAACTTCTGGTATAACCCGCACCGCTGCCTCCTGGAATTGAATGTTATTAACTATTGCTTCCAGATGGTGTAGTTTTTCATCAAAAAACCGTGACTTGTGTTATTACATCCGTGACTTGTGTTCTTACATCAGACAGCTTATGGTTAAATTCTATTTCCATTTCATTTACTCTTTCATTTATTTCACTGGAAATCTCCTGAAGTTTCTCGTTGGTTATTCTAGAATTCTCTTGCATTTCAGCTAGAATTGTACTCGTTTTCTCTTTCATTTCTCTAGAAGTTTCATCAAGAATAGCTCTGGAATTTTCATCCATTTTTCTAGAAGTTTCAGCCAGAAATATCGCTCGAATTTTCTTTTATCATCATTACCATGCTTCTGGAATTATCGTCCATTTTTCTAGAAGTTTCATCAATTTTTCTAGAAGTTTCATCCAGCATAGCTCTTGAACTTTCATCTATTTTTGCCATCATAGCAGCAAACATCGTGTTGAAATCCATACTGCTGGCCACTGCACGTGTACATACCTCTATTTCTTCTTTATCCTCAAATTCGTGGTTACCAATGTCGATATTGCGACGTTCGAATTCATCTATTAACCTCTTCTGCAGCTCTGCTTTATTTCCTGCAGTTGGTAGATCTAACTTGCTCAACTCTTTCTTGAGCTGATCCACTTTAAGTTCTTTAAATTTTATTGCTGTCTATTTTTTTATTTTTTTCTAATTTATTTTATTTTTATTTTATTTTATTTCTGCAATCCCACTTCTGACACCAATTGTTACGTTACTGCCTTTTCAATAACGTTTTTGGTTTATTTCCTTTATAATAAACCTCTTGAGTTCTTTTATTGCAACTTTAATAAAATAAATAAAACACTTTAGACACTTTACTTTATAGCTGTACTATAAACTATTCACGCCACTTTATTTAGAACTTAGTCAATTATACCACTTATAATTGCGATGTACACACTTAAATAATCGTACTAATACTGATTATCGATGCCAACCTTCGCGAGTATTTATACTCTGTTCGCTGACATCTAGATGTCTCTAGATCATTCTACTCGGCGAAATGTCTGTAACATTTTCGACATTTCTGGGCGAATCGAGATTTTATTATGTTATACGTTTATCTATAATAATCATAACATTACATTTGTACTAGAAAATTCTGTACAGTGGGTTTACATTAAAAATATGCGAAACTTATACAATAACATTTTAAACTAATAAAATTACTAATAAACTAAACTTATTCTTAACTAAAGTTACTTTTGTAACAATATAGATATTTATTAAAAAAACGTTTTTAAATGTGGTTTACAAACAAAAGTTTTATAATTCATTTAATATTACAAAGTTAAATATAATTGTGATTTGTTCTTAATGAATGATTTATTTAATAATGATAAAAAAAGAACGTACGATTTCCAACAATGTTTTAATTGATTCAATTAAAAAATAATTAACATGAAATCTTTGGGCAAACTTTGTAGAAGTTTTGGAACAAGAGACTGAGCTCCAAAATACTAAGGAGCGACAACAACTAACGGTGGAGGATTTTATATATCTATAAATAGCGTCTAATTAAAATCACTTTTGGCGCTTCCTCTTGGTCTGCGAAAAATAGGCCCACAACCCGTGTTGCCAGTGAAATTTCGAGAAAGATACATTTTAGTTTCCAAAAAGACACACTTTTTCCTAAAAATATATGTACATATTTAAAACAATTTGAAAATTTATTTTAATCGTTTAACATTTATTAACATAACATTTTTATTTCATATTTAATGAATATTGTAAAGAAAATGATATCATATAAATTAATTTTTAAATTTATTTAAGTCATAAATATTAGGTATGCAATTTTAAAAATACAGTAAGCAAACTTTAAAATAAATTATATGTAACTATCTTTGGATGTTATCAAAACAAATTAATTTTTGTAAACATTAATATACGAGTTAAGGCGTTTATACTAAGGCGAGTAATCAAAAAGTTCATATAAATTTTTCTTCTAAAATTTCATCTTAACACACTTACAAAAGAATAAGCAGACCACAGAAGAACTTAGAAAACCTAACAACAATATACATGTTAAGGCCGGTATTCACTATTCTAAAGGATAGTGAATAGTCGCACGATATGTCAAAAAAAATCGTGTGTGCTCATAATGTTTGACAGTGTGGCTTAAAAATGAATTGAGTGACAGATTTTTTGACAAGTCTGTCCGACATGCAAATGTTTATGAAAATTTTCATAAAATGATAGATTATATGCGATCAGAGTTGCATTTTCTTGTAAAGTATATGAGTCATTTGAGTTTGCATCTTTTTTGTGGGATAGTGTGGCATTGACAGCAGATTTTGCAGACATTTTTTATGTCGGATAGAATTCCGTCAGATTTTCGTGTGAATGAATCGTACGATTATGTAGGATAGTGAATACCGGCAGGTTATAAAGAAATTAAAACTTTAAAAAGTTTTTGTCAGAGACGGAAAGTTTAATGTTTTATTTCTATACAATTTGCGTACAGATTCAAAAGATACGAACAATGTCAGGATTATACATAGTACCTGAAGTCATCAAAAAATACGAAAAATGTATCTTTCCTATCCTAATGTCATCACTGCCCAAAACACTAGTCATATTTTGTATTTTAATTTTATTTTACTTCTTATTCACTTTAAATCACTTTTTTGTTCGTTTTTTCCATTGTTATATATATTTAAATTTGCTAAACTGTCAAAATAGCATTATCGATAACTTTTTGGCAACTAAACAATGTTGCCCTACCTAATGCCCATTTCAAATGTCAGTTGCGCTGCTTTCTTAATCGACCCAAAAGTTTTTAATTTACTAACGGAAAACTCTTCGAGATTTTTTTGTTATTTCATTTAAAAAACTGTGTTCATAATTAAAAAAATTTAAGTATAATGAAAGACAGTAAATATTTTTGTAATTATTAATTCTTTTGTGCTTAAAAGTTTTATTTAATTTATTGCAGGTCGAATACAACAACACCTGAACAGTAAGAAAAGCTGTCAAATTTATTTGGACAGTTGCTAAATTTATTGTTATTTCAGTTGCCATATTTAAACATAATACATTTGTAGTTGCTGCTAATATTTTTAAAGTAAAGAATAAGAATTTATAAAATGCTTGTGTGTTTTAAATTTATGAATGTATGTATGTATATATGTATATAATTCATTAATTTTAGATTTCAAAATGCTAAAAATAACAACTCGAAAACAGTTTGAACTTTTAATCCATGAAGTGGAAAATGATAGTCAAACCGATTTTGGTGTTCTCTCTTTTGGGGAAACATAAGCCAGCACTGAAGCTACTTGGAAGCGTATCGCAGATAAATTCATCAGATTCGGCAACGAGTGTAGGTACATTAAAAGGCAGAGTAAATATGTTTGGTCCCGATTGAACAGGCTGCAGCGGAGCTTTTACAGATGCACTGGCATTAAATCCTAAAGGACATGTTTTTTGGACAATCTAATCTAAAATTTTGGAACAAAAGACTGAGCTCCAAAAAACTAACGAGCAGCAAGAAGAAACGGTGGAGGCTTAGATATATCTCTTATATAGCGTCTAAAGTTTTCCGCCTACTCTTGGTCTGCGAAAAATTTTATTTTATTTTATTTAACTTTTTATTCACTTTGAATCACTTTTTGTTTGTTTTTTTAATTTGTTATATTTATTTTTAGTTGTCAAACTGTCTAAATAGCATAATCGATAACGTTTTGGCAACTTAACAGTGTTGCCGTACCTAAAACAAATTTAAATGTCAAAAAGCAACGCAACTGAAGTTGTGTTGCCATCCGTAATCGACCCATTAGTCTTTTTTTATTTACCTATCACTGTTTTTGCGCTAAATGTAACTCTTTATTAAAATGTTTACAAAATTGCTTAATTTTTCCGATCCGATTTTATACGTTTTATAGCAAATATTGACTTCTTTTTCTTTAGATTCAGTTTTTTGTTAAAATAATGGAAGTAACGGTATGCCTTACTGCCAACCCGATACTCAAAAGCATATTATTAGCATATTGAATTTGAATTCAAGTTAAAATTAATAAAACTCAAGTAGAGAAATTTGTATACCATTCATCACTACTAGTGGTGAATGTGGGTATACTAAGTTTGTCATTCCATGTAAAACTTTTCTATTATACATCTAAGACCCCATAAAGTATATATATTCTGGCTCCTTTAGGAATACAAAGCCGATTTAGCCATGTCCGTCTGTTGAAAACATTCTCACTTTCGAAAAGCGCAAAAGAATTAAACAAACTTGGTGTTAAATTGCTTGTAGTTATCCTAGCAGTTTGGGATTGAAGTCCAGCAACATCGGTTCAGTAGGGCCAGAGCTATAAATCAAAATGTGAAACCACCCTAAAATATTTTAAAAATTTAAGCATAAACGGTGGAATGATGTACGGAATGATATAAGAATTTGCACAAATACGTTTCATATGACTAGAAATTATACAGCTAAATTTCGTGAAGATCGGTCCATAGTTTACCATATGCTTTCTATAAACCCTACTAACGGAAAACAGTTTAGTACGCCTAAAACCGTAATAAATAATGCCATCATAATTAAATGTTGTACATCACAGGTCTAAAGGACTAGAAATCGCACTGTCAAATTTCGTGAGGATGGGCCCATAATTTACACTAGGCCCAATATAAACCCTACTCCCGGAAAACAGCTTAGTACGCCTAAAACCGTAATAAATAATACTTTCATAATAAAATTTAATACTTCACAGTTTTATAGGACTAGAAATCACACTAATAAATTGAGTGATGGTCGGTTCATGATTTACCATAGGCCGTATATAAAGCCCACTTTGGGAAAATAATTAGATTCGCCTAAAACCGTAGCAGATATAGATATTGCGGTAAAAATTTTTCCAACATAGCTTCATATGGCCAGAAAAAATTTCATGCAATTTTGTGGTATACGGTCCATAGTTTACCTTAGATTCCATATTAAACAGCCTTCTGAAATTCACTGTAAACGCGAAAACTAATTTCGCTGCTGTATTGAAATTTATTCTAATTTTTGTTTCTTAATACCAGAAATCACCCTACAGAATTTTGGGATGATTTGTCCATAATTTTCCAATATAAATTCACCTCGGGAAAATCATTTTAGTTCGGCTAAAAATGTTACGAATCATGATATTTTACTCAAGCTAGTTCAAATTTCTAAAAAGAAAAGCATAAAGCTTTCTGATTGCCGGTCAATAATTTAATAAAGGTCTAAACCGCAACCAATTTTACAAGACTTATTTGCTCTAACTTGGCTTGTGATAAGACCTTAAGCCTCTACAAGCTCCTAAAAAAAAAACAACTTACCAAACCTTGAACATTTTATTGAGGTTTTACCAGAAATTTTATAGGAACGATGTAGTAAAAATTATCAAAATAATTGTGGTTAAGGTAAAAGTGTACCAGTTTTCAAAGACAAAAGAAGAAATTTAATATATACCTATGGCAAATATTAAAATTTAGGCTTACCCGATTTCGTTGTTGAAAAAGCCAAATATTTGAATTAAAAACTTACAACGAGATATGAAAACTTTCCGGCACTCCTACAGTCAAAGTAGGCTGTACATTGTGATCGAAATTTATAATTACAAGTTTCGAAGTGTAAACTCTAATATCGCACCAATATTTTTTTTTTAAATACAAAAATAGAGTTTTTTTCCGAAATACATATACATCCCTCTGTGCTATGGTGCAAACCTAAACGGTCAAGAATTTAACGACAGATTTTTATTATTCTGTTTTGATTTTATGCTCTGCTCTTTAATATTTTATTTCGTTTTTATGCAAAAAAGTGTTGAAAATAATATTGTTTCTTCAAAAACACGAAAAAAATTTTAAAGTATCGTCGTATCGACAGTAAAATATCATCGATATCGATATGTATATCGGCAAACCTTAAATAACGTCGATACATCGATTTTCGTAACATTCCTAGTTGAAATACCTTTTTTCTCGTAAGAATCTATAGGTATTTACTGCACGTTTTAACCATATTCTACTGTATGTTGCTTTCGTTATTTACAACGTTTTAACACTTCTTAAAAATTAAGAGAATTTATTTTTAAAGAATTAAGTTTGCCAAAGTGAGCGAGCGCCACGTTCTTAATGTGCTGATATAGCGTTGTATATGTGTACGAGAATGTTGTTGTGTAAGTGGGCTGTTCATAATATAATTTATTTCACATTTTGTTTTATTTGCTGCTTATACAAGATCCCCCAAAACAATCCAGTAACCAGCCAGACGAATAATTTTAGTCGACTTATAAGTGCGTTAGAGTTAACACGTTATCGGCTCACTATCTGTTGGTGAGAATCCTTAAGTAGAATTAACGTTTGGCATGATTCTAATTGAACTAATACTTTATATTTGTACATATTTATAATAAATTATAAAAATATATTAAAATAAAACTGCGAATTAGATTTTCAATAAGTGTTCCTTAGTATTTTTTTGCAATTAAAACTGGTTTATTTTCTAAAAAGTTCCCACTACAACTTCATTAATTAAAACAATAAAAATAAAAAAATACGAGTATAAAAAGATACAATTGAATCTTGAAGTTCATTGAATTAAAAAAATGTTATATATCAAATAAATAATATATTGTGTACATACAAAAAATGTGAAATATTAATTAATTTACAAAACAAAAAAAAATGTTCGTTACATTTCCATACAGATACGAAATACGCACAAGTACCCAACACACAGAAGAAACACGAATAAGCCAAGTCTAAAAAAACATGGCAGTAGATTATGTGTTAGAAGATTTAATGGGCAAACTAGGTAAGACAGATACAATACAAATTACTAATCTCCACACATATCACATCATTTACATTTACACTGTCTGTCATAATAATACGATGATAACAGTTATAAAATTGTAGTCTCCCAAAACAAACAATCAAAAACTAAGGAGCAGTTATTCACAGTTATCAAATGTTTCACGTCCTATACTTAGCCATTACTTCTTTTAAAAATTTTGTTTTTGTAAAACGTTTGCAAGATCAAACATCATTAACAGTGTTTAAATTTCATTATATAAAAAATTATCTTTTTGCAAATAAAGTTTAGTAAATCAATAAAATTTGTTAAAAATAAAGCTTAAGTTTAATCAATTTAGTGGTCATACAACATACATACCTTTAATAGTATGCGGATCAAAGGCTAGTTTACACTATTACACTTTGTATTAATACATGTCAAAAACTCAAGTAATATGTAAAAGTGTAACAGTGTGAATTAAATGTGTTATATAACTGACAAGTATTAAAAAAAAAAAAAAAAATTTAACATTCCATACGACTTTATCGTTTTTTGAAATTTCTAAACAATAATACTTTTCATTTGATCAGGATTGCTTTTAACAAAAGCATGATTAAAAACACAAACTGTAATGTTTAATTAGATTTTTTTGACAGTCGCAACGAAAATCATTAGATTTCTATCTCACAAAGTATAATGGACTACGTAAGACTTGTGTGATAGTGTGAACTAGCCTTAAGATGTTATTCCAAATATATGTACATACATCAATATGTATGCATATATGTATGTATATTGGCTATTTGTTATTATCATCACTCATTATGAACAAATCGTTTATAGTACATATTTTTGTGTTATCAGTTTTGAGTTTTATTTTATTTTGTTGTTATTTATACTCACATTACAATAGTGGAGAGGGTATTCTGCGTTAGTGCTGATGTGTGTAACACTAAAAAGTATTGGTACTAGACCTACCTTTTAGAATACCGATCGAATCAGAATCATTTTCTGAGTTGATCTAATGATGCCCGTCCGTCCGGCTGGTTGGTGTGAGTCCATGAAACCTTATGCGCAAAGTACAATTTGCAATTTTGAAGATAATTCGATAAAATTTGGAACATCCCTAGAGGGAAGCGAACTGACACCAAAGTAGTCCCGTGATAGGTCTTTGGTGGTAGAGACCGGCTCTAGTTCTAACACTTTATATGAATGGGTCCTATCACTTTTGCATAGGGTTGTCATTGTTGGGGGTCAATTAACACCTAACAGCCACCATTTGACAAGTCTCACATCTATTCTTATTGAACATGTTTACTGTTAGTTACTACAATGGAGTATTATTTCAAAACAATGTAGTATTATTTCAATAAAAAAAGTCCTAGAGTTAAATTTAAGCACCAAATTATAGAAAGTCCCAAAAAAATGTGTCACATCACCGGTGAATACTGTACTATAATTCATTATTTTTTCTACCTTTTGGTTCTTCATATACCAGTTAAATGATTGGTTCTCCTTTCACTGGTCATGAGTTCTTTCTTTTTGTACTTGTTCTATTTTCACAAATCCCAGTACCAGTCTATTGAAAATGGTGAGAATTAGTCTATAATTTCACATGGTCCCTATAAAAACTTTTTCCGCAATGGTCTTTGTGCCCATAAATTATCTAATTATAGTAGCATTTAGATTAAATTTGGCTCACAAATATGTTGTTGCAACAAAAATCGTCTTGACCATAGCTCCCAACAAATACCACTTCTGAATATAGCTTTAAGCGCGATAATTTCCTTATAAATCTTGGTATTGTTATACAATTTTGTAAAAAAAAAAAATAATAATGGAGAGAAAAATGTAAATAAAACACAACTACTTTTAAAGAAAATACTATGAGTTGGTAAAGCAGTTTACTATACCATATTACCAGCACATGTTGAACCACATTATCTGCATATTTTTGACAGTCGTGTCTAATGGGAATTGCAATAGTTTTATACCCCTCACCGAAGGTAAAAGGGTATACATATATAAGTTTGTCATTCCGTTTGTAATTTCTACAATATTGATCTTAGACCCTATAAAGTATATATATTCTGTGTCCCTATGAAGAGCGAAGTTGATTTAAAGATGAAATGGGTTCTCCGTAGACCCCAGATATGATGGGGACTTGGTAGTTATACATTTATGTCTCATATAGTCCGAAATTTTTTGCTATTGAAATTCAGACTGATCGGTAAACAAATATAAGCAAATAACCACGACTGCCTCTAATTATACACCAACATCCCTTGTTGTTCTTTCATTTTATTTTTATCTATGTATATCATAGTTTTCAAACTAAGTTCAAGCATATTTGTTATGAAAGCACAACATCCAAGAAAATGTGGGCAGGATTGGACAAGTAGGCGTGGCACTTTCCATACAAAGACAATGAAGATAAATCTGGCGAACGGCAAGTGGTTAAGCTTCCAAATAAGGAACAAACATCTTAGTTATCAATTCACAACATCCGAGGAAATGTGGCGGGATTAGACAAGTGGGCGTGACACAAAGTTGATTTATTTATATCTTAAGTACGGTATCTATATAATTTTCTGTTACTATTAAACTATATTGAAGGGTATATAATATTTGCCAGAGCCGAATATTGCGCTCTTACTTGTTTTAAATATCTCTCAAAATGTGTGTTTAACATTTTTCGCAAATGTATACGTGGAAGCTTAACATATGTAGCTTGTAGATGGGTTAATCATATTTTAATCGGACAAAATCTAAAAATTTGGCAGTCTACACACCGATAGGTACACCACATTACCCGCACTTACTCTAGGTCCCATATAAAACTCATCACTAAAATCACTGAATGTGTTTAACTAGGCAATATACTAAAGAACTCTTATATGATTCTTAAGCTCTTAACATAATTTTGCTGTGGAGGGGCCATAATTGCCCCAAATAGGGACAATCTCGATCAAACTGTGATGTAGGGTAGCATATGGTCAGGCTTGATCGACTATACTATCTTACTTGTTTTTTGTTTACATTTACTTTAAAAAATATTACAAAACTCACATCGAACAAATGCATCAAAATACATTAAAAACGAATTTAAATATTAATAATGTTTTATTTAATAGTTTTGGTATGGGAAGAAATAAATGCGGTGCTTATAAATATTTTATTATAATAAATAATTAGTATTGTGGTTATTTTGTTGAACTATTCATGGTTTTTAATCCAAATTTTTACTATTTTTAATTAGGCTTAAGTTCATTAAATTTAATTTTTCATTAAATTATTTTTATGAAGAAAGGAATTTTACAACATGGAAAATTAATTAAAATTGTTATTGATAATTTTCATTCTTGACTGACCTGGGATTCGAAGCCAGGCTGGCTGGCGTGTGATTCGAACCCAGGCGGCTGGTTACCCTGAATGAAAATTATCAATAACAATTTTAATTAATCTTCCATGTTGTAAAAATTCCTTTCTTCATAAAAATAATTTAATGAAAAATTAAATTTAATGAACTTAAGCCTAATTAAAATTAGTAAAAATTTGGATTAAAAACCATGAATAGTTCAACAAAATAACCACAATACTAATTATTGTTAAAGCTAAGGCACAAGCTCTATGTGTTCATTTGTCCTTCAAGTTGTGCTGAAAAATGTCAACAAGAAAAAAGAAAGACAAAAAACATGATAAACAAAAAAATGTACTTTGGACTTCAAGAAGAATTCTTGACAAAAGTACGGTAAAACAGAAGTAAGGAAAACATGTGAGATCAATTAAAAATGGATAATCATTCAATAAGCAAATTTCGATCTACCAAAGGTTAAAATACAATTTGGTTTAAGGATTGATGTTTGACTACTGACGTCAGCAGTCTTCGATGGCTGCGAGTGTAAGACGGCAAATCCCTTTGAGAAGACCTAGTGGTTGAGGTCGAAACATGTCAGGGTAACCAGCCGCCTGGGTTCGAATCACACGCCAGCCAGCCTGGCTTCGAATCCCAGGTCAGTCAAGAATGAAAATTATCAATAACAATTTTAATTAATCTTCCATGTTGTAAAAATTCCTTTCTTCATAAAAATAATTTAATGAAAAATTAAATTTAATGAACTTAAGCCTAATTAAAAATAGTAAATATTATAATAAATAATAATAATAGAAACAAGTAAAAGAGCAACGCCAAATCTTATATACCCTACACCATGGTTGGAACAAAGCAGAAATTTACATTTTAGCTCATCCACTTAGTTTGTTTTGCATGAACCCTATGTAGTAATAGACCGATTTGCTAAATTTTGTTATTAAATTCTTCTTATTAAGGAAATATATGAGTCAAATTTGGTCTATTTGGTCAAATGGTATGGGCGCTATCGTGTCAAAATCCTTTTCCAGGAAAATATTTGTATGGGCGAAATAATTGGTCGATTTCGCTGATTTTAAAAAACCAATCAAATTTTATACACTGAAAATATATGAGCTCAATTTTATCAAGCTACCTTATTTTGTATGTATCCTATTAACTCGGTGGGACACTTGTATGGCGGCCAGGTGAAAGAGTAGAAATATTTAGCTGATTTTCAATATTAAAAACCTCTTATATTAAAAAAATATTTGAGCCAAGTTTGGTCTTCCTTGCTCATATCGTCTGGGCGCTACTGTGCAACAACCATTATTTTGGGGGGAAGAAGGTAGATCATATATAGACCGATTTTGTTCATTTGCACTGCCAATATTCTACTAAGTTTCTTTAGTATGACAGTGAAGAAATTATAAGAAGACTTGAAAAATTAGGGTTTTTGGGGAAAACATTTATTTAAGTTATTTTAAGGAAGTTTTAATATTAAAAGCTATTTTTGGGAGCTACATTTGTATGGGAGCTCTGGGCAAATTTCGATAAGATGATTTAGGTTTTTGGGAGCAAATTTAATCTAAATGCCAACATAATATGCACAAAGACTCTACTTCGGAAATAAATTGCATGGGGCTATGTGAAATTAATATTTTCAATTGGCTTCGTCCTATGACAAAATGCAGATGGTTGTTTAAAAGCAACACGTTTGATATACAGATAGATATTTACAAAAAAAAAAAAAGAAAAAAAAAATCTATTATTCCGAATTAAACCCCCATTTTTTTTGTTCCGCTTTGAAAGTACCATTAAAAAATAAACAAATACCGAAATATGCTTTAAAAATTAGGAATATGCGCTATCAACTTAAAAATACTGTTCTTACTAAAATATGCAAATATATGTTGCAAAGGGTAGAATATGCAAAAATATGCATTAGAAAATCGATTCCAAATTTCATAAAAAGCTCGAAAACGAAAACATACATATATTGCTTCAGTCTTCATTTGTCGCACAATGAAAACATGCAATTGCGTGGATCCAATTTTTTTTCAAGAAATGTTTTTTTTTTATTTTTCTTACTTTTAAAAATTTTCTATTTATACATATGTACATTAAATTTTTTTTTTCCATACACAAATTAAAATTTTATAAAAATGCTAAATATTAAAAAAATACGTGCGTATAAATTAAGTTTCTTTAAAGCATTTGAAAATGCATACTAAAGTAGATGATATAAAAAAAATTTAAGTACTAGGGTGTAAAATGTTTCAGGTTCTATTGTTGGCGTTTAAAAATCCTGGAAATTTAACTTAATTTATAAGTTTAAAGTTAATTTAATGCGGCATTTTAAGAGCAAAATCGCTTATCTTTTAGAGAACAAATTTCGAAATAATTCAAAGAAATGTTTTCATTTATGTTACAAAATTCGCAGGGCTTGGTTTGTACTTTATACATACTTACTTATTTTTATTTTTCTGCGTTTACGTTTCGATATTATGGGATAATATTGGCAATAAAGGCCCCTTTACAGTACTGAGTATTAATGACTTGTCAAAAACTCTAGATAAATTCATAATGTAGGTATAATAGTGTAAAAATAGTTTGTTATAAAATATCAGAAAATACCTAATTAAATTTGACAGACGGCTTTCACCATTTTTTGAAATTTTTCTGAATAATAAGAATTTTTTGTTTTATCAGAGTTTGTGTTTTACAAAATCACAAGAAAAATAATCAGGGATAGAAAATTGGGTTTTGTTCACAAATTTTATTTAAATATCAATCAATACCCAATCAATGGCCAATAAATATATATGTATTCTACAATTAATAACTATGTTAAAGAAAAGATATAACAAAATAAAATGAAGTAAAGTATATAAAAAAAGAAATATGTATATACAATATATATGTATATTGATTTGATTTGGCTGCCCAGCTATATAAATATTGTCAAAAATTATGAGCATATAAAATGATAAATAATAAATTTATTCCCATAGCCAAAGGTTCACAAAAAATGAGAAAATAAAACAATTATCGATGGTCATAATTACAGTAGTCAAGAAGCTTTTTCTTATTAGAACAATAAAGAAATGCAATATGATATAAATATGTAAATATAAAATTTCGATAGTGAGCTAGTCTATCATTACGAGGGATGCGGCTTCAATTCCCGCCAGATACTCTGGTCTGTTTCATTACAACGGGCTAAAGATTCATATTACTATTACTATAACTTGGTTAATTAAGTTAGAATATATTTTGTAATTATGTTTGTAACTCCTAATAAATAAATAAAATAAATTTCAAGTGCTTTTTAAATAAATCATATATATCATATATACAGGAGAGCGGTTTTATGCAAAATCATGTTTTTCCCCTTAGGCCTGCTTATGACTTTATGAAACTATTAATTTGTTTAAAAATGGCATCGGTTTGTAAGAGCATACTTTTGCATATTTTGATAAAATTGCATTTTTTTTTTGCATATTATGTGAAAAATTCAAATTTCAAAAAAAAAAAATTTTTTTTTTGGAAAATAATGGCGCATACAAATATGGGATAGTTTTATGCAAATACATTTGCTTACATTGTTGTAGAAAAGTACACGATTATACAACAATGAAACAAAGAAAACAAGATAGCGCATTGCGCAGGTCTGTTAACTTGTTATTCTCATTTTGAGGTAATTTTTACGTCACTGTAGTAAAGAGATTTAAATGTAAACAAATATTCAGCATATCACAAACACATGTGTGTGTGATCATGTTTGTGCTCATTTACCACTATGATGTACATGCGCAGAAAACTAATGGGTTTTAAACTTTTTCCGTAAGAAGGTGACAGCCAATTTGTTCCGGCAGCTATTTATATAAACGACAGTTTTTTTACTGTGTGTGTTTTTAAAGACTATAAAAATCAAGTAAGAAGGTATAGTTGGTCATGCCCGACCATTTGATGCCTTACACTGCAGTGTATAAAGACACATTTTACATGCCTGACCACATCTAACTTCTAGTCTTTTTTCATTTTCTTCGTAATATTGCAAATTCCTTGCACAGTAGGTCGATTATGACGGCCATAATCACCCCGTAATGCAAGAAACGTGGCCACGTGTTAACCACTTCACACTTCAGATATTTAACAGTTGCAGCCTTGCCAGACCGGAAGTTTTGAAAACACTAATAGCCGTATTCATAACAAAAAGTTAGCCACAGTTTGTACACTACGTACAACGAGCTGCTAACTAGAATGCCGATTAAGCTTAGCAGCTTGTTAGCATAGAGTTTATTAATAACAAATTTTATCCTTCTGCTAACTTTCAATAAATCAACTCTGAATATTAATGATGCCACATTATAATTCTCAAAAATGCAACACGTTTTGCATTAATCATCGCTGGTTTTGTCATTTCATTTCATTTTTTTTTATTTTCCCTCTTTATATAAAAATTTGAAATGTTTTTAAATTAAAATATATTTAAAAAAAGGACTCTAAACTAAAAAAGTGTATTAAAAAAAAAACAAGCAAAATTATTCAACATAAAACAGCTGTTTATCACAAGTTGGCAAACGTTTGGCAGCTTGTTAACAAGAGTTTAGCAAATCGTTAGCCAGAGTTTGGTAAGTGTATTATGAATGAACTTTGTGCTAACTTCATGCCAAATTTTCGTTATGAATACGGCTGTAAATGGATAACCTTGTACAATCTATAAGCTTCAACAATTTGTTGCGCAAACAAATCAAAGTGATTTGCGAAGCTATAAATAAAATTAATGCTGTTGAAGGCGTCATAAAAAAAAAAATTGGATTTAAAAAAATTAAACAAATATGTACATATGTATGTATGTATTTAGCTGGTGCTTTTGCTTCAATACCTTGTGCTGATTCAGTTAAAGAAATATATTCCATTAAATAACAACAATCATTTAAATATGCGCCATTTACATCTGTTGGTATTGAAAGGTCTGTTTCAATGTACAAAAGCTTTCATAGACCAAAAAGATTGAGCTTTACATTCGAATATATGTATAAAGCAAATGTTACTTTAACATGTGAATGAATAAGAATAATTCTTTGAAGTTAGGAAAAATAGTCAAAAATTCAGAAACTGATGTATTTCGTAACGTTAAATTGAAGATTATTTAACTACATAATTTAATTGATTTATTTCCTAAAGAGCAAAAGATAACGATTATAAGCAATTGCGCTAGATTTAAGTTATTTACACCAAACGAAAGAGTAAAAAAATTGAGTTCCATCTCATCAAAAACTCAAAATGCATTTTAAATTACTATTTGCATACATATATGTATGCATATGTATATTGTATTTTAACTTTTTGTACCTTTAATTTATATTTTTCTAAAGCCACTTTATTAATATGTTATGTTTTTTGCAAAAAAAATTTCAACTGTTTTTGGTGCATATTTCGCGTTTTAAATGACATATTTTAAAGTATCTTCTTTGAGTGCATGAAGTCCTTATCCCTGCATATGCGTTTGCTGTTAAAATAATTTTACATGGTACACAAACGAAAAAAGTATGAAAAAAGTACAATCGGATCAACATTTCCACCCTTGAAGAATTTAACTACATAAAGTTACTGGTTCAAACTCTTCAAGCCTTAGCCGTCAAGTCCTGAGTTTACCTTCTTTCCTAAGTGCTGGTTCACAATGTTCAAGACATGACTGCGAAGTTTTAAACAGTTTGAACCAGCACTAAAAGCTCAAGACTTGACGGCTAAAACTTGAAGAGTGTGCACCAGAACAATCAGTGCCCTTATTCTATAACACCCGCGTCGAGAAGCTATTCGATTCAAATGTGCGAAACAGGGATGATAAATGATATTGCCAACAAAAAATATGTAACAAATATAAATTTTAGACATTGGGACAGGGTAAAAATAAGTTTACAAGAGAAACAAGTCCAAAGCTATTGTCTTAGAAATTAAGTTTCTTTTATATTTGGTATAGTGCTAAAAGCCCTTATATGGTGTTTGACCGTACTTCAAAAGTATTCAATTGTATACATGTATACATACAAGAAAACTAATTTAATCTTACACAAATAATGGATAATAAGAAACATAAAATGGTTTTTTTTAAGTATTTAGATCAAAGTGCGATTGATATAGGAAATTAGTTTTTTGATAAATTTTTACATAACTTTACTTTAATATAGATAAGGCATATCATATTTTCAAGTTTGAGACATAAACTTGATACAAAATAACATTTTTCGGTAGTGATTTTGTTTCATGGTTACTTCATGTAAATTTAACATGATTTTACAATAACTTGCGAACCACATTTTTTTCTTTTAAAATAACTTTAATTCATGTTAATTCAACATTCCAGTAAAATAAGAGCAAAATGACATTGATATTGAAATAACACCATGAATTGCGATAACAGTGAGAAGAAGCTTCAGAGACAACATATGTGTTTATTTTAGAAGTGTTTACAATCATACTTACCCCCTGAACTAGAGAAAAAGAAAGAATATTATAAATTATTTTCCTGTTGCACACGTTTCACAGAAGCACTTACAATTAAAAGACACCAGCAGAATAGGCCCTATATGTTTTCTTCATCATTCTGCTTAGAAAATTTGATGTATTTAACTAAATAATTATAACAAATGAATACGGGAATTTTTCTTGTTTTTATAAATTACTAGCTTAACCCGGTGCGCTTCGCTACACTGACCCCGCACATTTTTATATTGAAATTTATAGTTTACTATAATAGTAGCTTTAACCACGTTTGAAGACTCTCCCTTTAATAGTTCTTCAGTTGAGCGATATTTAATGTATGCATCCTATGGGAGGTATTTCCCCCCTGCGCCTACCCGCTTTATTTTTATTTTCAAAAGTGTAGTATACCATAAGAGTGACTTTTAGAAAGTTTGAACATTCTCACTATTACAGTTCTTAAGATATGCGATGTTAAACATTGGCGTCCTATGGGGTATTCCTATACCCCCGCTGCTATTTTATTTCAATTCCGGGGCTCAGAAGATCCTACTACAAAAAGTTCAGCAAAATGCGTGCAGCGGCTCTTAAGATATGCGATAATTAATATTGGCATCCTATGGGGGGTACCAATTCCCCTGCCCCTATCGAAAAAATAAGTAGCCTATTTTATTTTTAGGGCTCACGTGATGTTACTGTAAAAATTTCAGGAAAATCGGTTCGATAATTAATATTGGCATCCTATGGGGGGTACCAATTCCCCTGCCCCTATCGAAAAGATAAGTAGCCTATTTTATTTTTAGGGCTCACGTGATGTTACTATAAACATTTCAGGAAAATCGGTTCGATAATTAATATTGGCATCCTATGGGGGGTACCAATTCCCCTGCCCCTATCGAAAAAATAAGTGGCCTATTTTATTTTTAGGGCTCACGTGATGTTACTGTAAAAATTTCAGGAAAATCGGTTCAGTAGTTTCGGAGTCTATAAAGCGACAAACAAACAAACAAACATACATAATTCATTTTTATATATATAGATTTTAAACTAGGGAGTTGTGAATACCGAAATGTCGGTATGGGATATATTTTACTGTCGATACTTTTTTATAGTTTTTTTGAACAAGCATAACATCTAAGAGCAAAAAATCAAACAGAATAATAAATTGTTTCTTTTAATTCTTAAGCTGGAAGTCGGCCCACAGCACGCGTTTCATGCCTATGTTTATTTTTTGACCTTTTTTCGAGACGCAAAGTAGAAAGTAATCCTACTTAATGCTTTCGATACGTATATGCATTTCACGCGTTTGCTGTGTAACTTGTCAATATAATTTTACACTAAGACTTTTGGACTGAAGCATAAACGCATGGAACGCTTGGTTGGGGCCTGCAGCAGAATTTTCTGCTAACTTTTAATGATTTTTTTGAGAATAAAAATAACTTCGCTACACGTTTACGGTTACTTTGAAGAGACCACAAACCCCATAAGCAAAGTCACTGCTACATTTTCTGGCACTATTTTGCTAGTTAACAGTCTTCGAACATTATTAGAAAATACGATAAATGAATAAACTGAGATGCAGAATAATTAAGAGGTCCAAAAATTGGCGTTTTAATATAGTTCATTAGCTCTGAATGAAAGATTTGAGTGTTTAGAGAATAATTAATGTGCTGTTTTCACAACACAAGTATTTAAACGTGTAGAAAAAACAAAGACAATAGATCGAAAAAATTTCGTTTTGAGCTTCTTAACATGACTCTACATTCTAAAAGTGTTGAAGACACTCCTAGACATAGTAAAAGTTCTGATAAGTCTACAAGAACTGACCTTTGGAGCGTTTGTGCAAATCTTAAAAGAAAATTTGAAGTAGGACGATCCTCTGTCGATCCTACGCTATTGGCTTAGCTAAAGAAGAAGTCTAGATACCTTAGATTTTCTTATTTTTCTAGAGACGCAAAACTGTAGCCCGTTTCTGTATTTCTCGCATCGTAAAATTTCCCGCATGAAACAAGTGAATTATGACAAAAACAGTGCAATATGAAACAAAAAATGGTTTTTCTCACATAAGTGTTTCTGTACTTTTACTTTGCGAGAATTATCTGTCATTTAAATAATTTTCCAGCAATTATTGGAAGGATGTGAGAACAAGTGTTTCTGTAACAATATTTTGCAAAAAGTTTCTCACAAGAACTGTCAAAATAAGTCATATTTGAAAATGATGCGAGAAAACAAAATTTAAAAAAATGGAGCCCAAATTATGTATGTATGTACACAAGAATGTGTATTATTTTATTTTATTTTAAAAGAAAGAATTTAAATGATGAAAATAAGTATATAAAACACAATTGTTATATTTTGTTATTTAAATTTTTTTGGCCTTTCATTGTGTTTGTTTTATGCAGGGCTGCCAGATAATTTTTTGAAAAAAACGTCAATATCCTAAGAAAAAATAAAAAAATCGTCTATTTTTTTCGGACAATTTAAAATTAAATTTGACGAATTTGGTTCGATTTTTATCATATAATCACAAATTTTTATCATATAAACACATAATCAAAAAAAAAAAAAAAAAAAAAAAAAAAAAAAAAAAAAAAACATTAAGTTCATGGGTAAAATACATATTTTATACATACATAAGCTTGAGGTCTATTTAAATAAAATTATTTATTTTATTTTCCTTAATCCGATAAGAGTTTAAAATTTCAGATTGTTATTTTTCCCTGCAGAAATCACACAAAGGAGTGACAAAATATCATATTGAAATAAAATAAACACCTTTGGACAAAGTAAAAGGCAAAAATTTCCTAAAGTGCATTGACTGAAAAATGGGGTAATAGTTTAATCTTTTGATCACACAAACAAATGTATTAAATAATCCAAGCAAATAAACATTAAACAGTTTCCGTTCGAAATTTTGCTTTTGCCGATACATTTTTTAATCTGCCTTGTTTTTAAAGATATCGGTTTTCTGTGGTGCCTAATACACAAACATATAAAACTATTTAAAATTGTTTTATTTCAAAGACTGAATCGTCACTAGAAAAAAATCAGCAAATTGTCACTTTGCCAATTTTGGAACAAAAAAAATCGTCAAAATGTCGATAAATCTTTAAATCTGGCAGCCTTATTTTTATTATATATATTTCTTTCGTTGACGTTTCGCTTGCATTTGACACTTAATGACTGGAAGTATTCCAGTTAAAACAGAATCTGTGTTGTCTGTTCTCGCATTTAAATACAGAAACACTTTTTTCTCACAAATCGAGAAACGATGGAATTTTTTGTTTCACACTTAATATGAGAAAATTTGCGATGCGAGAAATACAGAAACGAGCTACTGCTTGTTTACTGGCTCAATTAAATGTTATACTCAAAATGTAAAACCATAGCGCAGAAATACTTAAAGGCCGTGTCAGATACAACTTTGTCGCTTTGCTTGACGTTTCTACCTTCGGCAGAAAAACGCAAAGTCCCAATTTACAATGTTGAAATTGAAAGGCAGACATTTTTCTTATTCTCTTTTGAACTTACCTAAACCTTTTACAATCGCGAAATTAATAGACAGACAGAAATTATTCGTTTCTTTTTTTCGTTCTTTTTCGCTGTTGACGGAGACGAACATTTAACAGGCAATAATATATAAAATTACATTGGTGTGAGAAAAATGATATGAAGCAACAACATGAAAATTGCGAACAGTAAAAGAGAAACACGAAAAATGTCTAGTACAGATAGTCATGTACTACACACTCTACCTCTACAACCCCTCGCCAACAAACTTCGTCTGTCTGCCTTCCACTTGCCACATTGTAAAAGGGGACAAAGCAAAAGGTGTATGCCACAATGAAAACTTTGACAACACTCACGCATTGTTTGTTAACTTATAAAAGCGGTTGGTAATTTGTACATTTAATTATTTGTTACAAAAATAAAAGTTATAAATTTAATTGGATGGTTTTTTGGAATTGAATTTGGCAAAAAAAAATTAAAAAAAAAGAAAATTATACTAGCCAATTGTCAAAGCGCGCAAAAATATGAGAGTTGGCTAACTTTTTGCTTCGCTCCGCTTTGAAAGTACTTTATGTGACATGTTTCGTATAAGTATGTATATTTTATCTTAGATGTCAAAGCGAATCGGTAACGCAACGCGAAGCAAAAGTTTTATCTGACATGGCCTTAAGGCCGTGTCATATAAAACTTCGTCGCGTCGCGTGAAGTTTCTAACTTTGAAAGAAAAGCGTAAAGCAAAAAGTGTATGAAACAATAAAAACTTTGACAACACTCGCGCATTGTTTTGTTAAATATAAAAGCGGTTGGTAAATGTTACATCTTATTATTTGTTAAAATAAACGTTAAAATTTTTATTGGACGATTTATTGGAATTGAATTTTGCAAAAAAAAAAAAAAAAATTAATTAAAAGGAAAGTATTACTAGCTGATTGTCAAGGCGCGCAAAAAGGTGAGAGTTGCCTAATTTTTCGCTTCACTCTGCGTTAAAAGTACTTTATGTGACATGTTTAGATGTCATAGCGAATATATAACGCAACGCGAAGCAAAAGTTTTATCTGGCATAGCCTTTAAGTTGTCATATGAATTCAGTCACATCTGAGAGGTGGTTTTTTAGTGCAGGTTGCGAAATTATTTCCTCAAAAGTTAAGACTTTGTTTTTTAAACAAAAATCTTATTAATATTAATTTTAAATACTTATAATCTCTTACACTGTTTTTTTTTGTTTAAAAAACTAATTAATCTTACCATGAATTTAAATTCATTTCGTTGTTTTTAAAATCATATTAAAATCAATTTTAAATATTAATAATCTCATTCACTGTAATTTTGTATAATAAAAAAATTACTCTACTTGAATTTTGTTAATTTTACCTTGAATTAAAATTTTATATTCGTATCGGTATCGGCGATATTTCTCCTTGAGTATCGGTATCGCTCCATCCCTATTTTAAACATGAAAATAAAAAAATGTATGTTTTTCTTCTTGTAGTGTTGTTGTTTCCACACAAAACATGTAAAACATTAGCTTTAAAAATAGTTTTTAGTTGTGATTTTGTTAATGTTTTACTCAGCGAATTTTTGCTGAAAAATTCGTCGTGTGGGGCGAAATTCGTCGTTCGTCCCAGTTGTGTTATTAGCATATATTGAACCAAATAGCTGTTTTTCTCTCTAAACTGGGTCCGTAACTTTTTGCGAGTAAAAGCTGTCACTCGCCAATTTACAGATTCGCATTTGAAATGCGATTAAAAAAAACTTTGCGAATATCGCAATACAGAACAGCAATTGTTCGCATTTATGTGTTTTCGCATCGCAATTCAGAATAAGCCTCCTGGTACTCTGTTCAACATTTCACGTGAAATGCTGTCAAAACTCATATGAAAAAAACTTGTGCGGAATTTCTATGAAATAATGTTGATAGAGTTGTATTCTGTTTAATTTGTGAAAAAGTTACGAAATGTTTCTGGCAACATTTTTTTTACAACTGTGAAATAATATAAGCTGTACTTATTTCTCTTGGAATTTTTAACAAATGAAAAAAATTTTTTACTTAATATTAAATTGGAACTGAAAAACGTAAATAACACAACCGGTAACAGTTTTTCATCCATATTAACTTTAATTTCTATTAAATTTTTTATTTAAAAAAATACTTTTTAGTAAAATACATGTGGGTTTTGTTTGCATACGCAAAATAATGTCGCATACTTTGAAAGATTAAAAACGACGAATTGTGCAAACTCGCGAGAGATAGGTAACATTGATACATGTGAAATTTTTTGCATGAAATAATAGATGTTGCTGAACATTTTTCACAAATTGGAACAGAGTACTAGGCTTTAGTCAGAAAAGGTCCCGTTTTGAACTGTCAAATAAATTCACAAATTAAACAGCGAAAAATAAGAAATATATTCAAAATGTAATGAATAATTACTCGTAAAAAGTAAGTATTTTGCTCTTAAGTGTATTTACATTGTTAATTTATTTTGCTTTTGTTATTTTAAAAAAATATGCAAATTTTTTTAAAGCGTTTTCGTAAACAACAAACATTAGCTGCGTTCGAGAACACAAAAGTTTTTACTATTTTTTACTGAACTTTACTGCATTTTACTAAATCGCGTTCACGTACACAAAATACAGTAAATGAGAACACAAATTGAGAGCGTAAAGTGACAGTTCTTGACTGAGTACTTACAAATTTTTACTGCAGAAATTTTTGCAGTAAAATTTAGTAAAACAAAAAAATATATGTTTCAAAAGGTAAACAAACAAAAGTAGCAAACAAAAGGCATACAAATTGTGAAAAAATTATTTAAAAAAAGAAAAGTTGAAATAAAACTAAATTAAAAACAAAAAACTAATAAATATTAATTAATTAAACTTGTTTGTGAAGAATTTATATGGCTAAATACCAACTTTTGAAACTTTGTTTTGTTATGTTAATTTTTTGGAGTTGTAAAAGTGTCAAGTACTCGGGTACTTAGAACAGGCCTTGTTTTTAAAGTTATTAATAGTAAAAAAATATTCGTGTACTATTGATCAAATTAAGCCGGACACAAATTAGCGAATTCAAATAAAATAAAAACAAACAAATATGAAAGATTACATAAAATAATTTGTTTGTATTTTCCAAAAATATTCGTGTTATAAAAAGTATTTAATCGAGTACCGATAAGAAAACGAGTTAAGTAGTCAAAAGTGTAAACATTTTTCAACACTTCAATTATTTGCCATCAGCTGTTGCCTTTATTTTACGAATTTTTACAAATTTTGCGTTCGCGTACTTTTTTGGACAACAGCTTTTTGTGAGAGTAAATTTTTAAGTTTTCTCATTTACAGCATTTTACTGTAAAAGTACTCAAACGCACCTATTAATGTCGATCTATACATAATCTGGTATAGCCGACGCACAGTGGCGCCTTTAGACTTTTTGCGTTGCAAAAGTCATAACTTTTGAAATAATTAAGATATTTTAAAGAATTAAAATTATATTGAAAGAGGACACTTCAGTCTTCAAAATAATGTTTACGTCATACTGCTAGAAGTACAGGGTGCTCCAAAACTTGCAGTCAAATTAGGATAATTTTTCCGGTATAAATTTAACATGTTTATTTCATATAAATTTTGTATGTGCATGGCTAATACACATTTTTGTATACTTTTAATACTTAAATCAAAGTTTAAGTCCAAAAGTCTAGAAAATAATACCACTCTATTATAACATGTTGAAATAATATTAAATTTTTTATTTATATTATAGAAAAATTCAATCATTTTTCCTTTTTAGAATTTTTTGTATAAGTTTTTGATATAGGATATTACGAGTATTTGCTAATATTTCAAACAAATATTTTAAATATTTTTAATATTAATTAGTATTGTGGTTATTTTATTGAACTGTTAATGGTTTTTAATCCAAATTTAGATATTTTTAATTAGGCTTAAGTTCATTGAATTTAATTTTCATTAAATTATTTTTATGAAGACAGGAATTTTACAACATGAAATTAATTAAAATTTTTTTATTGACAATTTTTCATTCTTGACTGCGCTGAGATTTGAACCCAGGCGTTCACGGACAGGTTGCCCAGACTAGTTTCGATTGTAACCACACAATCTCGTCAGTGGGGTTTGCCGTTTTACTCACTCGGCTATTGAGGCCGGGCGACGTCAATAGTCAAACATCAATCCTTAAACCAAATGGTATTTCACTTTTGGTAGATCGAAATTTGCTTTTTGAATGAGTGATTATCTATTTTAATTGATTTACATGTTCTTCCTAACTTCTGTTTTTTCGTACTTTTTGTCAAGAATTCTTCTTGAAGTCCAAAGTACATTTTTGTTTTTTTAATGTTTTTGTCTTTCTTTTTTCTTGTTGACCTTTTTCAGCACAACTTGAAGGACAAATGTAAACATAGCTCGTGCCTTTTTAATATTAATATATTAATGCTATAGATATTAAGTTATTTAATATATATTTTTTTTAAATTAAATTATGTTCAGACCTAACATTTGTTTGACGAAAAAATCCAAAAAAAAAAGTACCAGCAAGTTGATCAAACTTAAGCTTTATTTTTAACAATTTTTATTGACTTCCTTTACTTTATTTGTAAGAAGATAATTGTATAATTCAATTAAGAAACTGTGAAATGATGTTTTATCCAGCCTTATCGCGGAATTGTATACGCTAGTAACACCATGCACCTAATTGTGGCATGTAACGGAGAAATTCCATATTCATAGTTTTGATCATCACTTGAATCATCAACATTTTTAAAGTCTTTCTGTGACTTTTTGCAACTTTAAAGTTGGCGAGTTATTTGTTATTACATTTAAGACTTTACCATCAATCATTGTAAAAAAAATTCATAATCGATCGAAGCAGTTTTTTCATTCTTCATTTCAAGAACAATAGGCTTTAATTCAAAAATTTGCTGTTTTATATCGTGTACTGTAGGTTTGATTATTTCTGAAGACTTCTTTGCATATTGAAAAAATATCTGATGGCAAAAATAAACTGATGATGTTTCCAATGCTCTTAGATTTTACTTCTCAGTCATAAAGGAACTTCAGACGCCATAAACATATTTGCATCTTTAATAGTTGTGTCTTTTGTCGCTATTGCTTGTGTGTAAGCATTTTAACCGGATGATCCTTCACATCCCCACTTATTTATCAATTTAAGACTTTCTGGAAGTGATACTGCTTCCTCTTTGAATAAGGCGTTTGGCTGTATGATTCATCAAGTCTTGCATTTTAACCTCTACTGATACTTCAGTAACCTTTACATTAGATGGCACTGCTTATTTTTTGGCTGATGTAACATTTTTGTTTTCAGGAAGAATATTCACATTATGATTTATTAAAGAGCTTCGCAAAATAGAATATTTTTCCTTTGATAAGTAAACGAGTGTTAAGTTAACGAAGTGAATTTTGCTTTGAACATCCATTTCGTAATATCCTAGTAAATCGTGTAGTTTTCCCAAAATATACGATTTAAATACATTTTCATTATCTGAGTTTCTGAATAACTTAAACAACTCAGTATTTTTAAATGACATTATCGCACTTTAAAATTAAATTCTATAAGTTCTGCTACTGGTGACTACTTTTACAAAGTAAAAAACTTAACTGACTGCATTACTCAATCGCGGTTTAATTTATACCTAAAAATAAAAAAAGGATTTAAACTACCTAATTTGAGAAAAAAGGAACTAGATTATACAACTGCAGTTTATATTTAACTTAGTATAAAAAAAGTTTTAAAACTATCTGCCTGTTTTAATAATAGGTGTTTTTAAATTTAAATAAATAAAAAATTGCAATAGTTATGCCTACCTGATTGGCAGAGCGAAACATTGTTTATTATTTAGCGAGGGGCAATAAAAATATATAACAAGTAACTTTATTTTGCACTTAGATTGATGCAGTGAAAAAAATTTTGGAGAGCCCTTTTCATTTTTTTCACATTTTGAACACATCTTTGTTACATAACTCACAAGTGAAAAGTTGTCAAAAGCCTCAAGTACAAGTTGGTATGGACAGTGCTTAAACGGGGCCGCAGCCCTACCTCTTCAGCTGTTGCATCGGTCTCAACAGTTTTATCTTTTAATAAAATAAATTCACAAAATCGTTTTGCGATTCTGAAGGATGAATCCTCTGAAGCACCAAACGTCATGAAATCGTCTAAGCCACCCCCGATATATCTTAGGGAACAAAACTGAAATGAGTCAATAAAGAGTTTGATCTCGGTGATAGGTGAAAATTCGTTTTACGTGGCTGCATCTAAGCGTGACAGTATAAACTAGACAAAAATACAGGTTAATCATGAAAATGATTTTCGTAAAACAATTAATAAATTTGAAGTACTTAAAAAAAGCTTTTATACATACCAACTGAAGAGCAGTAAACCCCTTCAGGTAGTGATAAAGGGCATTGACTCTTGCATGGAACCAGATGAATAAAAAGGTTTTAAGAAGAGAAAGGCTTGAAAATAAAAAAATTGATAAATAATAAAAACAAGGAGAAAAATTCCCAACCACTATTTCGAATAGTATTAGAGCCAGGCGACATAAAGCTTAAAAAAATGAAACGCATCGCATTTACAATTTAAAATTCATTCTGTACAGACGAATCACGGTGGGACCGAAACCTAATCCCACTCAAATTCAGGTAACAAACCAAGAAAACACTAATGCCATTCAGGTACCGCAGACTGGTCCTACAATCAAACCATATGCCAATGGAAGGTTATTTACCCAATAATGATGAAACTGCCGTTTCTAATTTCAGTCAACAGTCGATGTTATTGCAAGCTGTATTTAATGAACTCTCTGAAAATTTGTTTTTGGAACGTAAACGGCATCCGCAAAAACAAAAATGAACTAGAGTACTTTCTTAAAAATAAAGAAATTGATATTATGATAGTTTCTGAAATGCATTTGACCTCAGGAAATACATTTAAAATACCAAGGACCCTCGAGATAGAGCTTGTGGAGGTTCTGACATTTTGATAAAAGCCCGAATCAAACACTACCTAATGTGTGACCATTGTAAAGACCATCTGCAAGAAACGAACATTTGTGTTGAGGAACTAAATCGAAACATAATAATTATTATAAATCATTAGGACCCTGCTTCCTGGCCGCCGGCGATTATAACGCTAAACATACCTTCTGGGGGCAACGACTAATAACACCAAAGGGTCGTGTCTTGTTTAATACAATCTCTAAAATGGATTTAAATGTGGTCCCGAGCGGACAACCAACATATTGGACTACTGATCAGCAAAGAATTCCAAATGTCATCGATTTTGGCTTGGTTAAGAACATCCCCACAGAAACGATTCATGTTGAAGCTTCTTTAGAATTATCTTCAGATCACAAACCTACAATTGTTACTATAATGAACCCAAATAGAATTGTATCTCCGTCTGGTCACTTAGCGACGACAACCACACAAATAAATTGGGTGAAATATAAAAAATATCTCAGCACCTATTGCACAGAAAATATTCCGCTTGATGCACCGGAGAATGTGGAAATCTCTATTGTGAATTTTGACAGTTATCTTAAACTAGCTGTTTTTTCCAGCAAAACAATCGAAATTATAAAAAATAACGAAATATATTCTACAGATGTCGAGCGGCTCTTCACCGAAAAAAGGAGAGTTCGAAGAGAGTGGCAATTGCACAGATCTCCTCAACTTAAGAAATTATTAAAAGAGTTTAAGAAAGTTACTGCAGTCTAAGAAAACGGCATCCTTGAAAAAATATCTTAAGGAACTGGATGCAACTCCACAATCAGACTACTCATTATGGCGTGCAGCTAGAAATCTCAAAAGGCCAGTTATCTCTAAACCACCTTTAAGAAACTTTAATGGAAGTTGCGCAAGAAATGATACAGAAAAAGGAAATCTATTTGTTAATCATTTGAAAAACGTATTTACCCCTCATACATCACACAATGTTGCTGTGGAGTTACCATCTGTTGATGTTAGAGCAGCTGTTCCCCTAGGATTTGAGATAAATGAAATAGAAAAGGCTATTTGTGATTTAAATCCCAAGAAAGCTCCTGGTTTTGACAAGATCAGTAACAAAATGCTTTTGGAACTATTTTGCATAGCAAAGAAAATTATTCTTTTTATTTTTAATGCTATTTTACGCCTTGAATACTACCCCCAAGAATGAAAAGTTTCTTTAAGCCGACCACTCACGTACAATTTTAACTGTCAGTTTCAACTGTTCAGTTTCAATTGTTCAGTTAAAACTGTACGTATGTGGGCAATAACTGAACAGTTATAACTGACAACTTAATTATATAAAAAAAGTAAATATTGGGATTTTAGTAATTTGGTCATAACTCGGGCATTTTTCAACCGAGTTTATAGATTTATATACCGACGTCTATAGGAAGAAATTTACCATTTACCTTGGTCATAAAACTTGGACTGGGAAAGATCTACAGTTCCCGAAAGTAGGTATTTTTCTTAAAAAAAATTATATTTTGGTCATAACTTTTTTGTATCTGAACCGATTTTTCCGAGTTTTCCAACAAATATGTTCTACATATCCATAGGCCATATAACTGCTCTAAAATTTTGCTGCTTTTTATCCTATTTTTGGTGTATTTTGTTAATTACTTAACCATTTCTTAACCGATTTGGCAGATTTATATACCCACGCCTTTAGGAAGAAATTTACCATTTACTTAGATTATAATATTTGGACTCGGGAAGATCTATTGTTCCCGAAAATTGGTATGCTTATTTTGGGCATTACTCTTCCATTTCTGGGAAAAAACTTTCAGGGTTTTAGGGAAATATATTCTGCTAAAAATTTCTGATATTTTGATATATAAAACGTGTTCATATGTCATACTAGAGCCCTAAAATTTAAAATGTTGAGTATTTTCAATATCGTCTTTGTACGGGAGGTACCACGCCCACTTTTCCAATCCCGCCCAGATATTGTTGGACGCTGTGTATTGATAACCGATATGTTTGTACCTAATTTGGGAACTTTAGCTCGTTTCGTTCTCAAGATATGCAGAAATTTATAACGTCTTTGTATGGGAAGTGCCACACCCACTTCTCCAATCCCGCCCATTTTTTTAGATAGTTGGTGTATTGGCAGCCAAGATATTTGTACCAAATTTGAAAGCCCTAGCTCTTGCCGTTCTCCAGATATACAGAAAAAAAGAATTTAAAAAACAACAACATACGATTTATGGGAAAAATTATAGGTAGTCGTGGTTTTTTTTCTCATATCTCAGCCATTTATGGACCGATCTTCCTGAATTTCAATAGAAAACCATTTCGGACTATATGCGACATAAATGTATAACAACCTAGCCTCCATCATATCTGGGGTCTTCGGAAAACCCATTTCCACGGACGGACAGACAGACAACCGGATTTGAACTTTTCTTCTCATAAGGAGCCAGAATATATATACTTTATATGGTCTTAGATCAATATTGTAGAAATAACAAACGGAATGACAAAGTTATAAATATATACCCTTTTACCTTCGGTAAAGCTTTTAGAAAGGTACTTAGTCGGTCGTAAATTCATTATGAAAGAAGGCGACTTTTTAAGTTCTCCTCAGTCAATTGCCGCTGGTATCCCACAAGGCAGCATCCTGGGTCCACTATTATACCTAATATATACTTCGGACATGCCAACTAACAACTTCACCCAAACTTCAACATTTTACTTACGGGAGCATATATTTCAACTAGAAATATGGTTAAAACAATGGAGGATAATGGTCAACGACCAAAAATGCGTACATATAACATTCAGCTTGCGTCGGGATTCATGCCCATAGCTGCCAGATTTGACGATTTATCGTCATTTTGACGATTTTTAGGTACAAAATTGGTCTATTGACGATAGGACGATTTATACCCCAAATTTGACGATTTTAACCCCAGGATTACCGTCTTGGTCTGGCCAGACCAAATTTGTGTTTTGCTATGTTCTGAATCGAATGAAACCAATTTGGATGCGATTGGAGCAAATAAGTGGGGTTAAATTCCATTTTGATGTAAAAGTCTATGAAATTACCCTCTTGGTTTTTTTTTTCCTTGAAAGATATTTCAAGTAGGACAAAAGATTAAAAAAACAGATACGTGAATTCTAGAAATGTTATCTTCTAAATCGAATGAATCAAGTTTGAATCAAAGCAGAAAACTACGGCCCATTATGCGCTTAGTTCAATCTAACTACAAAAAACTAACGCAAAACTCGTTTCAGCTGTAGTAGATGCGAAAAAGCCATGTGCGAAATCAAAGACTAAATTTTCGATGGCTTGCATATGGAATAAAATTATATAATAAATTTGTATAATCCAAAGTAATTAGCATACGTTCAATAAAAAATATATTTATTTACTTTTTATTTAATTGGGGGTTTTAGCTGTACAAATTGTGGTCTGGCCAGACCAAGAGGAGAACTTAGTGGTTATCGAGTTACCGAGAATCCTAGTGTTAAAATGACAAATTTTGTTCAAATTTACAAATATTTTTAAAAAAAATTCACATTTTAGTTAAGCTTCTAATATAATTTTATTTGAATTATTTGATTGGCAGTAACTTTCATGTCTTAGCTGTTCATCATATTAAATACGAATGTTTTTTTAGCACGATGCATATTTTTAAGAGTTCTAG
Source organism: Pollenia amentaria (assembly GCA_943735925.1). Classification (NCBI taxonomy): domain Eukaryota; kingdom Metazoa; phylum Arthropoda; class Insecta; order Diptera; family Polleniidae; genus Pollenia; species Pollenia amentaria. The sequence goes on along the minus strand of OX031006.1, from coordinate 3,780,588 downwards.
CATAACTTATAAACTGATAGAATTTTTGTGCAAAAATTTTTTTTAAAAAAAAAAAATTCGTATTTTGATACTTATTTTTAAATTTGATTTTAAATAATTTATTTATAAATTTTTTACGGCCATGTTCTGGAACTGGAAATCACGAGAAATTGAAATCGAACAAAATTTTAAATTTATCCTGTGTTTAAAGTTTATAAAAATATTTTTTTTTATACGCCTCATATCTTGAGGTCCACTAATCTTTACCACTTCCTCTTTTCAAATCAGGAAAACATCCCAGCAAAAACTTTACTTACCTGGTAAGTAGGCAAGTAATGTTGGAGAAATATAAACACTACTTATTTTTCGGCTGAATAACTACTTATTTTTGTTCGAGTTGTCCAAAGAATTCAGTAGTTACAATACACTTACGAAAAGTCACAAAAAAATTTGTTATTATTTAACTAACAGTAAGTTGAATTGTAAGTACTTACAATATACTTACTAGAAGCCAAAAAATAACTAGTTTTTATTTAATTGGCGCTTGTTAATAGACCTAATAAGCAGTTATGGAGCTAGTTACCAGCAAGTAAATATTCAGTACTGAAAACAAGACAACTAATGAGTAGTTATTTAGCTGGTAATTAGTAAGTAAATATTCATAACTGAAAATAATAGTAGTGAAAAGTACTTACTGAGGTCATAACTAGCAAGTACTTATTGAGGTTTTCAGAATAATGACAATTGTAATGACAACTACTTACCAGGTAACGTATGAAATAACTACGACCTATTACCCAAATTCAAAAAGTTTTTCCTGGGATGCGTTCAATTAAAAAAAAAATTTATTGAAAATATCCAATTGGGTCCAAGTGTACTGGTACACGACTAGAACCAATAGTACTAGTGATTTTCTAAGAACACACAATGCTAATTTGAGCATTAAGATAGTATAGAAAAGTACAGTCGAGAACTAGCACTGGTGATCTTTGTACTAGCTTAGTACTAGCTAGGTACTAGTTCGATCTCCAGCAGGTAAACTTTTCTTTCAGAAAGTCTGATTTTATTAGTGTTTACCAGACTTAATTTCTTAAGCAGGATTTTCGACGTGAAAAATGGGTGTTTGATATACTTTGGTTTTAGTTTATTTTATTAGTTTTCTTATGAATGCCAATACCCTTGAAAAATGTTTGGTTGTGTTACTTCAATAATAAGTTTCTTAACGAACATTTTTATTTAATTTCAAAAATAGGCGGAATATATTAAAATTTTATTAGCAACGAAAACTAAAAATAACAATTAATTTTCAAAACTTATAAAAATTGAGTGGTTTTTTACAATGACGATTTTTGTGACGATTTAGCATAGTCAATTTGACGATTTTGATGATTTTTTCCTCAAAATTTTACGATTTTCGACCAATTTTATCTGGCAGCTATGTTCATGCCCCCTATTAAAATCAATAACCAAATAATACCTCAGCATTCGCATGTAAATTATCTCGGTTAACATCTAGATCGCCGTTTAACGTGGAAATGCCATATAGATGCAAAATTAACTCAAATGAAACTAAAAGCCATTCAAATTCATTGGCTTATTGGAAGAAATTCTGTCCTTAGTCTCGACTGCAAACTTCTACTTTACAACTCTATCTTAAATCCAATCTGGTGCTACGGTATTCAGTTATGGGGCACTGCCTCGGCCTCTAATATCGAAAATCTCAACGTGCTCTTGGTAAAAACTATGATTACAAAATACGGAGTAAAATATTTAAAAAGGTTTAAACTACACCTAAATCCATTAGCTCGAAATATTTTAATCAGAGCAGCGATAAACACCTGAATATGTGAACAGAAACCGTGATCAGAAACATTTTTGTCGGGCACTGGCAGGACATGAATTAAAGTATTAGAATAAGATTTGATTACTTATTGTTAGTTCATATTTAATATATGAAGATTCAAAAAAAAACTCTGGAAAAAAATCTTTGTTACATACTTTAAAAATTAGAAAAAAATGTTCTCGTTTTTGCTATGAGATTGTAACAGTTTTCTTCCTATTTCACCTTAAGCTGCAACTTGTTGAGGCCAAGCTTAGTAAAATAATTTAAAGTATCGTGTAGCAAATATGCTCAGAAAATATGGGCGAGACCATTTTTGGCCATTTTTAGATATGCTCTATTTTATTTGTTAAAATTACCTAACTATAGGGTATGTGACGAACGGCTACCGCCGAAAGAACATTTTGTTACTTACGTTAATAAAAAATAAACACACCTTTAAAAACATACCAAAAAAGTAGTGATCAATCGGCAATATTTCTGACACTTCAATTCCAAAGTGTATTTTTTTTTGCAAAATCACCTTTTTTGCTTTCTAAAAAATTTTCGACATTGATAACTGCTCTAATTTTATAAGTATATATGGGGTTTAAGAGGAAATTTTCAGCTATCTTTAACCCCTTTTGACTCAAACAAGTTCTACTCCTCTGAAATTCGGATTTAACTAAAATATAGAACCTGGGAAAACATTTAACAACACATCAGGTATGAATGATACAGTGATAAACCGAACCATTTATTAAAGACTACTATCCCACTAATATAACAAAAAACTAATTTCAACGCATTATTGATAATGGTTTGCGAGAATTCATAATTTAATTCTGATCAAATTTACAAAAATTAACTGCCTGTTCAACGATTTCGAACGTTAACGTTCGCATATAATATTTATATGAAAAACACTCAGTTTTAAAAATATTTTCCATATAAAATTCTATACGAACGTTAACGTTCGAAATTTGTTCTATAATATCATAAAATATTCGTTTCCAGCAGCATGCCACAGCCACAATTACCAATATTTTAATCCAGTTTTTTGGATACCTTAGTTCTAATATGTTTTCTATCGAATGGCATTAATATTTTTTAAATCGGCATTGACAAAAAATTGGGCTTTTGGCCGATGAAATTCAATTTTCAGGCACAGTGAGCCGTAATTGAACATTTTTCAAGCTAAGAAAATTTTGGTCGCCGTCAACGATATTTGTCCTTAGCGATCTCAAAGTATGCAATTTAACATCGGCTTCGAGTTGCATATTATGACCTTTCTAAGTAATCGTCCAGACTTGCAATTTTTGTTGCAGCAATTGTTAAGTTTATGGTTGGGAGAGTGAGCAGATTGGGCAGGGGTACTCAGTTGCATGTTCTCTGCAATTCTGTTTTGTTTGGTTATTCTCACACTTTTCAACTTGAAGTTGGCTGTAGGTGTATTTGTATTTATATATAAAATACATATAAAAAGGGCAAGATAAAAATACAAAATTGCAACCCTAGAATTTATAATCTGGACACTAGTGCAATTTTAAAGCAGAATTTTAAAAAGTGTAGACGATGATTTCCTTTTTCTTGCACATATTCAACAAAAAGTTGCGCCATATATTGTTTTTTTTTCTATTGCACAACATACTGAATAATGTGGAGCAAATCAACAATAACAACATCAATAAAGTACTTAATAATATTGCAAATGGATGGGTACCTAAATGCTCTATCATACGACTAAAATCAATGTTATTAACAATATTTTAAAAGACATTGATGGAAAATTGGATCATTGAATGATATCACGTAAATATATTGTTTTGTTAGTTTTAAAGGTACACAATGCTTTTCTTAAATTGTCTTACGCGAGTATGGGTTGCGACTCAGAAGTAATTAACTGGAGAAACATTACGAATTTGGGATATTAATTAAATGTTTTTTTTTTTAATTTGTTAATAAAAAACAAATATACACATATGTTCATATATAAAATATTTGCCAAATGAGGGCATTGTTGATAGTCAATGCTATAATTGTCAATTACAAAAATTTATTTATTAAATGAATTAGACATTCAGCTACATTTTAAAAGTATTTAATATTACAAAACCATTTGGTAACAATATTAGCATGGGACAGTGGGTAACAAAAAATACAAACATGTACATATTTTTATAATAATGATTTCTTTTTCTATGATATAAATAAAAGCAGACACATGTTCAAAATTATTTTAATCGTAACTGTGCTATTTCTGTATGTTATATCAATGCCTGACATAGTGTAGTTTCTAAGTTAAAAAAAATTACAGTTTTATTCAATGGAAAAGTTGCTTCACATTATTGTTGTTGCATTTTGCGTAACGATATGTATACGAATCTGTTGCGATCGCTGATATTTATTTTCAATTAAGTTTAGACTGTTTAGAACAATTGAATTGATTACAAACCTTTCAATTGAATTCAATTTAAATTCAAAACAAAACTAATTATGTATTCAAATAAATTTAACGCATATCCAAAAATATACTGAGATGTGTTCATAATGAATGTAGCGCCATTTCAACACCAATTAACACAATTACTCAAATATACAAACATACAATCTTTGTATGCCCAACAAACATGAAGTTTAATTTCATATAAAAAATTATTTTAAATCAAACTTGTTCTTAAACGACAAACTTTTTAAAATAACTGGAAAATCATTCTCAACAAATAGAGGATAATTTTTTTAAATTGAGAAATTCATTTATTCTCAACTTTCCTCCAAACATTATTCTTAAATGTTTTTCAAATGTGTATTGATACAATGAAAAATAATTTTTGTTTTGTAAATTCATACATCCCTCAATTTTTTATTTTTTTAATTTTAAATCATTATTGACTGAAATGCTGCTGAAAGATAAAAAATGGTTCTCTCCGTTCTTAAATTCTTGCAGAAACAAAAATCCTCCTCTTTTGGTCTTGGGCAAAGCGAATTCATTTATCAGGTGGTGTTGAAAGCACAGCTGTGCTACTTTTTTTCTAACTTAGAGAGAGAAATGTCAAAAGTTGCTTGTGTTTTTGACGTTTCGATCAACGAAAGCAACAAAAAAATACATTGATTCGCCTTGGTCTTGGGTTTGCGTACCACCTCGAACAAGGCGTACAACGTAAGTATAACACCAAAAACATAACACGGTATTTTATTTGTTGCTTTCGCTGGTCGATGTGTCAAAATCACAAGCAACTTTTGACATTCCTCTCCCTAACTAGGAAAAAAGAAGCACAGCTGTGCTTTCAACGCCACCCGCAAAATTAATTCGCCTTGATCTCGATCATTTTCCGTTGTATCTTTTTCTTATTCGCATTCTTATTCATAGTAATTAATTTTTTACTGAAAAATTAAGAGACATTTGACTTTAATCGCCTTGTTTAAATATTGACATTTATTTTTCATTTAGTGTTGCCAAGTATACATATTTTTAATATAACAACAAATTGATAAAACTTTATTTGTTAAATGTTCGTATTCAAATCCTTATCAATTTGAGTTCAAATGTTAAAATCAAAACATTGAAATAATTGTGCTTGGTATCAAATGATAAAGACGTTTAATTTAAAGGCTTGATTCCGTGTTTGCTGAGTGGGTAAAAAGTCATAAAAAAAATGATGTATAGCATACAGTGTAGACTCCTCTTTTATTGTTTCAAAATATTTGTTAATGGTTCATAACTACTGAGTTATGACCACGTCAAATTGTTAAAGAAGACATGTATAAGCAGTGTACTTGACAAATTTCCCCCTGCAAAATGCGTACATGTCGCGTAAAAGCAAAACAAAATATCTTCTGTAAAATTCAGCTCGAATTTGCAGAATAAAAAGTTTTCAGTTAGAGCGTGTTCTAATTTGAACTGACAAAAATTCTGGCATCAGCCTTTTTGCAAGCATATAAACTGGCTTTCCTACAACAATAAGTTTCAGTGTTTTTATCAAAAATAAAAATTGGGAATTTAGCACGTCATTTATAAATGAATTAATTAATAATCAATTTTGTATTCCCGAAAATTATTTTTGATACTTCGATTTTTATATTCCAAGAAAGTTTTAAACAGAAACTCGAAATAATATTCATTGAACATTTTGCAGGTTATTAAATTTTAAATTTCTCGTTCTAAGATCGGTAATGTTCTTTTTCGATGATTGAATCGCTCCTTCATGCTCATACGGTTGTTGTATTTTTGGATGAAATCCGAATTTTTTTTATATTTAAAAAACTCTCGGTAACCGCATCACAGCAAAGCAAATATGTATCGATATGATATATTTGTATAACATCAAATTCTTGTGTTCTGTATTTTAAATTTAAAAATATGGCCACCTTAATTACTTTATTATGGGTCTTCAGGTATTTAAGTACCTAATTAAATAATTTTTTTTATATATTTATTTTTTGGCCAAGTTTTAGATATTTTAGTAAGCTAATAGGGCCTGAATTTTTCCATTGTAAATTAAAAACACATTTAATTACAATTTTTTTCCCAACGTTTCGTCAATTTTTTGTTGACTTCTTCAGGGGAATATTTTTAATGTGTATAGATATTACATTAATTAAAATATAAATAAAAGAAATAAATTTTAATTATTAAATTTATAATTGTCATTATTTTAATTTGTGTAATGTTAACTTGATCTGTTTGGATAAATGTTTTGGAAATATTTTTAATGTTTTTTTTTTAAATGCTTCATTAATGAGGTATTTTCGATACATGCATTGAGTTTACAAATTTTAGGTCGGGCAAATTTTATTGATTGCTCTTCTAACCAGGGCTGTGTACCGGAGTCGGAGTCTAATTACCCACAAAAACTCGCGACTCCGACTCCAAAATTTTTCGGCAAAAAAAAAATAGAATTAAATAAATTTCTAATATTTTTCAAAATAAAATGTGAGTTCAATTCAAGTACTTTACTTAAATAGTATAAAAGTTTGTAATAATTTAAATTATTTTGGTATATTGTTTATACGTGCGGGCAAGAGACTAAATTGCATTAGCAAAACTTGTACTCATTTATTGATCTAGTTGAAAAAATATGAGTGTTTTTTTTTAAGTCATTTACTTGTGCTTAAAAAAAATAGCACGTGTGTTCAATAACGTAATGATTTTTATACTAACAATAACATTTTAAGAGGGTCTACTTTAAAAATGTTTAAGTCAGAAAATAAGGACCAGTCTACTTTACATATGCATGTAAATAACTATATTAAAGCTCAACGCGGCACTTGTTAGAAGATAAATATCGACTTAAAATTTTTACAGAATCATTTTCTTGCTATATTTGACCATTTAAAAGGTAATGCATTAAAAATTTGCTTAAAGTCAAATACAGTGTAACCGCTAGGAATTTTTAAAAAGTCGCACAAAATTCATAAAAATAGTCACACAAAAAAGTCGTTTGAGAAAATAAAAGTAGCACATCTATTTTTAACGTTCTTTTTTTTTATTAATAAAAAGCATAACAAAACAAAACAATCAGTTGCATTTTTCATTTTCAGAAGCCTCTTCTTCATTAAGAGTTTTCGTGATAACGCTTAAAAGTCTCGCAATCTGTGCAAACTGTATATTTTTACACCCTCGCAAATGAACTGTCAAAATTTGTATAAAAATTTCTTAAGAAAACTTCGTAAATTTGCTTAAAATATTTAGTTTTTCAATGAAGATGATTGTTTTGGTTCACTAAAAATTTTTTTGTCGAGCACTGGCAGGACATGAACTAAAGTATTAGAATAAGATTTGATTACTTATTGTTAGTTAATATTTAATATATGAAGATTCAATAAAGAAACTGAAAACAAAATATTGAATCATAGAGACAACACAGGAAATTTTTTTTACAAAAATATGTCTTTTTCGTCATTAAAAAATTTTGTTAATTTTTTTTATTTGAAAACTTTTTGTTGGACGCTGTTTGTTCTTACAAAATTTTTGTAAGAACTAATATTTATTTGCCCAAAAACGTGGAAAATATTTGACACTTACTGGTCACATTAAGAACATTTTTGTTTGCTGACAAATAATTTTGTTTGCCCAAAATCAGCTGTTTTTCTGTTTGCCATTCAAAAATATTTTGTGGTCAGATTTAGGCAAACAAATATATGACATATTTTGTCAAATGTTTGCCATATATGACCGTACCTTTATTAATAATAAATTTTGCATTCCCGAAATAACTTTTGATAATAAAATTGCATTTGCTCGGCAAATAAAAAACTGAAATGGCAAGTTGCTTTATTAAGCAATTTGTTTTTTTAATTTTGTGTTTTCTTTTTACCCTTTTACAACTACAATTGTAGAGGAATGTAAGAAAAGATAAACTCACTTTTTTTGTTGTGGCTTTGTTGGAGCTTTGATATTATTACAAGTAAGACCTCAGTGTTTAAAATTCTTATTCACTTTATGGTCTTATTTGTATTATATTTTTAGGTTTTTTAAACTTTAGAATATAAAATCTTTGGAAAAAGTTTCCTGACGAGCTGGCCTAAGCAACCAGCGAAATGCTCATAGAAACTAGCTTTCCCTCAACAATAAATTTCAGTGTTTTTATCAAAAATAAAAATTGAGAATTTAGCACGTTATAGATAAATCTTATTAATAATAAATTTTGTATTCCCAAAAAAAACTTTTGATGATTTTTGTTTTAGTTGGTCTAAAAACGATTTCAATTTCGAAAATGTATGTAAATTGAAAGATCCTAAAAAATTTCTGGAAATTAATAATTGAAACTGAATAAAAAAATTAAATTTTAGAAATATTATAATTTTACTAACTTAACAACAAAACAGTTTTTGCGTTAAGTATAAATTTAAATTACATCTAAATTCTAAGTTTATTTTATTACAGCAAGACATGGAAAATTGACAGGTATCTATTAAAAAAATATGATACAGCCAAAAAACATTTTTTACCTGTTAACTAGTAACACCGATAAGTATACTTTTAGTTTCGTCACAGTGATAATTGTATTTAAAGTAGTGTTAATTTAACTTAATCCAAAAAAAATTAAGAAACACAAGTGGGGATTTTCACTTCCCTTTAAAAGTAAAAAAAAACTCTTAAAATATACTTTTGAAATTTTTTAGCAGAAACAGTTAAATAATAAAACGAAATCATGGCCATTAAAAACACTAAAATGTTGCTGCCACTTATCTATTATATGTATATTTCATACTTATTACAAATAGATATACATATCGTTGGTCTCATGAAGAAAGTCCCTAAGAGATTCCAATATATTTTACACAAACACACCTCTTCACAAAAATGTAATGCAATAGCATTAAAACTAAAGGTTTTACAAGCAATATTACATGTAAAGTAATGTCCGACCGAAGTCACATGTTAAGGCCGATGCCGAAGTTCTGCCAAATTGGCTGAATTCCTTTAAACCGGAGCCGAACTTAACTTATCCAAATTCACAACAAGAATAATTTTTCAAAATTTTGAGATCAATTAATTTGTTAAACAGAAATAACCATTTATTTATAAAAATGTTTGGTAATAAAAACCGAAAAACAAAGCGCAATCCATTTAACTAACATCCTATCCTTTTTTGTGTTATTTTTAGAATTTTTCTAATCAGGCTTTCAAGGTCATTAATTTTCTAAACGTAAATAAAAGACTTTTTTATTTAATTTTTTTCCCGTATTCCTACGTTTCGTCGGTATTTTCCGACCTCATCAGGGATTCGTTTTTATTAAATAATAAGTCTTCTCGTCAAATTTACATCACTTTTAAAAAATTAACATCACAGGTTTTATACGACATTTAATGAACGACACAAAACAGATTTAATTAATAAAAAATAAATGCAAAAATAAATAACGAAAAATTAAAATATCACAGTTGAATTATTCTTATAGCTAGGATCACAGTTGGAGTAAAACTCCTATTTATTCGTACGAAATCAAAAAAATCGCGTGAGCTGAAAAAGTATGATAGTGCGGCTTAGTGGACAAGTCTGTTCGACTTGCAAATGCTTATGAGAATTTCCAAAAAATGATAGATTTTGTGCGATCAGGATTGGATTTTCTTGTAAAGAAGCTGAGTCATTTGAGTTTGCATCTTTTTTGTTGACAGCAGATTTTGCAGACATTTATTTCATGTCGGATGGAATTCCGTCAGATTTTCGTGTGAATGAATCGTACGATTATGTAGGATAGTGAATCCCGGCCTTTAAAGGCATAAGCAATGAAATATCTGTCGGCACCACCAACTAGTGTTGCCAGATAGCAGCTGTTTAGTGCAGTTGGGCAGTTTTATTCTAATCCAGAAGTAACCTTATTGGTATCAATGCATTTGGGCTTAATTCTTATGGGTTATTTACATACATAAATACGTAATTCCGTTTGAGAATTGTTTCATCATTTTCTTCCACTTCAATGTGAGGAATAAGGTTTTGCTCTTCACATATAGAAGCATTAATTTGTTTTCCTCTTTTTTTCGTTCCGATATTGCTTGCTTGTTTACCTTTTTCAGGAATAATACAATTTGCCACAACCGAAAAAAGTTTTAATTTATTAATTTTTCATGGTTTGTAAGATTTGCATATAATGGTATAAAAAAGGTTGGCCTTCGCCCAAAATCGGCCAATTAATGCCGAATACCAATTATTGGCCGATTAGCAATTTTTTGCCGATACCGAAGCCGATTAATCTGTCGGACACTAATGTAAATTTCCAATTATGTGAGGTATGGCCTTTCTACATGAGACCAACGATATGTACTAAATGTATGTATGTTTGTTTGTGTGTATGTGTGTATGTATGTATGTATATAAAAATAAATACCAAACTTATTTCAAAAGTTTAATTACTTTATAATTTAATATTAAATGAATGTTGCGGTTACTTGATACAAACAGATACAGTTTTAAATTCATTTAATGTATATGTATGTTGTTCGTATTTGTATCGTACACACATGTGTGTAAATGGTCTTTTTTTTAAGAGAACAGCGAGTGAGTAAAAGTGTCTTTTCCAAACGCCACATTTTATTTAGATTTTGAATATAAAATTTTTAGACAACATTTTAAAAAGTTTAGTAAATACTACTATAATTAAATTTTATTATTATACTCTTATCAGTATCTGTAGTAAATATTTGTACGTTTGTGCTGAAGCGATTTAATATACATATACACATACATACAACTGCTATAAATTGTTTACCGTAAACAATCCCGGAAGGAAATCTGGCTGTAAGTGTCTCCAAGTCACCAGTTTTACGGGCTATTTTTGGTAATTTTTTGGCGATATTCTCAACGAAATGTCCTGAACAAACAAGTAGCACAGTGCGAAATTGAGTTTAGGTTTTTAAAATTTTTAATAAAAATTAAAGATTTTTATTTAAAGTTTTTGAGGATACATATTTGTCTTCTTATCATAGAAAAATTAAAAAAACATTCATTTTGAGGGATAGCTCCCCCTACCCATAAAAGCTCAAAATTTAAATTTTTCTGGTATTAAGGCGTAAGAATTGCATTTCTTTTAATATTTACATTATTTTTGCAAATATTATTTTATTAAACCTCCCACAGAAGAGGGCGGCGCATTTTACGATTTCATGGGTCGAATTTCAAGTTTTTTAACTTTTGCTGACGCTTAAAGTTGCATTTGCTAAGCAAAAGTATGGAAGAACTAAAAAATTCATTATTCAGAGGTAGGATTAGTTTTTCTAGAGGGAAATTTTTCCTCCTTGGTCCGATTTGATAAATTTTTGAGCTTTACCAGCCTCATCTAAGGGCACTTAATAACTGTAAAGAAGCAATATAAACTAAAAAAAATAATGCCGAAGAACGAAGAACTACCTTTAAACTACAACGAACGTCAGCTGTAAGCGTTGGTAAGATTATTGTTGCAAAAAAAAAAAAAAAAAACCAATGATGGTGTCCGATGTCGGTGTCCGATGAAGGTATATGAAATTTTCAAAGTCAATCTGGATAAAGTTTAATTCAAAAGAAGATCGCAAAAAATCGCAGAAGCAGAAGATGTTTTTTGTTCCCAAGAGAGGAAACCCCTGCCTTTTAAATTTTGTGCGTTTGAAGATGGTATTATGTGGTATCACCTTTTAAAGTCTCCAAGTAAGTTAAAAATGTAAATTTTACTTCTTAAAAATCTCAAATCACACACGAGTAACAAAAGACTTAGCAATTATTTAAATGCCAAACAATGAGTTTTCTCATAAAATAAATGAAGAAAAAAACCATGACATACTAGCTTGCCGTATTTACATATGTACCACTCTATTAACTTAAACAAATCGATAACCTTTTTGTAGGCAAAAAGTATGATTGAATAAGTAGTGCAACTTTCAGGCGCATTTTGCAGTTGCTTCGCAGGGTTAATTACCAAGCTAAGTGTGAGGTTTTTGAGGTGAGATATTAAGATGCCAAAATAATGAATAAATAATCTTATGCATTTTATGTATTTCAAAATTTGAATAAAGTTCCGCTAAACTTCCTAAATTTCGCACTGTGCGATAGTTTGATTTCATGTTGAAAATTATTTAAATTCAAACCACAAACGTTTAATAATGATATGAAAATCAAAGCATTTTCAACAAAAGGGGAAATTCTTTTCAAATTAAGAAAAGCATTTAAACTTGCTTTCAAACGTTATTCTTAAATGTTTTTCAAATATGGACTTGGAACATAAATGAAAAATATTTTTTTTAATATAAATTTATTATTTATTTAAAGAAACTGTCAGCTTAACATTCGGCACCATAGATTAAAGATGAATAAGTGTTCTTTCCATCCTCAAATTGGCTCCTTTTTGTTTGGAGGATTGTCATGGCGTAGCACCGCGATCGTACAATAAACATATATTTTATTCAATTTCCCGTTTTATTTTTTTTCTTATACTTTGTAATGAATTTTTAACCCACAAATTAGGATTTATATTTTTTTCACAAGGAATTAAGGTTTCTAAAGGCAAATACCTTCACTTAATATATACTTTTTCTTTAATTGTAAAACACATTTAACTTTAATCGCCAAGTTTGTTTTTGATTTGACAATAACATTTGATAACAAATTGATATCAAATTGATAAAACATTGTACGCCAAATGTTAATATTCAAATCATTATCGACTTAAATTCAAATGTTTAAATAAAACAATTGGAAAAGTTTTGAGAATTGTATTTGGTGTCAAATGATAACTTTATTTTGTTCTGAATTCGTATTGATTTTTATGTTAAAAAATTTGCATTTTTCAATTCGACATCTGCCTTAAAAATCGAATATTTTCCAAATATTTTCAGAATACGTAAAAAAAAGTTTAAAAACAAAATAAAAAATTAATTTTTAATAAAAATTTACCCCCATATTCATAAAATATATTTTTGATTAATAAACTGTTTATTAAACAAATTTTTATAGAATATTCGTTTCATAAACCTGCTAATAACCTAAAATATTTTTAATGAGTATGTGTGTAAATTTTTATTAAAAATAAGCCTTTATCATAACGCAAAATAAATTCGTCCTTGATTAAAGTAAGAAACAAACCAAGATTAGAAGAATTGTGCCTCCACAAAAAGAATTTATAAAAACTAGAGTTTGCAAAGTGTTCGAAATTCGACCATAATTAATAATGCAAATATGAAGAAAACATACATATAAGTACATATGAATTTAAATGTTTAGAGAATCCATTTTTTCGGCTTAGTGGATCGATTTGGTTAGGTACCAACCTCCGAATTAAATGTTCTCTTCTACTCAAGTCCGTGAATGTTTAATTTAGTTTTTTTAAGTTGAATTATATGAAAAAAGTCAGAAGAAAAAGTACGAAAATTTCCCTTTTAAATATAGTTTCTTAATCATTCAGGACTCTGCATGCTGAATTTTATGTTTCTATGTTCAATATTATCCAAATATAAAGAACAAAAAAAAAAAAAAAAATGCCAAAATTTTTCATCTTATAGGTTCTCATTCACTCAAAACCTTGCACAAATAATTTTTTTTTCTAAGTTCAATATTACAAAAAATTTAAAAATTACCACATGCAGCACGGAAAAGTAAAAGAAAGTAATTACATTTCCCGTATTTCCCCTTTCTAAAAATTATATATCCCCATATATGTCAATATACAGAGAAAAATGTTTTTAAAAAACGTACTAATAGGTACGATTATATCCCTAAAACCGTTCGAATTTCAAAAAAAGTACCAAATTTATATTTGTATTTTTTAGATAAGATACGAATTTGGTATAGCCTTTATTTCTATACTTATTGGCTTAAAAGATAAATGGGGAACACAAAAGTTCCAAACTAGAGGTTATACCAGTTTACTCTCTGAAAGGGCCGAATTGCAAAGAGAACCGGACACTTGTCCGCTTGTTTTTTTAATGAACAACGATAATTATAATTTTTTTTTTTTTGGTTTTCTAGTTTTGGAGATATGACGTCACCGAATTTTTACCCTTTTTACAATCTTAATAAAATAAACATTGTTCACTTCTGTAAGTAAATGCCTTTTAAATTGTGTATTTTTTTTTAAATCGGTTGACAAACAGAGACGAAAAGTGTTCTTAACTGTTTTGCCTTTGCCGATTTATATATAGATTACTCACCGGTGATTATAATCACCATCACTCAAACTCTTTTTTTTTGTTGCAATGTTTTTTTTCATGTCAGTTACTTAAAATCTTATTTCGTTATTATATTGTCAGTTTACATGGGGCGGCGAAAAATCGGTTAGGCATTCCTATAGGAATAAACATAATATCATTTGAAGCAATTATCTAATTATGGAAAGAAAATGATCCTCAACTGGAATGGATCCATTAAATATCAAAATAATTCCAAACCATTTACACAAACTGGAAAAGAGTCCGCTGCGGTGGACTGATCGAAGTATAGATATTATCTATCGGCAATAAATTGGAAAATATAACTGAAATGCATGATACATTTATAGAAGCTCGGAGAGATCTTTTCGTTCTGATTATTATACAATACAAGGGTGGGAAGCTAAATACGAGTAGTTAACTCAATTATTAACACGGCACAAAACAAAGTTCAGCAAAATAAAGTTATGAAAAACAAGTAAGAGTGAAATATTTGACAGTTAGAATATTTCTCGGACCCTATATGGCACCTATAAAGTATTAATTAATGTTTATAAAAACGTATATCAGTATTAAAATTAGTCGCGGTTTAGACCTATCTATGTTAAATTATTGACCGACAATAAGAAAGGTGAATGCTCTTATACATATAAGTCATTAGGGTGTTCGGTCGATTAATCGACTAATTGTTCGATTAATTTATTATCGAAGAATTTATGCCGATTAATCGAATAACAATACATACATATATGGTTTTTCTGTCAAATGTATAATTTTTTAAAGTTTTATGTCAAATAAAGAAACCAAATGTATGTGTCCGTTGGAATTAAAAAAAAAACAGTCATGTTTAGTGAGTTATTCACATACATGGGCGTACTGCTTACTGATAAAAATTATGCAGTAATCCGTTAATTTTTACTTATAATTGAAAAAATGCAAAAAAAAAATATGTTTAAACCTGTAGCCACACGTTCAGTTAATCACTTTCAAGTTGTTCACAAAAACTGCTTGTCAAAACTTGTTTGAATTGACAGCTGTGTCACAGAATCAATTTCATTTTAAGAATGCCCCCGACGAAGAAGTATTGAAGTATGACTCAAAGTATTTTGTAAAAAGAACAAGAATTTTTTAGAACACAATTTTTTTTTAATAAAGCACATTTATTTTTTAAGAAATATATTTTTTACAAAGAAAGCGCCAAAGTTATTTTGTGGCTAGTTGTTAAATTGAACGTAAAATTGGCAAACAAATGGAAAGTTAAAACTGAGAGCAATCTCGTGGCCAATTTAAAAAGTGTGAGTGCGTTAAGGGCATAATAAGCCACAGAAATAGCTTGGCAAACATGTCAAAATGTTACGTTTGTACAAATATTGTGTGTTGTTAATTGGGGTGTTTGCTGTTTGGACAAACATTTGGAGCAATGTTTGCAGAAATATTAAAAATGTTTAATATTTGGCAGACATGTTGGATATTTGCCAAACTTTTTGTGGTGTCTAGTGCTAAAATTAATCATTCCAGTGAAAACTTTGCAGAGTAAAGACGTAGAAGAAGAAGCAATAAAATCAATTTCAGCCGTAAATTCTTATTTTTTACCAGTATTGTTTGCCCCAATACAGCTTTTTGTTAGGAGCACTCTTTACTACAAATTCTTGTTCTTTCTTTTATATTTATTCTCCGTTTTAAACAAATAACGAGCAAAATTGCCGTAGCACAATCGTCGTCTGCATTCATTGAAAACAAAACAAAAATGAAGAATTAATGTTTGTACGAAATAAGATTGCCAAACCGAAGCAAAAATTAAGTGCATGTTTGCCAAGCAATTTGTGTGGTTTATTATGCCCTTTAGTTAAAAAAAAGTGAGAGAGCATGGCAAATTTAAATGAAAGACAAAACTTGATCGTGTAGCTTCCAAGTAAAGCAAAACATTTAAACAACATTTTATTTTAAAATATTATTTTAAAAGATCTGTTTAATTGTTCCTACATAAAAAATTATGTTTTATTTTTTTTTTATCGTTGTAAAGATTTTATTAGTATAAATTGTTTGTTACGTTTGTTGCTTACGAATACGTTTACGAATGCTGCTTAATATAACCCCTAAGGTAAATTAAGGACCGATTATTACAAAACTGATTGTTTTATTTTTGGACACATGACCAGAGGACCAAATTTTACCACAATATACATATATATCTGCTACGGTTTAAGGCGTATTTAAATGATTTCCCAGAATAGGTATTATATGGTGGATATGTTTAGTTATATCAATCGTACAACCATTAATGTTGGTTTTTGTAACAACATTTTAAATTTTTTATGGTGGTGGTTCCACATCTGGATTCGTAACTCCAATTCTACTGAACCGATTTTGCTGGATTTCCATCCGATACTGCTTAGGATAACTAGAAGCTATATATAGCTATATATATATACTTTTTGGGGTCTAAGATGAATAATAAAAATTGTTTAAATGGAATGACAAACTTAGTACACCCGCATTGACCACTAGTGGTGGTGAAGGGTGTTAAAATAAAGGAATAAACTAAATTAAATATGTATGTGAAAAACCACCGACATATCGCTGGCTCAATATTACTAGGTTGTATTTATGTGCACAAAACCAAGTTTTTTATTTCTAAGGGTCGATTACGGATGGCAACTTAACTTTAGTACCATTCTCAAAAAGCAACGCAACTGGCATTTAGATTGGAATTTGATAAGGCAACATTGTTTAGTTGCCCAAAAGTTATCGATAATACTATTATGACAATTTAAAATAAATATAACAAATTGAAAAAAAACGAACGGGCCAAACTTATTTCCTCTGACGGTTCTCCGACGGTAGTGTATACATATTTTTATTGTGCGACACCACACCACAATAGAGGAGAGGGTATTATTTATTTGGGCTGATATTTTATAACTCCTTAAAATATACTTTTAAGTATACCGATCGACTCAGAATCACTTTCTGAGTCTAATTAACTATGCCCGTCAGGCTGGCTGGCTGACCATGTTAACTTTGTGTGCGAAGTACAGGTCGCAATTTTGGATATAATTTGATGAAATTTGGCCCATTGAAAAATTTTTATTTGATACAAGACTGATTTGTAAATAAAAGTGAAGAGTTTTTGAAACAAAAATAAAAAAGCAGTGAGAAAACGATGAATAATTCACTGAACTGTTAACGGTTAAATTTTGATCTGAATGGGCCAACTAGATAAGAAACTACCACAGGGTCACCAAACATTCAATCACTGCCATACGAGTATTAAAGCAAAGACTGAAAGTATTTATAAATCTATAGTCTTCGATTAAAGTCTTTTTTAGTATCTTGCATATGCACGTGAAAAACTTGCCCTGCTAATGACTTTTAAAATTTTCATTTGATTTTAATGTCTACTTTTTACATAACATTTACCCTGAAACAAATCGAACAGTGATTTTAATACTCAAATTACGGACAACATTCTACCACTTATACAAAATAAATTTTACACTTAAGATATGTTCAGACCAAATAAATATTTGAAAAAAAAACCCCGAAAAAGCGTGGCTAGTAATTTTATCAAACTTTAACTTTACTTTTAACAATTCCTATTGATTTACTAAACTTTATTCGTAAAAAGGCAATTGTATAATGTAATTTAAAAACTGTTTGATGTTTGATCTAGCCAAACATTTTGCAAAAGCAAATAATTTTTTAATAAAACTAGTGGTTACGTGTAGGACGTCAAATAACACTATGCTAGTTGAAAAAACCGACAAGCCGGGATCATGGCGTTTTAACATAATTCGGGTACGCCCATGGTTTTTTAAGATTGGCTCTGGTTTTCGATATATACCGTTATTTCGAAAATGGAGGAGGTTGCACAACATATATTCGCGTTACTCAAAAACGGTCTAGTTAATTGAAATTACTAAAAAAATACCGAAATTCCGCAATAAAATTTCATTAAAGAAAAATAAAACTTTTTTTCTAATATGAGTAGTCGTTATTGAAACATACAGCCATGTCACAGAGTACAATTCCGTTCGGAATTGAAGAAAACATATTTGTTTATTGATAGAAAGTATATTTTGATGGTTTTTTGGTCTTTGACATACAGAAAACTCCCATACCGTTCATGAAAACAAAAATGGTTTTATTCCGCAAAGTTTTTTCGTAATTTTCTGAAGCACCAAAATTCGGAATGAATTCCGTTTCCGAACGGAATTGTACTCTGTGACATGGCTGATAATTTTTTTTTTTTTTTAAAAAAATTAATTTTTTTATCAAAATTTTTGTTTTTTAAAAATTCATAAAAAATTAAAAAATGCAGGTAGGCTCTCAGACATATAAAAAACGAAGCTGCAAATAAAACAAGCCATAAATAATTAGAATCTGTTGGCAATTTGGATTTTATTCACAAAAGTAGACAAATTTTAATTAATTTAAGAATTTCATAAAACGCAATATTTGTATGGGAGCCCCCCTAAGAAGTGGCGATAAGGGGCAAGTGAGAAAATGTTAAGGACAAAAAATTAATTGAGGTCGGTCATACATTATATACCACTAGGGGCGACTTCTGGGAATTTGTGGTACTTTTTCTTCAATATATATGAAGAATATAATTTATATGGAGCATTTCATAGGATTTTTTTTAATTATTAAATTCTTTAATCACCATATCGCTTCTTCATATTGTGTAAAAATTTCATACAAATATCTTCTATATTCAACTCTAGAGAGAAGAAATAAATATTTAGATGCTAGAAATTCAAATTTGAGTTATGACTCTATTGCAGCAAAGGGCCGATATGGAGAATGTGCCAATGCAGAAAATTTATTTTCAATGACATTTTGACGTAAAATTTTTTAAATGCGGTTTTTGTGCCATTTACAATACAAAAAAAAAAAAGAACAAATATGCAAATTTATGCTATTCCAAAGAAATATGCATGCATTATTACCACACTTTCACTTTGCGGTAGGAATTTTGGAAAATCCACAGTTACCGATTAAAAAATTCTTAGAATTAAGAAATAAAGTCATAAATGCTCCACATCAAACTGGGTATTGTAAAAAATTTTATAAAAGCATTGAGCCCAGATGGTGTTGCTTTTACCGAATTGCCCCGAATTTTTCCACGATTAAGCGGCATGAAAGTAAAAGAAGGTATGAACTCTAACTACTTTATTTAATGAGATTTATATTTCATATCATAATGTTTTTATTTTAAAGGAACTCTTAATGGACCGGACATTCGTCGTCTTATGAAGGACCATCAATTTGAGGTTGCATTGAATGATATCGAGCTATTGGCCTGGAATTGTGTGAAATCAGTAATAGAAAATGTATTAAGAAATCATCGGTCTGAAAACTGGCGAATTTTAATCAATAAGAATGTCATTGAAAATACCTTTTTTGCTTTACCATGCCGAAAAATTTAATGTTCAATCACCAGCCGAGTCTGATGAACATGGCGAGAGATTTCACCAAGGAATAGCCGGGCTCGAACACTGGTATAGCGGCAAACAACTTGATTCGCTATTAGGGGATATTTTTTGGAATCTGCAGGAGGAAGAAGAATAAATTTCTAAATAAAAACTTTAACTTTAACTAATTAACAACAAAAATAAATGTTTTGAAATTTTTATGTTTGGTTATTATAAAAAATAAAAAAATTTCACCTTTTCTGAAAAAATCAAAAGTTGTAGACAGACTTTAATCACTTATAGCTTATTTTGTTTGGAACTTTGTTTTTTATACGCGTAGAACCCTAGCCTTAAATTTTGCACCTGCAGCGCCTGAGATACCCATAGACGGGCCATATGTATGACCAGTGCAACTTTATTTTTCATTCCCATTATTTGTTTCTAAGGCCTAGGAATGTATGACCGACCTCCAATGTTTTTTTTCTTAGCACCACCCCTTAGTGGGGCTCCCATAAAAATATGGCCGTTTAATGAAATTCTTAAATTTGGCCCCTGCAGCGCCTAGGATGCCCCTAGATGGGTCAAATGTATGACCAACCCCACTTAGTTTTTCATCTCAATCATTTATTTCTAACATAACCACCCATTCCTTAAGGGGGCTTCCATACAAAATGTTCAATGCAGACTAGAAATATATTGAAGAAAAAGTCCCATAAATGCCCAGGAGTTGCCCCTAGGGGGATAAAATGTATGACTGGCCTCCATTAGTTTTTTGTTCTTAACATTTTCTCAAATTATACTTTCCCTTTATCACCATCCCTTAGTGGGGCTCCCATACAAATATTGCGTTTTATGAAATTCTTAAATTAATTAAAATTTGTCGACTTTTGTGAATAAAATCAAAAGTTGCAAACAGATTTTAATCATTTATGGCTTGTTTTGTTTGGAATTTCGTTTTATATACGTCTGCATTTTCCAATTTTTTATGAATTTTTGAAAAACAAAAATTTCGAAATATTGTTAAAAAAATTATTTTTTTCCAAAAAAAAAAAATATGTTTCTAAAACGACTACAGATATTAGAAAGAAGTTTTACTTTTCTTAAAGGAATTTTTGCGGAATTTCGGTTTTTTAAGTTTTTTCAATTAGCTAAAGGGTTTTTGAGTTACGCGAGCATATGTTGTGCATTTTCGAAATAACGGTATATCTCGAAAACCAGAGCCAATCTTAAAAAACCACTGGATTCAGCGTACCCGAATTATGTTAAAACGCTAGGTGCCCAGCTTGTCACGAAAAAAAAGTGTCAATTTCTTGCACAGTGTAATTAATAGGTTGCAACATAGCTTTACATAACATACATAGATATACAATTTATAAACCTTTTTATAAAATAAAACACATTTATGTATATTATATTTTTTAGGGGAATTTGGTCGTTATCAAGCATTTCAATTCTTCCTGCAAGTTTTATCTGCCCTAACAGCCGGTTTGCATATGTTATCACTGGTAACAGTGCAAGCCATACCCGAACATCGCTGCTTTATCGAAGGTGTTGATAACACAAGTTTCTCGTACGTTCCATGGAACTCCTCAGAGATTATAAATGCTATACCAAAAAAAGAAAATGGTGAATTGGATTCTTGTCATATGTACGATGACAGTAATAACACGGTAGCTTGCACGTCATACGTTTATGACAGAACCTATTACGAAACATCACGTACGATAGATTGGAATTTTGTATGTGATAGACGTTGGATGGGCAGCATCGTGCAGACAGTTTTTATGTTGGGAGTTTTTACTGGAGCTGTCGTGCTTGGCGGTTTGGCTGATAAAGTAGGACGAAAAACTGTATTCTGTTGGTCAGCTCTATTACAACTTATTATAGGCGTGGCAGTGGCATTTATACCAGAATATTTTTCATTTATGCTAGCTCGTTATTTGTTGGGCATTTTTGGATCGGCTGGCGCCTATATTTGTGGTTTCGTACTAACCATGGAGCTTGTTGGACCCAGTAAACGGACAGTATGTGGTATAACATTCCAAGTTAGTATAATTTTGTAATTTTTGTTCATAAAGTTCATAAAGAAAATTATTATCTAGTAGATATAATATTATCGTACACTTTATTTCATTGTTCAGGCTATTTTTGCAGCTGGTATTATGTTGGTAGCTGGTTGGGGTGCCTTAATCAAAGACCGCCAATTTTTGCAAGTTGTTTATGGATTACATGGTGTCTTATTCTTGGGTCACTGGTGGTTGTTGGACGAATCGCCACGTTGGCTGTGGATGCAAGGGCGTGCTAGTGAAGCAATAGATATTGTCGCTAAGGGCTTAAGAATCAATAGATCGGGTATTCCCATCGACAAGCAGTATTTCCTACAAAAGGCAAAGAGTCAAGAAGTTACCGAAGAAAAATCTAATGCCGGCTTGGGAGATCTTTTTAAAACGCCTAATTTACGTATGAAAACATTCAATGTTTGCCTTTGCTGGTTTGCTAATTCATTAGTCTACTACGGACTTTCCTTGAGTGCTGGTAAACTGTATGGCAATCCCTATTTAATTCTCTTCATTATGGGTTTGGTAGAGTTCCCCAGCTATTTGGTAATTGTTTTAGTTTTAGATAGATTAGGAAGGAGACCAATTACCAGTACGCTTATGTTGGCCGGTGGTATTTGTTGTATGGCAGCAGCCTTTATTCAGCAAGGCAGCACAATTTCAACCGCCATTGTTATGATGGGTAAATTGTTTATCGCCGGTTCATTCGCTGTTATATACAATTATTCAGCTGAACTCTTTCCCACCGTTGTTCGTAATTCAGCAATGGGCTTGGGATCAATGTGTGCCCGTTTATCTGGCGCATTGACGCCACTCATTACTCTTTTGGATTCGTTTGATCCCAAAATTCCTGCTGTAGTATTTGGCCTAATTGCCTTATTGTCAGGATTTTGGGTAATGTTTTTGCCAGAAACAATGAATCAACCAATGCCAGAATCTATCGAAGATGGCGAAAACTTTGGCAAAGGTGATACTTGGTTTAGTCAATGTGCTGGCAGAAAGCAAAGGAAACATAGCAGCATATATCCAGATGATCCGGAACAAATGGTGCCTTTAAAAACAATACAAAAATAATTGCTTAAACTAGATGTTTACCAAATCAAATAACTACATACTTAAGTATGTACATACAGTAGCCCAATAAAGTCTACATACACCAATATAAAATTAATTTTAATGAAATTTAGCCATGTTAAAAATATGTTTCTATGGGGATTTTATAGCAAATTTTTAAAATCATAGTGGTAAGAAAAAAAGGCCAAATGTTGTAAATTTTAGTTTTAAATATGGCAACTTTCTCAATTTTGGTACGCATAAAAAAAATTACATACAGCAAAAGCAACATATCTCTAAAAAGATTGAATTTATTTTTTTACTTATTTATGCAACATAAAATTTATTGTTAGTAGTAAAACAGATTCTTTTTTTTTTAATTTTCCTAAAATGTCCCAAAATATGCACAAAACAAAGGAAGAAAGTTCCTGCAAAGATTAGAAAGGTAATCATGAAGTTAAGAAATCAAATCAAGTCGTACGGAAAAATCTAAAAAACTCTTAAAAACCGTCGTTTCACAGTTTAAACAGGTATGCCGAACAAACATTTAGGCCGTAAAAAACGAAATATTGCATGTTTTTACGGCCTGAATGTTAACAAATAAATCTAAAGTTATTGCGAAAGATCTTGAAAAATATAAAAATAGTAGTACTCATTCCATAACTGTGCGAAATGTTTTCAGGTCACAGCCGTATTTTAAGAAGTGAATATGAAAACAGGACTCGGGCTTGCGAAACTTCACATAAATCACGAAATAGTTTTGGAAACATTTTATTCTTAGCAAGTTAATCTACATATTTGGCTACGATGGTAATAAAAAAAGAGTTTCATACCTACAAAAGTTTATTAAATAATGCATTATTAATATATGATATCTCGATGTATGTAGACTTTATTGGGCTACTGTATGTATGTATGTATATTTTTTGAAAATTTATACTCACCCTTCGTAACTCAAGCACTACGACAAAATTTGTACGTTACTATATTTACGTTTATGTTATCTTTTTATGAATGTATGGATATTTATGTGTTCCAATTTCATTCCAAATGTTAAATTATGTTAAATGTATGTTGTTTTCTTTGTTTTTGTTTTAATAAAGTTATAGTTATCTTTATTGAGCATTTTCCAACGTTTTATTAATAAAAACTACAGTAAAATAAACAAAAATAAATAAAAAATGGTAGGTATTGAATTATGAAGTAATATACATACATATGTACATTTAACATCTGCATGAAACCTTCAAAAAATACTCACTTTCGACATTAGTTTTCAATTTTATTTTTCTGTTATCCCAAGCTATTTGCACCTATCGAAACTTTTATTTAAAAATTACTATTTTACTGCATTCAGATTTAAATTTGCATTCGCTAAAAATATTAAAAACTTTCTAAAATAATCTTTTATAAAAATAACACAATTGCTAAAAACAGTTAAAAGCAAATGATCTCACTTTTTGTACCAAAACTTTATCAGCGCAAGGGTAAGGGGCTTACAAAATAGCCTCCTAAGGGCTAATAAGTCAGAGCAAGTTATTTTTATAATAAGTCATTTTTATTTATAATTCTTTTTTACCTTAT
Organism: Pollenia amentaria; assembly: GCA_943735925.1. Taxonomy (NCBI): domain Eukaryota; kingdom Metazoa; phylum Arthropoda; class Insecta; order Diptera; family Polleniidae; genus Pollenia; species Pollenia amentaria. Next base: position 3,756,063 of record OX031006.1, on the reverse strand, counting down.
AAGTCTTTTTGGCTGTGCTTAAACCAACAAATATATAAATCAGTACACATATGGCTCAAAATCACTAATGTTGTAAATTTCAAGATTGATTTTATGTCAGAAAAAATTTTAAGCTATAATGGCTCTTAATTTATACTATTGCAAAATGTGTATATTAATACACTTTGCTAGGGCAGCGCACACAATTCTACACTTTTTTCATAATATTGCTTTTTAGTGAATATCTTTCAGAAAACCATCAATTCAGGAACGTTTTTCTAAGTTTGATAAAATTAACAAAAACAAAACAAAGTACATAACTTAAGCATCGTTTAATAACATGGGCTTATTATGAATCTATTTTTTTATAAACCTAAGTAAAAACAATACATACAAAACCTTCTACAAGCAAAATACACCAAAAAAATAGAGAAGTTGCTATTATCGTGCATAAGATTTAAAAAACTCCAAGTATTCAAAACTTTTAATGGAATTAAAGTTACATTACCAGAATAAAAGTTCTGTAAAATAACAAACTATGTCTTTTCTAAAAAAGCTCAATTTATGCGTATCTTATTGAAAAATATTAATGTTCCCGAAAATGATTAATTGTTCCCGGAATGACAAAACTGTTACACCTTGATGATTTTGAGCCAAATACATGAGTACATATCAATCAGTAAGCCATCTATAAACGCATAAAATTGGGCGTTTAAACTTACAACACAAACCATATGAATTTGTAATGATTTATTGTAGTTCTGACACATGTTACTTTTTATTTATTTATAAATAAAAGTTTATAATTTTAAGTTTAGTTCAACTAAGCCAGTATTTAAACACTCACTGATTTATACATACATAAGTGTTGAACAGCAATCAGCCTTGTCAAATCACACTGTGGTAGTTGAAAAAAAAACAGACAAGCCGGGAACGTGGCGTTTTAACCTAATTCGGGTACGCTGAATACAGTGGTGCTAGCCGTTTTTTTAAGTAAGCTCTAGCGAGATATACCATTATTTCGAAAATTGAGGAGGTTATACAACATATATTAGCGAAGCTCAAAAACGGTCTAGTTTATTGCACAACTAAAAAAACAGAAGAGCAATAAAGTCCTTGTCCGATACACCAGAACACGTAACATGCTGACATTACATACAACTACGGCATTGAATACTGGGTGGGTTACCGCGTATTTCGATTCGGAAGAAATAATTTACGTGTTCTAACAATTTGTACTGTGTATTACGATTTTCATATTATTTGTTTCGAATGAACGGAAGTTGTTTATTCCTTATTGAAAACAAAAAGTCCCTTTCCATACGGCAACTCTCTGCTACGAACAAGAAAAATCCCTTTCGAAACTCCAACTCTGTATCACGTAAACCAGCGTCAGCTTTGCAAAAAACGTTAAAAAAATTGTTCAAAAGCTATTTTGTTGGTGACAAAGTGAAAGTAAAACAAAAAATGTAAGTATTTAAATCTTTCAAGATAAATAAAAGTGCAAAACAAACAAATTTAACCAAATAATGTTAGATTTGATATAAACTAATAACAGCCGTATTCATGACGAAAATTTGGCATGAATTTAGCACAAAGTTTATTCATAATACCAAACTCTGGCTAACGATTTGGTAAACTCTTGTTAACAAGCTGCCAAACGTTTGCCAACTTGTGATAAACAGCAGTTTTATGTTGAATGATTTTGTTTGTTTTTTTTAATACACTGTTTTTTTTTAGTTTAGAGTCCTTTTTTTAAATATATTTTAATTTAAAAACATTTCAAATTTTTATATGAAGATGGAAAATAAAAAAAAAAATGAAATGAAATAACAAAACCAACGATGATTAATGCAAAACGTGTTGCATTTTTGAGTATTATAATGTGGCATCATTAAAATTCAGAGTTGATTTATTAAAAGTTAACAGACGGATAAAAGTTGTTATTAATAAACTCTATGCTAACAAGCTGCTAAGCTTAATCGGCATTCTAGTTAGCAGCTCGTTGTACGTAGTGTACAAACTGTGGCTAACTTTTTGTTATGAATACGGCTGTAAATGATTACTAATGTTATTATTGAAAATGTTTTAATATTTGTGGTCTTGAAATTTTACAAAAATATTAGGTTGAAAACAAAGCAATCAGAAAAATAAGTTTCAGTTGAAAAATAATTGTAAATTGATATTGCTTTAATATTTTTAATATTGTTTGATAATAAATATTTTATTATTTTTATAAAACTGTTTGTCTATTTTTATCGAAACTTAATACTGAGATTACAGTATATTAAAAAAAAATTACATGTACAAATAAAAAGCAGTATAAGAGAAATGGTTAACTTTTTCTTTGGAATCTCTAAACCACAGGTAAATAAAATCAGTTTTTATTAAAAAAAAAACAAGTTGGATTGTTATATTCGGTTGTGTCGAATCTTTGACACCCTTCGCCGACATGACGAATATTTCAGGAGTGATCTCTATATTATATCTATATATTTTAAATTCATTATTTTTAATTATTTAAGCTTGAGGTCTTTTTACATAATTAAAATTAGAAATATATTAAGGGAAAACAATTTTCCAAATAGTTTGATTTATGGATTAATTAATCAATATAAAGATAGGAGTAATGGGAATGCAGGAATTACGAGTACAAAAGAACCAATGATATGCAAATCGTCATCATACATATCCAATGTTTCGGAGAGAATAAAAAAATCGAGAATCTTTGACACTGACAAATATAAGGTAGCATACAAGGCTTATAACACATTGAACAGTTTATTTAGCAAGACAAAGGATAGAACTAGTAAATGGGATATGTCGAACATTGTCTATAAAACTCCTTGTAAGGGAAATGATAATGAAGGATGCAACCAGGTTTACATAGGTACAACCAAAAACAAATTAAGAACTAGAGGTGCAGGACATAAACCGGATCAGAAATATAGGGACATTAATCCAAATGTTGAAGAAGCATCGGTTTTAAACACTGAAACTAGCTACAAGCGCAGATATATTTTAGAAATGTTACACATAATTAATACACCAATGACACAAAGAATAAATTTTAAAGCAGACACAGAACATATAGCGAATAATTATAGGAATTTAGTTATTAAGATATAAAATATAAGATATAATATAAATATACCAATCGCAGCCTTTGAACAAGAGGGTTAAATTTTTGCACCTAAATTATATAAAAATATTAGGACCTTCTTGACCTTAGGTCACGATATACATATAGGTATGTTAGATTAAAAATAAGTTTAATTAAATATGTTTTAATAACTGGCTGTTTATCTATATCCGAACGAAGACTTCGTTCGCTTAACTAATATTAAAAACACAAAACAATATTATATAACTTGTTTTTGTTTTAAATGTAAGTTAAGCGAACGAAATCTTCGTTCGGAATTAGATGAACAGGCAGTAAGTATGTAAGATAAAAATAAGTTTAATTAAAAAATTATTATATGATATAGGAATTTTCTTTAGTGAAACTATTTTTTATTATTGTAAATATAGTTTTTGAATTAGGTTTATAGATAAGATATTTTTTCAGTTTATATGAATTGTTATACTTTAGTTATATTTTATTTTTTTGTTATTTTGTTTTTGAAATTTTTTATGACAAATAGGTTTTTAAATGAATTTATGACAAATAATTTTTTTATAATTTTGTTATTGTTTGTTTTTTCGTTATATAAAATTTTGTTAATTTCCTGAAGATGCTAACCAAAGGTTAGCGAAATATTGAAAAAATAAATAAATATAATATTTTTTATAAATAAAAAGACCTCAAGCTTAAATAATTAAAAATAATTATAAAAAAATAAAGGTCAAATAAGACTTAATAACATTTTTAATTAATAATTGGACTCATGTAGTTGGAACAAATTTTACCGCAATATCTATATCTGCTATAGTAAATTATGGACCGATCACCACGAAATTTATTAGTGTTATTGCTAGTCCTATAAAACTGTGACGTACTAAATTATGTATATTATGATGGCATTACTTATTCTTCACGAAATTTTACAGTGATGTATTGAGTTTTATTATGATAGCATTATTTATTACGGTTTTAGGCGTAATAAACTGTTTTCCGAGAGTAGGATTTATATGGGGCCAAGGGTAAATTAAGGACAGATCTTCACAAAATTTAACACTATGATTTCCAGTCATATAAAAAGAATTTGTGTAAAATCATATTTTATTCGTCCATTTATTTTAATTTTTGTAACAAAATTATGAATTTTTTAGGGTGGTGGTTCCACATTTTGATTCATAGCTCTGATCCTACTGAACCGATTTTGCTGGATTTTAATCCCAAACTGCTTAGGGTAACTACATACAATTTGGAGTTCTATTCTATTGAGTTGTTCGAAAGTGAGCGAATTTTCAACAGACGGACATGGATAAATCGACTAAGAATTACTCAAAGATCCAGAATATACATACATATAAACTTTATGGGGTCTTAAATGTACAAAAAAAAAGTTTCACGCGAAATAACAAACTTACAGGCGGGTTCTGGAAATCGAAAACGCATCAATTTTGTAGTACTTTTTAATACACTATTTTTTTTTTATAATTTTCTTATAAAATTCTGTTTAATAGAGAAAAATTTGTATTGTATTGTATTTGTATTTCTCTTACAACAAAAATCTTATTCAATAAACGACTTTTAAATTCTTGTGTTTTCGATTTTCAGAACACCTCTGTTAGTATACCCCCATTCTCCACTAGTGGTGGTGGAGGGTATAAAAACACAATTATAATATTGAATAGTATTTAATATTTCATTTGTCTTGGGATATTTTCGTCCATTTTGGTATTTCAAAAGCAGTACTACCAACGTTTAATAAAATTTCCCATTTGTTTATAAATTCGACTCTGTCATCGTTTCGAACGAGTTACGCGGTACGGTTAAACTTTCGAATCGGAAATTGCTTTCGAAAAATTTTACTTTTCGAATCAAAATACGCGGTAGTGTCCTGGGGGGCTACTCTCTATTGCGATGCGAAAGCTAAATGCCAACTTGGTACATACTCTCTATTACTTTCGCAAAATTGTTTGAAAATTAAGCATTACTGGTAATAAAAATCAAAGATAGCGCAGATTTCCAGTAATTAAATGTCAAAACATGTAAAAAAAAATTTGAAATTGGAAAGTTTTAACAAAAGAAATAGTGATGATATGCGAAAAGAAAAAGATGCGAAAGACAAATGCGCAAACGCATTAAAGAGTACCAATCACTAGATTTGCTACAATTTTCTTTCGCATCGCAATAGAGAGTAGCCCCCGTGGCTTGGGTTTTGCTAATATTATCTGCACAGCCTCCACATTTATTTGTCTTTGAAGATGGCATAGATTTTCTGCGAAATATTTACCCAAAAATATGGCTACAAAACAAAAATGAAAATTGACCCCCTTTTTAATAAAAAATTACACCAAAAAAATTAAAAATATCCCTAAAAAGAAAATGAAATATGAACCCAAATTTGGGGCAATTCTTCAATATGATAAATCACCTCAAAATTTTAAATGAATTTTAACCCCAAAAAGTTGACATTAAAAAACACAAAGAAAGATATATTAAAAATTTGGGCTAGGTACATATGCCCGAAACTTATACCCCGAATTTCAAAATCCGAACTCTAAAAATCCAGAATTTCAAAATCCTGTTTTTAATAACCTGAATAATTACGTACACAGTTTTGGTTTAAAAAATAGCACGATAGATAGCATGGTTGGGCCTTTGGCCGGGCGCAAGGATTTTCTCTTCTATGGTATAACGAACACTGGCTTCGCTAACTAAAGCATCTCTGCAAAGCCGGCATGAATTTTCTCCACTTTGGTATAAGAAATAGGAATTTTGATACTTTTCCTAGAAATTTTTATATAAAATTCTACACATTTGGGGACAAAATAAAAAAATTGCCCCAAAATTGTGTGTTTGTTTGTCTCATTTAAAATTTTGGGGCCACCGCTCAAAAATATAATTAAAAGCAAGATTTTTAATTAATTCAAAAGTTTGCAACAATTAAAAACGAAAAAAAAATGATCAGATGT